>OX244281.1:9203761-10403761 GCA_945867215.1 Epinotia demarniana
TCGTATTACAATGAAACTGAGCTATCCTAAATCCTAAAGTTTATCGACCAATAATATTGAAAGATCCAATAATGGAACCCCGGTCCATGAAGCGAAGAGCAATATGTTGTAAATGATTGCAGTGCAGAGAAATGCAGCGAAGCGTGGGCACGGTACAATGACAAGTGTCCAATGGCTTTTTATCTTTATCTATGAAGAACACCTAAATCAAAAGGCCGTACTAGGCCGTCGCTCCCCGACCCGGCATAACACGTGCATTACTCACGAAATATTTTCATAAAACCGAACCAAACGCACCCGTCCACCCTCCCCCCGTGCCCCGCCGCAAAACCAGTTCAGTTCGTGCCCGGCTGCCGAGCGCGTCGGGTGTATCCTGAGCGCTAGCCCCGCGTTTTACGAGACAAACATCTTTTGTACCCAAACCAGTGCAGTGGATTCCTTAAAGTGTACAGTGTGAGATTGTGCTGATTCGTATTGTGATGTTACGTGTACGTTATGCTTTAGTGTTGGATTTGGCTTGATAACTGTGCGACGCCTCGCGCGGTCCGACGGCTCTCGATCTCGGGATATCATTAAGGTATTTATTGTTACACCGGCTCATTGTTGTAGGGATTTTTTCTCCGTGTCGAGTTGAATCGATAGTCGTGTGGGTCTTGGGACCCGGGGCCGGTAAAGGATCCACGCTGGGATCCATAGTCGCGGCTGGGACGCTCGTATTTGCATTATATGCATGTTCTTGGGTCCAGAACGGGTTCGAACCTCGAGGTGTGAGTGGGCGAGTATTAATTAGCCAGCTCGATGTAACGGTACCGACCCGGCCACTTAACGATCTTTTGATAACTCCGGAGCTTTTGTTATTGTAGGTACTTTGCTCGATTATAATAAAGCGATGTTTTTTACTCGATAGCGAGCGCGAGATTGGCGAGATGACTGGACCGTGAGATTTTACGAGATAAGATTAGTGTCGCTTGCTAAGTCGTAAAAGCTCTGCGAAATACGATGGAGATTTTAAACAGTACTTGTAAACATCACTTGCTTTTTCCACACAGTATTCTTCAAAACGCTTTCATTCACACGAATTGATAATAGAACAAAACAAAAATACAACGACAGAAACAACCTACTCACAACATCTATGCTTGCCGAATGGTCGCCAAATAACGTTCCAAATATAACCTTCCACAAATAATATGTGACACCTTAATCCAAATAAAACTGGCAATGCGATAAATAAACAATTGAAGTAATATTTACGGCAGAAAATTACAAACAACGCCGCGAAGAAAGCGCTTTCTCGCTAGATGGCGTCACCAGTACCGGAACCTTCGTTTTAACCCCACATTTAGATTTCGTGTTCCGAAACAACAATTACAATTTGAGGGAATCTTTACTGTCGTTAATTACACGTAACAATATAATTGATGGCTTTGGTAACCTGATTGCATCAAGCTTTACCGCTTTGGAGTTCCGATGACCATATTCCACAATCACTTTTATAGAAATGAAACACTTCTCTTGATTTGATTGGTTATTTATACGTTATTCGTTTGAAAATAACATGAAGAACGCACAAGAACTGCTATTAGGTAAAATAATGAAATTTTGTATTCTAGACAATTAAGGGGATGTCAACAGATACTCGAAATTTCAGATGCGTAGATAAAATATGTTTTGAGTTATAGGGTGGTCGAAATTGGCCCGAAATGGTTCGTGTAGTTATATTTATAATGCTTTTTATTCATTCAATAATAACAAATGGCCGACCGAATGTCCGTTAGAACCTAAATAAGTTTTTTTTGGTGCTGTCTTCATTTGTATAGGCACAGGTTTTTGGCATACAGCCGAGTCGGCAATTTTTGTTTGTATTCAATATTTAACGTTATTTGGATGAATTTGAATAGACTAAAAAAAGTTTAGTAATATGTACGGAATATACCTAGTTATTAATACATTTTAAGAAAGTGTACAGTAAATTAGTACCACCGATACCTTTACAATTATAAATAAATACTATGTAGCATAGTTAAATGATTAGATTCAATTGTGGCCTAAGTTGTGATTTTATTCTTAGATTTTTAATCAAGACTGATTTTAGATAATAGATTCTTTCATCTAAGCATCATAAATATTTTTGTGGAAAAAAATATGTATAAGTATTATGCGAAACAAAACGAAACCAACTTTAAAAAAGCGTTAAATACATGATCAATGCGAGTAGCTACGTTATCTGGTATATTTAAAGGCAATAAAACAACTCGTATCTTCATTGTAATTTCGAATTTCGAACAAGTACGAACCAGGTCATCGCTCGTCTTTTATTATCGTAACATTCGTAACTCTGAATACATCGGATCGCATAATTTTATTGACGTTTTAGGGTTACATTTACAGCAAGATGAAACCGTTGATTTAGCCGTAAAACGAGTCGTAAAGTCTATTGATGGCTGCATACAAGATAAAGTTGTGGATTTTGAATAAGTTATACTTTAGGGTCCTATTTTGCAGGCATTTTCTATAGTAGGTAAAACGCATTCCTACGCTAAACAGTTTTTGAACTTTTTTTCTATTTGCATTAAAGAATTTAAATGTTTATTTTATTAGAAAATGCATAGATAAAATAGAATTATATTGTTAAAATATGGTTAAAATGGAGATAAATTGGAATTTAAGTGGCCTTTTAAATTTCCTATGGAATATTTTGATGTAAAATCAGAAAATAAACTAGCGTAATAAAATTTAATATCATAGCGAAGCTATTCGTTGTATGTTTTATTATGTAACAAAAATATCAAAGATGTAGGTAAGTGTACACGTATTAGTAGGCTCGGGCTTCAACATTACCTATCAAGAAATTCTAGGTTAGCATCATTAATCAAAGTTTAGGTATCAAAATGATTTATCATTTCACGTAGCTAGAACGGTTTTTCGATAATAATGAAGCTTTCACGCCTACATCCTTAGCTGTAAACCAAGTCAAGATGATAAAGTCGAAAACACACATGTTTTCACTTAAAACGTTTTTTTCCGTGGCTCAAATAGCTTAGTTAATTTGGCGTTTAAAATGGAAATAGTAGCGTCCGGTACTCGAACCGAACATCGGTAGTCGACAGATGTCGACATGTCGTGGCTACACTCGCCCCACAGCTAATTGCGACAGAAAAAACCGTGATTTACGTTGTAGGGCATGTCGGAATTGATGCATTGCTGTAACGTTTTACGCCACAGGCGACGTTCGAAATTTGATTTGAATTTTTGAAATATTATTCGAAATAATTCGGATTTATGGTGTTCGGACCGATTACAACTGGCCAGCCATTCGTTACTCGTAGGAGAGTAGTCCCAATTTCTTTCGAATACTAGCACTGTTTCTCAAAAGAGACGACATGCGTATATTTTGACAGGTTTGGTCCAAATCATGCGTTCTACGTAATTATATAGAAGCTAGCTTGCAAAGCCTCTCCGAGCCCATTGATTGGTGCACATTGAAAGCTTCTTATATAATTGAAACCGCATCTGAAGTAGAGGATCGTCAGCCTTAAAGTAAACGTTATATTTATGTACATATTTCTGGTCAGCCACCCGTGTCAATAGCAACGTAACTTATAGTAAGTTTCGTGTGCTAGTATCGTCAGCGTCGAAAAAAGGGATAAATGGAAGTTGTCAGTTCATGTTCAATTCAACACTATGCGTTTGAAGCTAAATTAAATGTACGTACTATGTAGTTTATGAACATATCGCAATGATCTTTGTGTCCACTATTCAAATATTGACGCCAAGGGTGCTGTCAACTTTGATCTAGGCTCTACTGAGCGTACGCAAATATTTAGCCACACTAAATACATAGTATATCCTGATGTTCGGTAGCTTATCGGCCTTTTCACTATACTGCCTCAATATTGGGTTAGGCATGACACAATAATAGCAAATTTAGAGGTATAGCAAGTAAATTTCCGATTTTAAGAGAGAAATCATATGTCCACAGTTCAGTGTTTTATGTCGTGAAATAAATTAATCTAATCTAATTCCTTTGTTCTCTTTACCTTAGTGCTATTCCAGTTGCATTCTAGAGGTGCCTGGGACCCGCTCGGCACTAGTTTTTGCGAAAGCGAATGCTTCCTTCCAAAACATATTTCTTTTAAACCTTGAAGAATAAAAAATCCCGAATACGATTTACAATTGTGTTTTAATCTATTTGAACACATTTTACGGCTATTTTCTACAGACATATTTTCAAAAGCCCAAAACGTCATCGACACGTCGAGATTAACGAGACGTCAGACAGAGACGTGACTCCGCTATCAGATCCTGTTGACGCGTCAACTCATTATTGTCAACCGAACGTCATTATTGTCAAACTTCGATGTAGTTAATGATACCATTGTGACACGATATGTTTCGAGCAATGATTAGTTACAATATAGATTTCGTTTCGCTTTCGTAATAGCTTTTGTTTCGATAGGCAGCTTCATTTACATAGAAAACTAATTTACTTGAACTTTCCGTTGACTTTGTCGGGGATTAATTAAAAGAACGTTGAGTGATTATTACGGAGCTACTGTGAGCTTAGTTTAATGTGATTGATCATGTAAAGCGGTAGGGCTAAGAGCGGGCCTTGTGGTACTCCATACTTGGATGCCCAAAGTATCGTTTCACAACGCAAGTAGATTAAATTCACTCCGCCTAATCAGATTTAAAACGATGATCGAACGTTCCAGTTAAAAGGTCAGCATTTACGACCCAAAAAATGAAATACCGGACCGTCCGTTACAAGATAGCAAATCT
Source organism: Epinotia demarniana (assembly GCA_945867215.1). Taxonomy (NCBI): domain Eukaryota; kingdom Metazoa; phylum Arthropoda; class Insecta; order Lepidoptera; family Tortricidae; genus Epinotia; species Epinotia demarniana. Next base: position 9,208,544 of record OX244281.1, read on the forward strand.
TTTTTACCGTTATTGAAGCAGTTGCTCCGACTCGCTACGTAGATATTTCGAGTTGACCGAGCGCATTGTCAAAGCTTGTCTCGGTTAATTAGGACCGACAATCTATTGTGTTGTGATTCGGTGACGAAGAAAACTGTTAGGTATGCGCATATAGATGTTATAATTATTGATTACAGACATGCCTATGATCTTGTAACTACCTCGAAGTACCGTTGTATGCTATAAACACGCTATTTGGTTAAAACGGCTCTTAAAGCCGTCCATTAGGGGAGTGGATGCACTAAGAAATGACAGATCAAGAAGTCATTAGCTAGAAAGTGTTGGACAAATAGCTACTAAACCTACCTGTGAGTACATTTTTAAATGTTCATTCTTCCCTAAATTACCAAACCCAGACATACAACCACATTCTTTAAAAGCACAATAACGCCAGTGCATATGAAAGTACAAAATTATAATTTACAAGTTCGTCATATATGTTGCTGTTCTAATTCCAACCTTATGACAGTACGGTTAAGATATAATCGATGTGTGGTTCTATGCGAAGAATTGTCTCGGTCGAGACAGACTCACTCACGTCTTTCAAACGGAGTTAAGTGGCTTTCTGCCTATTTATTAAGTCATGAAGATACCTCAAGAATTTTTCCCGTCATTTCCATCTCCAATCTTCGATACTTATGCCCCCTAGAGTATTATTATGAATTTGTATTTAGATCAGTCTCTCGAATATATCTTACCTTCACATTTTACTCATTCTTGCGTTCTTTAAATCCCTCGTGCATAATTGAATCGGTACGTGGTATTTTAATATTTTTTAAAACCGCCATTATTAGCGTAATGGTGTTTTTATTATCATTTTCGCTGCCATTACGTTCCCCACCTTTGAAGGAACGTGTGAATTTCTCCTGAGCGCTTTAATGCTATATTTAACTGCATTATCTGGACTTGAATTCCTCAAGTCATTCAGACAGCTGTTTATGTTCTACCCTACCTGAGTGTTGTTAAGAACAGTAATCTCGAGTTTTGCAACATTTTATTGTTTTATTACACCTCGGGTCTGCAGCAGTCAGGGCGGTGCGTAAGGAAGTAACATTACGGGATAGCCCCAAGGCGAACTTGTTATAAGAAAGCAATTTTATTGTTCGGAAGGCTCGCCTCGGAAATAATTTTGGTTGCCGTTAGGATCTCAAGTTGAGAGTTTATTGTGGTTGGAAATTGTTTTGGAATTATAGAGTTTGGACATTTGAATCTATTTGAGGTCGGTATTAATGCCTTGATATTGATTGACTGAGATAACAACCCCTCAATGTGAACGGGTCATCGAGTCCGTTTTATACTTACGCTTAGCTTAGTTTGCATTGCCTGGTTTAAACTAGCTGGTGAATTGGAAATCGGCGAGTAGACCAACTGTGGGATGTAAGGAAGATTACAAAGCAAAAAGCTGGCTTTTCAATCTAGCAATCAGTTGAACAAACGATCGATTTATGTAACACCGCTTTACGAGCTCCTCGCCGGAACCGCGTTAAAGTATCCGATGCAAACAAAAATGTCGGCAATGTATTGACTTTCTCCGATGGTGAATGTGGAAGGATTTGCGTGCGGAAGGAGTAATGTAACGGGAATAGCGACAGGATCGTTAACTCGGGAAGGCTCGGGAACGTTGGTGAGTCAACCGCCTTGCCGGCAGGGTTTTACGAGTTTCGTATGACTTCGGAATCGGCTACATCGAGGTTATTTCCGTGAACTGATTTGGGAAGTTTTGCGTCATCAAAAGTGGGAATCTGTGTGTCATTAAATTGGATTGTTACGTCGCAATCTCCGCTTTCATCTTGGACAGAATCGGGAATTGTGGAACGCTAAATTATATTCTTGTATTTTGCTCTAAAGGAAAACCAAGCGAACACTTGAAATACTGCTGTAGGTTTCGCAATTTTGAATTAATTTGCCAATTTTGGTAAAATCCGGTAAAGTTTACAAAGGTTTGCATTTATTATGCAGATTTTAGCATTATGTCCTAATTCGATAGTTTGTAACACGTTTAAAGGCTTAATTTCAGCCATTGTTTGCAAATATAGCCTGATCAATGCTAATTCTAATATTACCTACAATACTTACGGATTTATTGTATTACATGTCAATATGCGTGTATACTATTATGAGAATTCCTTGCTAATCCTTATTACTGAACAAGTGTCGTCCACTTTCGCTCCCCCTTATTAATACCTCTGTCATCAGTGGGTGCAACATCAGGTAAAAATTACCGACCCTTCCGAGATCGACAATCGGAGCTCTCTTTCTACGGACTACAGGAGAATAAACAGAACGTCAATGCTCAAATGTTTACATTCCAAATGAGATATTTAGGAATATCAAAGAAATACGTAGCAATGTTTTAAGGTCTTCGGAGCACTTTAAATACAATTGAGTTCGCGTCGCTCTGCCGCGAGTTAAATTGAGACATTGAATGTTTGCCATTTTCTTTTCCCTCCAATTTCGCGCCAATAGCAAAAGTAAAAAGGCGCCCGATACCACCAGCATGGAACGCAATATACGACCTAGCCGGAGAGAACAATTTCCTTTAATGTTTTCATGAGTCTCGGGAACTAAAGACCCGTGTAACAACGTATCTGTTCGGGGCCTTCTAATAGCACTAGACCGAACAAACTGCCAAGTATTAACTTTTATCAACCATCTGCACGAATGTCACGTCTTTATTACTACTTATTCTTTGTCCTCATGAATGCAGCCGCGTAGAGGACGGATGTATGCGCGCGTCCCGCTCCTGCGAAGGGATCGTCCCTTTCCCGCATAGGTGTTTAAAAAAATGGCGCACCTACCTGGACCGGTCCCCGTTTGACATGTTTATATATTTTTCTTACTGTTGTGCTCGGGGGTTTTTAGTTACGGATTTTTCGATTGAGACTGAATCGCGGGCGTTATTAAAAAAGTTTGTGTCGTAATTTTCGCTGTGATTTTGTTGGATGTCCGCGAGTTTTTGGCGATTTATCGTTTTGCTTTTGCGTTTATCGCGTTTTCGGCCGGATTGATTTATAGGGGAAATTCAGGCACACGTGACATTTTGTCGAGTTTCGTTGATGGTTACACAAGATTGTGTTAAGTTTTAAGTAGTTCCGCTTACGAAAACTTTGTTGGTAACTACTTATTAAAAGTTGTCTCTCTGGAACTTGTTTGAAAATGGATTCATGTTTATATTATCATTGCCGTTTAAGTCTTTAGAACTAGGTTACTTTATTAATACTGGGAACACTTACATAGCTTTCCGATAACCTGGACAAGGGTCAGGGTGAATTAAATGCTGTTTGTTAAACGATAACATTTATGAAGTAAAGGTGACCTATTCGATAACTTTTAGCAACTAGTAGGTACATGTTTGAAAGGACATTTATAACTAGCTACGAGTTTAACAAGGTTAAAGCCTAATAAATGCTGTTTCAGAATAAGTTAAACTGTTATTTTCATTCGTTCGACAAGAGCTTCGGTTGGTTTTTGTAAGCTTACTCGCCATTTGAAACAAACATTTAATCAAACATATTTTGCACTTGGTAACAAAACCAATTATGTAAGTCATGACGTAAGCTTTCTGTTTGCCGATTTCCCATGCATTCTACATGGTCCCAACATAAGTACACCTCATTTGTTCACAACAGATATCAAAAGCGGTCTAAAAATTTGAGTGCCAATGGGACACACACAATGCTTGGCTTCACACTGAATCCGGCAATGTGCACTTCAGGTATAGGGACAAAAAATTAAGACTCCTTACGCAACTTAGTTACGCCCAAAGAATGAAGGGATGACAATTTTATTTTGCCGCTTAACAGTATATATCCTATTCGTTTGCGGGAAAGTACTCGAAAGATTACAATAAAGAAAGTAACAGAAATGCAAGACAAAGACATAAATAAGAGGAAGAAAGTCAAAAGTAAGTGGTGTTAAAAGCTCTGCTGTAGAACACGTAATGTAAGAGTCTGGGCTAAAATTTATAGTGCAAAGCAAAATGCAACATATTACTTCGGTAACAGAGTACACTAGGAGGGATATTACACTTAGGCCACAACTATAGCTTTGCTTCACACGGAAGAACCTTATCCGATGTAAAGATAAGATCGGTAACTCCACATTTTATTACTTAAATGATTACTTAGACTTCTTAGACGAATAATAGGAAAATGGAAGTAATAAAGACACTTTCGAGTTCAAAGATATCTCCATTTATTTCTGTAAGCGAGATGAAGATAATGTAATTGATCTTGATGTTACAGAAATAATCTTAAAATCTGAGGGAAAGATAAAGTCACTGTATTTTTATTTGTTCAGTGCGGTTTCTATTCGAACTGGAACTTGTTTCCTTCCTTTTAAATTTCATGCTAAACTTACTTAGAATTAATATCTATTAAAGTCGTTGGAATCAGCTTCTATTTGTATTTAATGTTTGATAATTTTTTTCGTTATGAGCGAATCTTTTATAATTTCTATCAGCAAAATAAGTTGAAAATCGTTTAGTCAATCACAAGTTTTTATCATCGATATTACAAGTCAATCAGGCGACATAATGTCTAGGACAACTTGGCGAACGCAGTTCTAACCTCACCAGTATTTCCGACTAACTAACCGTCATTACGTTTGTTATACTTGCTCATTTGTCTGGAAAAATTTACATGACAATCGTCATTTTCGATTCATCCGCATTGTATTATAAACTCTGTTCCTTCAGCGTTACGGTGAATAATTATGGATTAGAGACGCCAGTGCCTACATCACAAATTGTATTGAATTGTGTTCATTTGTATGTTTGTTACGTATCGGTGTGAATCATTCTTGACACATCATTAATATGTATGACTGTTCGACGCCAAAGTACGTATACTTTCAATTATTTAATCAAATCAAGTTGGCAATCTTCTCCAAATTGTGGGATTGTTTTTAAACGAACGATTTCTACTAGCCTAAGTTTTATTTAATCGTATTGTTTATCAAATATCTACGTAAAGCTAGGAATACAATACCAAAATACAAAAGCCATATTGATTTTATTAGTTATTTCATTAATCATACATTGTATCGAATAATTTGAACCTTACCTTAATTTAAACTTCCTCAACCTTTAATTAACGTGCTTAAGTATATGAATAGTTTTTATTGTGAAATTCCAATAACTCCAATGAATCATTATAACAGATTATTTCAATTTTAGATCATAAATATTCAAAAGCAGCAACCGCTCTCATTGTCGCTTAGAATTAATAATACCTTAAGAATTCGTTGAACTTTCTCAGTCACACTTAACTAACCATTAAAAGGAGGTCGTAACTGCCAAACGTACCGCTATCCTTATCTTGCTCGTACGAAGCTAATCGAGCGTGAAAGAGATGGTGCGATGGGATAATTTACAAAGCTTTTACTAGTGAAGTCGTAAATCTTTTGTAGTCGATTCGCATTGACGACTGCGCCTGAGTACAAAGATGTGCCGACGCAAGTAAAGATAAAATTCAAGATGAAACTTTTTGAATAGCACGAAATCTTCTAGTGTGCGCAATGAAGTTTGTTTGTGTGTGTGAACACCTGGCGCCATCTTTATGGACTGGTTATATGCGTTTAAATTTAAATATGAACCGTAATATATGACCACATAGCTAGGAATTGATATGTCTACCATGTGTTATTTTTCCATTGATAGATAGATAAACCCTTTTTCAAGAATTGCAAAAACAGAAGAATCGTTCTTCTATAATCACATATTCAAAACATTCTTCGTAGATTTTAGCGGCAGCAACTTTTTCTGCCTTTTTTTCCCGACCTAAACCGTCGGTCTAATGGATGCCTACAAACATTGTTATCGTTCTTACTATTTACATGTAGGTTTGACGAAAATCAACCTTTGTGCCCTGTTAATAAGTAGTCCGCTAGCAGCACGATATAGAAACAATACGCCGGCCGAGAGAAGAAGGTAATATAAATGTATAAGCTGAGTACATTCTTATTGCTTTTCTCCTTGCCCATATTAACCCTGCCTGATGAACGTTCGAAATTGACGTAATCTCTTATAGTCCGTCGGATTTAGAATTAGGTCGAACGTGGTCTATGTCAACTGGGTCGATCTTAATACAGCCTATCGATCCAAGATCTTCTGCCCTCGATTTATAAATAAGTTAGTTAAGCGTGAGAGTATCGATCATTTCATGCCAGATTTGGCAGAAATGGACCAAATTGGAGCACGACCGGAGGTATTGTTTAAGTTTGAATCAAATGTATACCAAAACGCGGCAAATTTGTATTCTTAAATCTGTATCTGCAGACTTAATCATGGGTGGTCCTGTATCAAGTTAATCCGATGTCAGATTGGGGTTTATTTCAATAAAAGAAAAAAATGTTTTGACGTGTTGACGACGTGTGTCCTTGTAGCGATGGAATTTTAACCACTTGTCGTAAAGCTTTAGTAGCAATAACAAAACTTGCCAAGTGGCCATTTCTCAAAAATGTCCAAGGTACTGCAGACATCGCTAAATCAAAGAAAGACTCAGCACGATTTCCTTTTATACAGGTTCAACTCCACGGATTATTGCGGTACGTATTAAAATTTTAATACCTCATTTGAGATAACTAATGATCCTTACCGTGGTAATAATAAAGGATAAATTAGTATCAATTCTTCAATCAAGATCATCAATCAGCGTCTGGGAATGACATCATGCTCGATTTGGTTTTTTGTTAATGAACGAAACATGCGGTTAATGCAGGCAGAACAATTAGATTTTATTAGAGTTCCTTTTATAAATCGAGTTTACTGTCTGCGGATTACATTGTGGCGATGTTTGCTATATTGTTTTAAAGTTCGCGTGTTTTTTTGTAAACATTAAATACTGTAATATAACCACTTACTGTTATGTTTGTTTGTCATGCACATGTTACACAATCAATAAAAACATTTAAGAAAACATAGATCATGTTTACCGAGTCAAAGCAGATGTTTCCATTGTTAATGTGGCCCCGAAAATATTTAAATTCGGCTAAACCCCGACACGAACAAATGGAGATGTGGTAATCTAATGTAACACTAAAGATCAAGATACAAGTCGGAGATTATCGGAGTACGATATTGCACAATAAAGATGTGTAGTACAGCGCCGTACAATGGACGAGCAATGAGAATCAATTTAAACCTGATGAAACATTTTGAGACTACAATTGAAGGAGATATTGCGAAAGATATTGTTTGTCATTTTATAATCCGTCTATAAAATATAATAGGTGGTAAAGGTCGTGATGGATATACGGGGTTATACAAGGTGTGGTTAAAATTAAAATAATGTTTAACTACTTTGGACGTTTAACAAAGTACCGGCAATTATTATTGCTATCGCTTGTTCAACTGCCTATAAAACAAAATCAATAGCTTTAAACAGTATAAGTTAAATTTAAGAATTCCAAGCAAAGTTTCAGAACGTTCGAACGAATCGTTTATCAGACCTAAATGTACCAAAATTAAGATGAGCTGAACGAGGTCGCAACTACCAGTACCTCACTATTTCGGATCATTAATTTGACAGTCCGCATAGCTCAGAAGTGTTACGAACGCCGCGAGTGACGCCCACAAAACGGCTACAGGTTAAAGGTTGGCGTCTCTTTAAATGTGGCTCGGTTGGGCAACCCCGGCGTTTTGTTAATGGATATGTAATGAGTAAAGGTGGGTCAAAGCAACGTAACGTTTTTTGTTCCGTTCCGGTGTTCAGATAAGTGGTTTTTGGCATTTGAGCCGAGATATTATAATCGTGTCTGTCAATTATTTTAGCTCTTCGTTAATTTATTTCTTTGAGATCTTTTTAATCAATACGCACGATTTCTTCTTTCGCTTTTCTATTATGTGCTATACTACCGGAAAGCTTAAATATGACTTCAATATCATTGTTTTAATGTAGTAGGTGTAGGTATTGATATGATGTGAAATTTCATCAACAGATTAGTTTCTGCATCATCTTCTACTTAGTTTCACTTATCATTTCTCCACTAGCTAAAGGTTGTCTGGAAGAGCTCGTTCGTTAGCGATAAGATCGCCTGTTGTTTTACCTCTACTGCCTCCCTGTAACTCTTTGTTTTCTTTTGTAACTTTAGTCTAAATGAGGTGTGCAATAAAGAGTTTTTGTATTGTATCGTACCATTCAATTTAAATGTGTATTTTGTAGGCCTTAAGAGCTCTTTTACATGTTTAAGTTCCACTAGCGCTTCTGAAAGTATACTAGTTAAGTTAATATTTTATTCATTCATTTGACATTTCATTAGCAATTTCGTCTACTTTACTAACATTGGGATTAAGTTTCGTTTTATTCAAGTGCCCAAATTTGTTTTACCAAGCAGCATTTCAACGCAGATTTGAGACAAACAAAACTATTAGATACATGGTAATGTAGGGAGCGTTCGGAACACCTAAATCCACCCAAGAAACTGGGAGTCACTTGAACGGGTCTCGAGAAGTCGATCAAAGTGGGATTTGCACTGAGACCCCGTTCAGTACAGACCACACAAAGGGCTGACGCCTTAATTCTTTCCAAATTGAAATTTTTCTTTTTGTTTGTATTAATTTCACGGGGACTTGGGCGATTCGATTTAAAGCGTGGATTAATTTTGAGGAGATTGTTTGAAGAGTGTGACGATAGATTTTGATTTGTTGAGTTTTTACTATACCCTGTTTCAGTACAAATGTACAGTCGAGTTCACAGATATCTTTACAAGCCGACATACCAAATATATTTCAACACGACCTTAATGTCAGTGTCATAGAGGTGTGTAAATATATTTTTGGCATGTTGGCTTGTAAAGATATCTGTGAACTCGACCCTACACATTAATGGTAAGGACACAAAGAAGTTAAAAAATGTCCTTGAAAGTGAAAGACGATGAAGCCTAGATGATTGAGAAGCCTCTATAATTGCAACCAAATGGCCGGTCCCTTGCCCGCATAATGTAGTGGTCTCCGCATGGTTTTACCCTGTATTGTTCATCATCATCATCCTCCTAGCGTTATTCCCGGTTGTGCCCTAAAGGAGCCTTTGCGCGCATAATATAGCGGTCTCCACAAAGTTATAATATGTGCAATTCAATACTTCAGAATCGTTCACGTATACCACATGCACGACTGACTCAAACCTTAAGCAGTTTCTGACCCCATATATTGTTTTCAAGTAATGAAATAGCAGGTTTTAATGTTTTAATGCAGATTGTACCCAAGGAACTGCATCGTTTTGTTAATTTTGTCATTGAACTGCTTGCAGAATGCAGGAACTTTCAAAGTTGCTCACTATCACCATTAGTATTTTCTTCATCTACCACCCCATGTGTGGCAACCCTGTGTATTTAATATCCGTCGTCGCGAGAGTTAAAGCCACGGCTGGCAGCCCTAATCCCTCAACTTGGGGTCTCTTTTGTGCCAGACTAGACTGTTGCATAGTTTTAAATAAATTAACTATATACACATCCAGAGGCCAGACTTGAATAACTGAAAGCATTGTGGGTGTTAAGTGTTTGCGTGGATGCTAAAATGGGATTTTAGTTTTACCATTTCAACCCCATTTGTCTAACAAATTGAATGTTTTTGTGTTCCCTTGAGCATTTGATTGAATCTATTGGAATTGAGATTGTTTGCTCAATTTCTCTAATCTCGTTAAATTTTTGTGAGCGTAGCTATAGTTTATTGAATACAGGCTGCACGCACTGCTTCGCCTGCGTACTACCAAGAACGCAGACAAACTCTCGGGATAAAATGTATAACCATCCAGAAAGGCCGTTCTACACGAAGGTGAAAGATTTTATGAAATCGGATAAGCCGTTCCGGAGATTCCGATACGACCTTCAAACCTTCAAGAAAAGAGCGTACACCCATCTTAAAGGCCGGCAACGCACTCACAACACCTTTGGTGTTGCAGGTGTCCATGGGCGGCGGTAATCACTTACCATCAGGTGATCCGTCTGCTCGTTTGCCTCCTATCACATGAAAAAAAAAAGATTACCCAAAACATACAACCTTACAAAGCTACAATCTCACACTTTCACTTTATAGTATTAATATGGACAAATTAAGGACATTAGCATTAAAACGCCCTAATTAAATGTCTCAAAAATTAATGTGACAATAATGGAATAGAATTGGGAAGCTACAAATACCCAATTCATGGAAATGGAAACCGAAATCCACGTATATATAAAACGAATGCATCATATTACCAGAATGTTTGGACATTGTAAATAAAAAAATAACGGTTAACGTAAAAATAAATTGTAGTTTAACAAATGTATTTTAGATTCGTGACAAAGGAAGACTGTAGATTTCGCTGTAACTGGACTGCGCCCGATAATTATCATAGCTATTTTATCATTCACTTTGAAGCTTAACTTCAATATTTCCTTTTTATACTCAGATTAACAAACCTGTCTATAGTAGGAAATTGACATTTTAATGTGAATTAAACTTATTTCGTCTCGGAGTATGAACGCTTACAATCGCCATAAAGATTTTATCTTTTCTTCGAAGCTTGTTATTATACTCATGTTAGAGCGTTTTTAAAGCATTTCTGCACTTTAGCGCGAAGATGGTGATTTCGATTGCTTTAAATCTGTTTCTTCATGTATGTATTAATTTATAATAAAATTAAAAATCCCTGTTGTTAATGTTACACAGTGGGTAACTAAAGGTCACCCAGAAACACAGGAAACTAAAGGTAACATCTTGGTACCAGTAGTATACCTAGTATATATAATTCATATGCCACAAAATTTTAATATTCCTTTCTCAAAACGAGGTGACATTATTGTGACACTTAACACAAGTCTGATGTTATTGTCACCTCATAAACCAAATGGAATTAACATTCCAGCAAATGTCACGCGTGTCTGTTAGAACCAAGTGTTTGACACATCCCGTTCTGTCATCACTGGCAGATAGTCTCACTACGGGGTCTAACAAATCCACAGCAGTTTAGTGAAAAGGTCCAATAGGCATAAAAAACTAACAACACATGCGCTTTTTTCGGATTAAAGCGTCGTACTTTCATACATTTTGTAAACAAGATTGCCTACCACTTTTAAATTCAATCAGCATTTAAAACTCAACTCTACCCCGGTTTGTTTAAGTAAAAATCCCTATTGCCGTTATCATTCGAATCCCTCCAAAGTTAACTTTGCTGTTGGGAAAATGGGAGGTGGCCCATTTTCGTCTGTCAGCGTTATGGGTTAGAGTGACAAAAGAAGTTTTTATGTGCGCTGGTTAATTTTGTTCGAGTCTATGTTTACAAATTGAGTGACGAGAGGCAACTGTTCGAAATGTTTGGGACGTGAACTCTTCTATAACACTCAGAAAGGCGTATCTCGCGTAACTTTCCTAAAAAGATACGCCTTTTCTTAGAAGCATGGTTAAACTTGGACTTTTTGTCTGTTAATCAATCGATGAGGCTATTCAAGCTAACGTAAGCAAATAGATGATTTCTCTCTGATCAGATGTTAAAGTATTTGGTGAAAGATTCAAACAATTTCAAAGATGGAGAAATGTGTTTTGTTTACCATTGATGAACTGAGACATTTAACATTAAAAGATTTATTTTTATTTTTATACTTCTAATCCCATAATTTTATGGGATCTAATCCCATATTACATTCCATGTAAAAAAGAAGCCAAGTCTCGAAATGGAAGAGTTTAAATAAGTAAAATTCTGCAACTTGGCAATCAATCGCACAACGTTACTGCATTTATGGATTTAAGCCTTTATTTTAGGAAAATTTTATTAAGCTGGCAAATAAAGATTAATAAGAATGCCTGTGAAATATCTCACAACTTTGAACGGTGGAACAGTTTCGAGACTTGGCCTATTTTTTACACACAACACAACTATGTAGGTAAAATATAATATAATCCGGTCTCTTAATTTATAATTCTAACATAGTATTTAAGCTTCTCTGTACTGTACTAACACTACTAACCACATATGGATCAAACTGGTCTGAAGTAAATGATTTTTATTATTATTTTTTATTTTATTTTACATGGAATGTTTTTTTAGGGATCTCACTTCTTTTTGTAGGTTATTGTGTAATCAATACATGCAAATTATGAATGCAGTCCCATTCTTGCTTTGTCATTTTTTGTAACATTCACTGCAAATGTAATATTTAAACTATTTATGTAGTTGTATCTAGAAAACTGGACCGAAATTCCAAAATCTTTTATTTTTCTCTTGGTTTTTTATACTACACACTATTTGTGTTCAAAATTTGAAGCTTCTATGTCTGCTAAAAGTGCCTTAGAGTTTTGATGATCGGTCAGTCAGTCAGTGCGTGACCAATTAAGGAAATTTTGACTAGTTATTTTTCCTTCTGGTTCGAATTGAATGCATTAATTGCTACACGTTGTCAATAAACGCACTGATTTAATCAGCGTGGGGACTTCAACCCTTTCCTTCCCATCCATGAGAGATGTGTCCATTGGCATGTATTGTGTAGGCTGATGATATCATAATGTCATGGCGGCTTTTGTCCAAAAATGTTTGTGTTTTTTTATTTCCTCGTCCGCCTTAAAAATTGTATTGTACTCGTTTTATGCGAGTTGAAAAATTGCTTTTACCATCCAACGTGAGAATACATTCCTTTCAAAGCCCGCAGCACCCCCACCATGTGACCTACTTTAGACGTATCAAGTTATTTTTCACCGCAATCTTTTCGTATAATAAATACACTTCGGTCCTCATTAAAGCCTCTTACAACATAATGAGTCCAGCACTTCCAAAAACCGTCACATTTTTATCACAAAAAAAGGCGCATGTGACTTTTTTTCTACATAATATACGTCCTTTTTTGCAACTAGAGCAGCATTCAGGACAAAAAGGTACGAGGACCACTTGAAAAAGTGGAAAAACGCGGTACCGTACCGGAAGTGGGGGCGGAAGTCGCTAGGCGTCCCGGAAGCGCTAGAGGGCGCTCGTGGTACCGAAATTGTATTTAAACGCCCTCTGGTGGAGGCCAATGGCTTGAATTATTAATAATTTAACGGTTTTTGGAAAATGCTTGCGGATGCATCTTTTATTGGCTTAATACCAGCCACGTGAACCACCTCAACATGGAAGAAGCACTCCAGTCATAATCATAAAGGCCGAAACGCACTGATAGCGTTGTCGGAGCGGCGCGGCGCGGAGGCGGTACCGGTTGTAATGTTCGAACTAATACGAAAGGGCCCGCACAGAAACCGCGCCGCTCTGTGCGGATCGTTTCATATTAGCTCGAACATTACAACCGGTACCGCCTCCGCGCCGCACCGCGCCGCTCCGCCACCGCTGTCAGTGCGTTTCGGCCTTAAGTTATAATACGCGTATTTCAGCGCATTCAGACAAGTGAATACGTAAATATCCTTACCCGAAATGAAAGATTAAAAAAAACTAAAATAAGCCAGTAGTTGAACTCATTTATCCAAGTGAATGCCCTAACCCGAAATAAACGTTCGAAAAACAAAAAAAAGAATCAGCCAGTATTAATTACAAAGGCTAGAACATACGAACTGTAAAACTATTAGCTCCAAATAGTTGGAAATAGTTTCCTTGGCGCGACGCCAGCCCGTGATAGATCGTGTTGCCTTTGACATGCTTGCAAACAAAAATAATAAATAACACGTGTTGTGATATGTGGGTTTACATTTTATTTACGGTGGTTATAATATTATACGGGTTTTTAGGTTATGTTGTAATCTATAATGGGATTTGACTTTCATTGCAGTAAAATCGGCATTTTCGGCTTCAGTGATTCGCATGCTACGCTTAAGTTTTCATAAGTTCTGAAGGCGTAGCACGGTTGCCATTTTATCACTTATCGTTGTGGATAAGATATCCGTCATTCTCGCACTCGCATACTTGTCAGAACGTGACGGACGTCTTATCCACAGCGATAAGTGATAATGGCAACCGTGCTACGGCTTAAACGGTTATTGTAGCGTATATCATGTATTAAATGCATCCCGACAGTTCGAGCCTTTTCCAGCGCTTCTGTGCAACGGATACGATTCAGTCAGTCTACCCGTTGACAACAAAATTAATCCTATTAATATTCTAATTGCGAAAATTTGGATGTTTAGATGGTTGTTACTCAGTCACGCTTACGCCTTGGCCACGACTTTGGTCTTAAGCGACCTGCGGTGCGTCCGGCGGAGCGGAATTTAGAGCGGGGCGGCGAGCAGGCCACGTACTCCGCAGTAGCCGCGGCGACTTCGAGCGGATGGGACGTACTCGGGTGACTCAAAATGTCTATGGCAGAAGTGGCCCTTCAGTGCCTCGAAAGCAGCTCCTATTTCCTGGGAGACATTTTAAATATGAGAGAAGGTGTGCACGTGACAAATAGACGACGTCATACGTTGGGCGAACTCCTTACTCCGGACATTGTATGAAGAATACCGACAGCATCCCCAAAAGTTTTATGAATACACACGAATGAGTGTGGAAACTTTTGATTACTTGTTACAACACTTGGAAGAGTATATACAGAAACCCAAACTCACGTCAAAGAGAGCGGATAATACAATAAATTTTGTTCTTAAAATCACCGCCCGATCCGTGCCGCCGCTAAGACCGGTCGCACCGCTCATAGTCGTGGCCTTTTTTTTTTTTTTTTTTTTTTTTTTTTTTTTTTTTTTTTTTTTTTTTTTTTTTTTTTTTTTTTTTGAACCTGACTGTTGCTATAATAGGACGGACCCAATATAGCGGTCGAACTGCGTGGTTGGAGGGTGGCCTGGGGAAAATCCAGGGGAAGCCTCCGGCACGACCACGCGGGGAAGTTGCGCGTTCGCGCGCCTTATCTTTGTTCGTTCCGCCCGCCGCCCCGCTGCCCGCAGTCGCCGGTCGCTCGAGTAAATCCGCGCGCTTGGTCGCCGGTGCGGAAGTTCGTGGCATCTCTTCTTTTCCGCGCTGTTTTTGTATTATGCGCGATCCGCTAGTCGCCGCCGCCGAAGCAGGTCGCGCAAAGTCGTGGCCAGGCGGTTAGACGGTTAGAAATTTCGCATGAAGATAGTTTATAGCCTGGATTAAAATATAAGATAGTTTTTATCCCGGCTCACGCAGAAGTCGCGGGCGGAAGCTAGCCCATTATATACGCGGTAAGCTCGGTTTGATAATTTTATTTAATTATGTAATATAATATAAAACAGATCATTATATTTTAAGACAGTGTGACTTAAAAGCGTTCAATTGATTTGTCGTTCCCACGCTAAAGCTACAAGCATTATTAGTAGTCAATAATAGAGTACCTAGTTGAAATGGCGAAGCAATTAAATAAATTCGTTATTTACTACCTAGGAAGCTCTTCTTACTCTAAAAACGGCTGATTAACACGCAATAAACTCCTATTTCAATAACAATGATGTGCGAACACATTAACAGTTCTTTGACAAAACAAAGAACGTAATCAGCAAAAACGCCGTAATAACTAATCCCTCTGATTACAAGTGTTTTGTATTGTAAACGTGTATTCACACCAGTGTACCCTTATCTGTATAATTGTAGTAAGTACGGTGGGAGCTCAATACAATACAGCGGTTGCAAAGTTAATGGATGTTGATAGATAGTTCAAGAATATAGTTTACTGAACTAATCGGTGCTGCGATTGCGTCATTTATTATGTGAAGTGTGAGGTAGGCATTAAATACAACAGTGGTGGTCAACAAGCAATCTGGCTAATAAGCGGTCATTAAAGCCTAAGGCCAATAATACTTTACCATAATGTTACAAAATCTAATTAAGTGATCAATCACGCAAAAATATATAATTTCAATTTGCGGAGTAAGGTAAAGTGATTGACTAAATTAAACTGTTTATTCTTAGTACTTCTATACTAATAATAGAGACATAAAGTCTGGCTCATGTAAATTTGTATGTAGGAGAGGGGGTTTTTGATAAAAATATCGCCGGTATGTATATAGAATGAACGTGAATTTTGGTTGGGCAATCGAACATTTATACAACATTTTTACCCCGCAGGTTGGCCTGCCTTCTTTGCTATACGCGGTCTCCAAGCAGGCAGCTAGAATAATGAACAACTTGACCCGAAAATCTGGTTCAACCATTACGGCTCAATATTTTTTAGGGACACCCCATAAGAACTAAATGTTAACTAACTACATTTTGACTAATAAACTTCACTAACTTCTAACCTAACACGCGTGTCACATAAAACTTCTTTACGACCGCCTAATTCTCGCTTCCGTTCATATTTGTTTGGAGCCCGCGACTAATATTAACAGCGACAGTTAGTATTTGTTTTGATTTAGTTTTAGTAATATGTGTTTGTAAAGACGTTTTAGAATTTTTGGGTTTTAACTTTTTTATTGATAGAAATTAGGTTTAGAAACTATGACTCAATCTTTTATGTTGGTTGGTTTAGAATTTAAGTGTGCAACAGCCCTAGGATGACCGGATGGTCATCACGGCTGCACTGGAAATGTGTTAAGCTGCGATAAAGTGGAAGTAAGTTAAGTTCGTTTCTAACCTTCCATCATCATCATCATATCAGCCGAAAAACATCCACTGCTGGAGGCCTCCCCCATAGTGTGGCCGGCCCCACGCCACCCGCATCCATCCAGCGGACCCCCGCGACCTTTACCAGGTCATCAGTCCACCTTGGCTCCCACGCTCTCTGCCGGTACGTATTAGTCGTCACTCGAAAACCTAACTTCCTTAAGTCCAATTCAATTGAAATTTTGTACGCTTAAGGTAGGTACAAGTTGTATCAAGACGACGTGTTGCAGCGATACTGCTGGTTTCTATGAATTTAGAATGGAGACAGAGCTATAACCATGACCTTCGAAACTCGAAGTTCCGGTATCCCCATCTATCGCATTTTCAATAATCGAGTGACAGGGAAGCAGGTATCTCGAGTTTCGATTTTCGTGGTAGCGCCGCAGAAATGGCCATATCAACTCCTAAAAAACCCTTTTTTGGGCTCATTCGAATCCCCTCAATGAGTACTTGAAGACTGCAAAAGTCTTCATCCTCCCAGCGTCTTCATTGGTCGCATTTTAAAACAGCCCGGAAATTCACCTTGACACCTAATTCCCAAGATTACGCGTACAGTAGTACCACAATTATAAGTTACATCGGCAATCTTCGTCCACGCCGACGAGTGCTGACAAGTACGGAATGAAATCGAACGTATGACCATTTCAATTAAGACCTTGTTGCACAATACGTAAGGTACAATTTGCAACGACAAGTTCTGTCGTGCTGTCCGGAGTGGCCGGCGTCGCGCGCAAAATTTTAGCCAATGGGCGTAAAAGATTTTACCCGCGCAAACGCGCTGCCTTATGATTAGTTAGTGTTTTCAAAAAAATGCTTTCTGCGCAGGTACACCGTTGTAACTTATATTTGTGGTACTACTGTACATGCTTAATTTTACGAATACGACTGCCATGTTACAAAAAAGTACAGTCGGAAATGCTTGAAGGGGAGACCGGGGACAATGGTACCACTTTAGAAATAATGACCTATAACTCAGATTATTATGCTACCACGTTAAAGTCGCTTAGGATATAACATTCTAGACTCATTGGCTATCAGAATCTATATAGCCAATGAGAATAAAAATATTTTCATTTAATGGCATCAGAATGGTGTAAATTGTGTTTTTGTAGAACACAATTTACACCATTCAAAAATAATTAATTTCAATTGTCTTATTTTAGCAGTCGTGTAAAAACTTTGGGTCAATTGTAGCACGGGGTCAATTGTAACGTTACAATTAACCCCGAGTGCTGTGGTACAATTGCCCTTTTTTACTCGCACTCACTAACCTTCACAAATCTCGATTTCTATATCTAACTGACCCCCACACTGTGACATATTAAAAACTTTAATAACTAGAGAGTCACAATTCAGCACAAGTTTCACACTACGACTATCTAATTATAAACACTAGTTCAAAACGTAAATCGCAAATACTTACTTTGGTCAGTCAAAAATGCAAATCGTCGTATAGCACATGCTTTTCGCACGGCAGCGAGTGGCCGACTAGTGAGCAGGTAGAGACACTCTCAAGGCACACTGGTGTATATGTCGCAGTGAAATGGCCAAAACAGAGATTTGATCAAATCTCTAAGGGATTTGATCAAATCACGCAGGATGTTAAAATGGCCAATTCATTTTATCATTTACCTAATACAAATCGGTAATTTGATCAAATCTCTGAATCTGTTTAGTGAAATGACGAAATCGGACAAACAAGGCAACTCGTTTTTTCATTTCACTAGATTTGTTTAGTGATTTGATAAATCCCTGAAACGCGTCAGTGAATTGACGAAACTAACTCGCAGATATTGGCTCCTAAATCATTAGTAATTTAAACGGTTCCGGGACTTATACTCGGATGGCGGATAGGTTAGAAGATGGTGGCGGGAGCTCTGCTCCTGCCACCGTCTTCGTGGTTATTTTTTTTATAAAAGAGCGGTAAAATCTTTATCGCGTTAGTTTCGTCAACTCACTGACGCGTTTCAGGGATTTTATCAAATCACTAAACTAGTCTAGTGAAATGAAAAAACGAGTTGCCTTTTTTTGTCCGATTTCGTCATTTCACTAAACTGATTCAGAGATTTGATCAAATTACTGATTTGTATTAGGTAAATGATAAAATGAATTGGCCATTTTAACATCCTGCGTGATTTGATCAAATCCCTTAGAGATTTGATCAAATCTCTGTTTTGACCATTTCCCTGCAACATATACACACACATGCATATTTCGATGTGGTTGAAGAATTATAGGCGATGGTACTATTGACCCGTGGTACTATTGACCCCTGTCTACCCTACCATTTTTTCATTCAAATGTTATCCGGAGCGTGCGATGCGAAGGAAGTTCTCCGTTTCAACTTGCGCCAAAATTCTTTCGCATGTACGGATGTCCCGCTGTGCGGCAATCCGTCTGTTCTCCTCTACATGTCGCATTTCTCAGCCGATTCTCGTGAAATTTTATGAGCAAGTTCGACAAACACTTATAATTTTTTTTAAAAAAAAACCTACATAAAGGTTTTTTTTTTATTAGTCTTTTCAGTTCTATACTTCACAGAGCCACTAGTTAATATTTCTAAGTCCACATTATCCCTACCCGGAAAGGTCATCGACCCCTTGATTGGTGGAATTGTCTAAGGGCCCCAACATGTGTTGGCCCCATTGACAAGCGTCCTTAATTTGTACTATTCATAGGCGGTGCGTTTGTTTTATTAAAACTAGCTTCCCCCGTGGCTTCGCCCCTTATGCCGATGTTGTGAGCCTCAACTGTTTTGGCATATTAATTTACTTGCTTACCAGTGAGAATATTACCATAATAAGAAAATAATGATTACCATTAAAATTATTTTTTATTCAGATCCTGAGTTCAATTTGAATCCTGGATCTTTTGAGTTTGACATTATAATGATATACTTTTTGTGCACAACAAAAAAAAGAGAAAAAAAAAACACTGGACACTGTCCTCGTAGCTAAGTGGTCAAAAGCACTAACGTTAATAGAGATATATATTGCAGGTTCGTGTCCTGTCGGGGGCTACAGACGAAGATGGTTTATTTTTCCATTATATTATTTCTCTCTGTATCATATCGTTTAAAACATAAAACATTACTATGAAACAACAAGCGGTCTTATCGCTAACGCGCAATGAGCGATCTCTTCCAGACAAGCTAAAAAGCATTTTAATATAATAATAATAATAATAATAATAATAATAAATCTTTATTTCAGGCAATAAACCCATATCACATACACAATGACAATAAAATAAAATAAAATAAAATAAAATACAAATTCTTAACTAAATTTAGCTACCTAGAAGTAGGTAGTCAGTCATACAGCGGGTTCGGTTTATTTCCTATTTTGTAAGCGGTGCACGCTCACCCAGTACTTCATGATGGAACAGTCCGGACGCTCAGACAAGGTACGGAGGATCTCGTTATCTGAACATGTGATACGATCCCGGAACGACGCAATTCGTGTTCTGATGATTGCATAGAAGTCAGGAACTCTGGCTTCTGCAAACATGCTCGACGCACTACAATAACGAGGCAACTTCATAAGAATACGAAACGCATTATTGTATTGTACTCTTATGGTGTTCATTGCACGCTTGGTGCAGTTCACCCAAAGCTGGCATGTGTAGAAACATTGACAGAATGCCCTAAACAGTGTCAACTTCACCGGGTCGCTGCACCTAGCAAATCGTCGCGCGAGCATGTTGCACCTGACTGCAGTAGCCCGACGTTCCCGCTCAATGTCGTCGTCGTCACGCAGTTTCTCCGTCACCACATGTCCCAAGTATCTGAACTGTTCCACCCTTTTAATTTCAGTTCCACCTAAAAACACTGGAGGCACCACATCCGGACCCTTCGCTGATTTGAAGACCAGGAATTGGGTTTTTTTAACGTTATGTTCCGCTGCATATCTCTCACAGATACCCAAGAGTTTCCTCAAACCCTTGATTGAAGGGCTGAGAAGCACCATGTCATCTGCGTAACTGATATTATTTACACAGATCGAGCCTACATGGCAACCGACTTTGGTACTTCTCAGCTCCTCAATCAGGTCGTTAATATATAGGCTGAAAAGGTCCGGTGAGGTTAGCCCCCCCTGACGGACACCATACTCTAACCTATACTCGCTAGATGTGGAGTCGCCCCATCTCACTGAGTTGGATTAATTTTCGTACCAGTATCTCAACAGATTCACGGTTTGCTTTGGTACATTGGACTCGGCGAGCTTTTCCCACAGTAAACTATAATTTACCAGGTCAAAAGCCCTGGTGAGGTCCAAAAAACATGCGTAAATTGACGTGTCCCGCTTCATGTAATAATTGACAGTAGATTTAAGACTGTATATCGCAGAATCTGTTGAGAGACCAGTACGAAAACCAAACTGTGCATCACTTAGTTCTAAACTGTTTTTTAGAGTTGGGTGAAGTAGTCTCTCCAATATCTTCCCTATTATTGTCCCAAGCGAAATAGGTCTATAGTTTTTAGTACTTGAGAGGTCACCAGTTCTATTCTTAGGGACAGGAACCACCACAGTCTTCATAAGGCTACCAGGCAGATAACCATGGTTCACACACATATTATAAAGACTAGCCAACACTAATAATATAGTTCAAATTGATATACTTTTCACCAAAAAAATCCAAATGTTCATTATCCAGTGTCAACCAGCCCTAACATCACCTCCATACGAATTGTTGTAAAGCGACGTGTACACTCGCGACAGGTCACGTTAATAGAATTATAGCTTAATGAGCAAGGCGAATGACCTTTGGAGAGAATTTTTGCAACCGCGGTCGCCTGGCGCTCTTGTCTTTAGTCGTGTTAGGGTTGACGCTTTTTTGTACCCGATTTTTTTGAATATTAAATTTTTTTATACCACTACAACGAAAAATTAACTTACAGCCTGCCTGATCGTAAAGGTCATAGCACACTAGATGCACCCCGCGCCCGACCCGCGCAGCCTCGCCTCGAGCGGTTAGGTATTCTTTATATGGATTTGTACGGGCATGCGCTCACTACATCAACTCCGTATCAACTCCGTAGTTAGTACATATACATGGCAAGGCGGTGGGGGTCGGGCGCCGGGTGGCTCTAATGAGCTATGACCTTAAGACGGCACCTAGGCCATGGATACTTACGACTTTAGTGTAGTCACAATTTTTTTTTTGTTTCTAGAAGGTAGATATAACGATGTGTAAATTTACATTTTCGCTGTGTTAATTTATATATTTTATAATTTATTTAAGGTTGCGGGAGTCCGCTGGATGCGGGTGGCGCGGGACCGGTCACTTTGGCGCTCTTTGGGGGAGGCCTTTGTCCAGCAGTGGACGTCTTTCGGCTTATATGTATATATATTATATATATATATTCTATAACCACAAGGACTTCTTTGAGTTAGAAATGTCTAGAGATGTATAATATTAACAACATATAACCATGTTATCTGAATTATTAGTAGGTAAACAATTGAATTAGACGCATTGAATATCTAAGTTAATTACACATACATTACTATTGTAAAACATACCGGTTGACATGCTATTTAAAAATATCCTGATATGGTGTATTAATTTAAGTGAACCTGACTTGTAATTTATATTATAAATAAAATGAATATGAATATGAATATAATATAATATGATGATGATGAATTCATCAGAACAAATTGTAAAACATATTTTTTTTTTATCTGAAAAAGTTTGAGACTGTTTTACTTCTACAAATCATCATTGTAATCAGTTATTCGTCCTTAATTTATCCCATTACAATTAAACGACTATTTCTCTTAGATACCACAAATCGACTAATTTATTAAGAACGCGCAGTAAACAACTAACAATAAAGATAACTGCACCTCATAAATGTCTCTTTATCAATTCATTTCAACAGAAAGTTGGTCAAGCCAGTCATAATTGATAATGTTATCACAAAACAGGTCAACGGAGTCACCGTTTATCGACAAAATCACACGAGATCACAAAACAATCATCAGCCGATCGAGGCAATTATCCCATTTAATCCAACACCAACCCTACTATCCACGTACGCGAAAAAATACCTAATCCACCCACTTAACGAACTAAGCCGTCATATTTAAGTAACCTACTTAAAGGTCTTAGTAAAAATGCGGCGTGTCCCGTTATTTTCCATTAAGGGTGTTGACAACCCTGCCGTTCAATATCTCGAGAGCTTTCATCGGCTCTTACAAATCGCTTACGCCCCCCCTCGCTCCTCACCGCGCGTGCCTGAGTAGAGAATGTTGCCAGCTCGAGCAGTTTTAAGGGAAACTTATGGGGTTGCCAGTCGGTTCGGCTGTGTTTTATGTTATGACGTGCGCCGATGTTCTTTTGTTTTACGGTGTGCGTCCATGCGTTCCGTATCAAGTTGAGAGCTGGAGGTAGCGAGTTTGGAAGGAAATATGTATCGATGATATATATGTCTGCTCGTGTACAGTATTGAAAAGAGATAAGGTCGAGTATCGGTCAGTTAAATGTGTTCTTGTTTGTATATGTCGACTAGGCTAAAGATGATTGTCTAATAAAATCTATACATTTCGTGTGTTCATCGCTTAGTCAAAAAGAAAATTTCTGTCGTTTATTATCTGGAGCCCATTTCACGAAAAAGCTATGGATTAATACACGTTACAATTTGACAAGTCTTAACAGGCACAGGTCAAACGGCCAGCCGTTAAACTTGTATTATAGGGGTGTAGACACGAAATAAAATAATCAATAATGATCTATTTTCTTGAAAAAGGCTTAAGAATGTTGTCTAGATAATGGACAAAAACACAACGCAAGTGGTATTCAATAATGGATACTTATTTATAACTTTGCATAAATAAGTAGGTATCCAAAGTTTTAAGAGGGGGATGTTCTGTCCCTTTATGAAACTATTGTCATTTACTATTTCACCCGGGGATCGTGACGTCACGGTCTTCTATCGTTTTCTCTCTAACAAGCAACATTAAGGTCATCATCATCATCATCAGCCTATATACGTCCCACTGCTGGGCACAGGCCTCCTCTCATGTATAAGAGGGAACGGGCAGTAGTCCCCACGCTGGCCCAGTGCGGATTGGGGACTTCACATACACCTTTGAATTTCTTCGCAGATGTATGCAGGTTTCCTCACGATGTTTTTCCACATTGACATAGATTGATTGTTGACATTAAGATGGTTATATCATAATTTTTGGGATTTTTGAATTGGATTTCCGTCTGTAGGCATATTTTTTTACCTTCTTAGTAGTAGAGTAATAATAAATTTAGAGTGTACACCCGTATTTCGCAAAGTTATTTTGTAACATGGTGTCCTTAGTCCTTACAATCGATTATGGGGAATTTCGATGGTAGAGCAAAATGTTTTTGATGATAATTTCGTATGTCTATGAGTTTATGCATTTCAAATATCACATTGCACTATCGCGGGTTTCGCAGGACCGGCGGTCACTTTGACACTCTTTGGGGGAGGCCTATGTCCAGCAGTGGACGTCTTTCGACTGATATGAAGATGACGATGGCAAACTAGCATACGGCCTAACTTATTTTAATGAAACTGTAGGTAACCGACTCATGACAACGATAGGTGAAACAATATACTTGGTTTTGTGACATTGTGATTAAATTTATTACATCATAAATATGATACCTATATGACACATACCTACACATTATTTGGCGCACGTCATTTTCTCATTATGCGGTATAGATTTTCCTTAATTTATAAGCTAATGCTATGGTTAGGTAGTTATTAACAATCATTCGTACATTAACTTTCATTTGGTTTCGGAGTTTCGTGATTTTACGTTAAATAGAAACAAAAGCGTCAGTTTGATAAGGAAGTTTGATGAGCAAATTATTTTCCATGCGAATGCTTCGTAGGCATCTGCTGGATGAAGAATTTGCATAGCATCCTTCGTCTAATAATAATCCAAGTAGGTAATAATATATGTTATTATATGTATGTAGGATTATCTCTCACTTATAATAAATCTCCAAAATTAAAAAAAGAATCGGCCAGTATCCAACTAACCATTTTTGTGTCCCCCGATGATTTCAGATTCCCATGAACGGAAAAATATGTAACTTTTTTCATAAGCACATTATTACTCTAGCTTCCGTTTAGGATAGTTTTTATCCGACTGCGACGGTTAATTAATTTTCGGAAACATTTGACCTCATTAAATTATTAATTTCTTTTGCTTGAAAACCTAGCCGCCATATCTGTCAACTGTCAGTGACGTCAAAATGGCGGGCTTGCCATAACTATCGACTATTAATAATTTCGATCCGGTGTTGTGATGATATACCTTCACAAAACGCCTATTAAATTCTAAAGAGTAAAAAAATAATCGATTCTGATATGGAAACTTATATGCGATAAATTCGTATTGAGGCGCAATTTCAATAAATGTATCAACAAATTTCAACAAAATAACGTCAAACGTCAAAAGTCTGACTCTCTTCCTTTTTTTTTAATGGCGATAGCGCTGTTCTTGCGTTCAGCCAAAGTCTATTTGAGTTTCTGCAAGATTGAATCACACGCTGAGTATTTAATTGTCACGATACTGCACGGCTATCACAAGACGGCGCGCGAGCTCTCTCGATTTTTCTCGCACTATATGTCTCTTTCTAAGTTATCTGATAAGAGAGAGACGGATAGTTGGAGAAAAATCGAGAGAGCTCGCGCGCCGTTTTGTGATAGCTGCGCTGGTTTGTCAGTATTTATATTTATCAGCAATAAACAGTATGTGTGAAATCAGTATAGAACGGGCCTTTTATAAGCATTAATTATGAAGCGCGTCAGTATTAGGCCTGCATCACACTGGCGCGGCCTGGCCAAATTTAATATTGTCCGCCACCGCAGGCCGCGCCAGTGTCAGCCACACTGGCTTAAGGCCGCTTCAATGTAGAAATATGCAGAAAAGAAGATCAATAAACATTTAGTTCTGCAGCGTGTGTACCTTTTAGATCTATTGCCACAGACATCTACTAAACTTTTACCCCATTATTCATAAAACTTAATATACCTCTGATATAACACATGTTTTGTCCTTTTCTTAATAATTTAAATATCAGAGTGACAGGTTTTAACGTCATTTTAACTAAAATAACTATATAGGTTTATTGAAAGTTTTACATGATAGGTTAAAATTAGAACTGCATAATGTGTCCTATTTCCAAGAGAAGAAATGCGTTAACTCCTACATTAACATGTAAACGAAGTCGCAGGTACAGCTAGTATTTTAATAAGTCTGTACCTTACTACGCTCTAAACGATGACCATGCACTCTGTTAATTTGGCCTTATGGTTGACTGTTAGAGAATGCCATTTGGCATTAAGTCCTCCATTTGTACATTATTTTGGTTTTGTGCAATATAAATAAAGTAAGTACTCCTTTTGTGAGGCCTCGTCTCGTTATTTTCTTACAAAAATATGGTTTACATGTCCTTAAAAACTTAGCTTATGACTTGATAGTCACATACCCTATTAGTTTGTTAATAACTCTCTTATATTTGAAGCAGCCGAACTGGGGAAGTATTACAGTATATCGCAGTCGTAACATTTACTTGCCTTGTAGGCATGTCTTGTGCGTATGGTTCAGAGTTCCCGCGGATGCATTGTATTGATGTTGAGAGTGATAAATCTCCATATGTCGCTTGCAATCAACACAACGAAATCTTAAATATTTAGATATAAGCCAGACTTCCCAAGTCGCAAGCGTCCATAGATAACGGTGTCTATAAACCATCAGAGTCTGGCTATTTTCCACTGCGATGGTATAAAATTATACCTAAATTAATCACACATGAGCGAGAGCGTAGCGTCACATATCGAAATGGAGAGCCGATTTACTTGGAAAGAATAAGTAACGACTAGGATCAATTTACTTTCCTCCAATGGATGAAATCTAAAAAGTGCACTTACTCTATATGTCAGCGTTTATGCTACTATTTACAACTACACTGAAGAATAGGTGTGCTGAAATATCGAAGGTATTGTTCAGAAAATATAGAATCTCCCAACAAAAGAGTACGGTGACAATGTAATTTTCTAAAGTGGTCCCGCCCTCTTCAATAGGCACATCTGTTTTATCTTTGGTCAGTTTGTTTTGTGCTGGCAATATAGCGATGGGTTGAGCCGTAGGAACAGACGAGTTAAAGGGAAATGAAATAAGTCTTGTAGACGTTCCTTAGAGGAACTGTGATGTCATCATTTTACACGCCAAACGTGGGCAATTTTACATGGCACTTTGCTCCTGTTTTGAATCTTTGTTGATTTTCAAGACACTTTATGTGATACTAAACCTTAATGCGAGTTCACTGATTAAGGTTGATTTGATACGAGTCATGAAGTCCCTTTTATTTTTACATCCATTTTTAGCCAAATGTCATTACGGAATTTTGTAAAATGATTTATGTATTTACGGCGTAAACGGTGTCCACCAAGAGAGGACCTTACTGAGAGTGTTCCTATTATGTATAGATCACTTGTATTCGAAGACAATGACGCGGCTAAAAGTTAGGAGTCACGAGGCAATACTTTTCCCCTTTAATCCCAAATGTTCCGATGTTTAATGTTAGTTGATCGACATTTTGAGAAGGCCGTTTAAAAATAACGTCCAACCTCATTTCCGTCGCAATGCTGCCACGATTCGAGACAAAATGAGTGTTGCCACATTAATCCTATTTAGACAATAATAGGGTATGAAGCGGCGAGTTCCGGTTCCAATGGCTGTGATGGCGCGTAATGTTATTTTTTAAATCCACTTTGAGTAGGGTCAAAGTCTATTATGCCATGACAGATATGGGTTGTGATTTTGCGAGCTTCGATCCATGGAGAAATAATGTTAATACGTTTTGTGTTACGTGAATTTTATTTTTAGTACACAAAGCAAATTTACTGTAAGAGGTACTTTATCTATTTGTGTGGTTGTTATAAATAGGTAACAAAGTGTATAAAGTGCTGTTCACGTTCATGCAAAGCCAATAAGAGAAACTAAGAAGATTAAGTTGAGGGTTAAGTAGTGTAGCTTGAGGTACACCTTTGTTTAAATTGGACCGAACATCGATTTAAACGAAATAAAAAACATATGAATATCAAAATCAAAGCAATAACAGAATCCCAAAACGTACCTATGTTTTCCTAACCAATGACAACTACTACATTCGCAAAACGTTCGGAAACGGTTAATTTGAATAATCCCACGCAAAACCCAGTACTCAAAGTTTTTAAAAGTAACAACACGGTGAATTTTGATAGAAAACACTCCGAACAAGCTATAATCCTCCAATTTAGTGAGCAAACAGCGCTGTTTACCCACCTCGGGGGTGCTTCGTGTATTTCCCGGGTTTTCTTTCGGCGAAACGACTTAATAGATAGGTTATTTGAAGCTATCGCTAGTGTTATACCGTATCTAAAACAGTTTAATCAAATCCACGTTACTTTTAATTGCAAAGGTACGAGAAAATACACATTTTACTATAAGATACTAAATCGTGATTGCTCTGATTGTGTCACTTTAATATCCCACCTTAAGACCACTACTATACCTACTAGCAAAAACTATAAAGTTTCTTAAAAACTTTACTACGACCAAAATCTTGGAATCCTGTGTTAACATCTTATGTCAATTTTCACTCTTATGTCACTTATCAAGTTATCACGGTTAAATTGTATTCTAATGTTTTGCCTACAGCAGTAATACTGTAAACTGTAAAGGGTTGTTTTTGCTCGAACATCAACATTACACTAAGAGTGCGACATAAATCTACCCTAACCCTTCAAATGCCGACATAGTTGTCTTAAACAAAACGTCCTGCAGTTACGAGCGGAGCCGCAATTAACACTAGCTCTTCTAGCTGATTGGTCGAATTGACCCTGTGTGGGGAACATACGGCTGCAAAGTTCGGACAATGGTTCAACCAATTGGGCGTCGCAATGGTGATGACGCCCTAATCCCAGACTAAGAGTGTTTGATCAGCCTATTATACGAGTAAATGTGAAAGTTTCGATGGAAGATGTTTAGTCAAGTGAAAACTTACTCATAAATACATATTAATGGCCCATACCTCTTATGTCGGTGGATTAAGGTTTTGGTACTTACTGTGAGAGGATTAAATCGATAACATAACAGCAATTAAAACGGGATACGTTTTCCCGGTCCCGGATGTTCCAAGAAGAAAATTGGGGGTAGAAGTTCGTACGAAGGCTTGGACGAGCTGGGTCACATCATTAACATCCATGGTCACGGGGCAACTCCCCGAGTGAGTGGGTGAATGGTCCCGTGAACATGGATGTTGCGACACATCCGAAACGTCGGGAGACCTCAGAGAGATAAAGAAATAGTTAATTATATGCCATCAGGATGCCATCTAGGAAATCATGTTGAGAGACACGCCCTGCAAAACTAAATCTACGAATTGTCTGCTCTATTTCAGTATTACACACGTTCTCAACATAAATTCTGTTGCTTTCCTCTGTCACAAGGTTTGTCGGATTACGTACTGTCTCGTAAACCATGTCTCAGTGTCCGACATATGTCGACACGCCCTTTCTTTGTCAAGTTATGTTATTATGTAACGTAGAGGCGTGAATCTTATTCATGATTTGGCGTGACTATCTATTACCTTTTTTTGGAGTTACATAAGTGGTGGTGGTGGTATGTACTGTGTTACAATGTACCACCCTTAGTAGTACTTCGTGCGCATGTGTTGGCATTGGTACTGCTGACGAAGTGATTGTGTGAAATTAGCTAAATATTATGAGGAAGATTTGGTGAGGTGGAGAAATGACTAACCGAACTTGGGAATTCATTTACCAAATTACCAGTGATCCTGGAAACGGCATGTGAGCATGGATACGTAGACTCATTGTATAAATACAATAGGCTGAAAACTATGAATAATCTAACCACGACCAAAAGATGACAAATACTAATACGTATTACAAACAACGCATGCAGAGGTCTGAAGGGTCATCATGTAACTTTTTCACATGACAACTAAACTGTCATTTTACCATACGAAAAGTGACATTTAGATCGACAAGCAGGTCGATCACAAAACGTACGTTCGTTAGGTTGATCTAAATGCCAATTTTTATATGGAAAAAATACAGTTATGGACTGTCCTAACGCGCGTTCAAAACGTTTCATCACTACCCCTCGTCCTCTGCTGGCATAAAACCCGAAAGTCCAGATTATATGTCAAGTGAAATTATTTATGACATCGGATGAGTAGTTCCAGAGATTGTCACCTTCATAC
Source organism: Epinotia demarniana (assembly GCA_945867215.1). Taxonomy (NCBI): domain Eukaryota; kingdom Metazoa; phylum Arthropoda; class Insecta; order Lepidoptera; family Tortricidae; genus Epinotia; species Epinotia demarniana. The sequence goes on from OX244281.1 coordinate 9,238,363, forward strand.
AAACTTTACAAACGCTCAAAGCTACGAACTATCAAACTTTACCTCTTTATGATACTTACTAAGCTTCTGCCCGCGTCTCCGTCCGCGTGGAACTCGTTTATATCGCAGCTCTATACAAACTTTTACCCCCCATTTCACCCCCTTTGGGGATGATTTCGGGGATAAAAACTATCCTGTCCCTCTCCATCTCTTCAACTATCTCCACTTAAAAAATCACGTCAATTCGTCGCTCAATTCGTCGCTCCGCTTTGCCGTGAATGACGGACAAACAAACACACACATACACTTTCCGATTTATAATATTAGTATGGATGATAGAAGCATCAGAATTGTCGTGCCCCGTCCCTCGTAACCGTGTGTCCCCAAGTAATTCCAAATTGTAACGGATGAGGGCCTCGTAAACTTTAAATCTAGTTACTATTTCATTAAACCGAATGCTCCCAACTACATTGGCTGTTAGTACATAATTGCTTTTCTTTTACAGGTATGCAGTGCCTTTTCGGATACATGATTCTAGCTTAAAAGGACTTTGGAGCTTGGATTGCAAGGTATGTTTTAGAGTGGCAAGGTCGGGAGTTTAATTAAAAGCAAGCAACTTAGAATAGTTGGAGTCTTTGCGACGGTATTGTGTTGCGTGAAACGTGCCATTTGTCTGCTTCGTTCGTTTAAAGTGAAGCTTTGTTTAAAGAAGGTTTCGCTATGGACTATTGTCGAACTTTTTAAGTGTTTTTAATGTTTCCTTTTTCGTCTAAATTGGTAAGCTGAGTCTGGTGAGTGACTTTCGAGCAGAGGGTCGTGGGTTAAAGTCTTGCCATGACCTTATACAGAGGCCAGCACAACTGCGTCAACCAGACTCAAAAATATTTGAACACAGCCTTTAGCCTTTGGTAATAATTCGCGTTCAAATATGTTTTGTATGAAATGAATCCTACATGAACCAGTTTAACTAAGACAATGTTAAACTGTCATTATTCTTACGCCCAATTGCCTGCATTTGCATTCATGCATGTAAGCAAACAAAAATAAAATCTTATTCGCAGTTCATAAATACGTGTATACAACTATCCTCCTTAGTCAATTGACATAAGGCCGAAAAACTTAAATCCCGATTACGACTTATCGTCACAAAAACCTCATATCTACCACCTTTTTCCTAGTAATACATGTCATTTTGGTTCTAAAGGCTCAATAATGTATCTATCAATGCGCAGGAGTTCACACGAGGCCCAAATTAAAAACGCATCAGAAACATATTACACTAACACCTTACCACCCGCACGGAACAATGAACTTAGCACACGATAATCGACCTTAATATTATAAATATAAGATCACATGAACTATAAATTTCACGACGTTAAAAATTGAGTCTTATTTTACACGTGCTAAGATTGGGTTTTGTGTGAGTGGCACGTGTACTAAAAACGTGATACTTCACGGTGTGTTAGAAATTGAGTTTTATTAAAATCGAGTAAGGCTGATTTTAAAATGCATGGGGGTGTAGGAAGTGATCCCGGCAATACAGGTTTTTGAAGAGCTATTCAAAACTGGTCGTGTTTTGTTTCAGTTTCGATTTTGGATACAAAGGACGTGGACCTTTTTGGAACGCAGTAGAAGTGAATTTATTAAAAATCAACCCTTTGTTTTCATGAATAGGGTTGCCATTTATTTATTTATGTGTACAGTGTACCTATATTATGTATAAGTAATGTCAACGTTAGTTAGCGTTAGTAATTCGGTAGGTAGGCATAGGTACTTAAAAGTTCGACAATGAGCAGGTGCCTTCTCTGAAGCATCTCTAGGCTACGGTGACCAATTCAGCGACACAGACGCCTGTTTACGACTATCGTATTATAAAAGTGCCCTAATCAGGACTCGAACCCGTTGCGCTTGGCCGGCCGTTCTGGCAATTACACAGTTCCCCGTTACCCCTACCTTCATAAATCTATTCAGAACTCCATAATAAGGCGAAATTTTATATTAGCTCTACTAATTTGGTCACTTTTTATGATCATTACATCGTTAATTTTAAATAGAACCTTACACCGCAGGTAATAACGTGGATTATACTTTGAACACTTTAGTTTTATAGGGCTGTAAAAGAATAAGGTGGAAAAAGTTTGACGTAACAATTTTGATTTTACAATACACGGGTGTTGTTATGATTTCAATGTTGCAGTAATTTTAACTCAGGTTGTATTCAAGGTATTTTAATGATGTGACCTGGCAGTGACGTCCCATTTTTTTAAACGCTTCAGTGCGGGCGGGGCGTAGCATGAACATTTTATCACTTATCGCTGTCGATAAGACATCCGTCACGTTCTGACAAGTAATGCGAGAGGAGCGGATGTCGTATTCACAACGAAAAATAAATAATAAATAAATAAATATGGGGAGACAATCTTACACAAATCAACCTAGTCCCATAGTAAGCTCAGTAAGGCTTGTGTTATGGGTATTAGACGACGATATATATAATAGATATGAAGACTTACTTGAATACATAGAAAACATCCTTGACTCCGAAACAAATATTCATGCTCACCACACAAATATTTGCCCTTATCGGGATTCGAACCCATGACCTTCAGATTCGTAGGTAGCGTCACTACACTACACACACTCGGCTAACAGGTTGCCATAAATGATATAAATTTGTGACAAAAAAAATTGGTAAGTACAAGTTTGTATTGCCAACTGTACTTTTGTATACCGTCGTCAACTACCTAAACTGAGAGATCAAGAACATTAAGACTGAGACGATTCTAACGAGCCCAAACTCAACGGGGTTACCCAAAGAGATGTTTGTATGAAACTACGATATAAACGACTGCCACGTGGACGGAGTCGCAAGCAGATGCTAGTATGCTATCTGTTATAGTGGCTAGTAAGTTTATATAAAAGCAAAAATTGGCAAAATACATCATTAGGCAGTTGTCCCACCAAGAGCGAGGAAGCGATTAGCTATCGGCGATTTTGTCGCCCAAGAAACGAACAAAATATAATCGCCGTGTAAATAAAAGAGAGATATATATTTACAGTTCATCTCTGGCTGTTCACACTGCCGGAAAGTACTCTCTCTTCACTAGTTGATCGCAGCTATAAAAGCTATCAACGAGAAAACTCGCCCAGCGGTACTCGGCGATGAACGCTTGGCGATCAGAGCGATCATTCTACCGTACAACTGAGCGAGAGGTGCGAGTAATCGCCCGTCGCACTCGAACACTCGCTTATAGCCGAGCGACAAAACTATCGAAACTACACAATCGCTTCTCACCGCTCGCCCACTCTCTTATCGCCTACTCGTTTATCGCTCATCGCCGGCGGTGGGACAAGTGCCTAAAAAAACTCACTGTCATAATGAAAACCTGGATAAATTCGGAACACGTCACCAGCATTAAAATGTAGGGCGTCGTAAGATCTTCTCAAGTGGGTCGTATATATTCAGGGGCGCTTCGGGGATGGGGCAAATTGGATCTAGGACCTAGGTACGGACAGCTAAAAATGTGTATGCGATTTTGCATCTTATCGCCTGATCATAAGTTCGTAAGTGCATGTTTTAGACCTAATTGCCTGAGTATGTCTAATGGGAACATTTCACTTAAAATTAGGTTTTAAGTAGGTACCTAACTGTTTTGGCTGGTTTTTGGCCGGTGTTTGGCCTTGGCATTCTAAACAAGAGCACGCCGTTATCACTATCGAAAATTAGGATAGTAAATTCAATGGCTTCCTTTTTATTTGATTGACTTTCAGGCTATTTCGTGTATCTGAAAGAAAGGGTTGTAAATAAGATAGGCCAGGGGAAATAAAACTTGTGTCAATTGTGCATGAAATATACCTTGAAAAAAATTCCCTCCGGCGACGTTGTCCTACTGATAGGACCACATGAACTTTTTTTTCCTGTGTATACTAAGAGGTAATGTCGGTGCTTAATACCTATAAGTATACGCCACGTGAGGTAAGTAAGGAGCCAGTAAAATATACAGACTAAAATATGTAATTACATTTTTTAATAACTCTACTTCAACTCAAATTCAATAAGCCTAAAGTCCTATATGATATGGTACATATAGATACCCATTATATACATACGCTTGCGTAAAAGGTTCGTGACCGTGTATAGTGTGCATGCATTTTGAATGTATCTTCCAGAATTTACATAATATATATACTGGCATAATATATGACATGTCGGACATATGGAGAGTGGTCCGGAGTGTCGTTAAACCGTGGTCGCATTAACATAAGGCCTAATACATGTGTTATTAAGAGAAATGACGCTTGCCAATTGTATTTTTAATTATTAAGGGGAAGCTTGCTGTATTTTTGGTTTATAAATAAGTTGTAAAGATTTTTGGTTGAAATCAGGTGCCAAAGCGGACCTCGGCCTTCTCTAGGGCACAACCGGGAAAACTCTACCTTTGGTTGTTTTGTTTATCACCAATATTTTGAGATCCAAAAAGATTTACCTTGTTCTTAAATGCATCTTTAAATAAAAAGGCAATAAACAGATTATACAGTAAAAGTCATCATCATTTGACGACTGCTTTAGCCTAGTTCGTAGTGACTCTGCCTACGAAGCTAGAGGTCCTGGGTTCGAATCCCGGTAAGGGCATTTATTTGTGTGATGAACACGAATATTTGTTCCTGAATCATGGATGTTTTCTATGTATTTAAGTATGTATTTATCTATATAAGTATGTTTATCGTCGTCTAGCACCCATAGTACAAGCTTTGCTTAGTTTGGGGCTAGGTCGATTTGTGTAAGATTGTCCGCAAATATTTATTTATAAATATTTATGATCATCATATCAGCCGAAAGACGTCCACTGCTGGTCATAGGCCTCCCCCAAAGAGTGCCAAAGCGACCGATCACGCGCCACCCGCATCCAGCGGACTCCCGCAACCTTTACCAGGCCAGGCTAGGTATTCAGGCCGATGGCCGTTGGGGCGGAAAGGTTCTCGAGTGGCGACCACGTACCGGAAGGCGCAGCGTGGGTAGGCCCCCGACAAGGTGGACTGATGACGTGACGGTAAAAGTGATTCATTAAATTTTGCAAGTTACTTTAATATTATGCTGTTGATATTATTCGTAACTCTTATATAGAAAAATACAAATATTACATGTGTACTGAATTAAATCTTTTTACGTTGCTTTTTATTCAACGAAAGTAATAACTTTTTTACTTATTTCGAAGAAGTAAAGTACCTAGAAGACCTCTCGGTTTCTGTAATGTCATTTTTTTGTACTGAAAAATTACAGTTGAGTTGTCCTAACGGTCGTTCAAAAACTTACGCAATTATCCCTCGGCGAGCTTTTCAAACATTCACCCGTACGCCAACCGCCATACAATAACCCGTGAAAATCGCGCGAGAACAGAATGACAATAATTAATAGCGAAATGTGCGACTGTGATGAACACTTTATTTTGTTGGGTTATATGTTCCGGCTTCGATTCGGGGCCGGCACGGGTACGGAACGGCGTACGTAAACGCAGATAAATGTATGAAGACGGCGTGACGCATACGACACGTCAACGCGTATACGTAGCGTTACGCACCGCTGTGGTCGCTCCCTTTAGTAGTACGTACGTACATTACGTAACTATTAGGGCGGTGAATTCGTAAATGCCCCAGATCGCAGGTGTTTGTGCTGTAATATGCGCTCTGGGGCTTTATAATTACCGCCCGTGTTGAGTACAAAATTTTACGTCTTCACCTGGCCACAATGCGAGTTTTCCCGTACGCGCAGCGCGCAGTAAAACTCGCATTATGGCCAGGTGTGACGTAATAGTACATTACGTAACTAGGGCGGTGAATTCGTGAATGCCCCAGATCGCAGGTGTTTGTGGCCCGAACCGAAGGTGAGGGCCATAAATATGCGCTCTGGGGCTTTACGAATTACCGCCCGTGTTAAGTACAAAATTTTACGTCTTCACCTGGCCACAATGCGAGTTTTCCCGTACGCGCAGCGTGCAGTAAAACTCGCATTATGGCCAGGTTTGACGTAAATAATAATAACCCAGGTGGTATTTGACTAAAGCTAATAAACATCAAACATATTCTAAAACCAGCTGTTTACACACTGATAGTGATAGGGCACTTTGATCGCATTGTCAACTGATACATTTTCGCCATTAAAACGGGTTTTACAATAAACTTCGGTTTAAGTGGTAGTGTGGACGTTGAGTAATACGCTTTTAGCAAGATAAGAGCACAAATGGTAATTTTGGGTTCATGTTTGTGGAATTTATTCATCGACTCTTTAGGGTTTTCGTCAGGTTTAGTAATTCATGACCATTAGGGACTTATCGATTTCGTATATAATATATTTTTTGCGTGTTATTGGCTATCATGTTTTTAAATCTATTCATAGTGTGAGCAAATATCTTGGGCCTTTTTACCCGACTGCCCACCGAACCGTTTAGTTCTTGTTATACCATACAAAAAAGTATACCGAACCCGAATTTTGACAGAAATTGATCTTTATTAACCTATCGGCACAAACGGCGAAAACTATCAATAGAAATGCAATTGGTCTGAAATTAACGAAAATTCGCCAATTAACCTTGTTCTACACAATTATTACTTAATACAAAAATACACGTAAAATAATTTCTACGCGTGTTTAACTATGACATTAAAGTGTTGAGTACAGGTTGAATAACAATTATTATACCTATTATGTGTTTTTCGAAGTGGCTCAATTACAGCAAATAACCTTTTTCTTGTGACACTATAAAAGGTACGAACAGTAAAAAACAGGAAACACAAGTCTTAAAACGAATTACGCACACGCGACGCCACGGGAAGCAACTAGTTATTCTACTGAACCCTGTCATTTAATATGATACCATATACAGACAAAAACGTATTTTTAACTTGAGCTATTCACAAACCCAACCTACAGCTGCCTTAGAACCATTCAGTTTAAATCGAATCCCCGAATAGGTTTAGTTGTTATGAGTATGGATCAAATTAAACTGGTGAGGAATGGGAAGGTGCTTCGAGAAAGATCATGAACATCGGTGGTCCCTCAACCTGTTTGGAAGGTGGTCAATATTTTTTGCCATATAAAGCTGATATAAATGTCATTTTGATAAGGCTGTCTTGTAATAGTAAGTTAAAAGCGAGTGGGTTGGTGCTTTAGATATGGGTTTCGGCATAAATAAAGTATAAGAAGATATGTCTACGCCATACATTAAAATAAAACCGCCTTATTTGCTATGAGCACCAGGGGGCGTTGGTGAACTGGTATGTACATTTGCTGTGAGCACTAGATGTCGCTTAATATCAATATGCCGTTTACAGATTATCGAATACACTAACGACATCTGTACCTACAACCGGTGATGTTGTAAAGAATCTGTTTACGCAGTCAATAGATGTCACTTTGCAAGATAGATTTAAACGAAGTAAAATAATAATATATTTTTCTGTTTTGTTAGATCACACGCGAGCAGTCAATTCTCAATTTTCGTACCTTTTCTGAGAACCTCCACCGTACCTACCATCATGTACCATAAATAAAGTACCTATATAAGCAACCTTACAAAAGACCGCAGCCAAAGTTCCACTACTTGCTACTTAGGTATGTGGCGTGTTCTTGGGGGCAAGCTTGTCAGTGCCAGGGCTCCAGGGGGTGAGTTATGTGGATCCCCACTATCAACAAAACTCATCCGGTTTGATGATGTGCATTTGTATTATCAATCTCAAAGCTACTCTGATTAGTAATTTTGTTGCCATGAGATTAAATGCAATACCTAGTGGCTCTATGTGCTCAGTGCTGTCGAACTCGCGAGCCTGTCGTTTTATATTTCTAAAGTGATTCGACTAAAAAAATACTTAACGAACCTGCTCACAAAATTTCACGAGAATCCGTTAAGAATTCGACGTGTAGAGGAGAACGGACAGCAGGACAGACACCGGACATACGAATGATTTTTGGCCCAAGCTGAAGCGTAGAACTTCGTTCGCTTCGCTCCCTTGTTCCATAAAACCTTTTATTTATGATAAAACACATCAGTATTATTCAGTAAAGGATCGGAAGCACGCTTTTGATTCTCCCTGGATTTTTCAAGATTGTTATTACCGGGAATAACGCTAAGATGACGAGTATAGAACAAACCTAAGGAACAATAGGAAGGTACAAAAATTAAAAACTATCGAGGTTGAAAGCTTCAGTTATAAAAAAAAAGTGTATACCCCGCACAAGCAGTAGTAAAAAAGCCTCCGAGGGGCTACCCCGAACTGAAAACGAACTTCGTTCGAGTATCTCCCTCTCTGCCGCTCGAACTAGCAAGTGCAACAGAGAGGGAGATACACGTACGAAGTTCGTTTTCGTTTCGCGGTAGCACCTCTGGTCGCATTTTGTTTACTGCATGTGAATAATGCAATTTCCTAGAAAAGTTAGGCATAAAGTTTTATTTATGGTAAAAGGAAGGGGTTCAATAAAACGTATTATATGTAAATGATTTAATTTATTTTGCAGTAGCCTAATTTTTTGCTGATTTTGTGTGAGATTTACAAAAATATATTTTTTGGTAACAATAATTTTTCCAAAACTACAATCTATGTGCTTTGTACAAATACATTTTGAATGTGTTTAAATAATCTGTCTGTAGATTACGAATTAAATTATTCAAAATATTTTTTTTACAATATCTAACTGTCAAAGTGTCACTTGGGCATTTTAGTTTTGTATTTTCAGCATTTACATAGAATGTTTCCAAAATGAATAGTCTTTTTTGTCATCTAGATCGTCATTTACAGTCATCACTTGCAAGCATTTTATGCACTTGAATTTATAGTTGGTTTTTTTGGCTAACTATCCCGAAGAGTAGGTTACAGAGCATCGCTCTAGACTTGGAGATCCTTCAGAGGATGCGTTGCTAGACGCCGCCGCCACGTCCATGCAAGAGGACCTTTCTTCCAGACGTCTTTTTATTTGAGGAGCCTCAGTTGGATGTAAGGACGTTGGCTGCGGCGATGCGGGATGTAGTGCTGAAGTTTGCCACTCCTCAGGATCATTGGTAGGTTTTCTTACTTTGTCCAGTAGGTCGCACGTCAATAAATATCATTTCAGTACCAGTCTCTGAAATTTAAAAAAATAAATATTTAACTTAACAATATTATAATATGTAGCCATGTGCACACAACAGAGTCCATGATACCATTTAAGCCAGTGTATCCCAGCATACATACATACACGCCTTTATCGGTAAAAGGGGTAGGCAGAGCAAATTAAACTTGCGTCCAGTGCCACTTTTAGCATAAATGTGGGTATAAAAGATACACAAAATGTGATATTGCAGTGATAGGTCGCTATCTAGCCCAAAGTTGTGGAATTAATCAGGTTGCCAAACATTAGTTGCGACATGAACGGATACTAACGCCATCCTGTATTCAATGATTATCAATTTAGTTGGTACATTTCCCATGTCTGCCTCAAGGAGTCCCTTTTCAGATAATGTGTCATCAAGTTTTTAAGCAAATACTATAAAAACAAAAAAAACAAGACATACCTTGCATTGGGTGCTCTACAGACACGGAGCTAATAACATCAATTGATTCATCTTCACAGGGATAGTGTCTAGGAATAGCTGTCCCTCGCAACCCTCTCTGATTGTCATTATGACTCATATAGCAGGATTCATAATGCACTCTATAAAGATAGCGGTACTATAATTGATCAGGTCTCAACAATGTGAGATTGATGTTGCCTGAAATTAAAAATAAATAATAAATAAAATAAAATATACCTCTTGCTTCATAGGTAGGGTCATTACCAACTAGGCTTAAGCAATCGTCATAAAACTAAATAGATATTTTTAAATTTCCATCAAGTAAATTTCATATAAAAAAACCCTCTGAGCCTTCCGGCCCAAAAAGTAGTGAAATGTCAAGCTAAACCAAGTTTACTTTCAGCCGTCATTCATTACTTGGTCACTTTTTTTCATAAATTGGCAATCACACTGCGATTAAGTAAATTCAATCTATTCAAAACAAAATGCCAACAAGCAAATTCCTAACTAGTTGATCATCTTAATCAACAAGCTATACATCCCACCAATGCTGGCTTGCCTTGGCCGGCCTGCCATACTTAAAATTATACAAATGACTTCTAAAAAGATGCAACAAGCTGAACAAACCCTTCCTCTCCCGTCGACCCCGATCGGACCAGTGTTTAGTATGGACTTGCGAACAATAAAAATTAGCCCGGGAGAGGAGGGACTGAAATTATATCTCAATAATCCAACTTTGGATGTAGGAGTGTACATTAGGTACAGTGCAAACATGAAATGAAGGATTAATAAGGACAAGAGTCAACAGTAAGCACAGCTGAAGTTCACCTTCCCATACAAACGGATTGATTGTGACGAAACTTTGCATATACAATGGCATGAGGTATATCTATGTCTGTAATTAGTTTATATGGCTCCAGTTTATAAAACAAACGAAACATGATGAACAACTTAAATTTGCTGTAGGTATTTTTATTACTATGGTATCTGAAGCTATATAAACTAATTACAGGCCTGGATATACCTCATGTCATTGTACATGCAAAATTTCGTTACAATCCAACACGTAGTTTTCAAATGAGAGCATAACTACTTTCGTATGGAGAATCGAGCTTACTAGGACTCTTAACCACTTTGGAGCGAGAAATATACTTATAACGTAAGTAACGCGATAAAAAAACTGAAGTAAAAAACAATGATTTGGTACATTGATAAAAAGTCATGTTGACTGACGTATGTACGACATCACCAATTATACAGTAAGTGCTTAGTTTTTTAATTTTGTTTATTGTAAGTAAAATAGAGCTTACCTGAATTGCTAATCCAGATCCGTAGGCGATTTTCGTGTGACTTCTTCGTATTGGGACAGTTTCTGAATTGGCACCGACCGATGTGCCATTTTGGGTAATGCAATAATATCAAATCAGTCCGGTACACATTCAATTGGTCGTATCACTGGGTAACAAATCCGTTTCTAAATCAAATCGTAGGTCCATTCAAATAAGCGGGGGTCACATTTTAAAAGAATATCAAAACAATGACCTGAAACACTAGCAATGAAACGTTCAACAAGTTGAGTTGAAAAATTAAATTCGAAGATGTCAGTTCAGTTGTCAGTGTTGCCAGTTAAGTCTCTATATTTCCATATACTTCTGACGTTTTAACTTTTCCTATGTAATTAACACGTGATTTTAACTACGCTTTTATAAAAAAAACTATCATAGCACACGTTATCTTTATTTGTATTTAAAATTGAGACTATACACTCATACAATTTTTTTTTCATATGTTTACAAATGGACAAAGTTTATGCTGTTTACCTACAATTTAAAGGAATAATTTTGTAGCAACATTCCCTCATTTCGTTTTTTCGTCTGCACTGAGTCGTTTCGTTGTACACAGTTTTCTTTACCAGTTTCAAAGACGAGTGCTAAGTGATGAAGAAATAAATAATTATGCGCCATTATTAAATATTTATTTAGGAAAATGGAGTTTTATTTATGTTTATTTTAAATTAATGTAAAATATTTCTAGTGTTAACTACACGCAGTGATTAATTTGTTGTAATTTATTAGAAGTCGAAATGGAACGTTATGAAAAGAAATGTTAAAAATATAAATGAAATAAATTGGAAATTAGTATACAATAGCGACGTTGCCAGATCGAACCACGGCGCTGCCCGCGATCCACCTATATAGGATGGCTGGCAACGACGCTCGCGTCGTTAAGCACGATAAATTTTGGTACTTTTGGCACTTTGAATCATAAATTGATACATACTTCTCGAATGTGAATGGTAGTAGGTACATATTGTAGAGATTTGATGGTATTTGTATTAGATACCTATGTATAGAAAGAATATTGAAACAAGTTGTAAAATGAAAACAGTTTTACGTATAGGTACCGAATAAATTTATGAATATATTTTTGACCTACTATAGTGTGATGTTTTAGGGACTAGGTTACCTATTCTAATTGTTATCTTATTTACGAACTCATCACAATCCTCCTAGCGATATTCCCGGGTGTGCGCTTTGACACCTAATCTCAAGACTTGGCATAGGTACTGCGAATGCTATCTGACCTTCCAACCCAGCACGGCTATCACGCGACGGCGCGCGAGTTCTCTCGATTTGTCTCGCACTATCTGTCTCTTTCTTATTAGAACACTAATAACAAGAGGTATTAATAGTGCGAGAAAAATCGAGAGTATGTCGCGGCTGGCCCATGATAGACGCGCAGAGCAAAAACTAGACCTTATTGGGATTAGACCGGATTCCTCGCGATGTTTTCATTCACCGAAAAGATAACGGTAAACGGGTAATAGTACGCATAATGAGTTCTGAAAAACTCATTGGGTACGAGCCGGGATTCAGACCCACGACCGCCACATGACAGTCGCATGCCTGAACCACTAGACTAGGCTACCGTATCTTATTTACAAACTGTCTACGTTATATACATATTTACGTAACAACCATACGTTTTTAGTAAATAGATAAGGTTCAAAACAGCGCCATCTATGGACAATTATCGTACTAGAATCCTGCGCATGGATACTTTGTTCACTTACAAGCTAGGCTGTAGTAGAGGTCATGCCGTACACTAGATGGCGCATAAATAAAGGATGTTATAAATTATTTTGAATCGATTTACGATCTTTTACGGCCTGTTTCTGGTTGTTTTTATTTGAAAAAGTTCGATAAGTGAAAATGAATATTTGTTACTGATAATATTTGACATTTCGTATAACGTAAAATATTAATATCCGTCAGTGGTGCTCCAAGCGACATCTCTTGAAGTTCTTCATAACTATTCGACCGCAGTATGGGATGGGTTACTCTCCTTATATTTACTTTATGGTTTCGGTATTTACAATGTTTTATTTAGCTTCGTTTGTCGCTTGCGATATGGTTTTTATGTAATTTATGCTTATAAATTTATTTGGCCTGTATTTAATATGAACCTGTTATGCAATGTTAACGTTTTATCTATAGGAAATCCTAATGATAATAATGAACCGGTCGCAGATTTCATCAAACACCAAAATTAGTGTGTATGTGTGTGTGCATTCATATCCAGTACACAACATTATAGACTGACAGAATGTATGGAAAGTTTGACAAGTTCTGTGAACGTTGATCGGTCTGTAATCGTAACTTGGTTTAACCCGACCTAAGATTCATGAATAAGAGGAAAGAAGGAAGAGTTTATCTAGGCATGCTCAGTTACTCACATGTTGTAAAGTATGAAGTATATGTAAGCTTGTACTTACTACAATGATGTTGTAGTATTTCTTACGCTCTCTTAGAAGCTTTAAAGTTCAATACGGTTTTGGCATCGGAGCCTGAATGTGATCCGTTTGCGTGGCGATGGGTAATAGCCGTGTGCCGGGAGTGTTTGAGGTTTTGTACAGTCCACCGTACACGCATGAAAATATCCATTGTTTGTGTGTGCAATATTGTTGTATAATTGTGTTACCATTTGTCAGTTTTGTAGTGTACACAATTAAGTAATATGGTTTCTCGGCGTACTGGTTCGCTGTAATACCGTGTCAACAAATAATATAATAAATAATTAGGAACGGGCTCCACCTCATTGTCAGTTCAAAGCGTCTATTTATCTATACTCTAGTTAATTAGTTTCACAGGTGTAGCATAATCGGATGATTAATAAAACTCGCAGTAAACCAACTTCGCGTTCGATATCGTAAATCCATCCTCTAATTTTATGCATGGACGAACTTCATAATGTATGGGGAACAATTTAAATATTGCGTGGCAAGTTGGAGGCGCGTGAATTACGGGACGTGCTCGTAAACTTGTGTTGATCAAGATCATGTCTATACAACCTTTGATATCAAGCATTGAATCTTATTACATCGTGGGATTGGGTTATGTATCATCCACTAAAAACTCCACGGTGGCCTCATGGGATCTCTGCTCTCATGCGGAGGAGTTTCTCAAACTGAACGCACAGGTGGCTCACCAGCGCCGCGTTAGGCTCGTCCTAGGTCAAAACAATGTTGTCACCTCTCCTGGGGTTCTTAAGCGAGTGCCTCAGAACCTCGGAACTACGTAGAAACACTTCTTGACGTCTTCCATCAGGCTCTGAAACTACTGGACCTACCACTTCCAAGTGCCTACCACTTCTATATTCGCATCAATGTCATGCGCAAACGTATGCTAGAGAATGTTTACTGTAAACAATAACTCAATGATTTTGAGAGAAGTAAGGCACAGGATTTCATCTCAATTATATTTGGTGCAGTGCAATACAACTGGGGGAGTAGGACCTCATAAAAAAGCACAGCCATAATAACACTACTTGCTAGGTTTGTGTTGTGTTACTTGTGTTCCTCGTTGAGCAATGCTGAATGTCATCTCAATCATATATGGCGCAGTGCTCGGGAAGTATCGTCATCATCAGAGCGCCGAAAATAACTCTACCTGCTCTATAGATAGATAAGTTGCGTTGTGTTCCTGACCCCGTATCATGATCGGCTTTATCACGCGATAAGTGACAAGATAGGAGCATCGTCTCGTTCTATCGAACGGTGTTAGCCAGTGACGGACGCTCTATCCTGTCATTTATCGTGTAATAACGCCGACCATGATACGGGGTCTGGTGGCCAGAGCTGCCGAAGATGCAGCCGAATGTCATCTCAATCATCTGGCGCAGCACAACTGGGAAAGTTTCTCCAGCTTACAGAAGATTGCAGCCATATTAACAACGACTTTGTAGCGTCCACTGCATGTCTCTCTATGTGTTTTAAGTGGAGAACTTCCTCCTCCGCCTTACATGCCTCCGATTGCAGTCAAATAATCCCACTTTTGCTTTTTGGTTGTTGTGACCCTAATGGTGAGTATTGTTGGCATATAGCTCCTGAAAATGCACTCTGTTAAAAGGGACCTCCAGTTGCCTCAGTGCTAACTGTCAAAGAAGCGAATCTTCAAACGTGACTCCTTTTTCAAACTCAAACTCAAAGTGAGACCAGCTACGTATGCCTTGAATCTGATATCTGAATGAATTTGTACGCCAACACGCCGATGTTACTATTACCGACGGATGAACTATGCAATTCAATGTTTTTCTAACCTCTATATCTTTATACAATCTAGAATTTCGCTTTGCATCATCTACAAATAAATCCCTTACGCATACCCACGTAAAAACTATGTATAAATATTTAGCAGCAACGCGCCATTTGTATTTTTGTCCCCGATCTAAGTCACGCAACCGGCCAAGAGTGAGTCGGTTTTATTGTGAGGCGTAGTCGATTTTTTATAACATTTTCAATGGAATTGCAATCTTGGAGCTTAGAGCGGTAGAGTTGAATTTGAATGGACTACTTTAATGCAATTTGAGCAACTCAAATAATTTCAAGTTTACGGTCGACGTCCATTTATTATGTTAAAACTTGCACCTTGTTCCTTTGTATGAAGGTGCTAAATCTATACATATTGTTGACGACTATTGTCTAGGTATGAGTTACCATAAATATTTGGTAAGCAGACGTGTTTAAGTTAAAATAACACGCTTGTCGATAGGTGCATTATGGTTAAAACTCAGCTTCACACATCTGTGGTTGATATTCACGCTTATTGTGGATTTTCCTTTTATAATTTGCCTTCGGAACCCTAATAACGAATCATGATAACCTGGAACACAATTTCAAATATTTTATTTCAAATTTCGAATCACGATAAACAAAACACTGTACAAATGTTTCACTTCTCTTATCTTGACTTTTCGGCCAGTCCTTTTAACATGAAGGTATTAGTTTCTTTATGCTCACTTTATCAAAAGGTGAGAATCGATTCTAGAATATTCATTATCGTATATTTTAAGGTGTCGATAAGGGCGTCGTAAATTGAAATTCAATTACCTTTAAGCCTTCTTGCCTTTTATTGTCAGTTCAAGTTATGACGTGAAAAAAAAATTAAGTCTCGTTTAACGCCGCAGAAGACGCCGTAACAAATCGTGTTGATGGATTTGCTAGTATTCACTAAGGTAATATTCAAAAGTGTATGTTTTAAAATGATTTCTGTGTTCGTAAACAATGCCTTTTGAGTGCGAGCATTTATTTGAATTTATCGTTTTGTGGTTTTTGCAAGGTCGATTTATGTCTATTGATATCTGTAAATTGGTTATTCTTGTTTGTGTAAAGTACTACATTATGAACAAAAAACCGTTATTACAACCGTGACTTTTAAAAATACAAAACAAGTTGAGACGAGACAAGAGAGAGAGAGTTCTTGAAATTTGCAAAACGCTCGTCATTTTGACGATTTCTAGATAGTTTCTGCAAGACAAATTATGAATAGAAACACAACTACCGTAAAATTTAAAAAGTTAACTTTTACAAGCTATTTAGATGTCTTCGTTACTGTGACACGTAAACAATCTAAGACCTGTGACTGGCTCAACCTCTAAAAATCCACTTCAGAAAACTTTTCAAGAACTGAAAAACGTTCATAATTTCATTGAGTGCAACATAATTTCCTTTTAAAAGCAAGTCCGTAAGTCAAATTAACGTAACGCCACCGATGTTTTTCCAGCGCGGATTTATGGGAACACTTACTGTTTTCTCGTTTTAGTCGGAACACTTAAAATTTTTGCCGCCGAGGCGCCACTGAAAGCGGTAATTAGACCTTGAAATGTTCCCGGATTCCATTCTTAGTAAGCATGCCTCATCATTGTTTTTTTATTATTATTTATTATCTATTATTTAGTATTTATTTATTATTTTTTATTATTATTTAATTCTATAATTGCTCGTTTATATTCAAAGCCATTCGACTGTGGAATTCTCTGCCCGTGGATTTGAGGCGTGCTAAATCAGTCGCTTCTTTCAAAGCTCACCTTATGGAGCACTATCTGTCTCTGCCATGATTCCTCTTAGATACTATTTTTCTTATTTTTAGTGTTCCGTACCCCAAAAGGAAAAAACGGAACCCTTATAGGATCACTTTGTTGTCCGTCTGTCTGTCTGTCAAGACCATTTTTCTCAGGAACGCGAAGAGGTATCAAGCTGAAATTTATATCTAATACTCAGGTCTATTGTCTCTTGAAGCTGTAAAAAAATCAAGCTTAAAAGCCAACGCAATCAAAAGATACAGTCTTTTATGATGCAAATTTTAGAGTTTTTCGACACTCGCAAAACCTACGGGGTACTTCCCGTGAACTCAGAAACTTGAAATTTGGCACGAAGCATTGTCATATAGCACAGACAGAGGAAAAATTACGAAAAGTAGACATTTATAGTTAAATCATACAAAAAGACAGTTTTTAAATTTTAAACTTAATACCTTTTTCCTCGCAAAAGTGTGGTGGTATTCAATTGAAATTCATGTCAAATACTAAGGGCTATATGACCCATCAGATGTAGCAAAACCAAACTTTTATGTCAACGCAATGAAAAGAAATGGCAATTTAAGTCGCATATTTTGAAATTGAGTACTCGCAAAAAACTCAAAACCTAAAGGGTACTTCCCGTTAACACAGAAACTTGAAACTTGGCACGAAGAAACTTCATATAGCACAGACAAAGGAAAAATTACGAAAAGTAGACATTTTTAGTTAAATCATACAAAAAAATACGTTTTAAATTTTACACTTAATATCTTTAAACGTGTGGTGGTATTAAATTGAAATTCATGTCAAATACTTAGGGCTATATGACCCATCAGATGTAGCAAAACCAAACTTTTATGTCAACGCAATCAAAAGAAATGGCAATTTAAGTCGCATATTTTGAAATTGAGTACTCGCAACAAACTCAAAACCTAAAGGGTACTTCCCGTTAACACAGAAACTTGAAACTTGGCACGAAGAAATTTCATATAGCACAGACAAAGGAAAAATTACGAAAAGTAGACATTTTTAGTTAAATCGTACAAAAAAATACGTTTTAAATTTTAAACTTAATATCTTTTTCCTCGTAAACGTGTGGTGGTATTAAATTGAAATTCATGTCAAATACTTAGGGCTATATGATCCATCAGATGTAGCAAAACCAAACTTTTATGTCAACGCAATCAAAAGAAATGGCAATTTAAGTCGCATATTTTGAACACATTTTGAAATTGAGTACTCGCAACAAACTCAAAACCTAAAGGGTACTTCCCGTTAACACAGAAACTTGAAACTTGGCACGAAGAAACTTCATATAGCACAAACAAAGGAAAAATTACAAAAAGTATAAAGTTTTAGTAAAATCATACAAAAATCATTTTTTTTTAATTTTCAACTTGCTACCTTTTTTCTCGTAAATGTGTAGAGGTATTTAATTGAAATTCATGTCAAATACTCATGTCTATAATACCTTTCAGCTGTAGCAAAACGAAAGTTTTATGTCCACGCAATCATAAGAAATAGCAATATAAGTCGCATAATTTAAAACTGAAAAAGGTGTATGTGAAGTCCCCAACCCGCACTCGGCCAGCGTGGGGACTACTGCCCGTTCCCTCTCATCCATGGGAGGATGCCTGTGCCCAGCAGTGGGACGTATATAGGCTGGTTTATATTATTATATATTATAGGCAATCTCAAGGGTATCAAAACCTAAAGTTACTTTCCCGTGAACTCAGCTTTCAAAAGAAACAGCAATTTAAGTAATCCGCTTATTTTGCCGTTCGCAACTTTGATTTCCTTGCGAGTAGTTCTACTCGCAAGGAAATCAAAGCCTAAAGAATGATTACTAAATTGATAAAGTGACCCTGTTTAAATTTATGATCCCCCAGCTTTCCACATTGTAATGTTACGGATTCCATTTTCATGTATCATTTAGTAATAAACATACTCTAGAAATCTGTGCGTAATTTTTTTGCTGGCAGATCCGAGTAGTAGTAGGTTTCAAGTTTGAAAATTTCGCTTGTAAGTATGCATGTCGTGTATATTTATGTATATATTTATTTCGATATGTATTTATTTATTTTGTTTATGTATAATTGTATATGTATTTGTGTAAATATGTTGTATGTATATAGTAATACCGTAATATAACTTTTTTTGTTGTTACTTGCACTGCCCACAATCTTTTTCCGCTTTACCTTAAGGTTTGACTGGTAGAGAATGCCATATGGCAATAAGTCCGCCTTTTGTACGATAAGTTTTCTTTTGTGCAATAAAGTTTAAATAAATAAATAAAATAAATACTCAGTACAACTTTTGCTTGTTATAGGTTTGTACGGAACTCTCGGTGCGCGAGTCCGACTCGCACTTGGCCGGTTTTTTTTTTAAATCCGTCTCTATGGTTAACACTATATGTATGTGTATTTATGTAGGAATTTATGTATGTTATTGTATGCTTTA
Organism: Epinotia demarniana; assembly: GCA_945867215.1. NCBI lineage: Eukaryota > Metazoa > Arthropoda > Insecta > Lepidoptera > Tortricidae > Epinotia > Epinotia demarniana. The sequence continues at coordinate 9,257,703 of OX244281.1, forward strand.
TGTGTGTATGTTTATTATTGATGTAATAGTGTGTGTTGGAAGTTCGTTTACTTCCAATTTTGCCACCTACCTATTATGTAATTTTTTGTTGCCGTTTCTCCGCTACCTACTTAAAGGTTGTCTGGAAGAGATCGCTCTTTAGCGATAAGACCGCCTGTTGTCAACATCTATTTTTTAATAAGTTATTATGTTTATTTGATTCGTGTTTTGAGGTGTGCAATAAAGAGTATTTGTATTGTATCTCGATTGAAGAGATCGACACTATTATTTTGATTCGTAATTGTATACGGTATTATTGTTATAGTCAAATACTATTATTGTTAAACTCTAATACTCGCCTGGTATTTTAATCTGTTAAAATGTGGCTGGAGGGAACGTTACGGCCTGGTTTTTTTTAAAATTGAAGCAAAGTTTTTCTTGTTCCACGTAACAAAGTAACAATTTACATCGTTTTTCACCCAATCTGGTATTTCGTTCTATAACATTATTTCGCTAGACTCCCTTAGTGCAAAAACTTCAGATCGCCTTGAAAGGTTAGCGCGTGTCCTAGCTTGTGACGAGAGTTAAAGAGATTTAACCAGAAGATTGTCCCCAAATATTTATTTATTTATTTTATTTATTTAAAGTATAAATGATTCGAGAATAGAATATGTAGCAAAACATAAGAAATCTAACGTAACTAAAAACTTTTCAATCTTGCACAATGAGCAAGATACATTTACTATTGTTGTTCCTTTTTTTCTTCATTAACTATAACTGGTAGAATGAAACAAAATGATTTCCCCGGAGACCGAGCACATTAAATGTCGATTAACGGGATGGCCATAATTTGCATTTACAATTAAGAGACGGTGAGTATTGTTTATTATTTATTTGAAAGCCTAGGGTCCCACTGCTGGGCAGAGGGTTCTTCTAGGTGTCCACATCTATCCTATTCGGTCTAATTTGCACGGTCTAGTTTGGTTTGCCACTGAGTCGCGCGTGACGCGGCTTGGAAGCATGTAGAGCTAGCCTTCCTGGTTTGCCGTATCATTGTACAGAGTCCTGTTTAAAGTCTTTTGTTTTTGTTTCACTAAATGCTATCTTTATATTATTGACTCAAATAAAGCAAAAACAAACATTTTTTCTTCTTTAACTTTCATCTAAATCGTCAAGTTTATCCCACCATCTCCATCGACTTCGCAGAGTGTAATACGATAACATTAATATTGAAAAATTGCAAATTTTCTTGGGTATTAGCAAAATATAACAATATGACAAATAACGAACACGGGTCAATGAACTAGATCTTGAGGTTTGATAATACAATGGCCTATAGTAAATGAGAACTTTTGTTTTCGGCTAGCTCCGAAACAAATGCCAAAAGCTTCACGGCGTTAATTAATGGCACACGAAAGCTAGATCGACATGTAAATGATTCTGAAAATACTAAGTAGTGCTGATGGATCATTTTGAAAATGTTGAAATGATCCGCCATTTGTACATCATTTTGTTTTATGCAGTAAAGTTTAAAATTACCTACATGCCTCATTTTACCTCCTTGAATTATAGTATATTTGCGGGATGCTAACTTTCTGACAATTTTTTTGGTGGCAAGCTTTTGTCGTCGACTATATTTTCACACGAATTCACATTTTATAATCGTGTTAACTTTTATTTCCGATAACCGCCAAGCAAACAGGCGTCCGTTTCTTAAGGTCCTCAGTTAGTAAAGGAAAGTCGTCTTTTTCATCTACTCTATTAGTGGCACCCCACCTTTTTGCAACTAGTGCTTCACACTGTTTCTCCTTTTGTGCTTGCTTTGTTCGGATGGCAAGACATTCTAGCGAGTCTTACGAAAGCTCTTCTGTAATTAAATATATAAATAATTATTTAGTTACTTGCCCTGCTTTTACCTCATTTGAGTCATCTTGCTTTATATCAACATGTTTTATTGTGTGCCTCATACGAATTTTCCTCGTGACGTCATGATACCCTTATTCACCACTAAATGCTAGGGTGTTCCAAGGACAATTCTTCTGGGATTCGTCACTTGTTTTATTACGTAGTAAATGGCCTGGTGCGAGTAGTTACCCGATGGAATTATCTACTATGTGGCGTAAAAACAATTAACCATCGCAGATCTTTTGAATAAGGTCTATGTTAAAAGGGTTATCGCTTGCTGGACTTTTTGACAAGTTTACTCTCACATGTCAATCATAATTTTGTGATGCGGGTGACAAATTGACGACCTTTAAGAGCGTGAATTATAATGGCAGTAATGGCATACATATAATAACACAGAAACGTCATGATTGTTCCTATTTTTTTGTGTTAAATATAGATTTCGAATTTTCGATCCTTCAGTATGTGCATTAGTTTTACTTATTATGACTGCAAAGTATCAACTTTAATGAACCTCATACATGAAAATCTAGGTTCAAAAATTAGGTCTTTCGTCTTGGCAACATTGCGATATTGAGTACTAGGTAGAACCAAATTTGTGAGTACAACGCCATTGCGTAAGGTTTTATCTGGTGGTATAACTATACTCAACATTATTCTCCTCAGTTCGGAACAAAAACGAGCTCTCACCTGCAATTTACTTCTTCATTACTGCGTTATTATTAAAATAAGAAAGTAATTTAAAAAACATAAAAACTTGTAATAATGATTGACCATAATTTATCAGTTAATTTCCCTATTCGATGCCAATTATTGTAAAACCGGGTACTTATTTAATCGACATTTAATATTCTCCGTCTCAGGGGAAATCATTTCGTTTCATAATGTGTCCCATTGTCGTGTCGGTAACCGACTTCGGAAAGTATCATTGTGATGTTTCCTTTATTACATAGCTTTGTGATGGCTTCATACCGATGGCTAGGTCGAGTCGAGTATACACTTTGCTTGTTTGCATTTATGTGACTGAATACGGTTAATCTGTATTTGGTTTTTTTGTTCCGTTGGATGGTTTCTTTTGAAATTATTTCAATGACTGTTAGAGAAACCAAGTGCGCTACTCTACTTATATCGATCCTCGTGGCAACTCTCCCAACACAGAAACTTGTAAATTAATAGCAACTGTATTTTGCGTTGAAATACTTAATGTGTTGGCTTCAGGGAATTCAATAAGCATCCATTTTACTCAGTTGCATATGGAAGTTTTAACGACGTACGAGACTATTACAAAACTAGTAAATTTTCTTCACACCGTTCAAGCTAACAATTTCCCAACACTCTGCTAAATGCAGTAAAAACTAGTATCAACCAGTTTCATCAAGCAGGAACAGAGATGTAATTGTCAGTTGACAACTTGACACCATTAACCAGTCTGCGGTTGAACCAAGTCTTAACTTACAACAGGCCGATTCGGAACCCAGCGTTGTAAACCAGTATAACTGAGACCTCTAATTAGGCATTGTTTATTTTTATTTATTTAATACAAACATCCTTTCATTAATTTGCTTACAACTTGAATTCTACTCCTTGAATAGGTAAGACATGCAATTCAAGATTAGCAGCGTTCCTCGTCGCAAAAGGAACAGTGTTCAACAGATTTGCTGTTTAGAATCTAGGGGTCTGAGATGATTGGTAGATACTTTTGTGAATAACACACAGCATGATACCAATCGATGTAATGCCGCACAAAAACTGGTCTGAAGTGTGAATTTAAACCGTGTTGATTGTTTTTCGCAATACTATTTGCAACTCTGTAACTTAACGGTTGACCGAACTAGTTTTACGACCAGTTTCTATGGAAAAGTAATGCTTTTTACTATTGGTGTGGTACTAAAGGGAATGGATGACTGGGTTTTATGACCATAGCCGTATTAAACGTCAATTTAACATTCTTTATGTCTGAAAGTGATAATGTGGCTAAAGACATTCTTATTTTCTCTAACTTAGCTAATCCGCTGAACCGATGGGGATAATTTTTTTTATAGAGATAGTTTGAGTCCCGGGGAAGGACGTGGAATAGTTTTTATGCCGGAAATCATCCCCTAAGGGAGTGAAATGGGGGGTAAAAGTTTGTATGAAGCTACGATGTAAACAAGTTCCACGCGGATGGAGTCGCGGGCAGAAAGCTAGTAATTAATATATTAAGTTGATTTTTAACGTCAACCACTGTTGAATCTAGAGAGAGAGTACACCATAAATGAACCAAGGTTAGTCTCCAATATGTGCATTAAACCAAAATGCCTGCTTCATATTTTTCACTAGCAATTCCTTAGAACACAGAGTTAGAACTTAGTCCTGTAAAACGCCAATTTTCTCCACTTAAAACTAAAATCTTTCCAAACACTAGTTGGCAACGGTTGGTGTTCGCAAATTGAACTTCTACCAACTTCGGAATTACTCGTTATGATTTACTGAACTGCATTAGCTCTTTAGGTAAAGTGAACGTAACGTTATGTTTAAAAGCATTTTCGTGCTTGCTTGTACGAGCAAGCACCACAGCTTGGTTATTGTGTCTTAAATCTGTAGATATGGTCTGTTAGAAGCAAAATTCTTGAGATAATTTGACTCTTGCACACAGCGACGTTAGTAATGGTTCTAATCAGAGCCTCGTTTTACAAGTATCAATTTAAATTAAATCCCTTGTCAATATTAACGCGTCTCGCTCGCACACACTTGGTTACGCATTGATGTAAATGGGAGCGCAAAAACCATTGTGGAATTTGGTACCAGCTGTCTTTTTATCAGCAGTGAACGTGCCCGGGATATCGTTTTTCTTTCAAATCCCTGTCATTCTGATTTTTAAAGATAGAGATATGAAAGTGGAGGTACTTTTTTATGACTACGATGCTGGCAAATGACGGCCTGGTGGGAATCAGTCACCGTATCTTGTGACTTCACAAGAGTCATCTCTTTGCTGACCCGTTATTGATCAATCTTAGTGATGACATCTAGAAATAACTGCATGTTCCTGAATCTGAAAACTCTCTAGGTAGCTATGGCCTGTGATGATGGTGATGTTTGATACAGATTATGAATTTCATTTGTCTCCTACCAGTGTTTCCTTTTCTCCTTGTGAAGTTTTGAAGCACCCGAATATTGGGTTTAAAAAACTCGGGCAACTTAATTGCACAAAGAATTAACGGACGCAAACAATCTATTTAGAAGTTCCTGGTTCCAAGACGGATGGGCCGGTTCCCATCTAATAGTGACCGAAGTTTCCTCCAACTATTTCCCTGGGGTTGTGTTTCGGTCATTTACTTCCTCAGTTTCCTTGGTACGTTTTCCTTGAGAATTCAGATTAGCTACGCTTTAGGGGATTAATGATAGGTTTGGTTTGAAAGCGAGAGCTGGAAGGCACCTTTATGTGCATCTTGTTTAAATAGTTAGAGACTGCCTCTGTTGCAACTGACGATATCGTGCAATTCCTCTCCATTTTGACTTATGCGCAGTTCTTTATGCGCTAACTCCAGAGACAACATGCATGTATGAATCAAAATATATACATATAATTTAAACAATTTTGATAGAGTTCGTCGTTTATTGTGCCTAAGGTCCGAGGGCAGTCGCTTTCGTAAAACTAGTGCCTATGCCAAATCTTGGGATTAGGTGTCAAAGCGGACCCCGGGCTTTTACCGATATTAACGCTAGGAGGATGATGACTTGTGCTTAACAATATACCTATCGACGAATTTCCGTTTCGATGTCGTCAGAATCCTTTCTTACAGTTTTTGTAGATGTCATTTCACAAATCAATACCTGAATATCGTCAAGTCCGATCTATAAATAACATTATCTGAATTATTGACAACATTTAAATGAACTTAAATCATCAAATTGTGTTACCTATCGCGTTATTATCAGAACTGTAGGTTCTAGAAAACGCCCTTGATATATTCTTGATATTTGCTATTCCCAACCTAAACTTAGCTTAGATACTTAAGAAGATCTTAAGTGGAATTAATGCCATTAAATATTTAACGTACTTATTCTAGATAATAAAGCGGGTCATAAAAGAGCTATGAAACGAATCATGAATACAGTACTAGATTATTAGAGAATTCGGGAATATGGTACTCTTTTAGTCCGTACTTAAACAGCCGTCAAATTTAGTAGATTCAGTTACCGAGGTCCTTGGCAACCGCTACTTGGTCCACTAGACCAAAAAGAGACGTAACTGATCATATATTTGCACACAGACGCGCTGTTTTGTATCCTTGCGACCAAATTTGGGTACTGCTTACAATCTTCAGGCGTACTCGCAAATTTAGCGTGAATAAAACCAAATTTCTCATAAAAACAAAACGACCCTGAAGCATTTATTTCGCTATAAACAACAACTAGTGCAATAAACGATTGCTCGGAGATCCCATAAAAGGTTCCATAAACCTTGGACCCTACGGGCCCAGAGAACCCGTGATGTAGCACGGACGTGGAATAAAACTAAACTACGGATTCGGTTGATGAGGCGAAAGCAAAACATTGGCTGTTTACGTTTGGTTAAACATTTGACTGAAGAAAAAGTAATTATTTACGCTCTGGCTATGAAATGATCCAAGTTGAAGTTTTCCCGAGAAAGTAATGTACATGTTTTTAAAGGGTCGGTCAGGGAAAAACAACTACACTTGGGCAGTTTCTAGTTTGGTACTTTGTAAAATTATTACCTCGTGTTAAGGTTCCAATCATAATTAAGTCTGGATATATTTACTAATTTCAGACTCCGAGTCTGCTAACTTAGATTCATCTGAGGACAATAATCATTCAACAATAATTGGGCTTAACCACACGAGGCGAAAAGATGGTTAGCTCCAAATTTCACGACTAATCGCTTGGGAGAACTTGGTGAAACACCCCGTGTGGAACCGCCCCTAGTGACGTGGAAGTTTCGAAAATCGAACGTCGATGTCCGAAATGTGTGCCGAGTTAGGCTTCTGGTTTCAACTTTGTGCTAAGCCTGCTCTGTTTGTTTATTTATTTATGTATTTTGTGATACTGTATCAGTTGTGCTAGCTCCGCAGTATTAATGGTCGAATATTTTGAATAATTCTTGTTTTCGGGCATACACTTACAGTCGTGTATATGTGGACGTTTAATCACAGTGTAAATTTTAAAAGGAAAAAGAAAGAAAAAACATTTAATCGTGACAAGAAAATTAAATTTAGCAAGGAAATAAAGAACACGGCATAAATAACTATTAATGTCGCGATAAGGTCCCGTCTCAGCATAATGCCAACTCAAAGAGCCGGCGCTGATCTGCCATTTTGCCATGCCAATTTGCCAAATTTTGCCATGTGGTAGATAAATAATGTGTTACGTACACTGTATTTGTTTTTAGCTTCAGATATTATTTCTGAGGTGACTCGCACGGGCCCGGGATAGTACCTACTTAGATTTTGGATTAAAAGCGTATGATAAACATTAAAATGATAAAGATTATGATGATACCCAAGGAATGAAAAACTCTGAGAATTTGAGAGATGGACTATTAAAGACCCCGCACATTTCAGTTAAGTTGAGGTTATTAAACATTTATATCAAATTAAGAATGCGAATATTGATAAATGATTTAATGTGACACATACAGGCATGCGGGTGGGGTTGTAATCATATAGGTTTTTCATATATTTAAGGTACTGAAAAAAAAACAGGGCCACGACAAAATTCCTCAAATATTTACTCAGATTTCGTACGCCTTAGAATCCAAAGTTTTTAAACGCAGCAACGAAATCGATACGCATTCCCATAATACCCCTCCAGCCAACAAATACTTAATTGCTGACTAAAGTATTGCACGAGAAAAACCGAAATTAGCAGCATAGTTCGGATATCGATCTCTATATGGATACCGAAACCGAAACCCGGTCACGTCCCAACACAATGTCGTTCAATATCGTACCAAATGATTGTGTAAGTGTCTTGACTTCATTTTAGTTTCATTTTCTCATTCTTTATGAGTTTATTTAATCGCTTAACCAAATTGATCAACTTGAGGTCCTAAAAAAGTAAAATTTTACGCTCACATTCACGCTTCTTAAAAATACTGTTTTTTTTTAAAAAATATTATTGATAACGCACCTGTCCCCGGCAACATTCTGACAAATGGATTTTTAAGTTATTTTATCTTAATCCGGGTTGAATTACAGATTTTACTTTAAAAGGTACGATTCATCTTAAATATAAGAGATTTTTTGAGCTTTGTTAGCATATGTTACTATGGACGTGTGAATATGGACTTGCTGTGCTGTAATCGCAAAAATATTTTCAATTTGTCCATCTCTATCACACGTGCGTCATTCGACTGACAGTAATCAATACGTGCTGTCATCTATGGCGTACGGCGGCATCAGCTCTGGTTATAGACGGCGAACGATTATGGATAACGGTTCCCATAAATGTGAACAGGCCCTTTACATGCGAATGCTTTATATCTTTATTATACCACATCTAACCTTAAAATTGGGCTCCGAAATGACGCAATGTTTTTAAATACCCAGTGGAGATGCGAGTTAATGGACACACGCTGAGAGCATACGTGAGTGTTTAGTTTCAGAATTAAAATAGTTATAAAACAAAACAATGCTCAAAATACTCATGGAAAAATTTAGTAGAACGAAAATTAATATCATCACTGGTTCGATTCATCACAAACGTAAAACAGATGAAGGTCGGAAATGCAGGACAAGCTCTTTCAATAGTTTTATAATGTTTATTTCTCGTCGCCAACACAACATTTTTTGTACAATAAATAAAACAGAATGGTCGCGTTTCCGGTTGTCTTAACACAATTTTTGACTGATTTTGGCGATATCCTTGCATGAAAGTGACATCACATTAAATGTCACACAATAATCGTAAACATCACAACAAATTTTGTTATATAGAATCGTGACCCAGGATTTCATCACCATTTTTGCGTTCCTCTAAATTGTCCCTTGAGCATTAATGTAATATCTATTTCTGACATGGTTATTAACTCAATTGACTTTCTTATGCCTTTCTATTACCTTTGATCTTTGATAAAGTTCCCTTCAGAACCTACCATAAAATACGGTGTAATATGCCGTACAAACTTGTACCGATTGTGCCGTTCGGTGTGCTATAAATACTTTGAATAGAAATGTTTTTGCATAAACAGCCAACTCACATAACATAAAAAACCCGACTTTAACCATGTACTGCAAGCATGCAAAAATCCCCGTGTAAGCAGAGCCTACTGTAATAGGATTTGTATAAGCTCATTATTTATGTTAGCGGTCCCACAGGCACTTTTAGGTCTTGTAGTCTGGAGCGCGTCCTGTTGCCACCCTGTAAATATTTATGTAACACAGCCTTTCGCTTTGTTACCTGAATTCCACCCTTTCGAATTTAGATGACATAACTCAAATCTTAAGTGTCAACCCTAGGCAATTTTTGACACGCACACATTTGCAATTATTTTCGTGCGGACACGGATTCACACGCATGTGTTAATGACGCGCATTAGGGGTGCCAAATAACTCGAGTAACCGTGTAATTTTTGATGCCTCGATTAATACTCTGAAGTTCGACCCACTCGAGTCTACGTATTCCCGAAGTCAAGTGCCTTCGAGTTGATGTTGTAATTAAATTACTCATCTTATTCGATGTAATGACGCAAGTGATTTACCATCAGGACCCCCACTAGGGTTCGTAATTATGTTAAGGAATAATTCGATGAACATCGAATCAATTTGTCGTATTTACTGACGTAAACGAAAGAGCTTTTTAATGAGAAGTTTGGTTAGTATTAATTACATATTTAAGAAAATTATTATTGCAGGTTTCATCAAGTTTCATCTTTTTTTCTACCTAGAGGTCTCCGCTTAAACCACTAGAACGATTGTGAGGCATGGATACCATTCCAGACCCTGACAACTCAGAGGTTATTTTTCACCCCGGAAATAATCCCCTAAAGAGACTCGCATCGAAGGTGGTGTCAAATTGTATGAAAGTTCTACATTAACAGCTAGAAACCTGCTTATGAGTATTATTGAAGCACCTTTCACAATTGCAGATAGAATTTATGGTCAAGATTTTTTATAGCAACAGGATTTACACTTCGTTCTTAATAGGCACGTAGGCAGGCAAGAAGTTAAAAATCTACTCACACTTTGTCACAGGAATCAATAACCAATAACTTGGTCAGCAAATAAACAAGTTACTGCTATGTTCTTGTTTCTTTCTCGAAATGTTAACAAGTTTTACACGGCTACTGACTGTAGGCTATCATAAAGCAATCTGCTCTGCTTAATTAAGAGAGATACATGTCAAAATTGCGAGTAAAAAACAGGCGATGACAGTTACATGTACAGTGGCCCAATTCTGAAACGGGTTTTTAACTTATCGAAATGACACGAGAATCGTCAGTATCATCCGTTAGCACTTAGCGAAGTGTATCTGAAAGATGCACTGATTTTCGATCAATTTCCATTAAATTTTATGTTGCTAAATGTTGATCCAAGTATATATATCAAAGGTAACTCAGTACCGTTATTTTGAGACTCGCTTTAATACAGTTAGACTAGAGAAATCGTTATCGAAGTGAGTTCAACTCGTTTTGTATTAAAGGAAAAATCCAAGCACCTGACGATAACAAGGGTCTCAAAAGCTCTATAATGAATCGTTTCTTAAACGAAAGAAGTTCTGTATTCTTTAGCCGTTAGCCATTCAGTCTCACTTTAATTAACTTTGAGATGATATTTCCTTTAAAAATGTATAAAAGCTGTAACTGCATGGAGGCAAATGGTCGTAATAATAAATACAGTTCTGTTACATGATATTGGCTCATAACTAGCCATCCATGTTAGGAGCCAAAAAGAAACAAAAAAGACATTTGCGGTCAACCGAACGATTTCCTCTAATTCTACATTTAATTTCAACAAAAACCGGCCAGTGTTTTTTCCTAACGTCACGAACCACCTGTTAGTTTTCGAATCTTGGGGCAGAGACAATTTTTTGTTCCAATTTTAAAATTCGAATGGATAAATTCGAGGGGACTTTGGTTGTTTGTATGGGGCTTTTTTTTAATTCGCCCTGGGGGCGTTGGATCCGTAGTGTTTACAAGCTAGCCGGGCTTGGCTGTTTGGTTTTGGTCTTTGCCTGCACCGACTGCATGTGGTTTTGGCGCGAATCGCCGGATGTCAGACTTTTTGCTCGAATGTTAAGTGCAACTCAAACATCACCGGAGCATATTTGCGGTCACAGTATGTTATATAATTTGTATGCAAATTTCGTCAGTTGTGCGTCCATCTGTTACTTTTATCGATATTAATGTCCAGTAATTCTGAATTTACAACTACCAAGGACAAAACGAAACAGCAATCTTTTCTCAGCTTTTTATAGAAATCGTGAGGTTAGTTTTGGTCTATTGAATTTCTTTGAAGCTTGTTTTTCTTTAGATTTCTCGTGACCTTGCTTGCTCTTTAGAGAAACTTTACTAACAATACTTTTGTATACAGATACGTCCTTTTAATATTTAATTTATTTTTGCTGAATACGTTCATGATAGGTTCAGCGACATAAAGACTACATAAATGATTTTATATTTCATGTTAGAGTAATTTGAATCAATTTACGATGTACATATTTCGAGGCTTGAGTACCAATATACGTTTCATTTAGATCTTCTACTTAAACTGTTTAGGAGTATTACAATAATGTAAGTGTACCTACTCAAATAACTTTATTGTTTTTATTTCAATTAGTAGGTGTATGTCTCAAACGTTCGGTGGCATTATTTTTTATGAAATCTGTTCTTAGATATTTATTTTAATTTTTCCTAATTTGTCTGTTTTGGTAAATTAAGTAAAACGTAATAACAATACGTTTCATAATAATACAGTGTTAGGCCGTACGTTTATTTACCACACTTCATTGGTATACATTTGTTGGGCCTTAGTTGCCAGAAATAAATGATGATTATTGTTTCTAAAGGAAGAATGTAGGCACGAGGAGAACGCTCGTTTAAAAGAGATTATGCAAATAGGTATAAGCCCAAAACCGTTATCAAAAACACCGCCATTAATGAATTTTGAATCGTTTCCGAATCACGACCGTCCCAAATACTGCCATAGTTCAAATGCCATACATATAACGGAAATAATCTTAGTCACGTTTTTATCTCATTAAATGGCTGAAGACTATTTATCTGGCCGTGTCGTCTGTGTGGCTACCATTAATATGTGTCAAAATGGCTCCGTCTCTGGAGGGTTTTTCTTTTTCATTTTGTCCAGAGATTTGATCTCGAACCACTGTGTCTTCACCTTAGTTGCTTTAGTTTTGTGAGTCTAGAAATAAACCCCGCATTAAATTTGGATTGTCTAAACCTGAACAGATTTCGAGATTTAAACTCTGTGAGCACTTTTATTAAAATAGCTTTTAACTACCAACGGTTCTTTTTTTGCATGACGAATCACGGTCATGCATAATTTGGTTTTTATAACTCTAAAAGCGTTTAGTAAGTTCCGTTCATTGCCACAACAATAATCGACTTGTTTATGAAAGTACTCAATTCTGTAACTAATTATATTCATGAAGATAGCTCTGTAATTTGTCGCTTTTTGAACAGCAATAAAACGCTGCTATCAATGTTAAAAACCCACATTTGTCTTCAAAAACATGACATCGCAACTTAAAATTAACTTGTAACTAAAGCCCGTAAATTAAGTGAAAACACTAGATGCAAAACGAAATGGTTATAAATAAAATCTATGACGGTAAAATGGTAATAAAATGTGCCGAAAGAACGAGCAAAGCCGATTAACATAACCAAATGAGACGACAGGTAAGCGTGTGCACGGACGGGCCGTGTTTCTGAATCATAATAATGTCATCTACATACATCACATTAAGTTACAGGCAAGACCAGATGTCCGAATATTCAAAGATGATGTAAGAAAAAATGAAGCGCACGTTTTTGCAGCTTTGCTGAACCGTGAAACTTGTTTCGAGTAAAATGGTGGCAAATTTTACTACTGTGAAACTCATGTGTATTATTTTAACCTAGAGTGTTAATTGAAAGGTAAATATAATATGGTGAAACAACACTAATGCACATTTGATTGCAATCGAAATTAGATTACGACTAACAGTGTAAATAAATAATAATGGTGAAAGTTTGTGTTATGGGTACTAGGCGACGATATATAGAATAGATATAAATACTCAAAGAAAATATCAAAGACTCGGAAACAAATATTCACCTTTACCGGGATCCGAACCCAGGAACTTCAGGTTCGTAGGCGGCGTCACTACTACACTACCCACTAGGCTAACAGGTCGTCAATACCGTCACGGTCATATCACAATACACAAATATTTTATGTTTAACATTAGCTTCGGCTAAACCGTAACCTAGCTTAAACGGTCATTATAACTAGTTTACCTTCACTTAATTATCTATCAAAATTATAAACAGAACACCTTATAAAAAGCCCTAAATAATTTTGTTTATCCAAGAAAGTTTGCGCAGCAGTAACAAGAAAGATAAAAGCAATCTTAAACTGTCAGGTTTCAGTCACCATTTTATCGCGAGCAAGCGTCTTATGCTAACTAGCCTAAAATGATTGAATGCACAAAACCTCTGATCAATGCTTACCATCAGTAGCACCTCCACTAAATCTATCACCGCCCTATCAAGCCATTCGGGCCTTGGAAAAAACGTCACCTTCCTATCAAGGTATGTTCGAGCTGACGAAAAAACCGTCCCCTCCTGTCTGAGCTGATAAGATGTAAATTACGCTTCGGGGTGTTTAAGCGAATTTACTAAAGTGCTGTTGAACGAAATTAATGTTTCAACGACCCGTTTTGGCGTTATGTTCGATCTATAAGAGTATTTGAGTGAGAATTAAATCTGTATCAAATGTATAATAACATGATTGTCTTCTCTAAATGTCGCATAAAATACATTGACGAATATCCGTTCCCTAATCTAAAAGTCATTACCATTAGTGACATTTCTTAGAACTTCTGACTAGAACAAAAAAAAATGTATCGAACGAATAGGGCCATTGGAAAAGCAATAGAAAAAGCCTAAGCCATTTATTCCTAACCGCTTTTTGGCAGAGTATCGACAGCGATGTAAATGAAAAGATCCCCATTCTTATTTATAACGCCCCCAAGGTGGATGGTCGGCCGTAGGCCTTCAGTAATTTAGCGATACTCTTTGTTTAGGTCGCATAATAAGCTGAGAGAAGTTGCTTAATTTCCTAGGGTAGCCCCGAGATTAGTGGAATGCATAATAAATTCAGGAGTTTTGTAGTTGCCTGTTAAACAATTTGGAACCTTTTACTGATTCATTAACAATTTTTCTCTCAATGTATAAAATAAGTTTGCTCTAAAAAGGTAATTGTATTATTTATATACTCCTATAATTCACGAAATATTTGTAATGTGTTTTTGGATTATTGCCTTCTATATTTAATAACTTTTCACGTCCAATATCGTTATAGCTAAAGTGGCCGTCAATAGAATTTTTGCTTTGCTAACTATATAAAAAAACCGTCATATTGAAATCGTCTTTCACAATGGCGGTTTGTTTACATACTTAGCAAATTCTATTGACGGCGACTTTATAGCTGCCAGTATCAATAGCGAGTAAAGATGACTTCGAAACCTTCAAAAAAAAATTCGTAGTCACAGTCTTGGCATAAGTAGTGGTCGTGGTTTGCGCATCACGGGCAAGCTTCATTATCCGCCGTTCCTACCTTCTCGTACATTAATGGAGTAAATTGATTGTCCAATTGAATGCAGTTTTGACTTTGTCGGTCCAACGCATTGGTGACCTGCCTCTCGTGTGTCTTTAACTTTCCCTGCATTAAAAGTCATGCCACAGATGTGTATTCTGGGGGTATACTACATAATACCGTAGTCATTTGTCCGAAAACATATTTTCTCCGAATTTCACAATTCCGGATACCATGATCTAAGTTCCTGCAAACCATTTGCCAGTTTCTGTCACTTGGTCACCTCCAAAATCACCTTTCAATAGTTATCTAAAGTCTATCGCACGGAATCGCTACACGCCGATACATTCACAATGGCTTCTTTGTGCGCTTATCGACTGCACAGTGGGACAATGCTACGAGGGACAAAATTGCCATATTGCCAGATAATTTTAGGTGCTTAATACATAGCTGTTAAGGCATTTTGACGGTCATTGAGAATGGATTCTTTTGTGCAAGCAGTTTTTTATCGCACCTAAGTGGCATTTTTGTGATGTAATTTTTTAATAGTTGTACAACAATTGTTTACATCCTATTTTAAGTAGTTATTAATTACACAAAATATTATCTCATTTTCGATCGTGATTTGATAATTCAACACAAATTAAGGTTCTCTTTAATATCCCTAAAAATGCTAGGCTGGTTTTATTTTATTTAGGACCCAAATCACAAGATAAAACATCGTCTGCAAATTCAATTATTCAAATAGAAAACTTCAATATTTGATAAGAAATTCCCTTTAAAATGATGTTTGGAAGCTTATTAGTTTGCGTTGTAAACTATGTACTCCAATTTTCTAGTCTTCGTTGGTATAGAGGTAATTTGATTGCTTAGTCGCATAATGGTTCAACTGGTCTGTCTTTAGCTCAAATTAGATATGAGCATATGCACTGCACAGTGGGTCGTTTACTGGTTGGTTACCTGGCGTTTGATCTGGGATTGCTGGGTATTGAGGTGAAAATGTGTTAATCGATTTTGGATATTCCTCTTATTGGGTACCTCTTATTTGTAGGTACTCATTTGTTTGTGTTGTGTATTTGTGTTTAATGACTGTTGTCACTATATTCCACCTAGTAACTCCTGTATAGCGCTATTGCGAGCTCGGTAAGATACCTAATGTCTAAGGTACTAGCTTTACATTATTTATTTTTTTAGCCCATTATATTGACTAATATAGTTTAATATTCAATTGAAGAAATTATTTCTCATATAAAAAAAAATACGTTACCATAAAAGTAAAACCAAATATAAGTACATGTGTCAAACCTTTTTTGTTACATTGACTTTTAATTATATAACGGAATGAATTTAAATTACCATTTCATTTTAAACCACACTATTTTAAGTACTATTAGGCATTAAATAAAACTATAATAAGTTTTATTTGGTGACCTCGAGTTCTTATAGAGTGATAAGTCAAGACTAATGGTTCCCGAGAGTAAAAAACACTTTGCTATCATCTTCAGTCCACTGACAAATGTCGATTAACACAAAAATGTGTTTGAAGATTCTTTTCAAACTTAAGATAAGTGGGAGAATAATATCCCCGCCTGCAATGCTTTGATAAAGTAACAAAAGATTTTTTATTCTAGCGTATCTGAAACTTTTGCAATTTCTTACGATTTTTATCAATCGGCTCCATTGTTTTAAAAATTTAAGTCCCTCTTGAATAACGTTTGCGAATTCAAAGATCACCTCGAGAATGCGTAACTACAGAAGTCTAAACACTTTTCAGTGTTAAATATTTCAAGTTTAAATAAAATCCCCAAGGAGGCTAACGTGCTATCGGGTCAAACCAGATCGTTCGGGCAAAAATGCACAAAAGTTGTCAATAAAGGAGCAGTGGAAGTCTACATCTAAATATGTTTCCGAGCTCCAACGGGGCACAGTGGTGCAAACAGCCGATAGGGCGGACAAAAAGATTCCTCCGCATTGTGAGGCAGCACAATGGCACACGGTGCTAGAAAGAACTTGTAATTACTATTTTCCTACGGGTGCCTTTTCAGGATATATTTTTCAGGAAAATGGAATATACGTGAGGCACCGGCTCTTTGTGGGCCTTTCAAATCTTCGCCATAGATATTGTACGGCCACTTTTGTAACAAATCGTGCGTCGTGTGTCACTGACTTACTAATCAAAGAGAAATAAAGATCCGACTGATAAAATTGGCTTTATCGTTTAACTAATTACTGTTTTCCGTGTTACAGGTACGTTAATGCTAATTCACCGGCAGCTTGGGATTGGTAAGATTTTAATTTACATAACGTATAGACGATTGAGTGATAAAATATCTCGATGGCTAAACATTAAGGTGGACATAAAACCCGAGTAGTTATGAGCTATTAGCATAAAGGCAAGTTATTAGCGAGTAAATAATCTCGTAAAGGATCGGCTGTAAATATAGCTCAATATTTACGCGTATAAATTGTTGTTCAATGAGCAAATGACAGAATTACCGATCTTAGACCGGGAGAGCGGCCGGGCTATTTACCACGCGTACATCTGTAATTACTATATCGACGGCGAAGTGCCATGAACTCCTATATACGAAAACCTAATTTTACAGAACGACTAATTAGACGACGTAATATACACTACTTACGTCTACTGTAAAATTACGTTTTCGTATATAGGAGTTCATGGCACTTCGCCGTCGATATAGCGTATACGACTTAAAATATACCGCCGTTTTACTCGGAACCTTGCCCGTTCAAATTAAGCGTAAACGATCTGCCGCAGCGAACGATTGTCGACCATACATCACATTAATGAACTGCATTATTCTCGCAACAACAAATATTAAAAAATAAATGTAATCTAACGGAAAACATCAACACTCAACTTTATCTATGAATGCTTTTCGAAAGGTCAAGAGTCACAGTGGGTCTTCTAGTAGCGTATACGGACAAAAACTTCAACAAGCTACTTAATACTAATAAAAATTTCGAGAGAACAACGCTTAAGTGGCATTTAGGTGTCAGTCAACTGGTGGATAGTGCGTTTCGGACGTAAATCGCGCGACCGGCCTGAGGCGGACTGGTTTGAAGCCAAAGCCGGTTGGACAAAGTGTAGCGACTTAGTAACTTGGTATACTCCTTTGTGGGCGCATTCCGATAGATACGGCCGAGTCGAGTGAAATGCGGATAATGAAGAGCGGTTATTGTGATTTGTGTGGCATCCGAATTGCAAACTAGATGTACAGAGTTGGTCTTTCGTATCTTGGGATCGAATTTACGATCTAATGCGCCTTTAATACTGCTTAGAATAAAATATTGAATGCTGAATTCGGATTTTGCACAGATATCCAATGCTAAAAGTTAAACTTAGCCCAAAGTTGAAATCAGTGAAAAAGGCTCACCTCACACGCCCGTCAGGCGCGCTGTGTCATCAAGATAGAGACGTGAATGTGAATATTTATTCCCTTGTATTTGCAGCCATCAGTTGAAATGGTGGCAATTTTTTTCGAAAAAAGAACTCATTGAAAACAAATCGAATGTCCTCTTTTTCTGAAGACACGGATGGAAATCGTGTTCGGCCAGTGGTTTTAAGCCCTCGGAACACGCAAACGGCAACATTCAGAAGTTTTACGACCGACAGATGGGGTTATTTATATTGAGAGTTTTATTAAATAACGTTATCGGAATCAGTGACATTAAATCCATTAATGCTTGTCGTCCCGCAATTTTGGATGCCTTAAAAGAAAGATAAATGTTCTCTGTTTTTATGCATGATACAAATATTTATGTTGGTTTTATTTTGATTGCGCTTTAAACAACTGTTTTTAGTAAGATTAAAGGCTCAAATGCTTTGCCTCGGTTAGTGAATAAATTTACTTTATCGTGGTGCTTTGCTTATTAAAAACGAGCGTTATTTGGGTGCTTTACCTTGTATCTACGAGCGCATTTATCTACTCTAACTTAATCATAGCAAACTGTCTGTTGCTTTTAGTAAAATATATCCAAATACAGTGCATTACATTTGCCAAAGAAATCTTAATATACTTTTTTGTGAAGAGAATTATTATTGACAGCATTCATTGCACATATTAACCAGAGCAACACACATTGACCACAGCTGATAAAAACAAAACACAGCTTCTAAAGCCGTGCATTGAAAAGTTAAGTATGTGTAGGTATTAAATTATTTATTTTATTGTTGTTCGGCGGTTCCGGGGCAACATACTGAACCCTACATCTGACGACGCTGCGGCCCACCGGTATGTCGTCTAAATGATATCTTTAATATTAGCGTTTATAACTGTAAGTATTTAAGGTATTTTATATATGGGCCTTAGATCCCTGAATTAAATGAATTATTATTATTAAACTCTTAAAACCTCCATATTCGACTATGGCTTTACGGACGTAAGGTTAACTTCATGGTTTCCATTAAACTTTTATGTTGTTAATAATTTTGCATGTTTCGATGGTACGAAGAGTATTACTTTCATTATTACGTTTTGTAAATAACATACACGCTAGGGAATATGTTCTTAGTTTCCTGGTATTCTGAAACCAGGATTTTCTTTTCACTATTTTTACCCACTCGGCAACTTTCGTCTAGTCACCGTCTATTGAGTCCGCAACTCATAATGGCTGTTGCCGTCGTAATACAATTTGCTTTAATCGCATTAACTGGTGCGATGACATCAGGTTTCATCCTTTTAACTAGTCCCACATTACAACTGAGCTTTGTTTGTGTTAATGATATCTGGACAATGAGACTCAAATTAGAAGCAGTTCCATATATACCTGCATAGATGTAGTTCCTTGGTAAAATGTACTACTTAGCTGGTTCATAATTAAGACCTTCAAAAATGCCTCATGATATAAAAACATGTGTCGACCTTCTGCCTGATAATAAGACTGGCGCTGTTTTAAACCATCGGTAATCGTAGTTACTTCCTTTTTATTAAACCTGGCTGTTGCTTTTATAGGACTAACCCAAGAGCTTGTCAGTTCTCTATGAGATGACAGCTATCGGCACCATATTGAACGTTAACTGGCCAGTAAAGTGATCGTTCTAAGCCACCCTTAGGCTGGTTTTAGTGTCACGCGGACCGAACGCGGACCGTCCGCGCGGATCGCGTACGATGTATTAAGCTTAAGGGAGCGTTTTAGAGTAATGCGGACGGGTCCGCGCGGACGCGCCATACATATTGGTCGTGCGGAGCTGTCCGCGCGCACGGTCCGCGTGACACTAAAACCAGCCTTATACTGACGGCTTCACGACTCTACTTACGTATTTTTTAAACAGTGTTTACATTCAAGGTTGAGATCAAAACCTCCTGCGTTTATTTTCACTTCCGCACTTATTTATATTTCTCTTTTTGATTTGTCTTTATTTTTTTTGCTATTTTCCTTATCCTGGTATAAGGAAAATATCGTCGGAGGAAACAAAGTTAATTAATGGTATAAAAGTCTGTGATCAGTGAATTTGATCCGCTATTTTTTTATTTATAGTTTGACGTTTAGCATCTTTTGTTAAGTACGTCATATTTTATCCGTGTTTTTTTATTAGCTTATTAAGTGTTTATTTTTTGGCCGAGGCCTCTAGATCCTAATGAGTCACTAATTCGTAAATTCACTGGTACATACTCGTATCTCCTACTTCATTTTTGGTTACATATCATCGTTTCACACAGTAACCACCGAACGGACCTTAATTTTTTTTGTGTGTTTTTTCGATGCACAACTATAAAAATAACTCAATTAAAGGTTATAAATACTTATAATATATGCGCATGAATTTGCCACGCCGGTGGAAGATAAAAAAATATAAATATAATTCTCAGACGGAAATAAGTTTGAACTAGGTGCAAATAGAACATTAAATATATAAAACTTAAGTCAATCTACAACCGTGGAATAGCACACAATTAAAACCTCACAAGTAACATTCCGACAGGAACAAAGCGGGACGGCGTATCGTTGCATCTCAACAGAAGTTCGTCGCACCGGGGCGTCTTTAGCGAATCGCTTGCGCACCTTGTATCTCAGATGAATACTGTGTGAAAACTTTTTGCACAACTTTTTAGTACGTGTCAACGTTACCATAATCGTTTTTCGGACTTCGATGCTGAGTTATAAAACGGTTTTATGATATTGTTGTTTTATTTAGTCACTCACATCACAAAATTTTCATAACATTGAGTAGATGGTGCATTCGAACCCCTCACCATTCTCTAGATCTGAATTGAACTTCACCACGTAAAGCTTTAAATGCCTACACAGATTCAACTCCGACGAGATAGCGGCAAGGTTTGTAATATACGAATTGGTATGAAGAGTATTAGGCATCTAATACCTACAAACTCACTTTGCTTGTGTCGACCACATTCGCCAACTTCGCCCACCCCTAAACCGGTTGTCCCAACTGTGGTTCCAAAGCAAGGTATTAACTGTTTTGATGAATATAATAAAAACAATTTAGGCAACTTTTAAAATCCGAAAACAGTGAACAGCTACTCGACCTGTTTCGTTCAGGTTCAAATATTGCCTAAGTAACCGCCACCGCCACCGCTCTCTGCACGGCTTTAAGCCTATTGTAAGAACATTCAAATCCTACGCACGTTGCCATGCGGAAACCATTGTTTTGTTATTTTATAATTCATGAGATGCTACATTATGTCCGACATTGCTGTAATCTTGGCCCACTATGCAAAGAATTCAAATGGCGTTACGTGTATGTGGCTTTATGGTATTAAGCATGGTAATTTGTGACTGACTTACTTCTTTTTTTCCATGATTGTAATTCGGATAAAGCCTTTTTTTCTATGTTTTATATAATATATTCTACTTCACTTTTCAGGGTTCCGTACCCAAAGGGTAAAATCGGGACCCTATTACTAAGACTTCGCTGTCCGTCTGTCTGTCTGTCACCAGGCTGTAACTCAAGAACCGTGATGGCTAGACAGTTGAAATATTCACAGATTATGTATTTCTGTTACCGCTATAATAACAAATAATAAAAACAAAATCAAAGAAATATTTAAGGGGGGCTCCCATACGACAAACTTTTAATAATTTTAATGGTACGGAACCCTTCGTGCGCGAGTCCGACTCGCATTTGGCCGGTTTTTTACTAATACACCCGTTATTCTGCCAAAAATATGAAATGAAAATAAATGTTGACGTCAGCCATTCTTAATTCACCACGTGCTCCTATTGGTTTAAATTTTAAAACAAAGCTATTTTACCGAATGAAACTTGAAATAAAATTCAACACAAAATTCTATTCACATTTACAGCATCACAGCAAACTCTAACGACCAAAAACAAACATTGTAAACGCAGCAAATACATGTTGTGAAGTATTTCTCGGTATTTCTCATCATAGTATTTTTAAACAAAGGCAAATTTCTAAAGACATCTAGTCGGCTTCCAGTCTTAGGCACAAAGACACATAGAGGGTATTCATAGAGGGCCTCACTGTAATGAAAGACGGAATTACTGTAAGTTCCTCGAATGTTTCCTCTCAATAATAACGTACTGGGAATTGCGTAACTACATTGCTTTAAGCATCTGAAGAACCTAAATAGAGGATTGTGCAACGAGTGCATAAAACGAGCCATTTTATACGGGACTGTTTAGCGTTCCGGCAAACGAGTCGATATTTTGAATTGAAGATAAAAACGGGTTTATACACGATTTTTACGGATTTATACATAATTGTAATCGTGGGAATTGAGCTGAATCTAATTATAGTTCATTTGGCATAATCATTTGTCTTTATAGATGGATGTCTATTTTTCTATGCTTCCGCATAAATTTATCAGTCGGGTAAAAATTGTACGTTGTGCAAATATGTTTTATAAAAATTATAACCAATTGGAAATTTTATTTACTATATATGGACGTTTACACAGATGTACCTGAGATGTAGGTATACTTGCTTATTTCTGATAGTAAAATTTCGATTGAAACGTTTTTAGAGAGACTAAAAGTCGGTCAAATGCTATCTGGAAGTTGAGAGGAGCCTCAAACCTAATTAGTTTAAAATTCACGATGTAGGCAGAGACGAAAATTTACTTTTATTTTAGACAATCAGCTCCACTTTTGAATAATTATACGCTAATGGCCTTTAAGTTTTGTAAAAACTTGCCTACCATGAATATATAGGCTTTCAATGAGAAACCTTAATCGCAAGAAGAATTATTAAGTACTGTTCAGCCGTGTGTCATTGTACACAAGTTTCGTCGAATTGGCCGCTAGATGGCGCTGTACCGTTCGTGTCAATTCCTGAATCGCGCTTTAGAGATTTTCCCTGAGATAATGACCTCTGCCCAGTGCTAATTAATTTTAACAAGTTTCCTAAGACAGTTCTGTGATTGACTCAATATACAGTATTGGAAAGTAACAGTGGTATCATTTTGGGACCTCTTTGAACAAGTACCTATATTATTATTCTTATTTATAGCAAATGTATTGCAAACCAATCGAACAGCGGGCGTAGCATCATTGCCATTTTATCACTTATCGCTGTGGATAAGACATCCGTCACGCTCTGACATATATGCGAGTGCTAGAGTGACGCAACCATGCTATGCCCGGGTGTAAAAATGAGCCGTTAGAAATAAACAGTGTCACATAACTGTCAAACAAGCTGGTATGCGAGGTGTCAAATTATTCCAAAACGCACTTACTCTTAGGGTGTATATCCACCAGACATTAAATATGGCGGCGGCAGCTATAATCAGATTTTAACGAACACCGCTTACGATTACAGATGGTTTAGTGCAACATAACCTTAGTCGTAGGAAAATGGGTGCGAGATGAAATGTAAATCATTTTGGTTCATGCGCTCTTGTAGGTACCTATAGCGCGTAGGCAAGTGTGGATGTCAGATGGCATTGGAATTAAATTGTTAGGTCAAAATGCTTCAGTAACAAAAATTAAGGGTATTTTTATATTCGATTTTAATGTCACTAGCATTTCAAGGATATATTTTGAGATGAATATCATATTTATATAAATTGACTATGCCATTATTCTTTCCGCGGGCCTCTGAAATGAATTGTGATGAAATTATCTCCGACACTTATCCCTTAAAATGTGCGCCATTTTGTTATATGGACCATTCCCGCAACCGGAATAATCGAAGGCTGTTAACCCAAATATTGGTCAAACATATCATCAAATCGAGAGGCATGAAAACAATCGTTGACAGCCACTTGAAATAAAACCATTCGCGCCGAAACCGCAGCACTGCGCCAAATACATTGTATTCCAACGGTTCTTTATTACTCTTTTTGTTGTACAATACCTACATATCGACACGGGTATTAATTCAAGAAATAATGGCGAACCTACACACGTCCCTCTCACACACAAGATTCACGCTAAAGAATGACAGAGCAGGCACTCTTTATGGCCCACTGGGCTGCAAGATGCAGCCAAAAAATATTTCTTACGCGCCATCAAGTTTTAAAAATTCGTGTAACTTGACACCGGGGCAAACAAACGAATGTATACTAGAGGGCAGTAAAGTATCCGGTGCACAGTGGGCTGAAAAACCATGTTCTGTGGTCATAAAAAACTTGTTTCGATTTTTTGTAAAAAAAACTACTTTAATTAAACATTTTATGTGACGCGTTGCGACCTTTTAATTTGACAGTAAAATCTGCAATAGACGCTCAATTTTTACTTCTATCTCATTAGAGCAAATGGAGTTTTAAATGAAATGGCGCTATCTGAGCACTCACGGTGGGTCAAAAACCATGTTTGCCGGTCATAAAGCTTTTTCTAAAAAACTACATTAATTAAACATTTACCTTGCGATGCTCACGATCTTTAATTTGACGTAAATTGACTTTTAGCGTCGTCGAAAGTGCAGAAATAATTGCCGCAGCTGGTCGTAACTGCGGCATTTTTATTCACATAGCCTGTTATTAACACAAAAGAATTTAATGAGGGTCTGTCTGGCGATAATAAAACGATATTATAATAATATGTACAATTTTATAGTGGTCGAGACGAGTAGGAGGATTATGAGTTATGAGAATTACTACGTCATCGCTGACGCGATGGTATAAACTTCCCACACTTGTTTTTTAAAGGATAGTTTTCTACTAGAGTTAAGCTGACTACGTCATACAATCTACATATAGTTTCATATCTCATTTTGGTTGCTGAAAATATATATAATCATAATCGTCATAAGTCATAATCATAATCATTTATTGAACCATGGTAAAATACAAGTTGTTACAGTACGTATACATATATACGTAGCATACAAAAAAACATAGCTACATATAGAAATGATTGAATATTATAGAGTGATATATATTTACCAGTAAGAATTAAGAAAATCAATCGTCATTGGAGTAGTTTTGTATTTAAAATATAAAAATCGGCATCTTTACTTAAAAGGTTTGGGTAATTAACTAAATGTAATCAAAACAAACCACGTGACTTTTGTATCTATGGTATTATCTTATTTGCTGAATGACCAAGTCACGCGGTTTGTTTTATTTACATTTAGTTTATTACCTAAACCTTTCAAGTACAGAGGTTTTCGGCTGTTCGTGTTCTTTTACATGCAATGTACGGTTGAGATTATTTAAGGCCGAAACGGCCGACTGACAGCGATGGCGGAGCGGCGTGGCGCGGCGCGGAGACGGTACCTGTTGTAATGTTCGAACTAATATGAAAGGGTTCGCACAGAATACCGCGCCGCGCCGCGCCGCTCTGTGCGGATACTTCAATATAAGATAGAACATTACAACAAAGTACCGCCTCCGCGCCGCACCGCGCCGCTCCGCCACCGCTGTCAGTGCGTTTCGGCCTTTAACGTGGCCGACATATTATAAAACTTCTCGATGTTAATAAAAATGTTATCTAGTCTCTGATCGCATATAAAAATATGCGATCAGAGACTTTCTTTATTATCATCTGTGGTGATTACAACAATTTACGTCTCCCTCAGGCAGAAAGTGAAATATTGCGCACGCGTAGCGGGTTCTTGTAACTTTTAATCCAGCTGACGTTATACATATAAGTAACCTTCAAAAAAACCATGTCCATGGTTCTACTGAACAGTTCACAAGATTTAATCAACACCAAACCGGCTAAAAATAAACTCAAAAAATCTATACAGCCCAAACCGTCTTACGCACCCCGGGCTCGTAAAATCCGAGCATTAAACCGTAATGGCACAATTACAGGCTTAATTAGTGGAGCGTTTTGTTGTCCAGAGTTTTACGAGATACGTGACCGATGCCGTCCGGTGGAAGGAATCTGTGCTAAAAATTGCGGAGTCAAAATTATTCACGACTTGATCGAGAATTAATAGAACCACTGGGAAAATAACAATACTTTTTATAAGCTTTTATTTAGTTTCACCTGTCTCGTTGTCTGTATGTCTGTCTATAATCAAATCTTGCAAGTTAAATTTGACCCACTTCCCGGTGACCGATTGAGCTGAAATTTTGGGTAAGTATAGTTTGGATGACAATTCAATATTGTGGTACCATCGAGCTGATCTGATGACGGAGCCAGAAGGTGGCCATGGGAATTCCGTACTTAACCGACGTAACCCCTTTGAGTTTGGGCTCCTTAGAATCGTCTGAATCGATGATCGTATACAGAAAAGTACAGTCGGCAATAAAAGTTTGTACCAAAAATGAAATTTTTGACAGAAACTCGTTTGTGATAGTTTTGGCATGTTGCGGGGATGTGTGAAAGTAGACTGATTAAGCTAAAGGAATATATACTAAAAATGGTACTGATTCCACATTATTGATGACTAGATTAAGGATCGATGGGACCACTGTGGGGAAATAACAATATTAATTTAAGTACACGTCTTTTAATACCATCTCGGTGCTGTTTCGTATGCTTGCCTGATAGCAGGCAGACACCATAGCCTGGACGCTTTCTACTTTAGAGGAATCGTTAGCGCGTTGCCAACCCTTTGGGGTTTGAGGATTCGTTGTCTTGACAGCTAGAGATAAATGTGGCTAAAATGAAATTAGGATTTAAAATTTATGATAAGCATTACGAAGTGCACAATAGGGGTAATGTTAAAAATTAAATGTGAAATGAAATGGAAGAGTAATCTAACCTTCATAAAACGCTCACAAAAGTCCCAAAACAGCATATTACCAGCGCGGCCACTCCAAGCATTTGTAAGTTTAAAATTCTTAGAAGTTTAATTAACTTAAGTGAAGTCTTAGAGTCAGTCATTTAGTCGTTATGGGGCAACGTGAGCGCATGTGGAGGACTCTTCGCTGGGAGATTTTTAAATTAAAAACCGTCGCCCTTCTAATGTTTTCAATGGGAGTGCTACCGCTGTAAATGTATAACTATACCGATACTTGTAGCTCTTTGAGCTGTAGATACCGCGAGAATGCCTTTAAAATTTTATTAATTTTTATTCAAAATACTGAAGTGAGGTGGGGCACAGCGAAATGTCATCCCGCTCGAATTTGGAGCAGCCCAACTGGGGAAGTACCTCCGCCTTGCAGAAGACCGCAGCCATAATAACACTACTACTTGCTCTGTAGTAGTGCTGTGTTCCTGGAGGTGAGCAAGGTCGCCAGAGCTCCCGAGTTGTGTTGAAAGCGAGGTAGCTTGTTCCTTCAGCTGTCAACATGGCTAACCCTGAGCTGTAGAACTGTCTTTGATTTTTAATTTCAAAAAACTGAGTCATAAAAATATGTATTATTATTCAACTTCGTCACAAAAATTTTCGAGAGTCTGTAGTGAACTGCGATCAGTAGAGGGAACTTCACGGCTATCACACGACGGCGCGCGAGCTCTCTCGATTTTTCTCGCACTATCCGTCACTCTCTTAGAACAAGAGGTAGGAATAATGCGAGGAAAATTGAGAGTATGTCGCGGCCGTCCCATGATAGACGTGCTGCCGGACAGCCGGAAATCCTGAAATCTAGACATACGATAGAATTACGTTACGGCCCAATCTGAAACTGAGAAATTCGTTCGCTTCGCTCAGTCGTTCAATAATTACTGGCGACTGTGTTAGCGTAGTTGGTAGTGACTCTGTTTACGAAGCTGACGGTTATGGTATCAAATGAGCGTATTTCGGGGGACAGACGCCATAATCGCCACGCTTGGCGTGCTAGTTGGAGATCGCAGTTTTCCACCGTACTCCAGAGGCGTAGTCACGTAACGTTTCCAACGCGCGTTAGGACAGTCCACCTGTGATTTTCCCATATAAAAAGTGTCATTTAGATCTAACTGGTGCGCGTACACTGCGTTGATCGACCTGCAGGGATGCAGCCCATCCCCGGGTGATCTTGATCGTAGTTTTAGAACGTTCACTGATTGAAAAGCCATTCAATATCAAAAAGTTGACGACCTGATTGGGCGCGGGCGACTTCGCCTCCCGCGCGTCGCCCGCGCCCCGTAATCGTCACCCTCCCCGCACCCGCGCACCGTGCATGCGAGGATCGAGTTAACCGCCACCTATAGATACAAATGGAACTGCCCCACTCAGAACACAACACTTTCTCGAGAGCTCTAGCGACCGTACTCACCATCAGGAACGCTCCACCACATAAACAAAGGAAGAAGTGGAAAACATAATATTGTCCGTAGTTTACTACAAGTGAATTATTCAAAAGAAACTAATTTACTTCATTTTGAAATACATATTTGAGGCCTCGGCTGTTTGCAGTATGTAAATTACTTTTTAATTAAAGCTAGCAACGGATTTATTTCACAACGTTCATACGCGGAACTACTAATTGTGATTTAAATTTTTAAATGAACGTAGGCAAATAAAAATATGATTGGAAGGCAAATTTTTGCTTCATTGGGTAATCACTGTCAGTGGTAATCGGCACTTTCATTATAGAAGAGCGTATAATTATGCGCCATAAATTTAAGAACAAATAAATAGTTGGAAGCAATTTTTGAAGCTGTGTCGATTCTTTGATGCGTGTGACGGACACGGCAGACATATGGCGTAGTCTTATGGCTGATATATCTTATGATTGCATGCGTTAAATATGTGTCCAGTCGACAATAGAATCAAAATGATAATTAACAATTAACATTGATAATTACGGGATAGTTATTGCATTGATAGCCATACAATCGCACATTCGTTCGCTATTCGGCCCACAGCCCGACGAAACATTCGTGTCGAGCGTAGCCAACTGCCGCTCACACATTCGCAGAATGGCGGCACTGTTCAACCATTAAAATCATTGATTACGCGCAATTCCTCATACAACGGCAATGTTCGATTAGGTATAGCAATAAAATCCGTTTACGCCCGTGGATAAAAATGACGTAACTCCAATGCACGTCTAAAGCTGGGCATTCATGACCGCTCTAAAACGCCGAATAAATTAATGTTTCAAAATCTGTTAATAAGTGTCCAAACTGTACTTTCTACAAAGAGTTGGCGTGGCTCGCTTGATATCTAAACGGACGGCAAGCCAGCGCGACGCGCCAACGTGCCATCCGAAAGCCCTTGTCACACCGGCGATTTCCGAGCGTGTTGTGTGCGTCGCGATTTCTCAATTCTGAACGACCGCTACCCGATCGCCGCCGGTGTGCACACACGGCGTGGAATCAGTTATTCATTCATGAGTGGCGTCTGCACTGGTGGTTGGGCACATTCACTAATCACTTCGCTTGTAAAAACCGCTCACAAAACGCAAGCGTCACAGCGCTCGAAATGAATTATCGTGGATGAATACACAGCTTTACAAAGATACGACCTTTTTGTTTAGTAATACAATTCACCACAACTGATTATTCACACTATACCCCGTGACATTAAGGTTTAAAGTGAGTTTTAACGTTACAATAGCGGTATAAATGCAATGTGAAGTTAATTGCGAACGTGTGGGTATCATCATCATCAGCCTATATACGTCCCACTGCTGGGCACAGGCCTCCTCTCATGTATGAGAGGGAACGGGCAGTAGTCCCCACGCTGGCCCAGTGCGGATTGGGGACTTCACATACACCTTTGAATTTCTTCGCAGATGTATGCAGGTTTCCTCACGATGTTTTTCCTTCACCGAAAAGCTAACGGTAAATATGAAATCATATTCCGTACATAAGTGCCGAAAAACTCATTGGTACGAGCCGGGATTCGAACCCACGACCGCCGTTTGACAGCCGCATGCCTGAACCACTGGGCTACCGTAGCAAATGCTTCGAGGCATTAAGGCCGCCTTTTGTACTTATTGGTTTTGAGCAATAAAGATTTAAAAAAAAAGTGAGTGTTCACTTGTTTGGTGGTGATCAAGATTACTGTCCGCCTAATGGGAAACAGCGGTTCGGGGTGGTGCGGTCCCCAATCCGCACTGGGTCAGCGTGGGGACTACTGCCCGTTCCCTCTCATTCATGAGAGGAGGCCTGTGCCCAGCAGAGGGACGTCGACGCCGTCAACTGCGACAGTCATACGCCTCTACGCTGAAATGATAATTTTCGAATTATTCGTAACGGGACATTAGTTTATTAAATTTACCGGACGCTTACTCGTAATGGCCGATTAGAACATGTGAAATAATAGTCAATAACGAATTGATTTCCCTTCACGATGTAATTGTTTAATTTATATACAAACCTCATCCGGTAACGTTTAGGCAAAATGGAGAAAGAAACAGCAGGGGCCCAACCATGGAAAGCTTTAACACGTGTCCTATAGATGCTATAAAAACATTTTTTTTGTTAGAGAATGGGTTTTAAAAAATGCTGGATCAAGATTTACAAGATGGTGGTTTTAGGGAGCGAAGCATCGATCTAAGGTCCGTAAGAACTCTGGCGATCGTACTCATAAATAGTATATCATTTTTTTAAATAATTTATGCATTAAATATTTCATTCTTGTGATGACATGTATTTGCTTTTATGTCATGAGTAAATGTTTTTTCTTTCTTTCTAGTGGTAAAACTACTTATCAAATAGTATTACTTAGTGGCTGCGTGCACTCTAATACTCGCGAGCATGTATTTTTTTTAATTGATTTGAACTTTCGCGATACTCACGTAACTAATTTGGATGAGATTCCAATGTGCCCTGTCTCTCTCGCCTTAATCTGAACGCTCAAGTATCAATTGAACCTACTGTTATTGTCTCCACATAGGTCCGGCAATTTTTCATTATAATTACCCGAACTATATTTACGAGCTATTGTAAACATTTTTTATAGTTTACGGCAGCTTTGGTATGCCTTGTCTTGTAATTCCGCCCATGGCTATTTATGATAAGTTCTGGTGAATGTAAGATTTGTACGAGTTGCCAAGGAATTTATAGTTGACCTCTAGTGTTTAACACGTAACGTTTTGAACACGCGTTTGGACAGTTTAACTGTCATTGTTCTGTATAAAAATTGACATTTAGATCTACCTAACGTACGTACACTGCGTTACGTGATCGACCTGCCAACGCAAACGTGGGGTTATGCGTTTAACACGTGTATACCTGTAGCTGTGTGTCTGGCTGTAGCTTTGCAGGTGGCAAACGGATGAATAGATGAAGGCTATCCTCAGTTTAGTCACGTTTAATTGGGTCGAGTTGTTTGAAATTATTTATTTATGTAATTCTACATCAAATATATTGAGTTTTTCGGAATTTATGTACGGTATATTTACCGTTAGCTTTTCGGCGAAGGAAAACATTGCGAGGAAACCGGTCTAATCCCAATTAGGTCTATACCCTGTCCACGGTAACGAGCTAGCGTCTTCTCATTTGCACTTTTGCAGATGAAAAGGACAAAAATGGGCAGTGGGCGTGACCAATGTCACCTCATTGTCACGCTCGGTTTACATGCCCTCGCTCGGAATATGTATTATTATATTATTTAAGGTATTCCTTACGATTATTCTCTTCCACGACTCAGCGTTTACTTTAAAAACTAGCTTCCTGGAGTAACAAGCCGAGTCTCAGAGTAAGCAGAAGATAGTCCAGTAAACAAGCCGAGGCACAGTTTAAGGAAACCCCGGAAACAATAGAGAGAGAGCACTAACGCGTCCGCACCGTACAAGAGCCAGATGTTGACTGAATTTTGACCGCCATGTAAACCCGCCCAATGCACATGCATCGCCCTTATCGCTGACCAATTACGTGCTGTCTAAGTTTTCTAGGACTAGCTCGCTGTCGTGGACGAGGTACAGTATCCCCTCTGGTTCGGAAGGTTAGATGGCAGTCGCAGTGAGCACTGGGACTTTTATCTTATTTAATAAAAATCAAACTGAATTGCAGTTTAGTTAGAACCTATTCCGTAAATCTGTTTAACACACAATCGTATCGAATCCGCGTCGTCGCCTGTAAAACAACACTACGCAGTGATTTGCATCGTTAGTGCCAAAGGTATTTTAATATTTATTGTTATAGTCCTGATAAGAGCTATTGTTACATTCGGTATTTTAACCGCTTCGATATTGCTATTATCTTAGTTTAGGAATTTATTGATTTTGGCGTTACATTAAATTGCTTGGGTCTCGGCCAGTTCTGGTTTAAGCCGTTTACTAATCCCTTGTGCAAAATCGGAAATGGAATATTGTTATTATCACTACATAGTATAAACAAAGTCGCTTCCCGCTGTCTGTCCCTATGTATGCTTAGATCTTTAAAACTACGCAACGGATTTTGATGCGGTTTTTTTTTAATAGACAGAGTAATTCAAGAGGAAGGTTTATATGTATAATATAGAACCCGTGCGATGATGATTATGATGATATCTTACTGATGGTTTCTAGATTTTCTTTTGCACGTGCATGCAGCACTGCAAGTGCCACTTGCCTCGCTTCCGCGCATCCCGCTCTGCACGTCTATCATGGGACGGCCGCGACATACTCTCGATTTTTCTCGCACTATACCTCTAGTTCTAAGTGTTCTAATAAGAGAGAGACGGATATTGCGAGAAAAATCGAGTAAGCTCGCGAGCCATCGGCGTCGCGTGATAGCCGTGCTGCTTATCGGGTGATAAATAGCGTAATTTATCAAACACTCGTTAAAACAACTCAACCGTCATTTTCCAAACAGAAATGACATTTAGATGACCTGACGTATGTACAAAGCGTCACGCAACGGACTAGCAGGGATCTCTCATTGAAATGTAGCGCAGAGTAAAGAATCTGGGGCCGTAAAGTCTATTTTTTTATTCCGTAGACTAAAATGACATTTCATGTATTGCTAGTTTTTTACGTCTTATAAATAGTGATGTGCTACAACCGGTACTAACCGAAAATAAACGATTGGTAGGTACTTATATTTGTTGATGAAGCGTATCCATCTGCAACACAATGAATGGATAATCCGTGATTTAGCACTTCTTCGCCGCGGCCACGCGATGAAGTAGATGGGCGATTAGGATCCATGTAGGTATATTATGGAAACTAAACTTAACAAACTAGTTAAATGCAACAAACGTGTTGTTACGTTTGTTGAATTTCAACAAAAACTAGAGAACACGCACTGAAAACATCCGATCACTATACGAGTAAAATAACGAATGCCAAATACGTAAACCAAAATGGCGTCGCGTCAGGTCGGGACACGTCAATGTCATTTTAAATGTTTGAGTACATTAGTAGTGAGTAAATTTTGTTTATTGTTTATTTCATATCATTTTGAAAGTAGATCTTATTTATTGTTTATTTTGAATCTAAAATTAATTTAAGATTTCATCGGTTATTCACAAACCGATATCAAAGATCAGCACTGTTTGTATATAGCTGGTCACATTATTTATACTTATGACATTTGTGGTTGTCATTTTAGTCTACGGAATAAAAAAATAGACTATAGACATGGTTACCTACAGTTGACAAGCGCTAACGTCGGCATCTGTCATTCCCATACATTTTATTATTTTCTATTGGCGTTAGCGCTTGTCGATTGTAACCTTGTCTACGGCCCCTGTACTGTCCAAGTCACAGCCTACTGACGCCGTACCGCACATGGAAGTGGCCTAAGTATTGTTATAACAATAAAATCCATTGTTTCGTTATTTGAACCACGATCCCTTCCCTCCCGGACTAATTTTTTTTTGTTCGCAATTCCATACTAAATGCTGACCCACATATGGGTCAGCGGGAGAGGAGCGGAGCGCCAACACACTCGATACAAATCGACTCTTCATACAAACGTAGTGTAGTTCTCATTTTAAAACTGTATACTGGAATAACATGAAACTTTGTATAGACAATGGGATCCGCCATATCTAGGTCAAAAACTTTGTTCTGTTGCTATAAATTATAGTAGAAAAAAAAGTGTTTTGAGACATTGTATAAAAAAACGTTCTAGTTTTTTTTTTTTTAATTTTAGTTTTTGGCAATTTAAACTAGTTTCCAATCTAAATATAGCGGATTACATTGTGTATACAAAGTTTCATGTTATTCCAGAATGTTGTTTTAGAAAACCTTTAGAGATTCGAGATCCTGGAGGCCCTTAATCAAAGAAAATAGCGTCGCATACCCACAGCTCGCAGCAGGAAAATAATTCATTTCCTAAACCAAATTAATCGCAGAAAGGCTTATCGTCCTGTCGGTTCATTTATAAAAACAAATGTCAAGAGAGCCAAAAATCCATTAGTAATTAGTACGACATGCTATTAATATCACGCTAGGGGCTCACATTTAATTCATGTACAACGTGGTTCCATTGTTTGTTTCAAGCAATAAGGGCGTATCTGTTACTCTATAGTTCATAATATGCGGCCTTATTGCAACTAAGTGATATTTCTAGCATTCAATACACGCCCCACTTACTGGTTAATGTTTTTGATTGTATTATGAGATGTATGTGCATGGATAAACTAGAATAGTAGTGGATGTCGGTATTTCATTTGATTAAGTAAATAAAGACGTATGTGGAAATAGGGTTCATAATAATGGTTCATAATTTTCATTCCACTCCTAATTATAATATGTGTGAGTATATAAGAGAATAACATGTTCTGATGATAATTGCATTCAAGATAAATTCACTAAGATAACGGTCAAATTTTAGAAGGTTATTTATAGCTGGTCTTATAATGCAATTTGTTTCCTTTATTTCCGACGTATCACAAGCCGCTGTCGCATATTCAGTTAAAAGGATTTGACAATGAATCGTAACGTCTAAAACCTTTAATATACTTTGTAGTTTACAAACAACAGGACCCCACATCCCTTTGACTCCAGCTACACCAACCCAGCCATGCATTGTCCCCTTTTTAACCCATAATTATAAAGCTATTTTAAAACCTGGCTAGCTAATCAATCTTCGACGAGGTATAACATTGTGCGGTCGTCGGAAAGTGCGTGGCGAACATCAAAGTGAATGAAACGAATGGGTGAACTGTGAACGGTGACCGGGTGAATGATTCCGCACGCCTCGGTGGAAGTGACCGGGGACAAGTGCGGTAGAATGGGGATTATGTCAGATGTTGTCTTTTTGTATTGATTTTGCTCATTTTACAAGCAGTCCTTGTTTATTTGGGTCTTCAAAAATTAATCTTCCATTGTTTTTTTTATATAATCAGATTACTGTTTTGTTCTTTGGTAAGGATACTGTAACCAATTTGTTAAACTAACGTAGACCGATATTTTACATCTATATTTTAGGGTACAGTCGAGTTATCCAATATCTATTTCCAAAATCAAAAAGCTACGGTAGCCTAGTGGTTCAGGCATGCGGCTGTCATGCGGCGGTCGTAGGTTCGAATCCCGGCTCGTACCAATGAGTTTTTCGGAACTTATGTACGGAATATATACCGTTAGCTTTTCGGTGAAGGAAAACATCGTGAGGAAACCGGTCTAATCCCAATAAGGTCTAGTTTTCCCTTTGGGTTGGAAGGTCAGATGGCAGTCGCTTTCGTAAAACTAGTGCCTATGCCGAATCATGGGATTAGGTGTCAAAGCTGACCCCGGGCTCCTTTAGGGCACAACCGGGAATAACGCTACGAGAATGAGTCGAGTTATCCAATATCTATACAGACGACATTTCAAAATCATCTACACATGTGTCTTATGTCAGTAACAGTAAAGTCTCTGTATTGATATTTTTGAAAGATTGTCTGTGTAGATTTTGGAGAATACGACTGTACATAGGTGTTTAATGCATATCGTTGTCACTGAAGGGTCAAAGGTTGGCTTTGGGGTCAACAAAAAAGTGAAATTATCTATGGTTGAGATTGTTTAATGTGGCCAACTTTTTATAATACTTTCATTGGAATTGTAATCTTCTACCTTGGATAATAGAGTTGCTTTTTCAATGGACTACTTCGATGCAATTCGGCCAGCTCAAATAATCTTTAAATCATAATATTTTTTAAATGATAGTGTAAAGTTGTAATTGCATTTCAAATAAAAAAATTGGAAAGATAATCAACTTCTATCGTCCATACGATTGTTAACAGAATGTATATATTTACTTACAGTTAAATTCCGGTACACCTACGAGGAAGCATTGTAAACGAGGAGAGTGGATCCCTTGTTTGACTGGCTTCACACCACCAAACAGGGATGTTTAAACTCTAAAATAATCATTCACTCAAAGCTTTGTTGCCGGCTCGATTAGCCTGACTCATTCCGGCCAAACAAATCAGCCGCTCATTCCATTCATTCGCTCCAAGTAGAGCTGGTATTCACAACGCTGGCGAGGAAAAAGGGCGCAATTACATTTCACATGCGTCTGTAATAAATTGCTCTTTCTGTGTTATTTTTTATACCATTGGTACAGTAAGCATAAGTGGTATGCAGAAATCGTAGCCCATGGGTGACTCCAACACCAGAGAAGTCAGACTCCTTGCCGACCATTGTTTGATTTGAGGAATTGCTGAAATGATAGTTATAGAGACAAATAAAGATCCATTATTCTGAACACTGGGCGTCCTCGGAAGCTATGGTGAACATCACCAAATACTTACTGGGCAATTTGTAGTATTATAGCTGCGGTCTAATGTAAGTCAGTAGAAGTACTCCCACAGTTGAAAACTTCACCAAATGATAAGCAGTTGTGCCCTAAGTCCCTTAAATAAGTACATGCTTAGGACTGAAGCGCTATGTTATCTTTGCGGTTCTTCTCTTCATCTGTAAGGTAGCAAATGCGCATTTTTAGGGTTCCGTAGTCAACAAAGAACCCTTATAGTTTAGCCATGTCCGTCTGTACGTCCGTCCGTCTGTCCGACTGCGGGTTAGCTCAGTAATCCTTACTGCTAGAAAGCTGTAATTCGGCATAGGAATATAAATCAATCACGCCGACAAAAAAATAAAATAAAATTTAAGAAAAAAAAATGTTTTAGAGTACGGCCCGTAGAGTGGGGATGTAATTTTTTTACTGTTTACGGTTTAAGAATTTATTTCTCTAAAAGAATACAATTCACTTAAAGTAGAGAATTACAGCAATATTTTTCTTAATGTCTACGAAGTGTACGAATAACAAATCAATTTTAAAGTTTACAACTTACGTCTAAAATGTTCGCAATAAAGTGGGTACGCACAAAAAGGTAACACTTGTTATTGTATTTAACTTATAAGCGGAGCGCTGCAGTTGCGGGGTGTTATTAAGTGTATTATGTATTTTTTTTTTCTTTAATCCCATGGTGTGGGGTATTAACAAGTGGTCCAACCACTTGTTCAAAAATATTATATTTATATTAATTAGTACATATAATGAATTTAAAATTACGGCTAATGCAGGCATTACTACTTACCGAGTAACAGTCGACCAACTTTATGTGTACTTGGAAAAGCCAATTTCCGTACAAATTTGGCCGACGCAACCGCACCATTAAGATGTGCGCGTATCGATGGAACGAGGACAGACAGACAACGACGGAACCCGACACTGCGCGTGGCCCGACACGCACTTGGTGGGTTTTTACTTATGGCATAGAACGCTTACCATGAAACTCGGTAGAACCGGTTTCAAGTTTACACAATATAGGGCCAAGTTGCATTAGGCACGAAAGAGGCGAGTCGAGCCAGGTTGTGAACCGCACAGCCCGATGCGACGCATATATACGAGTGTTTGTCGATTGGTTTTTATTGGATTGGTGATTAAATTGTCAGTGACGCTGCTGAATGAATTTTTAGAAGGCGTTTGACAATTCGCAAAAATTACCATTGCAAGTGGTTTTCCATCGTTGTCACATTTAGCAAACCAAATTGACATTAAATGTAATGAATTTCAGTTCAACTTGGTCTTATTTTTCGATACTTTTATTGTGATGTGAGTGCTTAAGTAGTATTTCTACCTGTATGTTTCTTACTATATCATTCATAAACTGCTGATCCTTGGCATGGAGATACCTAGTTCACATCTCATAACAAGATAAGGCTTTCTATCTTTGAAATTATACCGTATGTAGGGTGGGATGGTAGTGTAAGCTTGCGTTAGAAGAAAATGCTAATATGATAAAATACAAAAGTGCCTCAATGTGAAAATTGTCTCGAAAATTACACCCGACAACCAAACCCGTAATCCTTTACACCCGGAACTTCATATATATTTTATATAACCTTTTATTTCATTTATTTCTTTAGATTGTTTTGAAGATACATACAAATAAAACTCGAAAACTGAAGCACCTAATGAGATGAAACGGGAAACAAAAGGATTTTTGCGCAAAAAAGGCGTATCTTTCTGTAATACCGTGTCACTTTCGTCCCTTTTGCAAAGACGAGCATAGTTTACAACGAGAAGTTTAATTAAAATAAAACTTCAGCTAGCGGATAAACCTGGGCTGTTTTCTTTAATTTATTCTGTACAGGATTGTATTTAGCTTTGAGTGCAAGCCCATAGCGACCCATAAAAAACCCGAACGCGGCACTAACCGAGTTAAGTAAATCATTTAACATGCATCGTATGTAAAACACATGATATTTTTAATCGATACTCTTAGGCAGATCTGTTGTAAAAGTTGAGCATACTGTATCAGTGTAAAAGGGCGTATTTTCGTAAGACTTACCAACATATACGTCTTTATTACTCGCCAGACGATTAAATGCGTCATTACCGCACCCCGTCATTATAGTACTACTTAGCGGAATAAAACATGACAGTTTGACAGGCTGCAATTTTGCCAATTATGCAGTTGCGTTCACTGGGGTAAACAGTTCAGAATGTGTTCTGTGTGAACCTCCTTATAGCTGCTACTCGTAACTGAAAGCGAATAAATACTAAGAAATCATTACCAATTAGGTACCCTGCAGGGCGTTAATATGTATATTGTAACTGACAACATAATAAGGAAACAAAATTGTTTAAGTATGTCATTGTGTCCAATGTGCCCTGAGTCACCAACTCAGTCGGTTTGTCAGGAATATATTTAGACATACGTTCGAATTTCGACATTGCGAGATACCTGAACTTTATACCGTTTTATAGTAATACCGATAGATAAGTTCGAGTAACTGTATCGAAAGTAAGTTAAAATAGAGGTATGAAAGGTGGTTAACCATCACTTATCACATTAAAAACAAAACGTCAGAGCTATACTACTGTTCACACACATACGCCCTTATTCTTCTAAACGACATCGCAACACTTGGACGACCTAAGTTATTTCCAATAATACTTTTTAAAAAGGTCGTGTTTTGTTACACATATCTTGTAGATACGCCCTTATTGCAGGGTACAGTGTACAAAAAATAAATACCCGGTAGGTTTTACTCGAGTCGAACACAAAAGATTCTTTCTCCGCCATGTTAAGTAGGCGACGGTTTTTACTGAGGTACCGTCAACAGATACAGTTTTTGTTAAAAAAACATTTTTAAAATCATGACGCAAGCGTGTTGTAAGTAAGTTTAGCATGTGTATCTGTGTGGCTGTCGGTGGCATAGTAGCTCCCAAACGGATACACCGATCGGAGTGTGCTTTTTTAATCGGAAGCCTTATCTATTGAGGTTCTAACCCTTAGTTATGTTTATTGTGTCTGGGGGTTTTTTATATTGCTATGTTTGGTGAATGTGGCATTTGACAGCAGTGACCTCGTATGCATTTTAAGTACGAGTATTACAAGTATTAATGTTATCTTTCTGTTACAGGTAGGTTGCAGTCGGTTCATCTAAATCATAACTACGATTTGCG
Organism: Epinotia demarniana; assembly: GCA_945867215.1. Lineage (NCBI taxonomy): Eukaryota > Metazoa > Arthropoda > Insecta > Lepidoptera > Tortricidae > Epinotia > Epinotia demarniana. The sequence continues at coordinate 9,297,386 of OX244281.1, forward strand.
GGAAGTATGTCGTTTAGATACAGTCGCAGAATAAAAAGTTCCGTCACTTTTGAACATTCTCGGCATTGAAATAAAGTCGTAAGTGCTTCTGGCGAACGTTTTCATTCCTTGAATTGGTAGTCCATACAATACGGTCTTGACTTATTATGAAAGGTCAATAACGCATAATTATTAACAAGCAAATACAGGCAATTGGCGTCACAGTTATCTTTGCTCAAACAGCGTTCCTTTTGGTCTTTACGTGTTAATAAAAATGGTTTTGTATAGAAAACTCCCATGAGAATCGCTCGACATGTTTTGAACCGATTCGCGGTCCTTAGTCATGAGCACACGCGTTGCCAGCGCGTTTAGCACTGCGGGCCTGTGCCGTGCTCGCTGCGCTGCCGCTGGTAAGAGCAATAGGCTTTGGCAGCGGCAGAGGCGAGAATCTACCCGCATTTTTGAACATTTTGTTTGTCTGAGCGATTTTGGACCTTTAGAAACGTGAGTGTATTTGTATCCTTTACTCTTGCTGACGCTACCGAAAAGGACTTGAAAGATATCGAACAAAAGCTAACTGTGACCAATTTGTTGCGTGATAATATGCCCCCCGCCTCACCGATCGAAATGAGACTTATTCTACTCAAACGGTTTGCCCTTTAAGAAAAAGGGACCTTTGTTTTTTAAACGATGATCACGTTTGATGTGAATTGGGAAACGTTGCCATTATTTATTTCATTTTCATCATCGTCCCTATTCCCTATGAGAATGTTACGAAAATATTATCTTCATTACCAAAAAAAACCTATAGCTCCTTGCTTAATGACTTCCATTCGGAACTATACGATTGTGTACAAAAACTGCGCGCCTTCCGGTTGGTCGCCACTCGAGAACCTTTCCGCCCCAATGGCCATCGGTTCTACGTGCAATGTGCCGTGCAATCGATCTAGTCCCATAGCTCAATAAAGCTGGTGTTATGTGTAGGTATTAGACGATGATATATTTAATAGATATAAGTAGGTACTTAAATACATAGGAAACATCCAAGACTCAGAAACAGAACCCAGGACCTCAACTGACTGACTGAGCCGGTCGTCAACCATAAAGATGAAGTTTAGGTTTAAAACTGTAATTGGAAATGGCACGGAAAATTAAATTCATGTAGTCTGGCTGCACTTTTTGGGAACATAGGCGTAATTATAATGTATTATAAAAAAACGTAAATAACAGTGTTTTTTTGTTCAATATAAGATGTAACTCGTCTATCATCGTATTCCTCAGAATTCAATGTAAGCAATTTTTTTTAAATTGCAAATTTCTCACTATACCCATTCTCAAAATATTTGTGTATCGTATGTCGATAATTATATTACGATTTACTCTCACAATTGACTCAACCAAAAACTTCATTTCCATTAAGTTCAAAGGGTATTTACGAAAACTTTTACATTCCCTTAATAATTCTGGCCACATATAAACTGACATTGCCGTTACATTCGAAATTCGAAATTGGAATTCCAATAAAATACTAAGACCCGCCTACCGGCGATATTACGGTTTGCGTCAATATTCAATTCAACCAATATTTTTCAAAGGCTAAATCACCTCTGTATAGGGTTCGGATCTGTACTGCCACAGAAAGTGCTGTTGCTGCGTTTTATTATGGTTCCGTACCAAAAATGGTAAAAAAGGAAACCTTATGGTGCGACTCCGTCCGTCTGTCTGTCTGTCACAAAGTGAAATATCTCACGAACTACTTAAGCTATCAATTTGAAATTTGGAATGATTATAAATGAGAGTTATCCGAGAAAAATTTAAATATACATTTGAATTTACTATGAAAAATTACGAATTTGAGGAGGAGGCAAAAAAAATATTCAACTATTAGGTCAAGTGGGGTATCAATTGAAAGGGCTTGAGTTGCACTTTACGAAGCAGTTTTTCTTTTTTTTTTACATTGGTAAAATTTCGATTTATGTAAAAAAAAATACCATTCCCCCCCTTATCTCCGAAGTTGCCCAAGCGAAAAATTTGAAATTATTACTTGTGATTAAGATAAACGTAAATATCACTGGAAAAGTATAACTTTTTCTGTATCTAGCGTATTTTTTGTTTTGTTTTGATTTTAAGGAGGGGCAAAAAAATATATTCAAGTATTAGGTCAAGTGGGGTATCATACGAAAGGGCTTGAGTTGCACTTTTTAAAACACTTGTTTTTTTTTTACATTTGTAATATTTTGATCTATGAAGAAAAATGTAAAAAAAATATCATTCCCCTTATCTCCGAAGTTATCAAAGCGAAAAATTTGAAATAATTACTTGTGATTGAGATGAACATAAATATTACTGGAAAAGTATTTTTCTTTATTCTTCTTCTTCATCTTTTTTGTTTTATTTACAAAAATCATTTCCTAGTTAAGTTTGCAATTTAATCAACTTTATAAGTATTTGTTCGTTTTGAAATTCCTATAAGACTATAATAGAAATACTCTCTTTCAACTAAAACAAAAATAATAGAGATCGGTTCACGTGATAAACAATAATCGCTAAAAGACCAACATACATACTAAGCCGATTGCCCTTGCACGTTAGTACCACATGGGGCCGATAGATGGCGCTGACCCCATTCGCGCTGTTAAGATTTTTCTAGAATTAATGGGGTTGCAGGTCAAAAAAAGATCGCGATTCAATTGTTTTGGTGTAAAAGTTACTCGTTGTTTGAAATTGAATTCTATTATGTTGGGTTAAAGTAAGTAATTTAACAAATATTGGGACTTTACCTTGAGTTAATTCGGTGCGCGAGTCAGACTCGCACTTGACCGGTTTTTTTATTAATATTTATTACGAGAACCCTAGAAGAATATATATCAAACGCATATATAAATGGTACTCGTAAATCCTTACCTCTCACTCTAAACCTCATAATTTTGTTTTCTTTCTATGATTTTCATTTTCTTCGGCCTGATACATATATTTTTTTTGTTTTTTCTAGGTGAACAGTATTTTTTACAGCAAATGAGATTTATGTGGAGGGGGATACACGGAAAAAAGAAACACAAATATATTTGAGTAGGTTCCAATACTTTGACTAGGTGCATTTGCAAGCCCTACTTACTACCTCATTTAAACGATTTTTTTATTATAAAAACCTCGTCATGTTTGGCGGCTTAAACATTGCAAACTAAAACATCGGCGTCATGCTTATTTTATTCTTTGGAGATCTGTTTGTTGCATGTCGTTTTAACGTCAAAAAACTAGCGTGTTAATTACCTAAAACATTATCCTTATTTGGTGTAGAAAGCAATACTGATTGAGATCATCAATAAAGCCGGGAAAACCATTCAGAGAAAATATGATAGGAAAATGTACTTTCTGCACAAAACTAGCGACCTGCGGGATCCTTACGATATGTAGCAGGCAAGGAAATAGATTTCGAGGTAAAGATGTAATTATTAGGTCGCTGGGTGTGGTATATAGCTAGCTGAGTCGTAAGTTCACATTATGTTGAATTTCGTTACAAGTGCACGGAATATCTGAATGCTTATTCTTATTCTTATTTGGGGCTGCATGTTTACTCACGGCTCTTCGATTTGAATGTTTCCTTAACATATGTAAGAAAAATGTCCTTCGTATAGGACAAAAGTAAAGTAGTAGTAAAGTATTTTACTTTAATTGCTTTTGTGGTCCAACTTAAAATTTCTTCTTTGGTTATAGTCATAGCTAGACTGGTTTGTTCTTAGATGACCCTTGTGTCAAAATTCGACGGAAAGAATTGAAATATTTTAATTGAAAACGGGATATTTTTACGGTCTTATTCTACTTTCTGATAAGAGGTCCAAATATTTATTTTACAGCGTCTGACTTTAGAAACCACAACTTGAGTTTGTATAGAAATAAACTGTATGAAACGTGAGTGACAGACGCTAAACAGTCATGGAATGTGCAGAGACATGGTAGACTGCTTAACTAATAACATCAAAGTAAAGCACTGCTCGTAATTTTTACAAAATAGGGCTAATCTCATTTTCTCAATTTGTTTCGGACATTCATAATTTAACAAATGCCATTTTTACAAATATCCAGTAATTGCAGACAGACAAAAAGCCAACAGAGAGAGAGCTCTGAGACAATTTGTAAATTTGTAATGTCATTTCCACTGGAGGTATATTAGATTCAGTCCCTTCCGGCGGGTAATGATGTCGTCTGTACTGCACAAAGGAAAAAGGTTACAAGAATTTACGAGATCTATATAAACTTAAGTTGATTTTCCTTGGATTATAAACGAAAGGTTTCACTTGAAGGGATTACGTGAAATTTTGCATTTATTTTTACCTGTTTTGACGTTTCTAAGTAGACGGATTTCGAGTTATTGAGTGTGGTTTTATTCTTATGTGAATAAAATCACAGGTATTAAAATTTAACATGTTCGTCACTTGGCCCTTCAGGGATTTGAAATAAGGTCTAGACTAGAACTAGTTATTTTCCCAAGTTCATTATCGACATCTAATAAAGACTGTCAACTATAATTATTAAAACTTCAAAGATGTAATTAATGTATTTTTAATTACAAGCCACATTGATGTGAAGAAGTTGTCGTTGATTTAAATTTTTAGTTCTTATTACTGTATTTTCTGTCACCTGTTCGATTCGAAGAATTAAGAAATTTAAATGCTCGTCCTGTTATTCGACTGTTTTATTCGATGAATAGAACACTTTAAAATGAAAATTGTGTGTGTCAAAGACATTGTTTAAGTGTGAATTTGATTATGTTAGTCAATAATACTGGTAAACTTTCTTACAGTTTAAACCACCATTCACATTGTTTAAATGTTATTGTTCTCACGGTTGCACAATTAGAGAGCGGGGACCAGTTTAATGCAACAAATTTCGAGCAAGAAAAACATTTCCATAACGTTCATCTCTTTCCCTCTAAAGCTAACCGCAATCTTCCCCCTCGCTCCGGACCGCAATGTACTGTGTGAAGGACGGAAAACAAATACAACGCCCTGTGCAAATACGGAGCCCTTTCTATGTCGCATGTGTACGTTAACTGTCATTGTTTGCATAAAGATCGTGACACTTTTCGTGAATTACGTTCAAGTTGGCAGTTTTTCCTCGGATTAAAGGTTAATTACAAATGTTAATGCCTCGTTTTTATTAGCAGTAGGTACGCGTGTTTTATCGTTTTTATGTGATATATGAACAAGGTTGTTGTCAAATCGCATGTGTGAGGTTTTTTTATCTGATAATGATGTAAAATATTTAGTATCAGTAAAATATTCATAATATCCGAAAAGAAATGGGTAGGTACATAGGACTAACATTAACACTATTTACATCATTCTACCACAATCATATACATATTATAATTAATTTAGGCAAACCTAAGGCTAAATCCCAAATTTAAACACAAACAGCTTTATTTAAAACGGGCCCCCGTACCAAAGAAGCTGGCAGCATTACCTATAACTGTTTTATAAAAATAAGTAAGCCAATCTTAATTTCACTAATATTCTTTGTATAAAGGATAAAATAAAGTTCGTTATAAAATATTGCATATGTCACTTTGTTCCCATGCTTTTCATATTTATAACGCATATTAGTTTCGTTTACTCCTACTTTTAATTATGTCCATTATAAAGGGCAAATTTGTTGGAAAAATCTTTTGTTTGCCATTTCAATTATAACGGTAAAACGTAGGAAATTAAACGTTAACTAGGTCTCTGGGTTATTTATACGACTTCTCCGAACTTTTTCTACACTTTCAGAGTAAGAGACATTGCTTTAAAATGTCACTGTTGCTAGAATCTTATTTTATCGTGATGTAAAACTTTTAAAGCTTTTTACATAGGGGTTTTTTCAAGCTTTACAAGACAAACATAGCCCATGTTTGTATTGTAAAGCTATAAACACCTTAGTTGCGCACAGCAACAAAATAATGAATAATATACTGTATAAACAAAAATAACTTGATGTTTTGACAAATCTATACTTATCTATAGTAATATGGTATTATAAAGAGGTCAGTGAGATTATAGCTTTGAAAGTTTGTATGTAATGTGTAACACCGGAACCGTTTAACCGATTTCACCGCCGTGTAATGGTTTTTCTGGATGGTTATAGGTTGTATTTTATCCCGCAGGTTTGCCTGCATTCTCTGCAATACCGAACCCGCGCGGGCAGCTATAATATTATAGGTAAACGTGAATCTGTTTGTATATTAATATTTTGCGTTCCAATTAATTGTCCAACATTGTAATACAATTTCGGAGAATATGCCAATAACAAAGGGAGTGCCAATATCCTTCTGTACAGTGATACGAAATTAGTACATTCATACGAATTCATGAAACGCTGTAATTACATTGGTATCATCAAATCAGTAGACTAGGTAATCCAAGGATACGCTGTGATGACATTCACTCCTGCATGTGTCTCTTTCTGTCGATACTCCTTCGTCGTTCCATCACTACTGAGGATTGTGACTCCGTAGAATGTCAAGAGCACGCCTCCATCGGTTACGGTCAGTGACCCGCTGCAGAGCTATGTTGACAGGTATATTGACAGGTATATCCAGCTGTTCGGGTATCTGATAGGTCATTGCAAATGAAACAAACACTTAAAATAAATAATAAAATAAATAAATAAATAAATATAAGGGGACAATCTTACACAAATCGACCTAGTCCCATAGTAAGCTCAGTAAGGCTTGTGTTATGGGCACTAGACGACGATATATATAATAGATATAAATACTTAAATACATAGAAAACATCCATGACTCAGAAATCAAAAAAATCAAATGTGTACGAAACAGGACGCAACTTGCAGGTTCTGCCAGGAGACAGAGGAAACAGCAATGCACATTCTCTGCTCCTGCGGATCTCTCTAAAAAAATCGTGAAATTTAAAAAAAGGGCTGCCACAATTTAATAGATCACTTGCTGGTCGAAGAGGCATATAAAAGCCCGCAAATCAACAATAATAATAAATAATAAATCTGATGGTCAGACCATCTCTTGGGCTACGGCCTCTCGGTCTTTTATCCTCAACTTTCCCCGTCACCATAAGTCGTTCAAGATCTTCACCGCTCCTGCGAGCAATAAGGCCGAAGTATTTGGTAATCTTGTGCAGGCAAACTTGAGACAGTCGCTGTGTGCCCCCTCCATTTTGAGTCCCTTTAAGCCAGACACGTTCGGGCGGTGAGCTGTCCAGAGAATTTTCTCAGCAAACGGCTGTTGACACAACGCATCCTCAAGGCGAAAAACGATTTTAAATCCTCCGGACTACTTATATTTTTATTCATTACCATCATTCACGATACAGCCAATAAATTACCACGACAACACTATCGATATTTACAAAGCGAGCGTACACCGTGTATATTTCATTAAACACTATCCAAAATATCTAGACCCTTGATTTGGTTCCAACAAATGAATGGGCCGGCCTCACCGTTTGGGGTGAGAGGGGTCGGGTTTGGTTGGTTATTAGCTTGTTCGTTAGCACTCTTCAGTTTGGTAATTTTGGGTTGTTTTATTAGTTTCCGAATTGGTATCATTTGGGGGTTAGAAGTGGGGAATGTTATGGGTTGTTTGAAAAAACTCGACGTTATGGTTCTTAAGCAAAAGTTGCAATGAAAACTGACACGATTTTTTTATACCACTATCGTGAAAAAGATCCAAAGTATTGAGGTATCTACCAACAATTGCAGCGTGGCAGCGGTTGTGGTGGACATTAAGTGGGAGCGAGATGCTGTGTTCTGATCTTTCGTTCACACGTATGGCGCTCCACTGCCGCTCAAAGTCGAGGCCAAGATCTAAGTGAAAGCAAAAAAAAACAAAGCTGCGTTTAAAATGTTCTATCCTGAACATTTTAAACGCACAGCTTTGTTTTTTTTCTGCGGGTAAGAAACCAAATATCAGGTTCTGTTTCGCTGTTACCTACACTGTGTACCTGCATGACCCGAAATATCGTAATAATTAGTATTTTAGATTTTAGTCCATATTTCATGTCTCTCGGGAATCATGCATTTTCCTATTATCTTCAATTATAATTAAAAATATGTTCCGTTGTTAAAAGTACACTATTATTTACATAAACATGTAGATTGTAGGTTAGGTAGGTAGATAGGTAGGTAGTTATCTATACTTATCCATATCCATAGGTGTATAAGTGTGTCTGTCTATCTGTCTGTCTGTCTGTTACCTTTTCATGCTTAAACGCTGAACCTGGGGAAGGACATAGGATAGTTTTTATTCCGGAAATCATCCCCCGAGGGGATGAAAGTTTGTATGGAGCTACGATATAAATGAGTCGGACAGAGCCGCGGGCAGAAACTAGTATAAAATAAGTGGATAACAACTAGTTACGTAGAGATAAAAGGTGAAAAAATTACTCCAAAGCGCGTCTACGGGTAGTGCCCAGAATGATTTAAAAAACATTCATGTATTCGCAGGATAACATCAAAGGATATTGACAGCGATTGACATGTAGGTTGCGAGTGACACTACACGAACACCAGGCAATTTCGTTTGATTTTTTTATCGCTAAAAACGTAACGGCTCAATTTGAAAGTCGACTAGCGCGGAATAAAACACGTTTATTTTTTATAATATTTGTAACTTTTCTGCAGTTTACATCAGGTGAACTATTTCATTTATTTTCTCTCAACACTCACGTGGTCTAAACATTTGATAACAGACTTCTCAGCAATTTTGAAGCCCCTTTAACTTGACCTTTTATTTGTTTTTTACCTCTAAATGTTATTTGTTGTTGTTCTGTGTTTTCATATATTGAGGTGTACAATAAATAATTTCTATTGTATTGTATTGTATTTGACATTTGCACAGCTCAATAAAATAACACAGTGAATAACATAATCAACACAAGTTAAGGCCAACAATAGGCGGCCTTATCGCTAAAGAGCTATCTCTTACAGACAACCTTCGATGTGGTATATGTTGCCATTTATTTAAACAACACAACGAAGAATTGCAAACACGAAAGACGTCTACTTTTCAAAATTTATTCATTTAGTGCCGACATGATGAAAACTATTAAGTTATCATTTTACCCCTGTATAACTCTTAACACATTCATGCGCTACGCCCGTAGCCGATAACATGGTTTTCCCCGTAGGTAGCGGAACATAGCGCGTAGCGAGTCTTGACAGTGAATGCGTTAACGCTACGCCGTAGTCCGTAGCAGCTTAAACTCCATTTGTAGCGAAATGCGCCAAAGGTAGCATTCTGACGCATGTGTGTCATGATTGACGCTGTACTCGTACGGGTTGACAACACCTAGGCATTGCTTAGAACTTGAAGATCTGCTCCGTATATACATATGCATAAGTACCTATGTTCATATATGCCATTCCCAAATACAATTATACCTAAGTTCACAATCGTGTCTGGCTTCCAGCCAGTCTATTAAGACGTTATTAATTTTGGTAATTAGGTGTGTAAGTTGGGTAAACTAATTAACTTGCCTAACGCTAATGTGCCATCGATTGCCTTGGTCAAATTCAGCAGAGGGCTACCGTGAAGTGAAAACGAACTTCATTCGATTATATCCCTCTCTGTCGCTCCAACTGGCTAGTGCAACAAAGAGGTGTATCTATCCCTCTCTGTTGCACAAACGAAATTCATTTTCGTTTCGCGGTAAGGCCTCATGTCGACCACGTAACGCATTGTTCGTACGCTGAGTCAAGTACATCTCATCACCATCATATCAGCCGAAAGACGTCCACTGCTGGACATAGGCCTCCCCCAAAGAGTGCCACAATGACCGGTCCTGCGCCACCCGCATCCAGCGGACTCCCGCGACCTTTACCAGGTCATTAGTCCACCTTGTGGGGCCTACCCACGCTGCGCCTTCCAGTACGTGGTCTTTCAAGTACATCTAAATGTCACTTTTTGTATGGGACAATGGCGGTTGAGTTTTCATAAGGTGCGTTCGAAAAGTCCCTTTGAGAGTACAATACGCATACAATGAGTTACGTGAGCGACCTGCTGGTATAAATCTAGGCATTTTAGCTGTAGTAGAATTGTTAAAATTTTAGGTATATTGGAGATTATTTGACTTGGCCGCATTGTATCAAAGTAGTACATTTAAAAAGCAACTCTACCGTCCTAGGTAGAAGTTTCCAATTTCAAAGACTATTTTCTAAACAGTTGGTCATATTAAATAATCTCAACCGTACTTGTAAATTATGTTGTGACTATGGTTGTCGAGCCAAACGTAGCAAATGTATGAAAAATTCACTGAGTCGTTAGTCAGTAGCTCAGTTGGTTAACCGTTTGTCCCGATATGGCAAAGAGTAACAGTTACCAGTCCATTTTTTTATCATATGGCATTAATTATTTGGCCTTTTTAAAGTTTGTCACTCTTTAGTACCACTCAGGGGACACGTGCAGGGTTGTGGTAGGTAGCTCCTGCGGACGCGAGTATCAGTTGTCCCGGGCAACTCGAATGTTAGAAGATCTTAAGCCGCCCGAAGGCCTCCAACTCGGCTTAAGGCGCCGTAGGTTCATGGTCTTCTCTCCCTCTCATTGAGCATAAGCATGAACGAGATGGAAGTGCGAGCTCGGAAGCGCGGATATCATGTTGTTTAATTTTAATTTTCTGGCCGTTCAAATAAATAAAAATGTAATCACTGATTTCTCTTAGACATTATATTGCCAATTTTTAGAAGCCATTTTAATATTTCTAGCTTTTGTGCATAATTTGTTACGAATGTTTTAAGTGTATTTTAGACCCCTTTAGACCAATTTTTGTGTTTTTTTTCTATCGAGCGAAAAATGCTTAATCATGTTGCGAATCACTGATTTCCCTGCAGAAAAGCCTGAAGATTACTATTCGTATTTTTTGAAACCATATTATTATAAACCTACGGCGCCTTAACGACTATTGCCAGCCCAATACTTTGCTTATATCAATGTTTAATTTTGTAATTATTTTGCGTGTCTACTAACATTATATATATATCTATGTACCATCGCCAACACAGTTGACTGGCCATCCGTGCACTTTTTGTTCATTGTAATAAGGTTCAATATACATACAGGATGGTTAGTTAACTGTGTTCGCGTTTGTCCTAATAATATTATAAAGAGGAAAAGTATGTGAGATTGTTAGGTTTGTGTTTAGTATAATATATGGAACCGCTTATCCGATTTCAATAATTCTTTCACCTGCGTGTAGAATGAACTTTCTAAATGGTTAAAGGCTATGTTTTATTCCACGGGTTTCCTTGCGTTCTTCGCAATAAGCGGACGAAGCCGCACGAGCAGCTAGTGAACAAACCAGGCAGTTAATTTTCAAACTAGCGATTCAAAATGGCACACATAGGTGCAGTGCCTAATTACCAGTAACAAAACTTATCATCTCAAATGCACGGGAGTTAGGCAAACTAATTACCGTGTCTACCTCTAATTGCCATCGATCCAGAATCAAGCCAAAACTTTGACGGATCCAATTCATAAGCGACGTATCTCTCTTTGAACAGGTGTAACTTTACACCTTTTTGAGGATGAAGTTAGTAGCAACCTGTGTTAGAGTACGATTCATAGTTCGCGGTCGGAGCGCATATGATTAGGGAAAATTAAGTTTGGTTTCGTTGCGTTGGGATACTGTAGAAAGTACGCATCTTCGATAGAAATTTAAATGAATTATGGGCCTTCTAACCGAAGCGTTCCCCGTAAGAGTTCTCCGCGTGGTGTCGGGTTAGAACAGCACCACCCTCTTTCTTCCCGTGAGTCTCGAAAGTGTCGTACTAAGGGAACAGTGTTGAAGTGTGTCGTGGGCGATGGGCTGGCAACCTATCACTACGATATCGCGATATCATATTTTATCTATCTTTTATACCCACATTTATGCAAAGTATCACTGGAATATAAGTTCAAGTGCTCTGTCTACCCCTTTTTGGAATCAAGGCGTGAATCCATGTATGAATCTATGTAAACCGAAGCGTAACTGCTGAACGAGCGAGCGAAGAGATCGAAGTTCTTCGTTTTAGCTTGGGCCAAAATATTCGATGAATTATATAGTATCTTAGGTAGAAATTAACATATTTGTTGGCTGAACTAAGCCTACAATATTATAAAACTATATTCTGCCCGCGACTCCGCCCGCGTGGAACCCGTTTATATCGCAGCTCCATACAAACTTTTACCCCCCTTTTCACCTCCGTAGGTGATGATTTCGGGGATAAAACTATCCTATGTCACTCTCCATCCCTTCAACTATTTCCACTTAAAAAATCACTCTAATTCGTCGCTCCGTTTTGCCGTGAAAGACAGACAAACAAACAAACACATACACTTTCGCATTTATAATATTAGTATGGATTACCGAGATTCAAACCCGGGAACGTTACCTTCACACAGCTAGCTACCAAATCTAGCCGTATTTCAACAGACGATTTTAGATCAGAGAACGTTTTAACCATAGAGTCAACTAGCATCTGACGTTTCCATGAACAAAATATGTCAGTTGATATGCCCTAACTTAACGCACGTTCAACAAGTCACGCGATGCAAGCCCTCTGTTGCACTCAAAGACTTCCGTTTAAACTGAATTAAATAGCGAACGCGCCGAACGAATTTAAATTCAAAAATCGAACGCACCCGAACGGCGTGACAACTTACATTATTAGGGCTGGCAACAAAAAGTCTACTTTGACCATAGACTCGTTGGATGCCAATTATTGCGCTCTCGGATTTGCGCGACGCTTTACCACGCGTTGATTGACTGGCAACCCTATTCGGGAAGGACGTAACTTCACAGACGTCCATTGGACATACGCCTATTGCAATGGCGTTGGTATTGACTGGCATTCCGGTGCTGAAATGGCTTCAAAGCTGTTGAATTTCCGATGTCCGTATGCTTTTTGTAAAGTAGATGTTACTTTTTAGTTTAACTATATTGGGTACATTGTTCTTGTTGACTGCCGCTTTTCTGTTCGAACGGCGTACGTATATGTATCTACTTTATGTAAGGTCTGTAAACTGATTGGAACTATAGAATGTTCGAGGTGTATGCTGGGAAATTTGATTCGCAATTTTGTGTGTGAGGAGGTGTTTTTATTAGCTTTTATTTTCATAATCTAACTCGGTTTTGTCGGAGGTTAGGGACCCCTGGCCTGTGCCGTTTCTAGAAGGTTGTCCGAAAATCCTGCTGCAAAGACGGACCCTATGTTTGTTTGCTGTATAAAACGTTGTTTAATTCTGGTAGAAAAGCAGCCAAATGCAGTGCATTTCAACTTAACTATTTCTATAGTCGAATGTACTGCACTGTCGCTGTAACAACTGTTCTTCAGAGTTTTTGTGTGACAATTCAACCTACACGTGTACGCAATTTGTTTTAGTTTCAACGATGTGCTATTTGATAGTGTCTGGTTGCCACTACGTGATAAAAAATGTGCAGTGCTAGACAGGAAATATTGCTTTATATGGCGTTGGATCATGTTGTTATTGTTGCTGGCAACATTTTATAACTTTGTATACCACGAATACATATGCACTGCAAAGCGGTACGTTCGTAGCCAATCCCGTGGTTTTCCCGCTAAGTAACAGAAACTACTAGCAGTGAATGTGTTGAATGTAACATATGAGGGGTCGCTGGTTTGTCAGAGATACTCATACTATACGGGTGTAGACTCAAAATGTAGTATTACTCCAAAAGAAAGAAGGCAATAAAATATGCATCGTGACGAAAATCATATTGAGATATCTCAAAGAATTACGAAGCTACAACCGTTTTAATATTGCTTGTTAGAGAGAGAAAACGCCCGCAGTTAGTGACGTCAAAATCTGCGAGCGTCATAGTCAATTACAATCGTTTCATATGAAGACGCGTTTTGCGGAAAAGGGACCTTAATATTTATTACTTTATTTAGTGTCTACACCCTAATATAGTTCTTTCTCAACAAACTTTAAAGGCGAAATATAGTATGCCATACGATTAAATGAATATTTCTCAACTTCTACGCTTTAAAAGCCACGTTTGATTTTCTGCTAATAAAAAAATGTAGCTATAATCGTATATTTCAGTAACGCTGCTCATAAAACTCCCTTATTACCCACGACACCCTTACGAGTTTATGCGGTGCAACAAATAATATAGCTATAATAACAATCTACGTGCTAGATCTCGGCGGAAATCATTTACGCCAATAATGTTGCATGGTAGGGATGTGCACGTTCGGTATCGATAAAAAATAATTTGAGCGGTTTAGCAATACGATCAACCCATAACCTGCACGCCTGTCACGGGACGGCCCGAGAGCTGTGTCACGGCGAGATATAGTATCCGTCTTTTTCTAATTAGAAAGCTTAGAAACAGACGGATATTTATATTCTTAGTATACACGGATCTAACGCAATATTTCTTAAGCTTAATTTCTGACGTTTCGACACGGTTTTCACCGGTCATGGTAATATAAATATGTGTCATAATACTCATAATAATTGAATACTTGTATAAAGTGCTAGAGTTTAAAAAGTTATAAGAGATATAGTATGTATCGCCGCGATATTATTTCTGTGGCATATTTATGTCTAAGTATGCCTATTGACTTAAGAATAATACAAAATATGCGTTCATTGTAAGGATTGACGCAATTTTCCGTTTTGAGTTTTAATGAATTAATTCAATTGAAATTGTATCTACTAAACTATACATATTATAGCCATGTTTGTAGACAAAGAGCGGAGCCTCCCAACAGAAACTATAATTATAGTGTCCAGAATAATGTGGGCTAAAAAAATATTCAATTAAATAGGTATAAGTCTTAATAATCGTATTTAAAAAGAACCTTAGTATTCGACTATTTTCAATTGCCCATTACGTAATGGGTATGAAATTTAAACATTACGTTTGAAAAGCAATCCGAGGGTAATGTTTAACGCTACAATTTGGTTCTATTGACCAGACGATTAATGTTAAAAAAGTGGGTAATGATACAGAAATGGCAATGTCACTCATTTTTTATATGAAGAAAAGCTATTACTTTTTTAATATTTTCAACTACTTTTCTTCAATATGTGTATTTTAAATCGCTATTCGTCGATATTGCAAAATGACTTCACTACCCCGCCTTCGTTACCCTCCAGGTGATTTTAGGGGAGAGTTGCAGATTTACTTAGAATGACGTAACTTCATAAGAAATTTATGTCATTTGTGACTTTATATCTAAGACTATAAAGTTCAATAAATAACCTTTTTACATTAGCGTCACTCAATAATGGGAATTTTGCTTAAAACTTGAATCACTTAAGTCACGCCTTTCTAAAGGGTGGTAAGGTAAGATTATACGCTACACACCCTAATCGCATAGATACAAACTTATGTATATACTGTCGACATTAAAAATCTTATTCCTTTGTGTTAAGGAAAAAAAAATGTTTTTTCGACGTTGAACGTAAAGAGACAATCACATAATCTGAAGAAACATGTGGTACATCACTAAAGATTTTAAAAAGTACACAAAAACCGGCCAAGTGCGAGTCCGTACCATCTATAAGAATGGCAAAAAAATCACGTTCGTTGTATGGGAGCCCTTAAATATTTATTTTAGTCTGTTTTTTTTAGTATTTTTTGATGTAGCGGCAACAGAAATAAATACCTTGTATGTGAAAATTTCAACTGTCTTACTATCACGGTTCATGAGACACAGCCTGGTGACAAACCGACGGACGGACAGCGGAGCCTGAGTAATAGGGTCCCGTTTTTAGCCTTTGGGAACCCTAAAAATTACCTTGGTCCTGTTTCGCAAAACGTACCTTCGTAATGAAACGATTGTCATTTACTATGAAGCTCGTCTGCGGTGACGTCACGGCCCGAGCGTTTACATTTTCTAAGCAAAATTGAAACGGTTGAACATCTTAATTTTTTGATATAATACATATGTATTATATCAAAAAATTAAGATGTTCAACCGTTTCAATTTTGCATCCCATTCATATATATGAATGGGATTATCGGCAGCAGGCATATTTTTTGCCTTCCTTTTTTTGGAGTAATAAATGGTTAACAAGTGAATTCAAAAGATTTTTCAAAAACCCAACTGTTTTTTAAAAAATTATAGCCTATGTCACTCCCACGATTAAGAGGAATCCAACCCTCATATGTCGAAATCCGTCAAACGGTTTAGGCTGCAGGGCTTGCCAAAGAATATGCCACATACATACATACATACATACATACGCTCGAAAAACATAACCCTCCTCTCCTTCGGGCAGTCGGGTAAAAACGAAAGAGACGTGTAAAAAACAGTCAAATTGAGATCCGCCATTTTGAAATCGATTGAAAATTAAAGAGAATATATCCCAACTAGTCCCAATTCACTAACAAGCAGGAAGTAGTAGGCCCTGACAAAGGATAGGACCCTAATGACCGCCTTGTTACTTCCTTCCTGCTGATTTTTCTGTCCATTGCAGCGTAATTGCGAACGAGGCACTGACACTATTACGGCGGAATGTGATCTCACTCATATATGGAGCAGCCTGGGGAAGTACCACCTTACTGGACCCTAACCATTATAACACCACCGATTGCTCAGCCCCCCTATTCTGTAAGGGTGCGTAATGTTTCATGTAATGTCAAAAAACTAACATACAATTGATATACATTCAATTGGCATAAAGTTATTTACTTATTTAGTATAATGTAACGTTTGATATAACAGTTTTTCGCTATATTTTGCTTTACTCTAATTATCGATTGATATAATCGGCAAGTCTCATAGTTTTATTTTTTTAACATACATTTTATTTAAAATAATTGCGTATTGATATAACGCATTTCTGACATAAATATGTTTAACATACATATTGTTTAAAATAATTGCGCTTTCATATAACAATGTCTGCCAAGAAGTTGACGGAGCCCCGCTTTCGTTTTTGGGATTCAATTTCCCGCCCTCCTTAAGGTGGATTATGTCATTTTTTGAAAATGCAAAGGGACTTTGAAAATTTCGGTATCGTGAAATTGATGTCAGAATAAAATGACAATTAACTTGTGGCCATCCGATTTGGAAATTACAACGCAGTGACTGTTAGGCATTCTGACGGAGTACGACGGGTCTCGCTTATTTATTTTATTATTCATTTTATCATTATTTTTAATGTTTTTTTTTATATTAAAGTTATTTATTGTAAAATCAACTTATATGTTCTGAACTTTATAGCATTGACGAATTTATGTAATTCATTACAATAAACACGTTTTATACCAAGTGATAAATATAGTAAATGTATTTTGTACTAATTGTAATTATAGCCTCGTTAGATCATTTGAAAATTATCTGAAACAAAATTATACCATCCGTTAAATTATAATAAGCAATGGTATACCAAACAAAAACATATTGAGTAAAATTATATAAAACGTCGTGCACCCATTCTGTAACTTGTTGTAAGCCCACCTCAACGCTCACCCACAAATATTTCTTGACACCGCCATGCGTAGTAACTAAACGTAGGCAGAGGTCTAATTTCGTGACGGGTGATCGGCGGGGTGAGCCACATTAGCGCGTAGCGAATAACAGCCCTGTAGGTAGGTGTTGTGTCTGGTGGCGAGTGACTTTGCGTAGTGGTGAGAGAAAGAGAGAGAGAGATCTAACTGTCACTTCACGACATCCTCAAATCGACGTCGAAGAAGACTCCTCTGGGGTTTTAAGTGTGTATATATAGGTTGTCTGTTTACCATAGATGAACTTTTGTTTGCCACCTCTTTGGTGTAAAGCTGCAAACGCACAGAGAGCGGTGGTGGGGCGGCGCGGCGCGGTGCGGCGGCGGTACCGGTTGTAATGTTCCAGCTAATACGAAAGGGTCCATACAGAATACCGCACCGCGCCGCGCCGCGCCGCTCTGTGCGAACTCTTTCATATTAGCTCGAACATAACAACACAACCGGTACCGCCTCCGCACCGCGCCTCGCCGCCCCGCCACCGCTCTCTGTGCGTTTCGCCCTTAAAACATTATTCAATAGTAAAGTAGATTATTGTTGCAGTATCCGAAATGTTCTAATTAATAATTGTCTGTTACAGGTAATTACTTCGTATGACATCTACACAATGTAAACAGTGCAGAGTAAGGAACTGATTGAGGATAAACTTAAATGTTACAATGTAAGTAGATGCAATTGTTTTGCTGTACCTACTGCCGCAGGTCACGTCACGCACGCATTGTACGCGCGTCAGGCAGATCCACAAATGTCACTTTTAGTATGGAAAAATGACAGTTGCGTTGTCCTTACGTACGATCGATCACGTAACGCACTGTACGTACGATAGGTAAATCTAAATGACAATTTTGACATGGAAAAATGACTTTTGAATTGTCCTAACGCGTAACGCGCGCGTTCGAGACGTTACGTGGTTCTCCTCTGGTGTACAGAAAAACAAATTGCATTTCCTTTCATATTGTAAATTTTAACCCTCGGCATGCCTGGTAGGGTCTGACAGACCCGGGCTGTGAAATATTCATCGTAATTTTTTTAGATTTTAAATTTACCGCGTCGCGTCTCTGAGTAGCTTCGCCTTATTAACTACCCGACATTTTGACGCTGCTCCCGCAGTCGGTCACGAGCACCCCCTCGATTTGGACGTGCGCAAAGTGCGCGCGGGCCTGAGAAACCCGACCAGGCATACGGCGTAACATTTTATAGCCAAGTACATTTACACTATTATCCGTATACATTTTATATGCATATATATTTTATAGATAGTATGTGATACAAGGATATATCGGTGCCTTAAATAAACCTAAAATTGAAGTTGATCTTGGGTATACGTTTAATTTTTATGCTTTTAGACATGAGAGTTTATTTTTGTTGATGGAAATATGAAATATTTTTATGTATGTAATAAATTCTTATGGAGTTTCTGGAATTAAGACTTAGATTTATTTCTAGTAAAAATAATGTACAAAATAACCAAAAACACACAAATTAACGCATTAAAAAAAATATTCATTTGTAAATTATATTTTTACATTTACGGGTTTGTCAGACCCACCAGGCATACAATGTGACTTTCGTTCACCAGGCATGCCAAGGGTTAAAAGTTCATCATCAATCACCAGCTTTGTTTCTCCCACCCTCCTTCTTGGCGTTACGGTTGCAGTAAGCTTTTACCGAGACAGTATAGATTCTTTACTGAGCTGCATTTCAATGAGAGCTTCCTGATTGGTGCTCGGAAGCGTCTTCACAACTAACAGATACCGTGTACCGACAAAAGTCACAGTTGTAATTGAACGAGCGAGCGAAGCGAAGGAAGTTCTAGGCTTCAGCTTGGTCTTGAAATAGTTCGTATGTCCGGTGTCCGAATGTCCTGCTGTCGCGCTGCCCAGTTTTTCTCCTCTAGGTCGCATTCCTCAACCGATTCTTGTGATTTTTTATGACCAGGTACAATAATTATACTTTTTTTTTGGCCAATCACTATTTCGAAATTCACAGTCGCGGTTTTCACCGCTCATAAAGGCACTAGTATTCTAGAGATAACCATACGATATTTTTGCGAAAAAATTTAGGTGCACTCCACAGATCCGAATCAACTCTCGACCTGATATTGGCAAACTACTTAAGCATCAAGATGCCACTTATAAAAATCACGAAAATAACGACTAATGCGAAGACTACCAGTAAAACTAACGTACTATGAAACGTAACATGACATCTCAAGCGTTTCAGTAAATCCAAATCACATTTATATCCCATGTTGACATTATCATAGTTGCGAGAGGAAACATATTTTTATGTATTAGCAATGCTGTATATTTGTACGTAGTGCGCTTAACTACGGGCGTCTCGGGGTTCCTGCTTAGTCGCTCAGATTGCAACTTAGGGTTGTCACTCGCTATCATTTTCTTTTTATGTTATAAGAAAACTGATTCCGTAAACAAGTACAGAAAATAACTTTATTATTATCAATTATTTTCTATTATTATTACTTATTATTTTTTTTCGATATTGTGTTAAGATTATTACGAACTGTAACGATAGTTGTTGTAAATGTAACAAGTACCAAATGACAATATAAAACATCCAGTCAGTTAAAATGCGCAACGGAGATTTCATCAAAAAGTGTAGGATTTTACGGAATCAAAGTTACATTTTGCGTCAACAAAAGATGTACAGATAAAATTGGAGTTTACTATCATTTCATACATAACCGTAGCATCAAACTGTTTGTTTTGCAGAACTTTACTATTTTTTATTGCGTAGGTAGAAAATATATATCTCTCTGATTGGTAATGAATAGGATAGAATATGTATTTATTTTATAACTATGCCAGCAACCAATATCAATTCCTGGATTAAATATTATTTTAAAACGAAATTCTGCGAAATCAAACATGAAACGGAAATTCGTTTCGTGTTTGATTAAATAACCATTAACAGACTCGACATCGAAAAATATAAACAAAAAAGTTAAATTTCCTCCAACATTTTAACTTTATCTCGTCAGCTCAAAATTATTTATACAAACTTAATTTCCTTGACACGATAATTATTTGCAGATTTATTTGCATAATGAAAACTTTGCCTGTGGTGCTACATCTGCAAGAATAATGTTATAAAAACGCAAACAAATGGACTATATTCAGAACACAATCTTTTTAGGGTTCCGTAGTCGACTAGGAACCCTTATAGTTTCGCTTTGTCTGTCCGTCCGTCCGCGGATAATCTAATGTCCCCCATTTTAAAAATATGAAAAAAAAATCAAAAAAGAACTTTATAAAAACTATCTAGGAAAATTATTTTGAACTTGATAGGCTCAAAGGTTTTTGAAAAAAAAAATACAAAATAATTTCTGAACTAAGTTTGTAATTTGACCGTACAAGCAGGTGTTTATCGAAGTACCTGTAAATTCTACAAAATCACAATGAAATGACGTGCTTTCAAATAAAGTAAAAACGGTGAAAATCGGTTCATGCAATAAAGAATTATCCCATAAAAATCAACTTCCATACGCGCGCAATAGTTTACTTAGTTTGCCGATAGATGTCGCTGTACGCGAAACGCTCACATTGTACATGGCGCTGTTAAGATTTTTTCTGATTTAATGGGGTCGGAGCAGGTGCGCCCATATATCGTCGCACCCATGCTAAAGTAACGAAACTGCAAAAAACTCATTTTTCAGGGGAGCGATTTCGTTGTCGTTGAAGTTGTATTGATATAATATAGATGTAGTGTATTCAAAATGCACGTAGTTCATGATTAATTTGCCAGATATGCATTATTTTATTGTTATTAGAAGTTACGGCACATTCGCAATTTTGCATCTCCATACATAGCAAAAAAAAGGTAAGATTTTTCACCATAGAAAACTCACGAAAGAACCAGTTTCGCAAATTAAAAATCGTTTTAATCTATTTAAACTGAAGTAAAGTTACGAAAATGACAGTTTCGTGTGTTTACTATGGTGTATTTGAATTAGAATGCCTTCTTATTCATTTTGTATTCAGTAATAGATTTGCGAATCTGTATTAATTTTTGGTTCCAACAGAAATATTTTTTTATAATATCATGCCAATTTAATGCGAAATACTTATAGTCACTGCGAGAGTTTATGTATATGGGTAAGATATCATTGTTGTTCCTAATTAAGCAGTTTAAAACACCTATATTTGATTACTTCCAGTGTGTTAGGCCAATCAACTATTAAATGGATTACTAATATTCGTTACACACAAGTGGAAGTGTAGACGATTTAAACTGCTTAGTTAGGTACCACAGGATCCTTTTAGTGTGAACCTAAAATGGAATTTACAGTACGTGTTAATAAAATAAACAATGAGAAATTTGTGTATTTTTTATTAATCATCAACAACTTTACAAATTCTCACCTGAAAAAAAGAAACTTAAATAATGAACAAAAGAAAAAACAATATAAGATACATTTATCAAATTTATAATATCTATAAAAACTAACATTCTTCGATATCGGGTTCCGGTAAGCGATCTATTACTTCTTCAGAATCAGGAAGATTCTCATAATAAGAGTGATAGTAGTACCTGAGGTATCTGATTATCATGACAAAGTTTTATGAGGTCCCGTTTTTTTGCCTTTGAAATGGGTATTTTTGTGGCATAAGCTTATGCAACAAAAATACCCATTTCAAAGGCAAAAAACGGGACCTGCACGAGCTGGTAATATTGCAGCACTTTTTCCTATTTTAGGTTTTAATTTGAGGTCTGTGAATTGTTTGTCATTATAGTCAGTCGTTATAAATATTGACTTGGGGCTCTCTTTTCTATTCTGAATCCAC
Source organism: Epinotia demarniana (assembly GCA_945867215.1). NCBI lineage: Eukaryota > Metazoa > Arthropoda > Insecta > Lepidoptera > Tortricidae > Epinotia > Epinotia demarniana. Next base: position 9,319,641 of record OX244281.1, read on the forward strand.
ACTGCATTACTGAAATTAGTTTTTACTTTTTCTTCTGTATCATCTTGAGACCCTTTCTCTTCGGTTTCATTACTTTTCTTTTTTTCTTTTTTCGAAGCCGCTTCGTAGCCTCTACTGCAAATGCTACGTAACACACATTGTAACATATGTTAGAATGATGATAACTGTGGTGGACAACAGAAAAATTACATGCTCTTACACCTTGTCCCGACGCACCAAACGATTGAAGTAGTAGATCATGTTTTTTATGAATCTGGACCTAGCCACATGGAGTGCGACTCATTTTACTCCAAAACTGAACAAAAGCAACAAAAAATACCATTTTTACACCTAATGGATGGATCAAGTAATGAGATCGGCTAGAATGAATTCCCGTCCATTTAAAGTAAATATCTTGGGCCATGACGAGTTTCTGAACTTCAACTCTAACGAACTTAAATTTGCAGTGGAGGCTACGAAACGGCTTTGAAAACAGAAAAAAATAATAGTAATGAAACCGAAGAAAACGGGTCTCAAGATGAGACAGAAGAAAAAGTAAAAATTAATTTCAGTAACGCAGTATAGAAAAGAGAGCCCCAAGTCAATTTTTATAAAGACTGACTATAATGACACACAATTCACAGACCTCAAATTAAAACCTAAAAGATTAAAAAGTGCTGCAATATTACCAGCTCGTGCTTATGCAACAAAAATACCCATTTCAAACGCTTTAAAAACGGGACCTCATGAAACTTTGTCATGATAATCAGATACCTAGGTACTATCACTCTTGTTATGAGAGTCTTCCAGATTCTGAAGAAGTAATGGATCGCTTACCGGAACCCGATATCGAAAAATGTTAGTTTTTATAGATATTATAACTTTGATACATGTATCTTATATTGTATTTTGTTTTGTTCATTATTTTAGTAAATTTTTTTCATCTGAGAATTTGTTAAGCTGTTGATGATAAATAAAAAATAGTCAAATTTATCTTTCTTTATTTTATTAACACGTACTGTCAATTCCATTTTAGGTTCACACTAAAAGGATCCTATGGTACCTAACTAAGCAGTTTAAATCGTCTACACTTCCACTTCTGTGTAACGAATATTAGTAATCCATTTAATAGTTGATTGGCCTAACACACTGGAAGTAATCAAATATAGATGATTTAAACCGCTTAATTAGGAACAACAATGATATCTTACCCATAAACATAAACTCTCGTAGTTGCTATAACTATTTCGCATTAAATTGGCATGATATTATAAAAAAATATTTCTGTTGGAACCAAAAATTAATACAGATTCGCAAATCTATTACTGAATACAAAATGAATAAGAAGGCATTCTAATTCAAATACACCATAGTCAACACACGAAACTGTCATTTTCGTAACTTTACCTCAGTTTTAATAGATTAAAACGACTTTTAATTTGCGAAACTGGTACATTCGTAAGTTTTCTATGGTGAAAAATCTTACCTTTTTTTGCTATGTATGGAGGTGCAAAATTGCGAATGTGCCGTAACTTCTAATTCCAATAAAATAATGCATATCTGGCAAATTAATCATGAACTACATGCATTTTGAATACACTACATGTATACTATATCAATACTACTTCAACGACCACTTAAAAAAAAAAAATTGCAATTTCAAATCGCTGCCCTAAAAATGTGTTTTTTGCAGTTTCATTACTTTAGCATGGGAGCAACGACATTTAAAACACGCCTGTTTCCACAAAATGCAAAAAAGAAGCTCTACAACAAATTGATATTACAACGATAAACTACTTTTCACGTAGTGTCAGGATGAATGTTAAACACAAATAGGCAAAGGAAATTAACATTTCAGCCAAACCACAAAACAATTTATCATTTGTTTTTGAATTACCAATTCGTAATGTTGATTATCAAAATTCGCAAAGTTTAATAGACTTATTTATGTGATTGGTAAAAATAGTCGCCATAATAAATTAACAGATATGTCAGATTCACAAAATTGCTATGGCTAGCTTGGTAGCTAGGTTTTATTTGCCACCATAGTAGATTAACGAATCGGTGGGTTCGTCATTATGTAAAGGGTTATGAATGAAAATTAGCATTAAATGCCACCAAAATAAACTACCGTATCTGCCTGATTCGCAAATTTGCTGTAGTCTACTTATGTAGTTGAGTAATAGTTGCCACCACAGTAAATTAACGAATGTGCAGATTCGCAAATATGCTATAGTTGACTAATATGTATGAGGAATATACGCGACCACAGTAAACTGCCGTATCTGTCAGATTCGCAAATTTGCTATAGGCTTATCATACCTGTTAGTAATAATTCCCACCAAAGAAAATTAACGCAAATGGCAGATTCGTTAACTATCCACCGGCATCATAGCTTTATCTGCCAAGACAAATCACCTTATCTACACATCGCAAGTTTACCATGGTACAAAAAATGTATAAATGCAGATTGGTACAAAGGTAACTTGGGAAGCTTAAAAGATAGAAGCCTGAAAATTTGTGACATTATGCTTTGTCATAATTGGTACACTTCTACATCAATAACTCAATTTTGACAAAAAAGCAGTTTCGTTACTTTAGCATGGGAGCGACGATATTAGGTCGAAAATTTGTCGTGCTCTTTGGTCTTTGGTCGTTCGTTGACTAACAATAAAATTGTTCGCTAAGTATTTCTTGTAATTGTTCGCTAAGTATTGCATGTTTAACGCTTAAGTGGGTACACTTACTGTGACGGACGGAAACGGAAAACTACGGAACCCTACTCTGAGCGTGGCCCGACACGCTCTTGGCCGGTTTTTTTACTTGCCTTCATTTGACAGAATTGACTCTTACAGATTCGGATAGAGTATTCATACATGCGGTCATTGTGGCTCTCTTTGTGGGAGTCTCAGTGGACGTCTTTCGGCTGATTTGATGATGAGCCATACAAATACAACATTATTTTTGTAGTGGCAACCCTGCCGCGATGCACGCTTGACAGAACTCCGTCAATAGGCCCGGATAGCTTCGTCTGTATACACAACACACACATACATACACCCTGGTGTGCAAATCCGTGTCGCTATAGAAATCTTAGAGATTTTTTTGCCAAATTGATTTCTTTTTCTGTTGACATGATATTCTGTGTTATCCCCGTTGGGGATTTTTATACCCTCGTGCGACGGTAAGTTTCATGATTTAGTTTAGGGTGTTTAAATTGATTTTATCTAACCAATTGTTCGTTTTAGCCGAAAGTATGTTCTATTGGACGAGACGCCCACATTTGCTATAATTTTAGATTTTTTTGGAGGGAATATGTAGACTATTAATAATTAACAAAATTGCATTTTAGTAAAATCTTTTTTCCTGTGTAAGTGGTAACTTAAAGTATTCTTGAATGTTATCATTAGTAATATAGAGCTTAACGGCCGTATTTAAAAACGTTCCACAAAATACCGTTAAAATTCGTTTGTCTTCACCTGTCACTTATATATTTGCGTTCGTGAGAAAGGGACAGAGCACATTTTATTTAGTAGAGGCTGTTTAAGTTTTGTGAATAAGGGGGGCTCGTTTTTAGCCACTTCTCCTTGAGTACTAGTAATAGTTTTGATAATTCACACAGTTTATATTCTATGATATCATGATCAGAATGCCGTGCCAGTATCGTACGAATAAATATATACCCTGACCAATTTTATATTAGCCCTACGTGGAACTTTGCCGTAACAAGCCGACGTATTTACGTCACTATATGATCGAATTCATATGTCATTATTACATTCTACGTAGGGCTTATATAAAATTGGTCAGGGTTTACCTACTTCAAAACAAAAATATCCATTAATATTTGTTTTTTTTAGGCAGTAACGCTGTTAAAGAAAATTATATTTTTTTAAATGAAAGGAAAAATTTAAAAATATCCATTCTCTAAATTACCAAACCGACGACAGGTTTCTCCACCAGAACATTAATTACAATGCCTTTGTCGATAATACCTGGCAACTAATTATCGAAATTGAAATCCGATCGTACAGAACTCATTAGCAAATGTAGTCGCGCTTAATAACGATGGAGCTACGAACTGCGTTATATTGTGGATGGTAATATGGAATTATGGATCCAAGTTTATGTTCCAGTTTTGATTCGATAGCCGCCCAAAGACCTATTAAAATGCCTCTTTTTCAACCACTTTAACAGTTGCTTTTGTTTTGCTACGTTCGATTTTAATTAGTGTTTTAATAAGTTTCAATGTAAACTGTATATATATATATATATATATATATGTATGTTAGTCTTTAAGGTATTTTGTAATATGGGCCTTGTTGCCTGATTTAAATAAATAAAATAAATAAATAAAACCGAACAAAATTTAAAGGGTCGGCAACGCGCTTGTGATTCTTCTAAAGTCTCAAGCGTCCATTAGGTGATGGTATCTGCTTACCATCCGGCAGGCCGTATGCTTGTAGTAGTATAAAAAATTGCAATTTATTGTAGCGATTTTCTACTTATAAAGGAACTAGAAAATCTTTCTACCTCATTTCCTTTAGCAGTAAATAAGGTTGTTTATCCAGTTCTGGCTGCAGCTGGTGATTAAGGAGCCGACTACGTGATATACGGTCGCGTTTCGGCGGAATCCTGCAAATGAATCGCTCATCCTAATGTTGGGACACAGCGCTGTGAAGAACGACGAGTATAATTGATAGCTGTTGTACAAATATTGGTTATTGCTAACTAAACATTTTTTTTAATTCATATTTCTTTACAATTTATTGTACTCTAGCGACCGTATTCATAAACGTTCTACAAGCCTATTATGACTAACGAGCGTTAAAAATCGTTTGTCTTTATCTGTCACTTGGACAGTTGTGTTCGCGAGACAGAGACAAAGCACATTGTATTTAGCAGAGGCATTTTAGGTTTCATGAATAAGGGGGTTAGTGATTTCTTAATCAATAAACAAAGTAATTCACAACAATTGTAGAATGTTTGACGATACAAAGGAAGCGAGGAAACATAACAAAGTTATTGCTATGTGGCTTAATTGACAAAGCACTCTAATTTCACTAAAGAAACAGCAATCTGTCATGCCAAGCCGGATTAAAAACTAAACCCGCCCTGAAATTAGACAGGTTTCCTTGACCGAACATGTCTACATGGGTCACATACACATGTCATGTTTAAAAACAAACTACTGTCCTGTGCGACAGGTATTGCCACGTCGAAATTCGTAAGGGATTGCTTTTCTGTCACTCCGACGGAATTTAGTAAGGTTTAATGTATTTGAATATTTCAGAGAATCAACATCTGACATGCGTTTTGTAGGTGTTCCAAATGTGATGAAATATTGTTATGCTTTTTTATTTATTTGTAAATACAAATGGCGAGATTAATGCCAAAAGACACACTCTACCCTTTTCAGTCCTTAATTCATTTTGACTTAAATGATGGAAAAAATCTCGTACAAAAATATGTATTTTGTTCTGGTTATGGTGTCAAGTTTGTGTGATTCCCACTCTTCTTCTTGTCTGATCCATTACGATTAGTATATTTTTATATTATTTTCTACCATATTAATCATGTTTATTACAGAACAAGCTTTACTTGTCGAATTCATCGTAGGTCTGTATTCACCAACATAGCAGTCGGTAAATAATCATTAATATAATTTTATTTCTCACAAACCTGTTTTGTAAATTCACCATCACACGTATCGATTTAATGCTCTCATAAGTATGTACCGAAACCTTAACCCGCTGAAATCAGAGCGTTGAGACATATTTATGAAGCTGTATGCACCCATATTTTTACACTTAACTGCATACTTATACTAGTTAGCAAAGTAATGAAACCACATCACAAGGGTCAAAGTGATTCCATCTCTTTTCTCGCGAGTAGGTATAAGTATACAATGCAAGTTGAATTCTTCTCCAATGACAATTTGTACAGCAAAAAGCCAGCCAAGTTTCCTTACTAATCAAGCCTCAATTCCTAAATGCAACAGAGCAATGGAAAAAGCTCGTTACAAAAGCGCTACCGAAGCGTGCGGCGCCATAGATTAAACGCACATTCTGCAATATTTTCCACAAAAGGATACCTTAATCCCCAACAAGTGGGGGGTAAGCTGCGGCAGCCATTTTAGAATCGTCCTGTTTCTCTGAAGATCTTATACAGGGTGTGTAAGTGACAAAGATGGGATGTCTTTTCAAAACTTTAAAAGTAGAAAGAGTGTTCTAAAAAAATCGAAACTAAATCGGCCACAAAATTCCGTATAGTTATCGAGCCTGCTCACAAATTTTGAAGGGAATTCGTAGAGACATGCAACCTGCGGAGGAAAACTGCTGGAAAGACGCCTGGCATACGAAATATTTTATACCCAAGCTGAAATGGAGAAATTATTTCGCTCCGCTCGCTTGTTCAAAGATGAATGAAACAATAAAATCATATTTGGACAACATTAAGCCGTATAAGGCTTGCACTAAGTATCTAATGTATACAACGTGTTTTTTAACCGTCTTAGAGCCGAAGCCCACTTAAAGTATCCAAAACGTACTAATCATTCGCGAAAAAAAATAGTTAAGTTTTTAGTAACTTAATTATGTTTGAAAAATCCAGTATGGCGCGCGGTACTAAGTTCATTCACCCAGTTAGAGTTCGTACCTATCTACATAGATGGCGGCTAGCGGACACTGCAGTCACTCGGCTGGATGATTAAAAATATTATTAATACAAAAAAACTATATTCATGCATTAAAAAAAACTAAGATGGTTAAAAAAACACCGTGTGACATAATAACCTATTTATTCGTGACACCCACAGGATATTTATTTCACATATCATATTTAAACACAGAGATATCAGCATATTAAAAGCATTGCTTGAAAATATTCCCCAAATTCGCCCCGCTAAACCAAAATCATACCTGGAATCGTGAACAATCTTCCTACGAATTTCAAATGGTTTCATAATACCCCTCCCTCATTTCAATATTAAATTCGCCGATATAGCTATGGGGGGTTATCCTGAAATTACTCGCTATTACTTTCTTTTTAAATTCATCCTCCGATAGATATCTTGCAGTCAGTGAACTGCTATTCATAGATTACAATCTACGGCCAATAGAGTAAAAAAGCGTTCGTTGTAAGGTTTTTTCGTCTGGGATGGATTTCTTTGGTTGTTGATTACACTATTTCTTGCTTATATGCTACCTTTACAGTTGATAAACGAACTATGCATCGAAGTTATATAGGAATATAAATGACTGTATAACATATATCCCATTAATGATTTAAACTCAATCGTTTGAAAGAACTAACCATCGATTATTTTATTTCTGCAAGACTAGGGAAGGATTTGGTTAAATCTTTACAGAAAAATGACGCGTTCTTCACAAGAATGTGACTTTGAGAGATTAACAGCGTTATAACGTTGGCATGACTTGGGTGCCATATCGATTGGGAAAGTGTATGTGTGTGTTTGTTTGTCCGTCTTTCACGGCAAAACGGAGCGACGAATTGACGTGATTTTTAAAGTGGAGATAGTGGCAGGGATGGAGACATTGGCTAGTTTTTATCCCCGAAATCGTCCCCTAAGGGGGTGAAAAAGGGGGGGGGGGGGGTAAAAGTTTGTATGGAACTGCGATATAAACGAGTTCCGCGCGAACGGAGTCGCGGGCAGAAGCTAGTACTAACTAAAGAGAAAAAAAAAAGTTAAAACCAGTAATGTGACAGCCGCGCCCTGTCAGTTTTACTGTTAAATGAATATGAGTCCTATTGCGGTTCTGCGGTAAAGACGGTAGACATAAGAAACGAAATACGTCGTAATCGTAACTATAAATTGGTGTGCCTTTACAGGGTTCATAGACACAAAGTACGACATGATTATTATGCAATAAATTATGAATTATGAATAGCTAAAAGTTGCATAAAAGTGATAAATGTCACGTGGGTCTGAATCACTAACTCTTAGTTTTTGCAGACTGTCCTTTTCTGTATACCGTCATCAACTACTCATTGAGACGTTTCTAACGAGCCCAAACTCAACGGGGTTAAGTCCGTAAAGTAGTGAATTCCCATGGCCACCTTCTGAAATAATTTATTTTGCAAAACATACACAGGTGTTATAAAATTTACATGTCAAATGTACATTATATATGTCAAATGTGATATGTTTCCATCATCAGACCAGGTCGATGGTACCATAATATTGAAATGTCATCCAAACTTTACCTTTACCCAAAATTTCAGCTCCATCGGTTGAAGATATCTGCTTCAAAATTCAATTCAACTTCAGTTAAAAATTCATCTTGTAACTTGTAAAAACACAGGACTTGAAAGTTTAAAGTTTGTTATTGTCTATTAAAATTGACATATTTTATTATAAATTCAATCGCCTTAATAAAAAAGCCAACGTCTTAACAGAAGATTAAGAAGAAGGAACCCTTAAGTGCTAATAACGGTCATAATTGTACAAAATGAAAATTCCTCTTACATTAGCACCAATAAATCGTAATTTCGTAATGTCCGTAATTCTTTATTCAACGCCAGGGGGCGTTGCTGCTCCGGGCGACGGAAGGGGCCGTACCTTCGGTACCCCCCGTTGAATAGGGTTCCGTAAACCGGAAATGGTGACCGGGTATGTAGTTAGTAGCATGGATACTTAGTAAGGTTTTGGGATAAAGCATTCAAACGAGGGCAAGTAAAGAAGAATTGCTTGATAAATACTCCTTTATTGTAACGATAGTCGTGGTTGTGCTCAATTGAAAGACACACATAGCATATAATTTACACATGTTACAAGGTACTATGTGTATGTAAATACGAAGTTATATGTTTCAAACAAACAATGCGAATTGTTTTGATTACCGAGAAGTAGAACAATGTATTTATTGCATTGGAAACGATACAGCAATTTTACTTGTCTACATACATATTGCTAGCTTTTGACCGCGACCTTCTCCAAGTGGAACTCGTGTATGAGGTACCTACATACAAACTATGAATTGTCAAATTTTACTGCGTTATAATTTTAAGTGTTGATAAAGTATTATCCTATTAATATTATAAATGCGAAAGGATATTTGTTACTAAATAACTCTTAAACGGCTCTACCGATTTGGGTGAAATTTAGCACGAAGATAGTTTATGGCCTCATTTAAAATATAGGATAATTTATATCCCGGGTCTATGCAGACGAAGTCGCGGGCGGGCGGGGCGGAAGCACACTTACACACGTGGCACTTTATGGCACAGTGTGAAGGCCGTTTCGAATGAAGAAAAACCCTCTTAGTTCGAATTTAACCCTTATCGCTTTGGCATAAAGTGCATATGCCATAAACGTCGAGTCGAGTACCAGGACGTTTACCTTACATATCATAACAAAAAAGATTTAAAGCTACCCGAAGATTTATCATATTAAAATTAAAATTCGACGATAAAGAAACTAAAGTCAAGTTACAACAAGAGTTAATTTGAATTAAGGTTTTATGCCGCAATAAAAAAGGGAAGACAGTAACGTTTAGCATAAATCTGCAATATTTAATGAAGTTTGCTACAAAGTTGACGGCTTTAAGTGTTCAAATAATATATTTACGCTCGGTGTACCCGGCGCTTTATCTCGCCAAGTTTGTGGTTGCGTTTTTAATAATTAAAAGTTATTTCTATATAACATTGTGGTGAGGTTGATAAAGGGTCTTTTCACGTACTGCAGGAAGGACGTAGGGTCTTGCCCGAAGGCTAATACTTTATTCATTCAATCTTGAAAAGATTTTCATATGCATATGTTGAGAGCACAAAGTTGAGCCCTTTGCGCGTAAAGCAACAATAGCCTAGTGGTTCAGGCATGCGACTGTCAAGCCGCGGTCGTGGGTTGGAATCCCGGCGCCTGCCAATGAGTTTTTAGGAACTTACGTAAGTACAGGCAACCGGTCTAATCCCAATAAGCTCTAGTGCTCCCTCTGGGTTTGGAAAGTCAGATGGTTAAATCATTAAATAAGTAAAATCTATCATGCCTTTGTTTTTGGTATCAATTAATAAAAAATATTTTTCAGATTAAGTAGTGATAGTGTAGTGATTGATAAATTTTATTTAGATGTTTTTTCTTATTTTTTTTTTTGTCTCATGAGAGGAGGCCCGCCTGCAGTGGGCCATATATAGGCTGAAATTCAGCCTATATATGGCTAATTCTCATTAGACAAAAAATAAATAAGAAAAAACATCTTAATAAAATTTATCAATCACTACACTATCACTACTTAATAAAGCATCTTCATAACTAAACAAATGTTTATAACCTTTAATGTACAATAAAAGCATACATAAATTATTGTTGACATGTATAAGATTAATGTTACGATTAATTCAAGAATGGACCAACTGGCCATATTTAAACAGGTAATATTCACCTTAAAAGCGCCGATATTGAAAAAGTTATCATTGACACATAATGATTTGTATGCGATACTGCTTAATGTCCACATCTCATTAGAATAGTTAAATTAATTCGCTATTAAATTCGACAAAATTGATGACAGTCATATAAACGTGGTCAATTTTTGAATCGATTTGTAGAATGTCAAGCTTCTATCGAATTAAATTAATAGGTTTGAATCTTCAACACAACTTATCTGGAACATTTTATTAAAACCGTTGACGATAAATAGTATTTGGAACTTTAGTTAGCGGACTGATAATAAAAAATGGGCTTAGCCATAAATCACATTATTGTGCATAGTTATCTTTTATACTCTTGATGTTTTATTTCGTAACAGAGACATTAGCAGATTTATATTTTTCGTTGAACGTTTCGTGGTAGAAGGGAAAGTCGAGGGCAAAAATACTCGTGGGCGCTCTCCATCTCGACGGACAGACCTCATCAAATCCGTCACAGCAGTCACAATCACTCATCTCACTCCGCCAAAGCCACATGGCGATGCATTGCTAGAGCTGCTACGGTGATCCTAAAATCGACCGTGATATGACCACTATCACGATTAAAAAGTGTTTCGTTAATTGAATATGTTTTACAATATCTATATTTTAAGAGTTATTTTTAAAAACACAATTTAATTTATTTTTCCCGTGTGGTGTCGGGTTAGAATAGCACCTCCCCCTTTCTTCCTGTGGTTGTCGTAAGAGCCGACTAATGGAACAGGGTTGAAGTGTGTTGCGGGCGATGGGCTAGCAACATGTCCCTGCGATATCACATTTTGTCGATCTTTTATACCCAAGATTTATGCTGAAAGTGGTACTGGAACACAAGTTTCATGTGCTCTGCCTACCCCTTTTTAGGGATAAAGGCGTGATTGTATGTATGTATGTATGTATGTACAATTTAAAAAAAAATGTTCAAAGATAAAATCCCTTTTCTGTTAACCTCTGCCAACGCCCCCATTAAATATCTAAATCGAGGAAAAAAAACCAATTAAAAGCACTAAAAATAACGAACAAGTAATCAATCCTTTAATCCGAATTTAAAAATCAGCGATACGTTTAACTCGATTATTCCGAAATATTCGTTAAAAGGGAAAAAATAATTGCCTAAACTTTTGTTCGAATGCTCCTTTAAAAAGAACAAAAGGGTTAAACGCCTTCAAAAGGGTTCATTCTTACAGAAATATTATTAAACGGAATCGATTGTCTGCAGAAACTCAAGACAAAGGGATGCTGTAGGTTATGATTCGCTTCCATTTTACCTATAAGTTGTTTGGGAAAGCGCTTTTGTTCATTGACACGTTTTTGTCAACGGCTTTGGACGATTTCAATTTAATAGGATTTCCGATGTTTTTGTTTTCAAATTATTGTTATCTCAGGCAGTTTGGTTACGGTTTAGGTCCAAACCTTACTTAATGTTTGAATTATTTTCTAAAGTATATACAAGATGATAACTTTAACATTAACTAAATTAAATTAAAGCTAAGTTAAATCTAAAAAAGGCCCTCGATTATTGTTATATATTTTATATATCATGTTTTTCAATACGTTCTCCGTCATTGTATTTACAGTGCACATATTTATTAATTTCTTAATGAAGCTCTGCTAGTCACATTAATGTAGTACCTAATTTATATTAGCGTAGAATTCGTCATTTAGCAATTCGCTAAAAGTGTCCATTCTAAATTACTTTTCCTTTAAAATTATAGAATATGTCAAGGTCGCTTACATAACCCGTTACTGGTGTAGTTATAATGCACTCGATTAAAATTAATTAAAGAAAGGAACAACATTTAAAAAAATCATATATCCCCGAATCCCCATCCTAATTAAAGATTAAAATTTCGAAGGGTGGTTTTAAATTCATTATTAAAATTTCGCGGTCCAAGTCGCCTGACAAAATTCGGAATCGCGTCAAATGATTATACAGAGTGTCTCTGGTGCGACAATTTCTAATGAATGGGGGATGTCGGTTGCATGAAGAGGTTATTTTTTCTTATATGCTCACGCTCTAGATATCTTTACCTCATGTTTGGGTTTTCTACAAAATTACTGCATGAAAATTCTTTCCCTGATTTTTTTTTGAGCAGCTCGTCTGCTCCTGTTTAATTCGTAACGTGGCCCTTATCACCAATGGGATAGTTCTCATTGAAGCGACTTATATGAGCATGCTCTACAAAAAAATATTGCAATGAGGTTTACATATACTGTAATCTGTCTGAGTACTCCGTGAAATTTATATAAAATGTTGTGTATAATTTAATCCTCATAAAACTAGTGGCTGTGTGAAGTACTACTTGCGAGTATGTCCTTTGTTTATTTTTTTAAAATTAAAATTTGATAAACTGAATCGACCAACTTTTTTAACATTGATGAACCTGCTCACAAAATTTCACGTTCACGTTGAGAGAAAAAAATAAGACATTTATTTAGTACACAAAAGACGCAACTAGACAAAGGGAGCAGACATACAATAACATTGACACGTATGTGTCTTCGTGGCAGTGAATCGGTCGCTGCAACCTGTAGAGGAGAACAGTCGGACATCCGGCCATACGAAAGAATTCTGGCACAAGATGGAACGGAAAACTTCGCTCGTTTTTTAACGCTTTGGCGTGGACGAAATAACTGTTTGAAACAGCATAAATACCTATTCGTACATACTCCTACTGTGCGACTTCAATTTATTATACACGAGTTAGGTGACGTAGGTCCTTCATAAAGCCACTTTCATTGTTTTATACATAAGTACCTCCTTTGTCCCTAATTCTTTGGGCGGAATCTTTTCTAACTTGAATTATGACGTTAACCGTAATTACTTTGTTCTTTGCTCTTTTAGTTAAATTTTGTTAATATTTTTGTCTTGTGTTTGAGGGCTTAAAGTTCGACCGTTGTTAAGCGATTTAGAACTTGAATATAACGTTTTTGTGGCCTGTTTAGCTGAATTATGGATGTGAGCCATGCAGAATGAGAATAGAATATAAATAGTCGTTTTAATGGCTCATGTGATTTTTGTAGGACATAAAACGCTCATAACGTATTTTAGCATTTTATTAAGTTATCATTCATGTGGAATGTAACTTGGGCTATCATAGTAATAAAAATAAAAGACGTGAGCTTTTTAAGCAAAATAATTTCATCTGAGTATGATATCGTGTCATTGTACGAGTAAAAGGACGTGAAAGGTAACCTTGACGCATCTGTTATTAGTTAAACCTTTACTGCTAAACTACGCAACGTAAGTTAAGTCATTGTTCGTTTGATGTGTTCCGTATGTAGCGAAAATCGTGCCTGGATATTGAATGAATGAATGATATTGAGTGGATATATCACATGATGAGCAGTGAATGATTAACTGACCATAAAAGTTTCTTACCTGCTTAGAAATGTATCTCCATATCATAAGACTTTACGCCCCTGATAAAAAAAATTATGTTCACGTCCTTTCTTACGAACACAAATTTCAAAGTGACAGATAAAGACAAATTATTTTATCTAAAATAGGTTTGTTAAACGTTTATGAATGCGGCCAGTAATGTTTAAGAGTACTTTAACCAAAATACTTCACAAAGAAATACCGACTCGAATAATAGGAGTGAACATTTAAAGAACCTGAAACCTTTAAATCCTCTTTCCTACCTGGCTTTAGCGAATGTTAACAAAAACTTAATAAAGCCCATTCCTCTAACATTACTCCGGGCGGATTTGTGACAAAAAGGGAAAATATATTCCGCCCAGATTTCGCGCGTAAAGTCAATAGTTACCTTTCAGGCTTCGTTCCCATTCGACTCCCGTTTTGTTGATGACGGATCAGCCGGCGCTAGACGTCGATCGGATGAAACAGAGCTCATTTTTAACTGATGTCTCAGAAGGAGCTTCCCATCTTTATTTATTTATTTATTTATTAATAATTATTAATTTATTATTAATTTATTTATTAATCTTTATTTTTTATGTATGATCCCCGATTACTCGAAGACGCTTGGACTGCTTATTTTTTGTTGAAAGGGTATCCTTCTCAGGGTGTCATCTGGCCAGGATATGATGATGGGGTCCTGGAGAAATCGAGGGTACTGTTCAAATTAAGCGAAGTACCTACTGAATTTACGTCGGTCAAACTTTGTTTTTAAAGTATATTATCATAGAACACATGTCATAAAGATGATTAATACAATACGATTGAATATTGGAACATATTTAAAAAAAAATTGCCATTGTAGGTAATATTGAGTTTTTTTTCTTGTAGAGATAAGTTTTTTCCTAGGATGGCAATTTTAGTATGAGGTCTTTCAAGGTACAAGTAGTTTTTTGTATTTATTTGCGTTGAGAAGTAATTCAATGATTTCAGGAAATCATGTATAATATTAATAATAAATAAATACGCTTTATTGCAAGATTGATGGATAGAAAGTTCTTTATTGTTTTTCTTTTCGGTGTTACAATCATGTCCGCTAAACCGGTGTGTCCTTATTGAAACACGACAAGACAGAAACATCCTACAAAAAAATTGCTTACTAAATAATGGTCGTATTCGTATCGCATAGAGTAAGTTAATTATCAATAGTATTCAACGAGATTTATGATTTGGTTTTAGGGCAACTTGTCACTTCGATATTCGATTCTGGCGTTCTAGATCACTTACTTAAAGCAATTCGTAAATAGGTCTAAGTAAAGGTATTGGTCCGTCATTTCAAACTTCATCCTCCTGCAATGGAAACGCTCACCAAATCTTCCATTTCACATTAACTCCTTTGATTTCCAAATCAAAACGACTAAGACATTGTTACATAAAACCTTCTAAATACTCGTTCAATTTAACCTTTAATTTAACGTCGTAAAGTCGACAAATGCTTGGCAACACTAGTACGTCAACTTATTGCGATCTACCCTCATGTATGAATAATTCAGTTGACGTTTATTAAGTAGGTATAGTGACACCCTTCACAGGAGTTTGACATTCAATGAGTTGTCTCTTTCTGTTATATTGCTGCAATGTTATTAGAAAGAGATGGTTACTTTTGGAAAGTGTTATGGGTAACTTATAAGATTATCTGTTCATTGAATTCAATATACATTACTTTCTAGAGGGCCTCTTATAAATAAACATTAAGACTGTTTCTAATGTATATAATAAAATCAAACATCGTCACTATCATTAGATGAGATCCATCACATATTTACTTATTTAGTATTCAAATCTTCCTTGCTTGATTGGATTTCTTAAGATTATTTCCATTACAAAAAAAATAGATCGAGTTAGATAAAACAGTGTCTAGTCAAAGTAGTTTTAATACCAAATTATCAATATAAAAAATAACTAAATATAAATATTTTCAAAATGGCTTTCTTAGGGTTAGATATGAGGGTATTGCATATAATTTTAGGTATATTTTACAAATAAAGATTTAACCGTATCATATCTGGAGGAGCCCAATCTTGGTATGTTTTGAAAATGTTTTTTATTTTAATTTCGGCTTAGTACCTAAGCCCTTTCATTAGATACCACACTCGGGTTCAGAACAAAAAAAAAATCCCATACTAAAAAAAGATGACGTTATAAATCCTCTCCTTTTTTGTTTTTTTTTTCGTGCCACGGGTCAAATTGATTCGTATGGCCTAAAGATCAATCGCTCCGATTTTCATGCTTTTAACACTATTTACAGCATATTTTTTGCGTACCGCTTGGGCTATAAAGGAGTTGTAACAAATTAAGTGACTTAGTTGCCAAAAATCCTTACAAAGACTTCTTTTTTCAGGTACACACTCCTTCAAGAGAAGTAATCAACAAAACTAACTTCCATGCAGTAAATTTCACAATTGCCACAAAGAAAACTTGAAGACGTCGCCATCTCGCGGTGGGTAGTTTGCAACTTGGTCCTTCCAGCCGGATGGCATGGGGCTCGCTTGCTTTCACAATGTCGTATGTTAATACGGATTCCGTTGAGACATACGACTTCTTGAACTGGGATGTGTGTTAGTTTTAGTTTCGTCAAGTTTGTGTAAGTCTGCAAAAATGATAGAAAGATCGTTGTGGCTGGGTTGCTGTTTGAAGCTGCATTTTCATGAACAGGGCGGCGTATGGTACTGTAAAGTTTCCTCGACTAACTAGTTTTTTCCTGCGACTATTCCCGCGCAGGACCTGTTAATCGCATTTAAATGTCCACTGTAATTCAACCAACTAGTAAAACTGTCTTTACCTGGGATTCTAACGGTATCGTACCGAAATCCATGAAAATTGGGTTATAACATTCTCATTGAAACAATATGATTATTCCAATATAATATTCTTAAGTAATATTGAACAGACAGAGTAACCTTGGTTTTTAAAATATGTATTAGTGCTTTTTTTCTTATATTGGTACAAATAGATGCAAAAATCTTATCTCCATTATATTTGAAGTCAGAATGCACTAACCGAGTATATTTTTTATAAAAGCTAGGTCAAGAAAGTGCACGGTATAGTTTACCAAAACAAAATTAAGACGTTGTTTGCCACACGGTGGTTAAAATACATTTTAAAACTTTACACCGCAGCGTAGTATGACAGGTTGATTAATGGGGATGGCTTTATATATATAAGGGTCGCTGTTCACGTTCAATGGTGCGTTTTAATCGATAGGGATTTGTTCATAGTGAACTATTAGTATACATAGTGTATATGTATTGTGTTTAATACAAAAGATTTTGACACAAATGGAATGTCCTTTGTGGAGGACGATAGACTATAATAAATTATATATGCTTGGTAATCTAAATCTGACTTGAAATAACGTTTATATAAAGTAATCATAAATAAAAAATGTCGCGCTCACAGTAAAATATTAATTAAGATTTTTCTGTTTTTTTTTTATGAAAGAACATCTCATCGTCATCAATCATCCTGTATAGAAACAGATCTCCGTCTATTGCTTTGTATTTTATTATTGTAGTTGCCGTAATTGTATTATCAAAAAAGAATTGGTAGGTAGGTTAATAATGTGTATAATAATATGCCTTATTTAGTACACAAGTAAACGATTCATTAATTTTGGTATTGTACATGTATTAACTATAAACATTTACGTGTAATATTAGTTTCTAAATTTGTATTATCGCATATTATTCAAGCACGAATAAACCTAACAATATATTTCCCTACATTATGAGGCAATACCATCCTAAATACAAACGTACGTTTTGTAAACACGATTATCAGTGACTAGCCAACATTCGAAAACCAATCATAATACCATATCATACAGTTCAAATTGGCTTTCACAACCCGAAAGGTAGTTCGTCCTTTTCATTTCACGACTGCGTCAACCGATATTGGATCTTTGAGTGTGGAATTTAAGGTTGATTTTAGTTTGGTGCGTGACAGCGTGACCATTGTATTAGACACAGTGGTAAGGAATATTGAGTAGATGCAATCTCTTGAGGTGACGGCGGTATGCGAGATGGGTGCAGTAGTCTAATTTATGCAATGCTTTACGGGTGAATTCTGACGTGGTATGAAGGAGGGTTTATGTAAGGGCGGTGAGATAACGCTTCGGGAAATGTGGACTCTCAATTGTCTGTGGAGACTGAACAAAAAAATGAGGAAAAGTCTGTAAGATTGTTTGTATGAAACGGGTCAAATCCGTAACCATTTATCCGATTTCATTAATTCTTTCACCTGCGTGTAGAATATGTAGAGTTTCTGGATGGTTAAAGGTCATATATTACCTAGCGAGTATGCCTGTGTTCTGTACCTACAATTGGTGGGCAAAACCACGCGGACTGCTAGTTCCATATAAAATTGATAAAATCCTGCGTCATGCCATTTCAGAGAAATCTGATTCGAGACATTTTTTTAAATGTTTAGTAATGGATGTATGTAATATTAATGATCAAAAGAACTTAAACTAGAACAATATTTCTCTTTAATGCCGAAGAAACAGACGAATTTGTCTGTTATAATTCTAATGTTAAATGGAGCAAAATTTTATGAAGACATGTCATGACATGTCCCATGGGACTTTAACGACAGAAATCCTATTAAACGCCTGCTAAGATGATTATGCAAGCCGTGTTCACTTGTTTATGGCCACTTTGTTCTGAAATTCGCAGGCAGAGCCGCGCGGGCAGGTAGTAGTTTTATAAACGCTTTGCTCAAAAGTTTAAACTTTAGTAGGTAATGCCAAAAGCATAAACAGTGGAAAAGCTAAAGTAAATAAAAATAATAACTACAACTTAGAAAAGTTGAGAAACAGCCGACATTTTCATTTCAAAGTCCAATATCTTAAAAACGGCTGAACAAATTTTCATGAAATTAACATGGCTGAGAACAGTCGGGATAAAATTATGTATGACACAAAAAAACTAAACGAAAATCGAATTATCCATTTGCGAGCTAATACCACAGACAGATACACAGACACGTTAAACTTATAACACCCCTCTCTTGCGTCGGGGGTTAAAAATAAACTTTACAAAAGGCCCATGGCAACCGGACCATAATTTAGAATCCATTAACACCTCACTTAAAATTGGTTCAATATCTTAACGGTTCGGTGGAATACACGTGTATTGTATTAACGTGTATTCTACCGGCGCGACATTAGACTGCTGAAAACATTATCCCTACCCTTCGGCACTGCCGTAGTCAGGCCAGCATTTAATATTGTGTAGGTGGATATTTTGAGCTTTTCCACCGTTAAGATATAATAGCTGCCGACTGCTTTTATAAAATATAACTGTCACATTTTACATAATATAGATAGCTAACAATACAATATTTACTGCACAAGATCGAGATAACTTCAGGCTATTTACTAAAAGTCAACTGGTGTTAGTGTTATTTCTGTGGTAATGATTTAGCGGAATTTATAGGTAGGTCTTTCTGTTTAGGTTACTAGTTTGAACTCTAGGCGTAAGTGCCTGTAGTTGCATAAGTCCATTATTTATGTTCTGAGTTGTTAGGTTAGTAATGGCTATGTGAAAGTCCGCTTGGTGTAAGCTATAAACTTGACTAGTACCTATAAAATAAAAAGCGTCCTGTTTTCGAAAAAAAATCTAGAATTACATTAGCAATCTACATATTCCAGGTTTCATATTTTAGGAACTCCCACATTACTTATTGGACTTTGCTGGCTCAGCGACCAAAAATGAATCTTGGCCTCTGACACGAAAATGCGCCATTTTATTATTTATTTATTGATACTTTATTGCACAAAGAAGGCATAAATGGATTACTTAATGCCTTATGCCCTGTCGGATGTCCAAGGTATCGCTGGAGTGACATGCTCCAGGCGGATATGCGCGAGCTCCAAATCTGCAATTGGCAAGAGTTGGCGCAGAACCGAGAAAAATGGCGCACTCTCGTGTCGGAGGCCAAGATTCATTTTGGGTCGCTGAGCCAACGGCGTAAGTAAGTAATGCCTTATGGAATTCTCTACCAGTCTAACACTGGGCTGAAAAAAAGCTTTCGTAGTTTTCTCGGTTCTCTGTTATATACGAACTTACTCAAATTTTATTGCATAATACACAGAGTATGTTATCGAAGAATCTATTTTACTGTTGGATACAAGTGAAACTGTAGTGCAGGTTTTAATTCGAATGATTTGTGAAATAACGTTGTTACTCTCGAATGAACAAAACAATCATGATGGGACATTTATGATTATTGGCTCATATTTGAATAAAAATAAAGAGTAAGCACTAATATAAAAAAGTGCAAAGTTCATTCTGTGTTTAGAAGTAGACTCGTTCATATAACCCTGTAATTTGTCCTCAGGTAGAAGCTAAAACATAGAACTATTGCATGAAAGAAATGCTAGTATTTGTTTTGGTGGAATCTATTGTTGGTTCTATCTGGCATGAATACGACCTGGACTCGAAATAATGCTGGAATTGACTTTGCATTTCTGATATTGCATGTCACTACTTTTAAGGTAACGTTTTGCATGAGATCTGGTTAAAGTAGGTGCTTAATAAAAACGAAGTTTAATTTTATTACCACACACTTACTCAAAAATGGGCAGGTAACAAATTACCCAGTAACTACACTGACTTTCAAAACCAGGCCAATTTACTAGAACTTTAACTGAAATAAAAACCAAACCCTGGGTACGCAACCCCTGCGCGCTAACAAGCTGGGCTAAAAAAACCGCGCCCATTCAGACATCGTCAACCTTTCACAATTAAAACATGTCAACTAAAAAGCCATAACACCGCGCATTTTTCCTTCAAACAAAAAACTCGAGGCGCACCGCACTTCCACTAGGAATATGAGTGTGGGAGGGTATACACCGACCGGATGGATGATGCACTAAGTAAAATAATGTAGGGTGTAAAACGGTGAAATTGCCCTGCTCTTGAGGTCAAACTATTATTTCCGTGTCTCTCGGTAGCCTGCACAGCAAAACGTGCTTCTTCCATAAATTTTCGATTTGTTCTGGAAAGACGGCTATGAGAATGCTTCTCGGCTCTAACTTGGCTAAGCTTATCATGTGTAAAAATAATGTGCGAATTTTATGGAATCGTAAGTTAAGTTAACTGTAATAAAGACGTAGTCAAGTCTGTAGCCAAGTTTATGGGCTGTCACCTTCCCACGTCCAAATTATGCCAGTGAAATAGCAGTTTGACTAGTTCCCGCTTACCATCAGGCAGGCCGTACGCTTGTTTGCCACTATCGTTGTATAAAAAAAATGCCACTACCACTAGTTATTACCACCATTATCATCATGTCAGCCGAAAGACGTCCGCTGCTGGACAAAGGCATCTCCCAAAGACTGCTAAAGTGACCTGTCCTGTGCCATCAGTCCATCGTGGGGCCGGTCTAGCCACGCCCATTACCCGCGGCCATTACCATGTATAGCGTTAAAAGTTCGGTTTTGCTACGAGGACATCTTTGTTTGATTTGGGCATTTTTCTCTCCCCTCCATTTCAAGTATTTTCGATCCTGAGTTTAGTGTGGCCTCCTTCGAAAGCAAGTCTAGCTCGTCCAGTGCCGGATTAAGATTACTTAGTGCCCACTTAATCCCCACCCCCCATCCATAACCAATTATTTTTTTGTGTTTTTTCTGGTGCCCTCAAGACGGGATACCTAAGGAATTGCTTATGGACTAATCAGGCAAAGATCCAAAACGAAGCTTACACCATGCGGTCGGTGCAAACCCGACTAACGTCGCACAATGAAACTGTTGCTAACTAGGTCAACACCTGCGTACTCCGATGTGCTATTATCTCTGGAACTAGGTAATATCGCGAGTAATGTCGGCCGGAATAATATACGTTTTGATGGAGTGGGCTGTACATTTCGCCTTTCAGACGGCGTCGTAAACAGTGCATTTACCCTGTCTCTTTATTATTGAATTATTGCATGGGTAAAAACTATGGTGAACTATTAAATCAGAAGGTTGTTAGGGTGTGCAATTGTGCATCCATTATATACGTGTAAAGAGGTGATTTTATTTGTAAAGAGCGGTGTATCCGCCTACAAACTGTCAGTTTGGCGGAGAATTTTTGGTAAATTAGCGTTTTGTGCGATAGATAAAGGCCTCCACCCACCGAACGCGCGTCGTGCGCGGCGGGTGTGCTGCGCGGCGCCCGCGCAAGTTGTAAAGCATTGAAACTACACTTCAGCACACATCGAACGCGGTCCGAGTGCGGGCCCGCAGCGCTAAAGTTACAACTCAGTGCGGCCGCGTGTCGTGCGCGTCGCGTGTGAAGCGCGGGCCCGCCAATGCCCGCGCTGCTGAGTGTGATAGAGATAGTGAGATACATATTAAATGTGTTGGTAGTGAGAGAGATATGACGCGCGCCTGCCGCGGCAGCAACGCAGCAGCAGCGCGCGCGCGGGCCCGCGCGTCATATCTCTCTCACTACCAACACATTTAACATGTATGTTTTATATGTATGTATGCGCGCGCTGCACACGCGTTGCTAACGCGTCGCCAACGCAGCGGGCCCGCGCGGGCCCGCGCTTCTCACGCGTTGCTAATGCGTCGAGAACGCGGTGGGCCCGCGCTGCACACGCGTTGTTAACGCGTCGCTGACCCCCGCGTTGCTACACGCCACCCGCTTGCGGTGTGAATATACCGATTCAACCGCGCCCGACACGCGCCGCGCACGTCACGCGCCGCGCACGACACGCGTTCGGTGTGTGGAGGCCTTTAATAACATACATACATACATAGATTCACGCATTCCCTAGTAGTCACTAACTCATACAAAGCTGCCGATCCCCGGTACGAATCCCGGTTCTGAGTCTTGGAAGTTTTCTATGTACCTACATTTAAATATTAATATCTTACATTCCCTGTGTATTTTAACTTTTTCACACATTTCATGAAATGTATTTTTTTGTACACTTCACTGCCAACAATCGCTGCGCGCTACGCTAGCCGATCCCGTGGTTTTCCTCGTATATGATGGAAAGTGTCTATGGCGTATGCGCCAGCAAAGCGGATTTCTGACAGTAAAACCTGCATGAATATTAGTTGTGCTTTATTTAAGCGTAGCTTTGACCATACTGAGTCAAAGGAATAATTCATAAATAAAATTAACCCATTAGAGGTTTACCCGCAAAGCTTAAGCGCTAATTGCTCACAATATTAAGAACGAGAATAAAAGCTCAGCAGTTCTAGATTTTAATATTTAACCTATTTTCACTTCAGTGCACCAAATCTGCGCTTTCAAGCTTGTCGCTAGGAATTCTTGGAAAAATACGGGTTCTGACAACAATTAATAATTTTTACATTAACCAACAAACAAAATTAACAAAAATTCTTTATTATTTACTAAATACTTTAAAATGCGGGCGGAAGTTGCTTCAGCAAGGGCACACAAGCACGCTTACCCTAATTATTATAGTATTGGTTGTTAAGGTGGTTCGATTTCCGTACAAAACGTCTTATGATATTCGTAAGCTAACGGCGTGATATCTTAAGAAACTTATGTATACAACTTTAAAAAAAAAATATTTTCTACAGTTTATACAAGATGATAACTGTAACATTAACTAAATTAAATTAAAGCTAAGTTAAATCTAAAAAAGGCCCTCGAGGCATTGTACCGAGGATGCTGGCGGCATTTCCTCGCTGAATTGCAATGCTGATGCGTTACGCGAGAAAGCCGCCAGCTCTTCGGTCACCAGTTACGTCAACTATATGGATTTCATATGGATTTCATAAATTAGCTTTCCATTTGCGCGACATTCCCCTATCCTAGATTAAACTTTTGTAAACTAGAATAATTTGATAAATCAGTTTGGGACGTTGGGCAAACAATTTTTCTCAAATTATTCTCCTTTAGGTATATAACTGTATTCTTGGAAACGGACTTTCGCGCAAATGGAAAGCCAATTTATGTAGGCAAGCATGTTACATAAGTTTCTTAAAACATAACGTCGTCAGCCTGCGAATGTCAAAAACTGTTTGGTATGGTCGTCGAACCACCTTAAGGGCTCTCACAGGCTGGCGCGGCCTGGCCGCGGCGGACAATAGTAAACTTGTCTGCCGCTGTCAAATTTTCGATTGTCCGCCACCGCAGGCCGCGCCAGTGTGTTGCAGGCCTAAGGCCGAAACGCACTGACAGCGGTGGCGCCGCGCCGCTCCGCCACCGCTGTCAGTGGGTTTCAGCATTTAAAGCTGCAAACACACAGAGAGCGGTGGCGGGGCACGCGGCGCGGTGCGGAGGCGGTACCGGTTGTAATGTTCGAGCTAATACGAAAGGGTCCGCACAGAGCGGCGCGGCGCGGCGCCACCGCTCGGCGGACGGTCCACGGCCACGGTTAAGGTTCTGATACCATCTCTCTCTGCCGCATATGCTACACTATATGGGGTAAATGAGCCTTCTTCTATATTTAACTCCTCCTTCCTGTGGTCAGCACCCTAGTCCTTGCAGCAGAACTGCTGAATGAGTCACCAGCCACATAATAATGATTCAGAATTAAAATGAAAGCGCTGTTTGATCTTAGCAAATTGCGACTGACACCGAGTCTGTATTTGTAGGTATGTGTTGTTGTCATGAATAAATGTTATTCTATTCTATTGTATTTTCCTTCGAATTCGTAAGACAAAAAAACTTGCTTGGTCTGAGCTTTGTACTTAGTTACTGACAGCGATTGTGACGGTTCATAACAAAGTCCAATATCTCAAAAACGGCTGAACTAATTTTCATGAAACATGGATTAGAACACTCGGGATAAAATTATCTATCACACAAAAAAACCGCATTCAAATCGGTCGATCCGTTAGGGAGCTACGATCCCACAGACAGATACACAGACAGATACGTTAAACTTATAACACCTGTCTTTTTGCGTCGGGGGTTAAAATGATTTGACAAGTTAAATATCGTATTTTGTTTGGCATCGTGAAAATAAACGGAAAGTGTTCTTAACTTTACTTTATAACCATGCAAATAAATTGTACAAGTTGAAATCCGACCGCAGACAGCAGCAGCAGATGACGTGTCGTGGCGACACGTCTGGTTTGTAAGTATTTCTATGAAATACCTTTCGGAGCTGGTCGCGTGGTGGTAACGACGCGTCGCCTGGCGTCATCTTCATAGGAATAAATACAAAACAGTTGTGTCGCCGCGACACGGCGCCGGCGTCTGCTGCTCTGCTGCTGTCTGCACGGCTATCACGCGACGGCGCGCGAGCTCTCGATTTTTCTCGCACTATCCGTCTCTCTCTTATTAGAACACTTAGAACAAGAGGTATAGTGCGAGAAAAATCGAGAGTATGTCGCGCGCCGTCGCGTGATAGCTGTGCAGCGGTCGAGTTCCAACTTGCACCTTTACACGACGGGCTCAGACAGGCTCTGGACGTGTATGCGTTCACGTAACACTAAAATATTGACTGTCTATTCCTAGGAACGGAAAACAATAATATCCAATCAGCGGCCATGAAGCTACAATTATTATCACCACGAAAATACGCCTCATAAACAGCCATAGACGTTAACTTCAGCGGAATCGTGGAAGAAAACGCGACGATAGATTTTCCGCGCAGCGTAAACACGGCGGAACTCAGTACAAACGTCGCTCGCCTTTACGACGTTTTTGTAATCGAGGAAAAGATAAAACCTTACTCCGCTAGTATGATATTTACGGCATCATATATTTTTGACGTATTAATATATTTAATCACCAAGGATGGTGCAAGTTTATGACCATTTTAAGACCACTTTTAAGACCCTATTTAAGCTAATATGGATTAATGTTTATGGCCCAGGTAAATATTGATTTTGGTTGCGACATAGAAATGTCCGTTTTATTGGTTAGTCGGAAATCTGATTGTGTGGGTTTTTAATGGGCGATGTTTTAAATTTGTTTCCTGATCAGAATTCTTCGCATAGTCGTGAATCCATTGATATAATGTGTACCTGGTCTGCCTAGTTGCCGCTGGGCAACTGATAGCTGTGTCATGATCGTTTATATCGGACATAAGGCATTTGTCCCTCCCGCACTCGTATGATACCAGTGCATGTCAGTAACATCCTGGCAAGTAAAGGACGAATGCACATAAAAGCTATCATGCTAGCTAAACTGCACCGTGTGCAAAAATCCTATTTTTACCCGACATAAAACATTCCTGCTTATAAGGGCTGAATACTTAATGTCGGGCATTAAGGCTGAGCTAGGTAGGTTAGAGCTCTGATTCTCATTAAGGGATGGATTATTAATGACAAATTGACTTAAACGCTCTAAGAATAGCTTATCCATTATATGCTACCATCATACATTATCGTTCTACACATACGTTTTCCTATATACGACAGCCAATTAATCCTATCGTAGTCTACGACAGACTATCCAAATGCTACAAATTGTAACTCTGAATAACTTCCCTTGCAACGCATATCACTTCCCAGAACCTACAGACTCGCTCCTGCCTGCACAAAATACGTATGGGCTTTAATAAATTCGCTATCGTGTGAATAGCACGCGTTAAGGCCCCACCCAATCGATAAAGCATTTTTATTCCCGATTATAAAATCGGAGGGGAGACGATTATGAGTGGAAGTCGCGTGCTGGCCATTAACATTAAAAAAAAACGTGCCGATGCAATTCGAACCATATCCCTTTTAAAATACTATTCGAAATTTACTGACCCATGTTTATTTTTTTTCTCTCGCCCCAATCGGATTTCAGCTCTATTCGCTTGACTTTAAAATTGAATATTGAAGAACAGAAGTTGTTCGTAAGTGTCGGTTGGAACGCTTAATGTCCGCTTTGTAATTTAAATTAATGTGTGCTCCTTGTATTGAGAGCATTGGTTTTCTAGTGCTCTATCTAGCATGTTGTTCTAGCCCCTGTGTATGACATGTTAGTTTATTATGCACTTGAAAATGACTGTTATTAATTAGATAGATTAGTTAGAGTTAAGAAGGAAAAACATTGTGAAGTACATACTGTAGCTTTGAGTCACATCCTTAGCTTGTTTATATGTACTTATGTAGACAGACAACTTGTGAAGATAAAAAATAGCAGAAAGATAAAAAAAATCAAGAGAGGTAATCACCTAACATTACGAACGCACGTAAGGACAACTCAACTGTCATTTTCCCTTACAAAATGTGACATTAAGATATCTAGATACCCCAGACGTCCTTACAATGCGTTACGTGATCGACGTGCAGGTTGGCAATGAACAAATTTTGCAATTTTTCAAAAGTTAGATTTTTTGGATATGTTTTGAGTCTAAATACTCCCATCCATACTGTAATGACAACGGCGCGTGTGGTATCGAAAATAGGATCAAATATATTTGGCATTTGCCAAATGTTCTAACCAGATGTAAAATCGAATTAAATACGATGCCCATAAAGATCAGCAATGATTCGCACGATCAGTAGCCACATGTCATTATTTCTTACAAAAATCTAATCCGACCTAAACAACATAGCGCTTAGAACAATTATGAACTCTATTCCCACTAACAAACGATAGTTTTTCACTTAAACGCCAAGCGTTAAGTGCTTTGATTTGGACAGCCACATATTTACACCCTCACTTCGTTAGTGGCTAAAATCGCTTGACGCTGATTAAGGTCTATGTATGGATTTCTTGTCTAAGCGAATCAGCGTGGGATGGTAAAATGAATCCTATTGAAGCAATTTCTCTTTAGGGACGCACGTTAGACACAAATGGTCACAAAAGAGTTAGGCCAGTAGATTTGCTTTTTGTTATTTAGGTGTTTGTTGACAATACTGGCCCAATTGTTCAGTCAGCTTTATTAAATAAGCTGCGAGATGAAATATAAGGTGAGATGGCAGTTTTGTAAAACTAGTGCCTGTGTAAAATCTTGGGATTAGGTGCCAAAGCGGACCCCGGGATCCTTTAAGCACAACCGGGACTAACACTAGAAGGATGATGATGGACTATAAAGAGACGGCTCTTTCTAAGTGTTCTTATTAGAAAGAGAGGGAATTTCTGTATCGAAGCGAAACGCGATAACAGCAGCGAGTGCAGCTAGAATTCCTTATTTACTGAGTTTTTTTTTATTCTTTTGGTGTGAAATTATTTATTCAAATGCGCTTGTCAATAGGGTTTGGCAAATGAAAGCAACAGCCACTTTAATAATTATTGTCCTTCTGGAACTATCTGTTCTGTGCCATTCGGACCCTTAATAAAGAGACTATTGTCCTCCCCCGTATTTGTTTCCAGATAGATAATCTTTTATGATCCCTCACATTTTGGTACTTTTTCATTTGTCATTTCAGTTTATTGTGTGAAAGCCATTGTTCGAGTTGCGTTCGAAAATCGATAGTAGACTGCGCTTTTCAGCTATTAAATAGTTTTAAACGATCGAGTTTGATCTTTGAGATAATGGTGTAAGGTTTCATTTTGTTCGTATATTTCTATGAAATGATGCGCTTTTGAGTGATTGAAAGGATTTGGGAGGTCAAGTGATATTAAATCTTAAGTGTAAGAAATAGCGTTCTATTTTAAATGAATGCCGGCTTTGTCGTTGGTTTAATTAATTCGAAAATATTTGATTCCTCTGTTAATGTTATTTACTAATGTAAACTAGTGTTTAGTTTAGTTTACTAGTGTAATGTAATAAACTAAAACTGAATGGGATATTAATGTAATTTAATTTTAATTATTTTAGGGACTTACTCCTGCGGTTTAATTCACGAAGAACCATAATTTCATCTTACGCTGATATTCGTCATAAAAAGTAGGTATCTTATATATGCCTAAGAGTATCCTAAGTCCTCTGGGACTCAATGCATCTCCACGTCACATTTTATCTAAGTAAATATGTTTAGGACTTTTCGCGTGAGAAGGCTTCAAACAAACAGACATATTAAGCAGAAACGTCCGCTAACCAAATTCCAATTTTCGATCATAGTGGAAAGGTCTCCCATAAGGTGTTAATTCAATAGTGGAAGTGATTGAAAGGTTCGTCGCCATTAGCGGACCCACGTCGGTAGCTCAATTGGCAGAGCGATGGACGGATTCCAGAGGTTGTGGGTTCAAATCCCGCTCAGAGCGAATAATTTTTAAATTTTCCAATACTTTCACATGGATAATTTAAGTATTATTTGTACCTACCATTACTTGTAATTCGCGTTTCTGAGAGAAAAATGTCTGATCAGATACATTCAAACACATATTTATAACTTTATTGTACTACTTATTAATATTATATTTGACGTAAAAAGGCAAGAAGATATTACTCCCGACTGTACCACACATAATTGCCAATATGTTCCCATTTCACAACCGTAGCAAATTATCGCCGCGATAATAAATCGAGGAAACGTCATAATTCCACCTTTTAACAAAAAGACGTAAGTCCCATTCAGTCAAAACTATAATACATCCTTTTTAGTAGGTAAACTAAAGTCTCTAAAGGCGTAAGTCACATGCAGTTGAAACTGTGATTCGACTTTTTTCGATAGCTGAGCTTTTCTTCAAAAGGATGTAAGTCGCTTGAAGTTGCAAGTGCGATACGTCCCTTTCTAAATAATTGATCGTAAAATCAATTATTCCTGTGTACCGTGCGCGGACGCAAATGAGGAGCGATAAAATGTCGATCACATAAAAACGTAATTAAATTGGTCCGGTTATTGGCGGAGTTAAAGTCGCACGTATTGTTTATTTTCTAAGCAGTACTAGCATAGACGTTGGTGACATTTATTAACAACTTAACTGGTAAGTCAGCAGTTGCCGTAACGTCAAAGGCTGTAGTTAAGTAATTTCAATTCGATGACATAACTTTACCTATGACTTCATTCATTCAACGCTCTATAGCATGCCTGTCTTTAAGACGGTTAATCCATAAGCATTGATAAATCTCTTGTCGTGAGTAAGGGTGGCAAAATTATATCGATTAGCGAACTTATCGATAAGTGGCTGAAAGAAAAACTAAATAATTGTATTTATAAAAAAATCGTAGGTACTTTAAACGGGCATTTATTTAACTTGCAATGTGTATAGGTATGTTCGTATGTTAGTTGTCCATTATTCAGCCACATGCCGTTATCTGATTAAGTTGAAATAAGGCCGAAACTAGGGTTTGCAATTCGAATATTCGAATATTCATATTATTCGAATATTCGTCATAATTATTATTCGAATAATACAACACGAACTATTCGAATTATTCGAATATAATGTATACTATAAAAAATGTTTTTGCAGGTGAATGTTACACTAGATTTATAAGGAATTCATATACAACACAAATATGAAAGAACCAAAACTTAAATTTTTCTCCTTATCTGGAAGTACTCGTAATGATACTGGGAAAGTCTCTTTCTAGCTAGCGTTATCCCAGCCTTTGCCAGGATCCGCTTTCCTACTCGCTTTCCTCCACTTTGCACGACCCTGGGCGTCTTCTTTTGTGAGCCCGTTTTCGCTCATGTCGGCCTTCACGACATCCAGCCATCGCTTCTTAGGTCTGCCGCGGGGTCGAGGGCCATCGAGAACTAGGCCATGGCATTTGTTCCCTACGTAGTCCGACGGCCTGCGAGAGACGTGACCGAACCAACGAAGGCGACATTCCTGGAGCTTATCCGCTACGTCACGAACTCCGAGGCTGCCACGGATGTACAGGTCGACTCATGTAAAAAGAACCCTGGCGGCCATACTTTTTATATGGCCGCTAGGGCTCTTTTTACGTGTGTCGACCTGTACTCGTTACGAATGCTACCCGCACGCATAACGCCGCACATCCACCGCAACATCTTTATTTCAGTAACGCGAAGCTCCTGAATGTGCCTTCCAAGAACTGGCCACGTCTCGCTGCCATAGCCATCGCTAGCCCTTTGAGTCGAAGTGGTATTCTGCGATCGCAGATGACTCCTGGGACCTCTCGCCATTTAGACCACGCCGCGCTGATTCGGGCTCGGATGTCGTGATCAATGGCCCCGGACTAATGCAGTACTGATCCTAGGTACATAAATTTGCCATTTTTCGTGTCAAATTCGTCACCTATCTTAATAGGATCGGGATTTCGGGATCCGTACTTCCGCAGGTCATGTATTCGGTCTTTGCGAAATTTAGTTTTAGACCGCCGTTCTTTAGCGAGCCCTTCCATTGAACCTTATGCTCTAATGCCTGTTTGTCCCCGTCTGTTAATGCGATCTCATCTGCATACATGAGCAACCACGGCGGCGGATCTTGTATTTCCGACGTGACGGCGTTAAGCACCACACTAAACAGAAATAGACTTAGGGCCGTGACTTGGTGTACACCCACTGTAATAGGGAAGTGTTTTGTGTCGCCAACGGCGGTCCTCACTAGAGAAACAGAGTTGCGGTACATATGACATATCTCGGATGATGTCAATATAGACCTGTGGCACGTTCTTCACCTTCAGTGCCCACAAGATCATCTGACGTGGGATGCAATCGAAAGCCTTTTGCAGGTCAAGAAATGCCATGTAAAGTGTGGCTTTCGTTTCTTCCTGTAAGCTTCGGTCAGACTGCAGATGGCTCTGCTAATCCCATCACTCACGGTCATATAAGCAGTACTTAGCAGTTCTGGGAGTTAGTTGTTATTGTTTTTATTGTGCCGTGCGTAGAGGTGGGACCTATTAACATTGTGTTTTTAACAAATAAAGTGCAGTAGTTTGACACGCTACTGCTGGCCTGGGTGATGCAAGTAAATTGTTTTCTTGTATGCATTAAGTACTGTGGTGAAAATAATTAGAACTGATACCTATTTTACGTGCAAACTATGATCATGTATGATTTTACATTACTACATATTCAATTTGTATTCTAGCTAGCTAGGGCAGTAACATGCGATAAAAGGTATCACGTCTGAAAACTTTATTTATACTTTTATTGCATCAGTTAAATAAAAACAGTATTACATATATTATATTACACGTATGTTATTGTACGTATTCAGGAATGATTATGAATATCATGATCAAAATAATCCTATTGATTATTCACAAATTCAGCGATACGAAAACTATTAAGAAAAACTCAAAATTAATCAGTGAAAAATATTCTTAGTTATTCGTTTTTTCTTTGGCAGATCGACTTCGTTTACTCATATTGAGCAAGAAAGGCTTAAAATGGAGGACAGTAGTGACTTCACCGAATATAAAACTTCTAATAAAGAAAAATACTTTGTGACTATTGAAATTTGATACCCAATAGTACAATTTCAGTAATGTTAATTTGTATAATGGTCTTAAATGGACAACTATTTTGAAATCTAACTTTATAATTGATATTACATGGCTTCAAATCGAAATTTTGTTTTATTTTCTCAAATATTCGTATTATTCGAAATATTCGAATATTCGAATAATGAAAATTTTACTATTCATATTATTCGAATACTAAAAACGGACGAATAATGCAAACCCTAGCCGAAACGCACTGACAGCGGTGGCGGAGCGGCGCGGTGCGACGCGGAGGCGGTACCGGTTGCAATGTTCGAGCTTATGAAACGATCCGTAGAGCGGCGCGGTATTCTGTGAAGACCCTTTCGTATTAGTTCGAGCATTAAAACCGGTACCCCCTCCGCGCCGCACCGCGCCGCTCCGCCATCGCTGTCAGTGCGT
This sequence comes from Epinotia demarniana, assembly GCA_945867215.1. Classification (NCBI taxonomy): domain Eukaryota; kingdom Metazoa; phylum Arthropoda; class Insecta; order Lepidoptera; family Tortricidae; genus Epinotia; species Epinotia demarniana. The sequence continues at coordinate 9,352,054 of OX244281.1, forward strand.
TTCGGCCTGTAGGCATATGTATGTAAGTTCGGTGACAATGTAATATACTTACCACCAAGCTCAGGTCAGCTTGATGGTATATTACATGTCGACGTGAGGTGGAGATAGTAACTCCTAAACAAAGTATACAACACATAATTAGGGTTCCGTACCCAAAGGGAAAAAATGGGACCCTATTACTAAGACTTCGTTGTCCGTCTGTATTTCTGTCACCAGGCTGCAACTCAAGAACCGTGATAGCTAGACAGTTGACATTTTCACAGATTACGTATTTCTGTTGCCGCTATAACAGCAAATAATAAAAACAAAATAAAATAAATATTTAAGGGGTGCTCCCATATAACAAACTGTTTTTTTTACTGTTTTTATAGATAATGGTAGTGATCCCTTCGTGCGCGAGTCCGACTCGCACTTGGCCGGTTTATTCTTATCGGAACACGATACCTGTTATGCCCTTGATCGGTTCACACCCCATGTTTGGTACACCCTGTATAAACCTATTCGGCAATAAAATCTTGGACCATAACACAATTCTTTGATATAATGTTAAGGTGGGTTGCACTTTTCGTCTGTTATCGTAACCGGTGTTCGTTAAAATTTTAATGTATGGATAGTTTGACAAGTTGATACGGAATGACAACTGCCGGCGCCTAATTTAACTTTCAAATACAAATCATTTATTGGTAAAATATGTTGTTATCGGTTCATGGGTTACTAAGTGTAATCGTAGGTTAGTGAACCCTCCCCTCATCATATCAGCCGAAAAACCACTGCCCGGTGGTAGGCAGATGTCCGGTAGTGAATGTTTTTCGGCATGTGCAAAGAGTAGGTAACACAATTCACTTAATCGGGAATAATCCTGAACTTGAAGCTCTTCCAATTATAACTGCAAACAGTTTCGGCATATAATTTAATTCAGCCGCTCCAAAGCAGCTCCTATATAACATTCCTGTTCATAACCTCAAAGCTAACGACTAACCCATATTTAGCGTTCTCAAAACAAAAGCGTAATATAAATTCTTTTAACGGCACCGCACTAATCCGAGACGCAGTGATTCATTGTGTAGTGTCAGACAGCCCTTGCAACTGCGGCTATATTTCATAATTTTATCGTTAATGTAAGTCGAGCCAGGTGGATAGGGAGGGGAAAGATGGACGCTAATGTGCACTTGGATGTTGCAATCTGTGGATGTCGTGTTATTAGTATTAGAGTGCCTTGCATTGCTAGACGATTCTGAATCTGAAACTTTATTCATAATGTTATCGTTATTGTAAGTCGAGCCAGGTAGCTAGGGAGGGGAGAGGTGGATGTTAATGTGCAATTGGACATTTAAGTCTGTGGATGTTGTGTGTCAAGAAAATGGATGAATTGTGTAAGCCACGCAGCAGCTATTCCGTCCTAAATGTGTATTTTACTCGTATGGACTTTTAACTGTGTACCAAGCGTCAATGTTTTTTGAGTATCCAACATAATTTTACGTATCTATGTATACGGCGCGGTGTCAAGCGTCACGTTTTAAAAACAAAGAGACCTTTTTGGAAACAAACTTTAACCATGTCTACTTTATAAACATCTGACGTGCAGGGTAAATAGGAAATTAAAGAAAAAATATTGCTAAAACAGCAATCTCATTAGCACGCTTCGAGGACCTTTATTAAGGCCGTGTCGAATGTTTTCCCTTAGCACCAAACCACTTCGACGCCCTTATCTAAGCTGCTTCAACTAATAAGCACCCAAAACAAATTAATTTCCACAACGGATGCCTAGCAGGAAATTTTCCCATCCCTGTCCCACAATTCACCTTAACCTCTACTTTACATTTCCCCGACATTTAGGCACGGATGCGCTCCGGGAACATCCCAACCCTACCCCACTTCCGTACATTCGCATTGTATAAGTAACACTCGACTTGGTTCTAGCCTAAAGGACGTATACACGCTATGTCGCCAGACGTATACGCCGTTTGCAAATGGTGAGTTACGACAACCCGCTGCTTAAAGGTGTTTGATTTAAGTGTGTTCTGAGCGTTTATGCATTCAGGTTTGCGTTACGTGTTGAGTTCCAATGCATGATAACTCGGAATGAGCATTATATTGACGGATATAATTTCAAACGGAAATATACATTTGAAATGTTACTAATGACTTGTGAGCTACTCAATTTTAATGTGTTACATTATTAAACAACTGCCGAAAAACATCCGCTGCTGTACGTACACGCCTCCCCCCAAAGATCCACAATGACTGGTCTCGCGCCACCCGCATCCAGCGTACCCCCGAGACCTTTACCAAGTCATCAGACTTTGTGGACACCCAAGTGGCGTCTTCCGGTACGTAGTCGCTACTCGAGAACTTTGCGCCCCAATGGCCATCGGTTCTACGTGCAATGGGGTACATTGGTTACTGCCGCTTAAGTGTGTGTGAACACATCGCTTAAGTTAAGCTATTAGGAGGGCTATACCGATATAGCACACTTCTCTATTGGCTGCTACATTCAGTCCTCTGTCATCAGTCCACCTTGTGGGGGCCTACCCACGCAGCACCTTCCGTACGTTCCGGTACATTAGGCCAGTCCTTCCTAAAAGCATTGTCGTCTGAGTCTGCTCCGCTCCTACTCTTGGTAGTCCTTTTAGTAGTCGCGTCCGATTGAGAGGCTTCCGCTGTCTTCTTGAAATTCTTGTCTTCAGTTGCTCGTATCGCGCCGCGGGAGAAACTGATAGCCTCGTGAGAGGGCCGGTTTTATTTGATCAGACCAGCGTGGTGATCTGCCACGTGGACGCTTTTCTAGGACTTTTCCGCTCTTACTAACGAACTGAGTCCGATGGGAAGGAAGAAAGTCGATAGTTTTCTTTGCTTGCAAGTCGTTTGGCAAACGCCACAGGGTCGGCGCTCGGAGTCCAAGCCAATCCCAACAGAGGTCTAGAGAGTTCAGGGGATTGTACAACAGTTGAATAAGACCAAGTTTGTTTTACAAATAGAACTAGACTCGGTTACAGAGTTGAGTATATGCAATTACCTTTTACGGAGGCTTAAATCGATTACATTCAAGCCCCTAATAATATATATGTATAAATCCTGGCGGATATCAAGAATCGACGCATGATATTGGTTTAATAACATTTAACTTACTATATAAAACAGTACCTAAGGTAGATTTGATGACATCGCCTTTTAGGACAGACGGCAGATGTAACGCAATGCCTGTACCTGTGTTCATGTACATTACCAAATAGTTAACAGTAAACCAATCAAAAAACGTATCATTAATTATTTAAATTTCGCTTAGCACCAACAATGCCGCCCTGCATTTCGCCTAATCATAAACAAATTCATAACAAACGAACAATGAAAACCGACGCATACATTAACGGAATCCAAAGCCTCTTTAAATAAAACGCCATATCTTACTTGTAGAATATGTCACTTACGACCTTTATTGAAGGTTATGGTTGTAACGGAATTTGCATTCTAAGAACAATCATATTGAGTCACTGGGTAGCCGGTATCCAGTTTCGCCACCACATTTTGTAATTTGATTTATTATAAGTAAGACCACACACGATAACCCGTAATGTTACACTCTGATAAGAGAAATGTTAAACATGCTAGTCTAGAACAGATATTTAGGACGTTAGTGTGTTGCAGCTTATACTTACGAGTAGTTCATGTTCCGTCAATACGGTATAGATTAATACAATGTAGGTAATTCAGAGTATATTATTTTGATCGAAAGCAACCACAATACAAAACAAACATAACAGTAAACCAAGAATAACCTCAACAAAATGAAAACGAAACGAAATTTTAAAAACGACGTACGTAAAAGGTGCTAGTATTTTGTCGCTACATTGCTAAGCTTGTTCTTTGTAGAGGAAGCTGCCAGCTCTTCGGTCACCAATGGTATCTATAAGCTTCTGCGAAATCCCTTTGAAGGGGTTCCTTGCTCCTGAGCCCCACGGACTCGAAACTGACAAAGTATGAAATATACATAGTACCTTTTATTTTGTAGCCTACCTACTACTAATACTAGGTACTATTTAAATGCTACTATCAAGTTGTACTCCCTTCGTCTGTTCATAATTTTGTAAATACATTTGAATTCTGATCACGCATTAACTTTTTGTAAATCAAGTGTATACTTATCGCTGTTTCCTATTACAGGTAAGATCCAGTCAATTTTTCCCGATACAGTAAATATTACCATTGGTAATAAAACACGGAAAATCTTGGTATAGTATTTTTTATGTAATTTTTAATTGTCAATTGTTATTTCAAAATATAATTTTATATTAGGTACCCATGACTGCATTCTTTGAAAAAAAAAATCGTCACGCAAACCTTTATTAGTCTTTCAAAATGAAAATGCTTTACTATCTTGGTAACTTTATGATGCTATTTATGACATAAAGACTTCAACAAACCATCGCTTGCAAGGCCTTTGACACGCACTGCCAGGAACTTGCCTAGCAAGCGCTGTATTCTTAGGCGTTTTCCGCTACTTAGCGGGAAAACCATGACATCGGCCACTCGAACCGCTACGAAACTATTGGCAGTAAATATCTAGAACAACTAATATCTTAATGATGTTTTAAACTAATAGAAAATAGTTCAAGTACCAGTAATGTCGTGTCATGTATCATGAGACTTGACTTGGTTCGAAATGTGTTATGGGCGACGGGCTAGCAATCCATTAAAAATAACTGCTAGAGGCGGCACTAAAAATTCAAGTTAATGTGGTCTGCCCACCCTTTTTAGGTAACACAAACGTGAATTAATAATGAACAGATTAATTAAACGTTTCATTAAAACACGAGTAATCAAAGAGATATTTGTCGCGCGCTACAAATTTTGATTAACGTTTATGTTGTGCATCAAAATAATGAAGTAGTCAAAACGGATGTAACTCTCGCTGAAATTTCAATGACATACGATATTGTTTGATGCTGATACAATAGTATACTGTATATATTAAATTATTACATTGACTTATGTGGAATTCGACGCCGTAGGTATGTGTTTGTTTTAGTATGTCGAATAATGCCCGGGGGTTTGTTTCATCCTGGAATAGCGTGCGTGTAAAGCTGTGGCCAAGTTCCTGAGATATCGATATTAGAACCATTGGTCAAGGTAACATTTGCATTGTATTTAATGGTAATCATATGAAATATCATCATCATTTTCACTCTATATATGTTCCACTGCTGGGCATATACAATAAATGCCGATGTAAGTTTCAAACCGCATTTATAACTTTCATTTGTCCAATGCATTTATGCACGTGGTATTTCATTTAAAGTGTGAGTACCTAAATAAAAATACTTGCACACAGTACTCCTAAAAAGGTTAACGCTAGAGTTAAGGCGCCGTAGGTTCATGGTCTTCTCTCCCTCTCACTGAGCATAAGCGTGAGCGAGATGGAAGTGCGTGATCGGAAGCGCGCAAATCATGTTTTTTTTTTAATTTTTTGGCCGTTTAAATTAATAAATAAAAAAGTAAACACTGAGTTCTCTCAAACATGATATTGCCGATTTTTAGAAGCCATTTTAATATTTTTAGCTTTTGTGCATAATTTGTAACAAATATTTTAAATGTATTTTAGACCCTTTTAGACCTATGTTCGTGATTTTTTTCTATCGAGCGTAAATTGCTTAATCATGATTCTAAACACTGATTTCCCTGCAGAAAAGCCTCAAGATTACTATTCGTATTTTTTTGAAACCATATTATTATAAACAGACGCATTATATTGTTTCAAAAACTCTGTTCGCTTAACTTCGCTGAACCTACGGCGCCTTAAACAGTGTAAACATTTAATTTACGACTACTAATTAAAACGTGACTGAGCAAACAAACGCAAATATACGAGTATGTCGTACTATCAATAATAGCTGTAAGCTTGATAAAACCTTTTAGTTCCTTAATATTCCGATTTTTGTGAAGTATAGATAGGTGAGTTGCACCAAACCGTCCGTAGTAAGAGGTGTTCGTTAAAATCTTAATGTATGGAAAGTTTGACAAGTTTCTATGGAATGCCATAGAAACTTGTCAAACTTTCCATACATTAAGATTTTAAGGCGCCGTAGGTTCATGGTCTTCTCTCCCTCTTACTGAGCATAAGCGTGAGCGAGATGGAAGTGCGCGCTCGGAAGCGCGGAAATCATGTTTTTTAATTTTAATCTTTTGGCCGTTTAAATAAATAAAAAAGTAAACACTGATTTCCCTCAAACATGACATTGCCGATTTTTAGAAGCCATTTTAGTATTTTTAGCTTTTGTTCGTAATTTGTAACAAATATTTTAAGTGTATTTTAGACCCTTTTAGACCTATGTTCGTGATTTTTTTCTATCGAGCGAAAAATGCTTAATCATGTTTCTAAACACTGATTTCCCTGCAGAAAGCCCTCAAGATTACTATTCGTATTTTTTTAAAACCATATTATTATAGACAGACGCATTATATTGTTTCAAAAACACTGTTCGCTTAACTTCGCTGAACCTACGGCGCCTTAACGAACACCTCTTACTGCTGCCGAAGTCATGTTTAACGTTGATCGTAAGTTGGAGCAACCCGGCCTTAATCTTTATCCATTACCAAGTGGCATACAGATATGAATGTCACTCAAATGGCAAAGTAACAAACTAATCGTCATATTATGTTATATGCCTTTCTAAACAAAATAATAAAGAATTTTTCTCCAATATGCTCGGAAATGTTCGCCTTACTGTAGCAAAAATAGTACGTGAAGTTCCTCGTTACTGATAAACTCAGATTTAAAAAGTTAAAAGTCATTACTGTACAGTTTTAGCGGCCAAGAAAGTGTATGAAATTCCTTTACTGTATACTTTTTTACCTTTTAACTATATACTTTGACTAAGACAAATCACTACAAACAGCCAAGTGCTCGTATGTTTAAAGACCTTGCAATTTGTCACAACAACTTGCGATAGTTACACTGGTTAGTAGTGTATGGCTGTCTCTTTCGAACGATTGCAAGTTGCTGTGACAAATCACGCCCGTTTGTAGCCTGCTTTAAGTTTTCTTTTTTTTAATGGTCATAGACAAAACGCGTACTTTTGAAAGTGATCGAAGTGACGTTTTTAAATATTTCTCAAATAGTTTTCAATGAAGAAATAAAAATATTTATCGAAATAAAACAACGGACTGAAATGCATTTAGATTGCAATCCCGTTTAATCTTTGATAATTTTAATTGCATAAAACATTTAAAATTGTAACCGATTCTAATCATTTTAAAATTCGTATGTATGAAACTGGCACTATGAGTCGTGTCGTATACATTCAGCTTCGCTTCATCCGACAAAATCAACTTATCCACGAATTGCTGCTTCCCGGACGCTGCAATAATGTACTATTGCCTTATTAGACCATAAGAACTTGGCTGCTCTTTTCCATGCCCCCTATCGACAAGGCCTGCACTTGACTTGCTACTATTTTACCAATAGCAGACATGTTAACTTGGATTACCGATTTCAATGGAGGCCGATGAACTATTATACTAGTAACAAGTCTATGTTAGTGAATTAGGTATCTAATTCAGCTTAGTACTCACTGGTACCTGGTACTGGTGTTACCGTTTATACAAGTCTGAAACAATGTTATTCTTTCTTGCACCAACCCCTCGCCCCCCCTGCCCCTCGTCTCCACCCCCAAGCCCCGTACGTCTTACATCAAAAAAACCTATAAACGTATTCCGCCAAACCGCATTTTCTTTTAAAAATCCGCGTTTTGAAGCGCATCTCCCGTTTTTTGTATTCCGGCAATTGGCAACACTAAATCCTACGCTCCTACACATCACGTGACCTCCTACGCTCCTACACCTGTCGCGAGTTTAGGAAATTATCCCCATCTCAAAAAATGCAGAGCGCCGCTAAAGAAGTATCCACTTCAAAAATAGGTACTTAGGTTTGGTGCGACAATAGGCTCTGAGGGCCTACCGCGAAACGAAAACGAAATTCGTTCGTGTATCTCCATCGCTGTCGCACTTGCTAGTTCGAGCGACAGAGACGGAGATATTCGAACGAAGTTCGTTTTCACTTCGCGGTAGCCACTCTGGACTCAGCGTTTGCTGCTATCCTGTCGGCTATACAGCCCCATTTTTCAGCCCGCACCTACCTCACGGGATACAAAAATTATACAAGGGAAACATTCGCATTATTCGAATTAATGCCTTTTCTACCAGTCAACCGTACGGCCAAACCTGCAAATTGCTGGTGCACGAGACAGACTAACAAAACAAAAATTCTTAAATACAAGAATTAATAATGTTATGTTTATATGGACTATCCATATAGTTCAGCTATGCGGCCCGCCGAGCTTTGGCGACTGGCCCACTATCCACCTTCCACCCTTTACAAAAACCATAAATATGTACAGTCGCCATCAGATATATCGGAGCGGCCAAAGTGCTCACGTCTGTATTATCGAGGCATTAGAAACGTGTTCAGATATTAGTGAGCACTTTGGCCGCTCCGATATATCTGATGGCGACTATACATCGTGACCAGGGGCTGCTTTCTACCCTAAAATGTCTTTGCGGCCATCGTAGAAAAAAAGTTGAGTATGGCAAGAGACCATAAGGCCATCCGCCGGAAACAAATTGAACTTAAGTTCTGTCTCTCTGGGGACCGATTTTTGACTTTCGAGCGCTCGAAAATCAAATAAAAGTTAATACGTTTGTAGTTTCAAAATGACCGGCCCTTACTTTTTACCAATAGAATTGAATACGAGTGGTAAATGCCACTCGTTTTTAAATTTTCTATCGCTATTTTAAAGTAGCATTTCATAATTTTTGTCAGTTTTCGAGTGAAAGAGTCGAGCGCTCGAAAGTCAAAAATCGGTCCCCTGGACTATGAAGAACATCTGGAAACAAGCATGAAAATATCAAAAAACTGTATCCCGATTACAGGAAATTAACCAAAAAAAAAGATTTTTAATACAGAAGGTAGCATATGCCACGAGCATACCTTCGAATCGATTGATACGTCATTCATCAAAATCGGTTCAGCGTGTTAAACGCTACGGTGGAACAGACGTAAATACAAAAATAGACTCCATAGAGTTGAGAGCGAGGGAACGTGTTGCTTCAGCTGTCAACACGGCGAATCCTCAAACATATCAAGGGTCGGCAATGCCCATGTTACTCGTTTTGAGTTACATGCGTCTATAGGCTGCGGTGTCCGCTTACCATCAGGCGGACCGTACGCTTATTTGCCACCGTCGTTGTATAAAAAAAAGTGCCAAATTCCCTTCATTTTCTGGCTGTGCCGTAGTTGGGCAAAAAGGATAACTGGCGGTAGATACCTAAGAAACTTTTATAAAACCCCTATGTCATTATATAAAATCAAACATTATGTGTTTACACAGTAATACGTGATGTACTTACATTGAAGAGATGAATTATAACTGTATTAAAACGATGTTTAAATGTGTTTGAATTCTCGTTAGGTACTTTAACATTCCACCGAGCGGAAATCACAAAGATTCGCGTTTTACAACATTATTGGTGGTAATAAATGTTTTTAATCCCATCCAGTGTCAGGTCTACATGTGTACACGACCTAAAATTTTCCAGCACATATGCTGCAGCCTTTATAACAGCGCGGGCACTTAATATTAATTAATTTTTTTCTACTTTTTTGTTATTTCTTTATGTATTTAAAAGTACTTAGAAATAACCTAATAATTGAAATAACACTGACTTGCTTACAATATGAATCGTTCATCAAAATTTGATTTTGATGTGCAATAGTTTAATTTTGATGGGCAAGTCAGTATTTTTTGTTGCGTGGCCAGATATTTTTGGTAAGCGATGAAAATTTCCCTTTATTTATTTATTAGCTTTGCCAAATTGACCATTCAGTTTAAATTATGTTGGTTCAACGTAGCGCTTGATTCACCTATCATAAAACTACCAAGACTAAAATGTTATGAAGAGGTAAATTGTCAGTTTGGACGTAGAACATATAAGTATATCTATACTAACATATAAGTATATCGCCAAGTGGCTGATAATATGAAGCAAGTCGATCAATTTCTATTAATTGTACAGCTGTAGCTTTTATATCGCAACTCACAACTTCCATTGAAAAGTATTATTCCTTGCCCACCACGCAAACATAGCTCACAGTAAATACATGTAAGAGAATAATCAAACAAATGTGAGCGCAATCAACGTGAAACGTCAAACAAAGATTAACACAGTGTCAGTTTAAAGACAACAATTAAGCATAATATAATTTACGAGAAAGTTAATTCGTTTCACATTTAAGTAACATATTTATGCAAATCATTTATATATAATAAGAAATGGAAAAGTAAACTTTCATACAAACTGAATGCTTAATTGTCGTCACAAAACTGACGCTTAGTAATTTTTTGTTTCACGAGACACGACGCTAACTGGGTACACAATAATTTCAGCCCGTACAACAAATAAAGTGAATTCTCTGCGGGTCCGTTCGCTGTGCTCGATCAATGTTTATTAATTAAATTTCGTACATGCCTCTGTCGGATATTCGTAGGTGGCGATTTACCTGTAAATTAATTCGGTATCAACAACATGTTACGTGTCATGTTCAAGTTTTCGTTATTAGACCGGCGTTTTATATTCAAGTGCTCTTTTTGATTGTTTTGTGACTTTGTGGCAAATTCTTTGGGCTGTGTTGTTTTTTGCATGTTGATTTTGAGTGCTGGAATCGAATAGTGTTATGTAATGCGTATGAAAAAAATGTTATTGGATATCAGTGGCTGGCTATCGAAAAGTATATAGGTGACAGCATAGTTAATAACTCAGTTCTACAAAGTTTCTATGAAATCATCTTGACGTTTTTTTTATAAATGACAGGATCGCGAATTCGACTGCCCACGAAACCACTAGTATATCGTGGATTAGAAAGGTGTTTACAATGTGTACATACAAATTATTTTATTCGAAGATTTTTACCTACACATAAAAACGTCAGTGTTGTTGTGTTTTTCGAATGTAACAAATCATTGTAAGAAACATACATCACATCAATACGTAATGAATGATATAAGGAGCAAAAAAAAATTTTTGCCTGCGACTGTACATGAAACTTAATCAAAACAGACATACAGATATATCATCGTAGATATGAAACTACATTAAAACAATAACGTCACGCCCGAACAAGCCCAAATAACTTTTATAATAATACATTAAGACGCAACTTAAAGGGGTGACAAAACTTATAATTGCTGACGCAACTTAGATTGCCTTACCGACCGAGTATTACAAGTTGTGGGTTGGATGGGGTATTGATTTACATGAATTCAGAAGCAAAACTGTTTGGAACATTGGCGGTTTCATGAGAGCGGAAGTATTTAATCGCACCTCGTGGAAACACCCAAATATAATGCAATCGAGAACAAAGAAAATGCCTAAAATTTGCTTAGAAATCCTATAGAACACGAATTTTTTGTAGTAGGTAATAATCTCACGTAAAAACCCCTGGTCGTTTTACGAATTTGAATGATAGTTCATAGAAGTACAACTCCAAAAATAACTCCAAACGCAGGAATCGTCCTCGGCCACAATTGAACTAAAGGTGGTTTGATTTCCAGGAAAGGGGGAAATTTGCGCAAATGGAAAGCCTATTTATGAAAGTTAGTTTCATAAGTTGCCTTAAGGCATTAAGTCCGCCATTTGTACTTCTTATTTGTGCAATAAAGTTTAAATAAATAAATAAATAAGTTCCTTAAAAATCACGCCGTTAGCCTGTGTATGTCTAATAACGTTTTGTATGGAAATCGAACCACCTTAACGTCACAAAACACACCCCTCCCGCACCGCCCAGGTACAGCAGTAAAGTGCTCATTAGACGGTAGACCTATAATAGAGGTAGTATCAAGCAAACTAAAAGAGCTATGTTGTGTATATTATTAGTAGTTAAACTCCTAATTTATGAATATTACGTAAATAAAAGTTTTATAGCATAATATCCGATGTAACGCGATGCGATACAGCGCTGGATGTGGAACATAAATTAAGTTTTGCAATGAATGCGCTGACTACTTAAATATTGCAACAGAGAGTAGTCGCTAAATTCCGTTCATTTGGTGGCTTTTGTGCCTTTAACGAGCGGGCTTCAGTGAGGAGCAGCTAACTTTATTACTTAACAGCGCCAGCGTTTCTGAGACGCTACCGCGAAACGAAAACGAATTTCGTTTGTGTATATCCTTCTCTGTCGCTCGAATAGTCAAGTAGCGCTTTGCTAGACGACAGCAGCTTCTTGAAATTGACAGCTAGTGTTAAGCAGGCACTTATATCGTATCGGATCCGATTGCAAGTTGTATCTATTCTCATTAAAACGCAAAATCTACAATTGTACCTTAAGGGTCGCCAGGGCGTTCGACTCTTCATACAAATGTAGTAGAAGTTCTCATCTACAGGCCGCATTTCTTAACCGGTTGTCTTGAAATTTGTGAGCAGGTTCAAGTTTTTTTAATTTAATAGTATTTTTGTAGATTCGGTTGTTCGAAAAAAAAGACAGACACGTGAATTCTACAGCTCACAGAACCACATCCATAATTATGAACTGTAAGCGAAGCATAAAGATACCTGTTTTCCGCGAACTGTTATGTGCCAAGAGATTCCTTTATCTATAGCATTGGGAAACTCATATAATTTCCCTTTGTACCTCAGACAATTAGACTTTGACATTTCATGGCCAGCCGTCATTCCTAATCACACGTCAACTAAAGCCAAATTCGTCCGTATCCAACTGTCGCCTCTGCCTCCCTAGTCCATGACAGCTGTCCGGCAAACTATCGCCGCTTCGTTACGGGCTAGATTAATATTTCGTCCCAGTAAATACGTTATGTGAACGAGACAAGTTGCCAAATTGTGGAAGTTACCGCCCTAGGGACGGAATTTTTAAATTGTGAGTGCAATTAGCGTTTAAACTATTTTTTGGGTGGTTTCGTTTGTTATAATGGATTCCGTGACGCGCCGTACGGATTTTGAACGTGTGGACTTGATGTCTAGAATCTACGGAGCGTTGTGCATTTTTGTATCACGTCGACTTTTCAGGCGTGTGGACGTGTAGTTTATGAGTGCATTATGACTGTTATATAACAATCAGTTAACTGACAATATTTTTGTGAGTATAAATTCCTTAGTCTAGGATGTTTTCTATGCATTTGACTATAATTAAGTATATATGGTGCCACAATTACCGGTCCTGTGTCCTCTTTGGGGGAGGCCTATTTCAAGCGGTAGACATCTCTCGGCTGATATGATGATGATATTGAAGTATATGGTCGTCTAGTAAGCCAAAGGACAAGCCTGACTTCATTTGAGTCTAGAGTCTAGATCAATAATGGATACCATTACATCATCATCATTATCATCATCGTCATTTCTACAATTGCTCTTGTCGGTGAATTAAGTTCCAACTTATTCTACAGCATTCCATTAAGTACTCTGATTTACCTTTACATTAAATAGAACGAAAATAAGAGGAATCAAGGCAGAATCGAACCACGATAAGAATGAATCTGTAATTTAACTATTTCCAGAAAACGTTAGAAAATATCCAATATGCAACATGGGAACTGGCAACTAGGAAGCTTGCAAAGCTAAACTGGAAGAATCGCAGTGTCACCTGCGCCTGTCGGGGGACAGTTTAGCCTGTCCAACTTGGGAGGACTTTTGTCTTAATATAATATCAATTCACAAGTTTGCAGTTAAAAGTTATGTTTAGCAGTAGAACTCGCAAGCCGGTTATAAAATTGGATCGGGTTAAAATCTATATACCAAGTATTAGAATCAGAATCAACAATTTATTCGTGCCACAAGCTTCCCAATTCAGCATGATGCCGACTTTGCAGCCAGCGCTGGTTTTCGGAAACGTAACTTACAATTATTGAGGATGAAATTAAACTAAAAATTAAATAAAAACAAAAAAAATAGAGTTAAAAACAAGCGAACAATGAAATCAGATTAAAATAAGGAGCAATAAAAAAATCTAAAGCATTACTTACGAACTTGGGGAGGGGCGTCTCACTTCGTGATTTCTTCGTGCCGCTACAGGTACATACCTACCGACCCGGGCCGGTATGTTAGCGATGCTATGGCTCGCACGCGTTTTATCGCAGCGCGTTCCATGCGATAGAAAGGGATGTCCCCGTTCAGGGTCGTTCGGCATACCTCAAAAGGGGATGTGTTAACAGAGAACCTTCTGTACGTAGTACTGTTATTTATTCTGTGCTTAGGGGTTATTTACCTCCGTGGGGGTAAAACAGCTAAGCATACCATCTTAGAGGGATAAAAGAGTTGGTATCTAAAATCGATGAATCATCGTCATAATTATATCAGCCGAAAGACGTCCACTGCTGGACACAGGCCAAAGAGTATACTTAGCGGATATGGGTTGTGATTATTGAACCTGCTCGCAAAATTTGACGAGAATCGGTTGAGAAGCGCGACCTGTAGAAGAGAACAGCGGCCGGACATCTGGATATGTCCAGATGCGATAGAATTTCGGCACACGCTGAAACGGGGAGATTCGTTCGCTCGTTCGTTAATTATTGCATTGTTTTGGGACAATGCCAGTTATCTAGGTGTGAAAAGAAATACGACGGTGTCCTTTGTTTTGGGTGTCAAAATAACAAACCGGTGAAATAATTATTCATTTCGCTGTCAGACTCATACAGAAGGTGTTATGTAGGGAATATCATTCAACTTTTGACTATTTCATATCCTTAACCAGAGGGGTGATCGCGCAAAGATTCACACGTACGTTAGGACAACTCAACTGTCATTTTTCCATACTAAAAGTGACATTTAGGTCTACCTGACGCGCGTACAATGCGTTACGTTTTTTTTTATACAACGACGGTGGCAAACAAGCGTACGGCCCGCCTGGCGGTAAGCGGACTCCGCAGCCTATAAACACATGCAACTCCAAAGGAGTAATATGGGCGTTGCCGACCCTTGATATGTTTGAGGATTCGCCGAGTTGGCAGCAGAAGGAACAAATTATCTCGCTCTCAACACAACGCATCCTCGGGAGCTCTGGCGTGCTCGACCTCCAGAAATAAAGAAACATCGTTTAATTTGTGCTTATTTGGTAATTTCAAAAACATGATGTTTCTCTTAAATATGGTTTCTCTTAAATATGGTTTCTCTCAAAATTTTATCCTTATTACATATCCGTAGAAAATTACAATTTAAACGCCCTCCCGTAATAACCCGAGTTTCGAATTATAATGGTTCATTTACTCGTATCATAGGGGCTAATTCGTGTTAACTTTTGAGTTACGTGGCATTTTATATCACGTGCCATTGCAGGAATTAAGATGGATTTATATTGGCAACACTGACATTTTCATTTTTTTACTTGTTTAATGGATGACTACCTTATGTAACACAGCCGCCTTTTTCACGCATTGTACTTTTTTTTAACAACCATCATCGCTGAGAGGGTTTTTATGATCCGAAAGACGATGGGTTTATCGTGTTTTCTTTGGAGTTACCATGGTCACCTTATTTATTTATTATTAGGAGCCTATGGCGTCCCACTGTCGGGCAAAGGCCTCCCCGTCCGTTTCCAGGCATCCCGATCCCAAGCAGCGTCTGGCCAATCCGTTAAAAAGTTTCTCGTCCCTCCATCGCCGACGAGATCTACCACGTCTCTGTTTTGAGCTGTCGGGCTGCCATTCAGTGGTGATCTTGCCCCACGGCTCACTTGGCATGGGGCAGACATCACCCTCCTAGCGTTATTCCGGGTTATGCCCCTAAAGGAGCCCGGGGTCCGCTTTGACACCTAATCCCATGATTTGGCATAGGCACTAGTTTTACGAAAGCGACTGCCATCGGACCTTCCAACTCAGAGGGAAAACTAGACCTTATTGGGATTAGATCGGTTTCCTCTCGATGTTTTCCCTTCACCGAATCACCTCTCTCATAATTACTTACATATATTACCAAACGAATACCGCGGCATGTAAAAAACAAAAGCTTGTAAGTGACGTATTTAATCTGCATAATTACAGGGACATAAAAAGTAGGACAGAAAGATTTTGAAGAGGCAATAGCTTCCATTTAAAAGGTTTACACTCGAATAAACTGCTGTATCTGTCTCAACTAGCAACTACGATTCTAAAACTGACCGTCAGCACGTAAATCTAAAACTTTCCCCAGACACGTCCCCTCTCTTTCCCTCCCACGCCACCAGCAACACTATCCCTCTTCCATCCCGCTCTAGGAAACTTTTTCCACGTAACAAAGAAACTGTGAACATTTAAACTTGCGAGCATTATCTTGAGCTTGTTCTTTAAAAATTTTACTACCCCTGAGATGGATGACTTCATTTTAAATTTTAGTTTGGGAACTAATTTCATGGTGGATATTTTCGAAGAGTTTCGTGGGCAGCAAGGGATTTATGCAGGTGATTACGTGTGCTGCGGCTAGTATAACCGAGCTATGAAGTAGAAATGTCCTGACTGGTAATTTCAAGCGGTTAAACAAAATTTTTAAATCATTTATGTTTATGTGGTCTGGTCTGGTACTGGTCGGTTGCCAAACGGTTACTTGCGTATATGTATAGAAATATTAAAAGCAAATTAATACAATACAATATATACTCTGTCTGTCTACTGAGCGAACTGAGTCATAATTATGGATTATGGGCCATCCAATCCAACATCCAAATACGACAGCTTTATTGATAACACTCGCAACTCTCCGCTACTTATGAAAGTTTTCTTATTAAGAAGGATTGATGATATGGGTTGGTAGATACACATCGATTGACCTACGTCTGGCTTTTATTTTATTTTATAAAAACCTGTCCAGCGATTAACCCTAGTCTCGCCTGATGGTAAGCGACGACAGAGCCTAAGATGAAGCTCACTGGCTCAGTAATAGCCTATCCACTCGTTTTAAAGGCACCTAGATGGTGCACAAGTATGGACAACCAGTTCTTCGAGAAAAAAAACACTGGGTAGTTGTAATTTAATTGTTTCTGTTATCTTTGAATCGGTCTTAGTATCCGCCAAAATTGTGCGAAGTATCGAGATAATGAAAATCCACCAGGGGTGCGCGAATACAAATTCACCAATAACATTGCTAGCGTCGCCTAGGCATATTAGTGGATATGTTTCTCACACACCGCTCCGTTACCTTGCATCGCCACGCTATTATGTAACTTGTCTCAACCTCACCTCGCCGTTCACCCACAAATATAGGACCCTACCCTGACGCCACGATTCGTTGTAACTAAGCGTCGGTAGAGGTCTAGTTTCGTTAGGCGTGATGGGTGAGGTTAGGCGCATTAGCGAATTCCGAATAACAGCCCAGCTCTAGTGCATTCATCACCCTTGTCCAGGAGTAACCCGCGATTCTTTCTGATATCTTCGACAATGTAAGCTGCTACAACCTAATGGTCCATCTTTAACCAGCCGTGACTATTGTTGTCCACCTACCAAAGATCAACATGTCCAAAGACGTCCACTGCTGGACATAAGCTCCTCCCAAAGAGTGCCACAGTGACCGGTCCTGCTCCACCCGAATCCAGCGGACTCGCGTGACGTTTACCATGCAGGTCATCACCGATAACTGTTTGGCAAAATATCCTGCTGACTTTGAGAATTTCCCAGTTTCCCCCCTCCCCTTACCTCCTACGTGTAAAAGCTTACACGAATGATGAATCAAGTTTATAAACCGAAAACTTCGGCTATTACTTCAGATGGGTGTTTAAATTTTCGCAATAAAAGTTGCGAGCATTGTGCGTTATTTTGACGGAGCTTTTGAATCGAACTTTGGCAACTCGACCTCATAAGCTTATATTAAACAGCTTCTTAGTCTAAGTTTGGGCTTTGGTGATTTAATGAAGAATGCGAGGGAGCTTTTCGGTTTCAGGTGTTGGAATTGGTTTTTGGTTTTGGGTGTTTGTTTGATTTAAAGTATAATGAATGCTCATGAAAAATTAAAGAGAATTACAGGGTGATTTTCATATACATTACTTGTTTAAACTTCTTTTATCATCAAGCTTCAAATAAATTATCAGTAGGTATAACATTTTCAAAGACTCCTAATCATTAAGATAAGATAAAAATCATTTATTAGAGTAGGATATTAAAATCACTTTTGCATCGTCAAAGATGACTATTAATTCGTTGTTTTACAAATATTACCTTTTCAATGTATCTATTTATTACATGTCTGTTTCAATTATTTTCAAGGTTGTAACACATTTTATAAGTTAATTAATACATGAGAGAAGGATAAAAAAATACATTAACTAACTATAATGGCACATGTGCCATGTAGCCTATCTCAAAAATGTTAGTAGTTATTTATTACATTTGTATGACGTTTCCGTGAGTCACCGACGGTGCTGGCTGAAAATCAGCGCTGCAGGTGTCTGACACCTCAGCATAGTGCTGAGCCAGTGTCCGGTTCACTGCCGCAGAGACACACTGGTTTCATGTCTTATCTGTTTTTTTTAATTCTATTGTTTACTATGTGTGTCCTGTGTGTTTGTGAATAAATGTATCTTTCTTTCTATCTTTCTTTCTTTCATGTGTTGTACCAGCAGCAAAATTGACGAGGCGACGCATATGCTATGTTTCATAGGATTGAGATCACCTGAGTAAGTTTCCAGTACATATCAAAATACATAACGATGTCTATGTCTAGCCAATTTACTAAGTGCGTCGGTCGGGCTCCAAATAAAGCAGAATTCAAGAAAATTTGTATCTTAGCACATTATTTGGTAACTTTCTAATTATTTATCTTACGGCATACAAAATTCCTTTTTTATGCCGAACGGTGCTTGTTCCGCATACAAAAGGCATTTTGTTGATCCTTTGCAAACATGTTGTATTGTTGTATTGGGGTCGTCCCCTTAAAACACAAACAAACATCCGAACAAACATTTCTCTGTAACATCATGGAGTGTCATTTTTTGTCAAAGGTTTTGATCAGGGTGCGTATGATGGTTGCTATTTTATCACTACTTATAGTGAAAATGCCCCTACATTCAATATTTGGCAGCTGTCATCCCAGTACAATTTATATGACGGCTGTCAAATATCGGCTGTTAAAAAAATCTACTTATAATGCTGTGGATAAGACATACGTCACTTATACACTCCCAAACTTTTCTGAACTTTTTTTTAATACTACGCCGTTGGGAATCGGCCGTACGGTTTGTCTTGCGGTAAGCAAACACCATGCGGCTGTCAAACGGCGGTCGTGGGTTCGAATCCCGGCTCGTACCAATGAGTTTTTCGGAACTTATGTACGGAATATGATTTCATATTTACCGTTAGCTTTTCGGTGAAGGAAAAACATCGTAGGAAACCTGCATACATCTGCGAAGAAATTCAAAGGTGTATGTGAAGTCCCCAATCCGCACTGGGCCAGCGTGGGGACTACTGCCCGTTCCCTCTCATACATGGGAAGCATACAAAGCAGTGGGACGTATATAGGCTGATGATGATGAAGCAAACACCATAGCCTATGGATGATTGAGGCTCCAGAAGATTAACAAGAGCTTTGCCGACCCTTGATTGATTTAATGATTTAAGGTGTCGATAGCTAGACTCTCATGCATGTTCGTCTCTCAGGACCCCCTCCCCACCCTCTTGGGAAGCTCTAGCTAACCTCCAAATCCCATCTCCTCCACCAACTCTAGAGGTAACGGAGGCGT
This sequence comes from Epinotia demarniana, assembly GCA_945867215.1. NCBI lineage: Eukaryota > Metazoa > Arthropoda > Insecta > Lepidoptera > Tortricidae > Epinotia > Epinotia demarniana. The sequence continues at coordinate 9,371,753 of OX244281.1, forward strand.
ATGCTTGAATAAAAACAATTGAAGTGTCAATCATTTTTCTGTTTTATACCCCAATTTGGTTATAGTCAGTAGACGTATAGTTTTTGTTTACAATATAGGCTAGCTGTATGGTTGCCGGTCATATCACGAGCTCCTATTAAAACCTCTTGAATACAGCCCATGCCGTCACGTACCAGGTCATGTCTAGATAAAGTACATTTTATTCATGCATCCATACAGTTACCCAGAATCTAGGCAAGCCGGTAGCCGTAACGGTAATGCACAATATTGACCCCGCTAGCCGACCAAGTCAAAAAGGCATTATAACTATATGAAACACGTATGTTCTTGGAACTATTGGATTCGGGTGGCGTGTAACCGTACCCTTCGATGTATTCCTCTATAAATTGCTTAGGATTGAGGGTAATTACGCTTGACAGGAAGGTAATATTAGTGTAGGTGTCGGTTAGGATTGCGAGGTTCGGGTAATTTTGCGCGCGTATTGGGTTTTCATGTGAAAGTCAAGATGATTTATACCATGTGCCGAGAACGCAAACTCAGATGATCCGTTTGATTAAAATAAATTTACAATCGCAAACATTACTGGGACCTTTAAACTAACTGAACGAGCGAGCAAAACAAACGAAGTTCTCCGTTTCAGCGGCGGCAAAAATTCTGTCGTATGTCGAGACGTCCAGATGACACGCTGTCCAGCTGTTCTTATCTACAGGTCTCATCAACCAAATTTGATAAATTATAGAGTTTTTATTTTGATTCATTTATCGTTTTTTTTTAAGAAATGACTGCTTTGCCTGTTCTCCAGCTCACAAAGTAGGTTAGGTTCTGTGTTAAGGTCCATTCTTGACACTGGTGAAATATTTTTTGAAATCAGAAAGTAGATCCAGAGATTACGCGCTCTGTCCAAACATAAAACCTCACTCACTCACATATATACTATTAAAAATCGACAAATAGGTCGCACAGCCAGTCGACCGCGCCAGATGTTAAGTTCGTGGTCCTCGGGGTCGCCTTTATAATATTAACTAGTACATATGTTGTTTAGGCTAAGTGTACATCACACTCTGAGTATGTAGATGTGTGAACAGTATTAAAACACTAAGTGCGGCGACGTCATTATGGCCGATGTACCGTACACCACACCTGGTTGTGGGACTTTAGAGCTGATTTAGGGTAGACACGTCACTGGCATACGGTATACGGAAATTATTCGACTACAAACTTTACTGCATTTATGGATATTTGCATACCTAAAACTATGTAGTAATTATTGTGCTTGCCATGTCACAAAATTAAAACTGCCTGCAAATAAGACTCCCTGAGACTTGGTACTACGAAATATCCCGCAACTTTTTACGGTGCAAGAGTTTCGAGACTTGGCCTCTTTGTTACATGGAATGTTTTTTTATGGGATGTCATTTCTTTTTGTAGGTCATTGTGTTATCAATACAGACAAATTATGAATGCAGTCTCATTTTTGCATTTTCCTTTTTTGTCCCATTCACTGCTAATGTAACTTTGTAATCCTATATATTTATATGGGATTACATTATGCAGTTTGCGTATCTACAAATGGACTGAAATTACATTTTTTTTAGTTTTCCCTTGATTAATATACTAAACACTAATTATATTCTAAATTTGAAGCTTCTATGTCGGCTAGAAGTGCCTTAGACTTTTGATGATCGATCAGCCAGTCAGAGACAAAATTATTCTTAATTTAACTTTGACTAGTTATAATTCTTAAAGTACTGGTTCAAATTGAATGACATTATAAATTTATCGTGTTTATACAATACGTGCTTGGTTACTGATAATTCAGGCTTCTAGTTTTATCCACAACGAATTTATAGGGGGGGTTGAAAATGGCTTGAACTGCTTCGAGAAAAGTATTGTATTTTTTGCCCGACTACGGCAGAGCAAAAAAGAAGGGATATGATTTTAGCATGAGTTTTAGCAGCGCGGCGTGGCGTGGTTTACGGTTTTGTGGGACTCTGTATTTGTTTGTGCTGTATATCTTTTTATTAATAAATAAATAAATAAATAATAATAATAAATTATATAAAACATTGCTATTTTTTGTTTTGAGTTAGCTCGTCGTAGTCGGGTTACAGATTTTAAACTTTTTGCACTTGTTTATTGGTACTTCACGCAGTGTAGGAAAGATATAACAAGCATTCCGGCTAACTGTTCGCATCTGCCCTCCCATCTATCTAAGGGTACACCTGAGGGACGGGATAAAGATGACCGAAGGACAGTAACACCGGCACTTTGCAAAAATTAAGGACAAGCACGTCGTTTCACACAAAATGTGTATATGAGGTAAAGTAACGACGTCCTGTGTGTGCGAATATAAAGGAGAGAACCCTGCATACACACTCATTTATTGAATCGAAGGATTCATATTTAATAATATACCAAAGTGTTTAATTTCAAAAGATCAACAACATATATTTAAAAAAGCCTTAAAAATGTTCTAGCTCATAAAAGTTATTATACCATAAATGAATATATAAATGATAGTGACATGCATGCTCAACAATTTGTAAGCCCTAAGGCGCCACATAGTGAAACTGACCATTATTCTGTAACATCCATAGCCTATGGACAAATAATAATTTATCTTTGTAGATTACGATTCCAATTCATTTAAAAAGAAAACGGACATATTTTTGCCAGGACTTTAAGCCAACGCAGTTACAAAGTATTTTTTTATGTACTAAATTTGATATAAAATACCTTTCAGCCATTAAGCAGATGTGTATCGCCCTCCATTCGTATCCCCAATAAGTACCTACCTACTAATAATATTTACTAAAACCAACTTTACCCTTTTTACTGGGGTAGTCTGGAAAACATTTTATGGTATTATTACTTACAAACCATATATTTAATTATGAGGAATTTAAAATAATTCTGTATCTGGCATTATCTTTCAAATCGTATTCCATTACTTCTTTCATTTGACAACACAAAAGATGCGCCTATAATTTGCCAATTACTTGCAATAGAAGAACTGTTTATTCTATTATTTCTATTATATGCTGCAATTGTAGAAAAAAAAAGTTAGTCGTATGAACATATTCTTTAGCTAATTGTAGTAAATTACTCCAATCGTTAAGGCCAAGTCAGCTTCCTTTGAATTTTATTTCTAATAGAAAAACTTAAGATTAAACACAATTATGTATGGCATAAAGTACTAACATTCTTAACGTAATAATCATCATCGTCACCATATCAGCCGAAAGACGTCCACTGCTAGACATAGGCTTTTGTACGCAATTTTCTTTGCAACGGTCTCGCATGCCGTTGTTTTTTGCAATAGGTTTGGCATGTTACCGTTCGAATACAGAGTGCTAACGTCAATTGTTCAGCTTTAACATTGAGGTTATAAAATGAATAGTTTTCATGATACTCTCTATATAAACGTCCCACTGCTGGGCACAGGCCTCCTCTCATGGATGAGACGGAACGGGCAGTGGTCCCCACGCTGGCCTATTGCGAGTTGGGGACTTCACATACACCTTTGAATTTCTTCTCAGTTGTATGCATGTTTCCTCACGATGTTTTTCCTTCACCGAAATCCATACTAATATTATAAATGGGAAAGTGTATGTGTGTGTTTGTTTGTCCGTCTTTCACGGCAAAACGGAGCGACGAATTGACGTAATTTTTAAGTTGAGATAGTTGAAGGGACGAAGAGGGACATAGGATAGTTTTTATCCCCGAAATCATCCCCTAAGAGGATGAAATGGGGGGGGGGTAAAAGTTTGTATGGATCTGCGATATAAACGAGTTCCAGGCAGAAGCTAGTGCGAAATAACGGTAAATATCAAATTATATTCCGTACATAAGTTCCGAAAATCTTATTGGTACACGCCGAGATTCGACTCCACGACCACCGTTGACAGCCGCGTGAACTACTGGGCTACCGTAGCTTTTTATGATTACCATTTTATAACACTGTAAAAATGGTTGTCACTCCACACTTATGAGATACGTGATAGTAAAGCTTGTCTGTGTCAGCAGTTTAAGCTTTCGATAGTTTTCTTTTTTTTTGCCTGCTACTAATATCTCTTTTTGTACGTCTTTCTCTGAACGTATGTAACCTAATTGGCAATGTCCGTGTATCAAATATTTATTAGTCGATTCTGGTCTTACCCTTTTATATTGATTCTCTCTGGATCTTGTAGACATAGAATCCAAAGCACATTATGGATTTAGGATTATTCTGAGCGTTTATTTTTAGTTAGTATATCAGCAACTTACCCTTAACAGAATCTTGGTAGATCAAAAAAGTGCTACGTAATAGACCTTTGTGCTATAAATTCGATATTCATATAATACCTAACTCATCTTTTTCTTTCTCATGTCAATGGGTCTTTTATTAAGTTTGTCTGTCATTACTCCATACAAATTACCAATTCATCTTCCATTTAACGAAGTAGTAATCCTATTGTCATGATATTCATTTTCGCTTGGCGAAGATTAGTTTTTTCATTTACATGCCACTAATATATCTCTTTTTTTATTTATGTCTTTTCATGTTATTAGATATTTCTTATTATTCATGAACAAATTATATTCAGTAGGTATTCTATTTCGATAAAAAATACTAACGTCTTAGAAAACGAACGTTTATATTTTCTGAGAAATCCAGTAATCCAATATGGAAAGTTGAGTTCTTGGCTCGTAATCTGGGCTTCTCGATAAAAAAAACTTATTTCTCGGTAAAACTAAACTAGACGTTTTGCAGCGTTTTGCAAAGAATTTTATTTAATTTTTTCCATAAGATAAATTATTCTTTTGACTCGACTAAATACTGTCCAGTATACGTTTACAGTATAAACATTCTGTAACTCATTTTAACCTCACCTCACACCCACAAAAATATTTTGACGTCGCAATTCGTAGTAACATGGCGTAATCAGAGGTCTAGTTTCTTTAACCTTTTCACCGCCAAACACGTGAAATCACGTCATCGCCGATTCGTGACACCGACGCCAAAGACGGCATTTGCCGACATTTTTTTATTTTTTATTATTTAAAATAATAATAAAAAAAAATATCCATTATTTTTTTACCCTTGTGGCGTGAGGTGGCACGGCAAGTTGCTTTACCATCTAGCGGTGAAAAGGTTAAGCGTGACGGGTGAGGTAAGGCGTATTAGCGCGTACCGAAAAAAGCCCTGTATGCTGCAAGGCAGTGACTACGAGTATTCTGGAAACACGAAAGAGGAGGGCATATGTTTTCGTCTCGTGTGGCTCGAGTCCCGTCGCGGGGTATATAAATTTATTACGTTATGACGAGCATGTTAGTGCACATGATAGGAATTTTCTATGGAACTTAATTAGTAAACGACATAATTATTAGAGCATCTTTAGTGTCATTATGTTTTTAATATAACTTTTTCAGTACTTACCGTGTTTTTTTAATAGAAATACCCTTCAAAGAAATTTTCTCTGGTAGTATTTACTCTTCACACTTCACTAAAACATTTAGAACCCGTTAAAATTAACTAAACAAACTGGTTTTTTTTAAATAAGACACAAAAACGGCATTAGTAAAACGGAACCAACCCGTGCGACTTAATATTAGGAATTGGAACCTTCTGGCTTTAACACAAGTTTTGAATTTTTGTAGTATTCTTTTGTGAGTTGGTTCCTTTCGCAAAACTGCGTCCATTAACATTTACAACAGAATCAACAATCCAGCGTAATTACTTAGGCGACAGTATAATCAATCACAGTACGTCTCTGGGTTGAGAGATAAACAGGTTGTACTCGGTAACCGGAAAGTCTAAGGCGTGGTTCTCAATCTGTTAGACCTAAAAACAGATGAAGAATAGTACAAATTCTTCACGTTAAGGTGGTGCATTGGCCATCTTACCCTCGATTAATTTCATCATCAAATGATAGTTGATCCAATATAATGAAGATAAAGCGTCTGACCAAAAAATGCTCCTACTCGTAGCTTGCGGTCTATATCGTGATTACTTGATCAGTAATAGAGCCTGTGGACTGTGGTGGTGTGGTGTTCTGTGTGGTGTGTGTGTGTGTGAACTTTGTTTTTATTTTATCCGTTGTTTGTAGGTATGTGAGACTACTCAGTGGATGCGAGACTCGATAATATAAAGTTGTGAAATATTTCCGCCGGTGTTTCATTCGCTGTCTACACCACAATTATCCGCATTTGATGTTTATTTGTTTTAAATAAACATCAAACATAGACAAATTAAAAACACATCCGACACATATAACATAGCGTAGAACTATTTCGACAGGCAATAATTATGACTAAAAACTCATTTAAACCAGTTTATCAGTTTGGGAGCTGCAGTGCAACAGACAGACACACATGTTGAACTTATAACACCGTCGCTTTACCTACGACGGGGTTAAAAAGTCGTTTAATTAGTTCGTTACGTTTTGTTAATGTTGATACTTTATTACGTAATAACAAAGGCAAGGTTCTAAGACATGTAGTTATCAGAAACCGCAGTTTTGCAATCCGATTACAAGTCACCGCATCTCGTTTACTTAACCAAGTTTCAAGTTAGTTTAATACCCTTACTTTATGCTTCTTGTACAGACTATAGTCAAGAGTAACGAAAATAGTTCATTTTGACGATCGCTTTAGCCTAGTTCGTAGTGACCCTGCCTACGAAGCAAGAGGTCCTGGGTTCGAATCCCGGTAAGAGCATTTATTTGTGTGATGAGCACGAATATTTGTTCCTGAGTCATGGATGTTTTCTATATATTTAAGTATTTATTTATCTATATACATTTATTTATCTAGATAAGTATGTTGATCGTCGTCTAGTACCCATAGTACAAGCTTTGCTTAGTTTTGGACTAGGTCGATTTGTGTGAGATCGTCCCCTAATATTTTATTTATTTATTTAATAAAGATATTTTTTAGAAAGGTACGTTCATTGGAATCGTGAAATGTGCATTAGCACATAAGTTAATGTAGCGATAAGAATTAAAATAACTGGATTTCTGACGTTTCTAAATTCGGAGTAGTTTGTTATACACAAGTAAAAGATCTGTCATAACGTGTTTCTTGTAAATGTCAGTGTTGTGGATACAAAAGCCAATATTATAATTTCAACGCCATATTTTTACTCCTTTCGTTTTAAAATTACCATAAAACATTTCAACTCAACATTAACAAACTCCCTTTCCCGGACACAGGGGTTGATTACGCGGGACCCATGATTGATAACCGGAACTTACCGGTTCAAGCGACGTACCTCCGATACCCGGTTATAGGGGAGTTTAAAACCGGTTATCCGCCCGTTTGTGAGCACAACTGTCAATAGCAGACTTTGTTCAGGAAAAATGGCGGATATTTGAATTATTGTATGTACTTTTGAGGCTTTATGCGTAATATATGCTTTTAAAGCTAATCCTTTTTTTGCTAAGAGCACGGTTTTACTCGAGACTACTCGTCGACGAACATTTTTAGCCACAAACTATGAAATTTTATAAGTAAACAATTTTTTTTGCATTTAATTTTAATTTTCCAGTTTCTCTGACGGAGAGATGTCAAAGTCAAAGTGATTTTTTTTAAGTTGGTCTACAACTAAGAACTTTCAAAATGATGCTTAAAGAATCTGCGGTATACCTTTTTATGAGAGTTTGGATTTTGCTCCAACGATTTTACAGAATTAGGTTTTTTTTTTATATATCTTCGATAAATTCCCTGGCGTGCCGTAACGTCAGCACTTAGTAGCCTTGGACTCTTATGGTTGAGTAAAACACATCACGGTAGATTGTTTAGTCTGACTAGCAATATTGCAGTTCCGTAGATTTTACGCTAAATGCATTACGCATTTTAATAATGCTTCTTTACACGGTCTAAGTACACTTAGGATGTTCAAAATTTCCCTTTCAACCTATCAATTTTCTTCTGCTTATTTAAGAGCTAATTGTCGGTGGTGTAGCTCTCAATCTAAACATATTAAAATGAGTTTAAGCAGGTTAAGTAATGATAATATTAAATTATGTAATTTTAAAGTTTTTTTTTGCATAGAGTAGCGTGCCCACGCGCTATCTATACTCAGATTTACATGCTAATGAATGCTCACAGGATGCGAACCGCATAAATCTAACAAACCTCCGTATTACCGCAACCCAACAAAATGAAAACGTTTCATCCTCCGTTAAAATCTTGTTGATGTACGCCCTTTCTAATGTGGCAGGGTATTGCATGATAACGTAGCCTATATTTTGGTTGCAGAGTCTATGATTGGTTGCTTGTGGAAATCGCTGAAATGTACAATAGCTGAATTTCAACTGTATCCAGTATTGACTTGGAAAATGACTTCTGTAGAGATTACTATCAAACATTTTTGGTTAGTTTGTAGACAGATTTATTTTTGACCTCTTTCTCCAAGTTGGACATACCTAACTGGATAGTCTGTCCTAGGTATACATAATCGTCTACAACTCCGAGCGTAAATTGGGCACGTAGAACCCTTGGCCGTTGGGGCGGAGAGGTTCTCGAGTGGCGACCTCGTACTGGAAGGCGCGGCGTGGGTAGACCCCCCAAAAGGTGGACTGATGACCTGGTAAAGGTTGCGGGAGTCCGCTGGATGCGGGTGACGCAGGACTGGTCATTGTGGCACTCTTTGGGGGAGGCCTATGTCCTGCTGTGAACGTCTTGCGGCTGATACGATGATGATGATCCCTTCTCCAGATTCAATTAGCAATGCAAAAACTGAACATACTTCGCCATCAAACCATCTCAGCACTAGGAACCTCTCTGTTTTCTCATGTTCCGCATACATTTCCGGGCGTAATGAAAGCCTTGGCGATACCGTTGAGACGGGCGGGGCCAAAAGCAATGTAGCTCCTACTGCTAATAGGCATAAATTGAGAGTTGGGATAAAACTGCCTACACGCCAGTAAAAATTGTAGGGTGTTAATATTGCCGCTGTTTTTCTAATAATAGGTACATTACTCACCCATGCCGGTAACTCAAAGATGTCTTAGATAGCAGGTATTCCAAATAATTATGCATCATCATCATCATCAGCCTATATACGTCCCACTACTGGGCACAGGCCTCCTCTCATGTATGAGAGGGAACGGGCAGTAGTCCCCACGCTGGCCCAGTGCGGATTGGGGACTTAAAATAATAAATATATATAAATAGGAAAATAATTATGCGTTTATATATTTTTTTAAAGTCCGTTCAAGTTCTTTAATTTGACGACTGATACAACTTTTCTCTCGAATATGCATGTTGTGCCGTTTTCAATCAATAAAGTCGTATGTTACTGCTTTGTGGTATTTTCACTGGTAAATTGAAACAGTGGTTTTATTAAAGCTTTTAAATTCATTAATTACACATCATGTTCATATAATTAATCTTGTAATAACTAATTTTCTCATGTTACAGGTAATTCATCAAAGACGTAAGTGCTAGTAGAACATCAGCCGAAATTCAATAAAATCTACGTTAAAAGTCCCCAAAATTCACAATTTCGAGGCAAAGGGCTGTCAAAGACACAGGCAGGTGCGAAATTAAATTTCATTATTAAATATATTAATTAATAAAGATGTCTGGCTGATTGTTGTTCGGGCAGGTTATTAATTTTTAGACTGACAACAATGGGGACATGGATTGTATTGTTTTATTTCTCACTGGGCTGTTTGACAACTAAATAAATTACTATTAAATTACGGCCCGAAAATTCTTAATACAAAGGCGGTTCGTGGAAACAGTATTAAATATTAACACCCGGCTAGATGTACAGTGGATATCAAAGAGGAAACATGCTTTAGCGTATTACAATGGAAGAACTTGCGAAAGTGTTTACATATCTTTGACGTCCACTGCACGTATATTTATTCCATTCAAAATGACGAAAATGCTCTTAACTTTTTTGTTTGTATTTCCTGAGAACTACGATCAAGAGTGAATAGGCTATTACTGAACCAATGAGCTTCATCTTATGCTCTGTAGTCGTTTATCACTGGACAGTATTTTATAAAAAAAAACTATTTTTGCTTAATATGAAAGGAAAAGATAACAAACAGACGTCATAAAACTGACCGAAGTCTGGCACGTGTATGTACTGGAGTTGCTACTCGTTGTTCAATTGTTTATGCGTAATTGTTTTACAACCGTACTTTAATATAAAAGTGAAACTAGAAATATGTCAGGATTTTAAGTACGTTTCGTTATTTTAACTGTATTAAACTATACGTAATATAACAATACTTTTTCCTGCGACTTCATCCGCTTCTCTTACTCGCAAGGTTTTCCTTTAATTACTCCGTGAGGTACTCGGGTAACAAACAGTATTGGAGTGTTAAGGACTGTCTTTCCGTAAATTGCGTTTTACGTGAAGGTTTACTGTATGGATAGTCGATTCTATGTTACGTTAAGCTGCCCACCTTTAAAAATGCCCGTGCATAGCCAATTTGTTCTCAAAATCTTATAAGATAAATAGCTATCTCGGTAGTAACAACGCAGCCCCAAGTAATTACAGCTTATCTTAGCTTTTGACACAAGCCTCAGCCGCTTTTTATATCAAAATGACGTATCTGAATAGAATTTTCTGCTAAGATCCGCCCTTTTTCCGAGAGCATTGCAGAATGTAACGATACGGAGAATAAAGGCGTTTGTTCGATTAGGGTAGTGTAACATTAGACGTTATTGCAGCAAGTAAGGAACAATGTACTCGTAGGGTTCCGTGTGATTCTGAACAGGGGTCGTTGTACTAAGGTGTGAAGCTTCTTGAAGGTAATGTTGGGGTAGTGTTGTATTTATTGTGGAGTACGGCTTGATATTTGTTAGTCTGATTATTAGGAACGTTTGTCTGGTTGTATTGATACGAAATAATAGATCAAATAAATGTGTAATTAATCGTTATTTATAAGACGTTGATCGACCTAATATTTAATTTTAAGTGTATTGTTTTTTTATTTACACGTAAGGTAAATGAACCAGTGCTGGGCTTATTTTGTAAAGGCAATAATAAGGTTATATTTGATTAAAGTATTTATACATTGGGATTTTTCCTTTAGTTATGTGGTGCCACCAATAAAGCTCATAATAGCAATTATCAAATCTCGATTTCAAAGCACAACCATGCGATTCCAACGTAGACTGTTTCAACGAATTTCCTAAACTCTCCACTAATTAGGATTCCCAAACTCCAGTAATTCGTTGCTGCGTTCAGTAATTTCTGGCCTCCCAGTGAATAATAGTCTTATCGTGTTTATTGCGCTAGGGCACTAAACTCCTTTTTCGATCGAACCTGTGATTTGTCGCTTCAGATCTGGAGTCCAATAGAGCAATCGGCGACAAATATTTTGTCGGATTCCTGGTGGACGTTATATGCGATGCCCAGCCGAATGTCAAACACGGGAGGTGCGAAGTGAATGGATCTGATCGCTCGACGCTCGTAGGGACATACTTTTTGCCGGCTATGTTACCACGTTTAAGTTTAGAAAACGTAGAATTACATGCCACAAATTCAACACGATGTCGAGAATGCTAAAAATAAAAAGTATGTCGTGACTTTATGTCAATCAGTAGTATTAAAAGCAATGCACAAAGTCAACAAATATACAGGGTGACATTTTAATCAATGTCCAAGTTTTTTGTAGGCATTTGGTATCACTAATAGACTCCATTTTGAAAAAAAAACTGGTAGTATTTTTTAAATTATAAATTGTGTATCCCAAAAGAATTATCCGTACAGCGGGGTTACTGGGCATTCAGTACCGCGCGGAGAGGGGCGGGGTCGAGGGAGGGAAGGCGTGCCGTGCGCAAACCTTACTACCCGTTGAAGTGCCCGCGCGGTATGGTTTTTTTGGGATAACTTTAAGCAGCAGTTACAATTTTTTTTGTACTGAATGATATGAAACAGAAAAAAACGTATTTTATAATTTTGCTGAAGAATCTTATACTTGAATTTGGACACTGATTAAAATGTCACCCTGTATTTATCGTACAGTGAGAAAGTCAGTAAGATTAAAAATATGAGGACCAAGAGGATCGTTTGCTGATTTTACCAGAAATTGATAAGTTATATTATAGACGATATATGTATTTACATATTTTCTCTTATTTTTTCTTTTTCTTTTTTTCTTAGGTTATATGTAGGTTTACAAAGTTTGTACCACTTACTTTATAAATTTTATAATATTTAGATCGAAAAATGTATAGCTATAACTACATGCCCACCTATGCATAATTAATTCAACGAACCGTCCAAAAGGACCAGAAATAAAAGCCTTCTTTTACTTCTTCTAGTTCATCCGTAACTAGGAGGATTTCTGAGTAAACTTAACTATTATTGCAAATCGATTTTTAACCACTTTCATTCTTCGTATCGATATCACACTTTGCATGATTGTCAAATATTTACAATTACAATGGAGGATGGTGGAACTCTAGAATGGCTTGTATTAAACATGTTTTGAATTAAATTTAATGTTACAAACAATGTTTATTATTTTGTAAAAAGACCGCCAGGTAAAGGTCTTGGGAGTCCGCTGGATGCTGACCACGCGGGACCGGTCACTTTGGCACTCTTTCGGGGAAGCGTTTGTCCAGCAGTGGACGTCTTTCGGCCGATATGATGATGATGATTTTTATGAAAACTTGTCTTAATGGTTTAAAACAAAAAAATAGACAACGTAGACAACCAGGCTAAACAAATTCCGTAACCGGAACGTGATAAAGAATTGGAACCGTGGAATTGTATTGAAAATTACACTCCCCATTATGATTCCGGCGGCAAACACTATCAGAAATCAACTTTATTGGCGTAAGATGGAATCCCTTGGGCGATGGGTAATCTTGACTCCTGCCTAGATAGCACTGTGAATGGAAATTCCTATTTATTATCTTTGCTTTTAGTCACGCTTTGTACATAGCAATTTTAGGGAAACCTTAACTACTTTGAGCTAGTGGTTTCTACGTAAGGTAAACGGCCTGTAAGTGTACAGTTTACATATTAAAACCTCTTTGAAGCAGACTTTTATATAGCACGTAACTGTTAAATTATGAGTCTCATGCGCTCTGTCTTCCCTTTTTGGGAATAAAGTGTTAATATATGCATGTGTGTATCAGAGTCTGTTAAAGTGTATTGAGCGTCAACATCAAAAGTAGATTATTATTAAAATACGCTTCTACGAATACCCTAATCTGATATTATGCTCTGTCACCTGCACAATTCTAATATGGCTGAAAATCTATATAATTATCATTGATCACAGCCTAGCGGGTCTTTGATAAAATGTAAATATGTCTTTTCTTATAAAGGATACTCTTGGACAATAAACAATTACTCTCTCAATTTTGACTTAACTAGTTTAGAATTACATACGTTAATTTTTTTCAACGATAGCTCTGTCACAATCACCTGCTTTGTTACTCTATCGGGATTGTATCGTATTTCCATCGCTTCAAAAAATCGCGTGCACTATTGCACCGTGCTCCTCCTGCTGTTTAACGCAAATGCTACATATTTTCTAAAACCAAATGCAATACTGCCTCCTCCATCCCACATAACGTACCTCCACAGGTCAGAGTAGAGGGAATTTGCTGCGATACGTAATTGCACCCGCCGGCATCGAACGGCTACCGTATATCATTACTGAGCATAAGGGGCCATTCGTAATATCAATAATGGCGATTGAACGGTTTTCCAAATTTGAAATTCTAGTGTTCACGTTGAATTTCCCGGTTTAGCTTAAGGCCAGGTATCGCTTGTAAATGTTTTATTACAATGCATGATAATGCATGAAAGCTGATACACGTGCCATATCTGGGCACATGCCTCTTATGGGTGAGAAAAAAGATGATAAAAAAACACATTAACTAAAATTTACAGTGAACGCATATTTTTGAATACATTCACAACTCGAAGAATACGCGTATTTTTTTTAAGAATTCGTAAGATCTATCGTTATAATCGGAGATACCTAATATTATAATTTCAAGATACCTAAACTGACACTTAATACCTCTGGAATATTCAATAATTGGAAATGTGTAGTGTATATATAATTATATGAAATATAATAAATTTGACACGTTCTGAAGTTTTTCAAATCACATACGACTTTTTTGCCAAGGCAACCAATTCACAACCTCAAAAAGCTTAGCAAAATTCTTAATTTATAACTCCAACTGCCTAATCAACACGTCTCATTCCCGCATTGATGCATTACAGCCTCCCACGGGCTTATGATGGGATGAAAAGAACAATTTGAGCGTTTACCTCAACAAAAATATACATACATTGTATAAGACCCCAAATCTGAAAGGAATACAGTTCAATTTGGCTCAGCTGGCTCTGAAAATAACTATTTGAGCGCTTACCAAAGCCAAATTATGTTCTCGGCTTAAAAGGTCTTCGGGATAAGACAATAGAGCTCAGTTTTGTGGATTATGTAGTTAAATGGCGAAAGATCCATTTTACATACAGGTAATGCTTGAGACACAGAGTTGTTGAGTTTGAAAGTCAATTGCTGGCGAATAACAATATTTCTGAAGTATCTTCATTATCATCGTATTCATGTATTTAAAATTTACATTTAGTAGGAATGTGTATCGCAGAATTATACAGCCATTACCGGTTTTTATCAAAGGAATCGGAATACCATCGTTTTGTATCCAGGGCGGATGTGTGTGTAATGGCATATTCTATAAATATGTAATTACAAATGAACAGCCTTACAAATATTTGAAACAAACATTATTATTTTACACATAGTCTCTTTTATTCCAATTCAGCAGCGACCCGTCGTTATTGGAAAACCCTATTATATTGCATTCAAACGAATTCAAAATAGTGGACTCTCAGTAAATAAATGTTATAACATTTCTTTTAAATACTTAACTGGCTGCAAATTCTACCTTTACACGATACAAGCGGAATAGCACATAACTCTAACTGCAAATCGATTGCAACATAGAACTAGCGTTAAAATGACATAAGTTTATCTAGAATTCTAGTTTTTATAACGATTCCTGAATAGCTCCAACCAAAGGCAACGACCGTGTGACTCACGTGAATCAATAGCGTCAGCCCTGCGATTGTCGGCGACAGCGCGGCGCTTTGATGTGCACGGCATGTGAAGCAACAAGGGCGTATCTGCATACAATCTCCGGACACTTGCCACGTTATGGCAACAAGGGCTCAAGTGCAGAGACAAGTGTAAAAAAGTTCCATGTGCCTATGGACATCAAAGTTACATACGCCTTTACTGGGTTTAGCTAGTGCTGCGCAAATTGCCGGGCAGGGCTGCCCCTAAACGACTATTATTCAAATATGTTTATTTTGGTCGGTTGATTGGCCGATCAATAGGATGATTGGATTTCTGTTGACGTCTAAAGGAAATTGGTAAGATTGAAATATTAAGGGCTGACGTAGTTCATTTATTCTAGGTATGTCACCGTCATTTATATTGTTATCAATATGCATCTATCTATGTTTATTTTTATGAGAAAACACGTCCATAAATACTAACAGTAACACTTATTAATATGTTGGCTAATCATTATTTAATATTTCATCGTCTTGGTGAAACAAAAAATTAAAAAAGTGATAATAATCGGATGTTCTGTCAACTCCATTGATCCAAGTTAAAATTATAGTTATTACGTTGATATTGCAAACTTGGCTATATAAGGGTATAACTTAATTGTATACTTTTAAAAGTACTTTTAAAAGGGAGGCGACATATGCTGTGACATTACTAGTTTTTAATGAGGTACTTACATAGTTTTAGTGGAATGTAGCAATTAAAGAATTGTCGCGGCATCCTGAATGCTGAACTTTATCGGGCAGCGCAATTAAATTGTCGGCCACTTAATTTACTCCTAAAATGACTAAAAGATTAATTATTAAAGATTAGCTGTTAATGGGCCTTAAAAAGTGCATTGTTATTGGTAAATTCTTGAATTACTACATATTTGTTGAGGCAGGTAATTCAAGCAGGTAAATTAAGTTGAGTAGGAAATTACGTCTCCGTAGGTCACATATGTCAATTATAAAATTTTCTAGGAGACGAGAGCCACGGTACACATTTTTCCTATGTTTTATATAGTTAAAGGTAAATTAATATGTCAAGTATCACGTCCGTAAAAAAAAAAATTATTTAGCGTGTATATAGCAGATTTAGGACATCGATTATAAAAGAAGTTGAGTCGTAAACAAAAATAGTCAAAAACAAACTTTCATACGCCCATAAGTCGCATAATTATGATAGTTTTGTCAGATTTACTAAGCTTCTATTTGACAAGCTTCTATAGCAAATCACAACTGTTCGCCACAACTCATACTTAAACTTAAAAAGGCCCCTCCGTCTATTAAAACTGACATTTTATTTTTAGTTTAATCGTACTAACATCAACATCGGTCCGTCTGTCTCGTTTAAATTAGCCGCGACGACTAAAACATGCAGCCGTAACGATTCCTCGCTAAACAATAATAGACCTTAAACTGTATAAAATTAAAGTTACGTTATAATTCAGTGGCGGTAAAATTATTTTAGTCAGGATGCAGGACAAAAAAGATTGACATGTGGTCGTCTTTTTCCAAGTCAATCTTCAGACGTTGTCCTGTGCTAGTTAATACGTCTTATGTTCTTTAAGGGTGCATGTACATACGCCTTTTTTATGTGAAATCACGGTCTATATTTTGCTTTTAATAATGAGGTGAACAAAAAGTTTTGGACAGATTGTTTCGTTTCCTAGATTTTTAATATAATAAAGTAAATAATGCCTTAAAGGTATGCAAAAATATCAATACAAAGTCAATTGGTTTGTTGTTTTAAGCTTAATATATATGCAAATAATATACTTTGGTTATGCCGACTCTATACATTTTATTATAAATACACCACATTAAAGTTTTCTACTTTAGGTAGACGTCAGTTCCAATCGCCTTTTTTTTACCACGACGGTGGCAAATAAGCGTACGGCCAGATAGTAAGCAGAAATTAGCTACTTCAAAACAGTCACAAGCACGTAGATTTGAGGTTTCATTGTTTTGACAGTAAGTCTCTTACTACTAGAGAGGAGCTCTGTTCTCTTTGAATAACTTATTTACAAGTAATATGGATCTAGTGCGCCTACTTATTACTTTCACGATAAAGAAGAAACTAACATTAAATACCTACCTCCAAGAAAAGATTGTTAGCTTCTACATTCACTTTTGTTTGTACAGACCAACTGGGGATTAGGACGGTATTGGAAAAAACAGGACAAGTGCGAGTCAGACTCCCCCCTCGATGGTTCCGTACTTAATTGCAAATTTATAGTTTTTAGATTTTTCCCTGTACTTGTACTATAAGGCGATATTACTTACATGTCAAATTTCCTAGTTCTAGATCAACGGAAACTACCCTATTAATAATGATTCTCTTGAGAGTGTCGAAATACGCGTCGATCGATTGATTTTTTTCACAGCTTTAAGGTACTGTAGACCTGACTACATGGTTTTAATCTTAATTCTGTACCTCCTCGCGTTCCTGAAATAAGGAGTGTATGAGGGTTCTGTTTTTTCCTTTTGAGTAACGGAACCCTAAAAAAGAGTTCTTGAAAGCAAAGCCGTGAAATAAAGTAAGTTTCTACATAAACATAGTAAAGAACGGCTTAAGTGCTCATTAGACTTGTGTGAATGTCGTATATGAGAAATGTGCCTGAATGTACGACAAAATGCTTCTCACGCGAAAATGAATTCGTAACGAACGATGTGACTCTAGTAGAAAACGTCATATGTGTCTGTATTACATATGAACATACGTCTTTATTGCATGTGACACTGCTGTCATGTCCCCGTCTTGCGTAAACGTGTCTAAATTAATAATTTAAGCCATATAACTGCACCTAAGGCGATGGAAAATGTATTCCTTGTAAGTATATGTTATAAAATGTACATGTTACATTTTACTTATGATGCTGAATTTTCTTTTATGATGTCGGTGGTCTGTCCAAGACGTAAGTGACGTCTGGGTGGCCTGGCCTCACCATAATACTGGCATTCTGTTATTCCTAAAAAAAAAAACAGATATGTATCTGTATTAATTAGTACCTTCTCGGGCGCTCTGTTTATTGGCGCTTTCCGCTACTTAGCAGGAAAATCATGGCATCGGCTCGGAGCGCAGTGCTTCGAAAATCTTGATTGTGAATAAAAAAACAGAAATTACTGCACGCTAAACTTCCTATGTATCTTTTTCGTAGAATCATTATTCAAATCATTTCCATTTGACACTTAGTATTAAGACCCTTAATCGGTCATTGCGCAAAACGCCATATTTCATTTATGAAAGCAAGTCGCTTACGCCATTTGATACAATACTTTTGTAAATATAGGGGCGATGATCAAGAGAAATGGCTGTCGGCAATTGATGGAATAATTGGTATTTACTACTGTCAAGTCTGGTTATTTCTGAACTGTGTCTGTGTTCACAATTTCAATTCTTTTACATTGACGCAGTTAGATGTGATTTATCACAAAATCTGAATTAAGTTCCCGTTTCTGCGTGTCTGTTGTTATTGTTTTCTGGCAATTTGAGTGCTCTTTAATTTTGTATGTACAATATGTATATTTTATTTATATTGTTTGAATATGTATGTATCGAAATTCATAAAATCATGTCTGGGACACGCCTATCTAAAATTTGAATAGAACTTTGTCCATTGTGGAACGTTCAAAGAAATATTATTGTATATATCGGTATACTCTTGCTTGCCAGAATTTCATTTGCCCGAATTTTATCTGCCATAATATACAACTGCCATAATGTTGTTTTCTATAATTTTGTATGCCATACTCATTGTTTACCATAATAATTATATGCCAGAATCTTTGTTTTCCATAATATCAATATCAATAATCTCATTTTCCATAATCATTGTAACCCATAACTATCACATGCCATAATATCATTTGCCATCCATCTCAACATCCATAATATTCTTATGTGATAAAGTGGGTACGTATTGCATTGTCTAATGTTTTAAAAAAATACCTCGAACCTATCCGCGATCCAAGTCGGTTTTGCCACTAAGTAAAAATGAACTTTTCCCTGAGATTACCTAATGCCAAGATAGTGTTGTATCATAGGCAGTAGGGAACAGGGGCTTAGTGGCAAAACCGACTCGGATCGCGGACAGGTTAGAAGACGGAAGCGGGAGCTTTGCTCCCGCTTTCGTCTTCGAGGTTATTTTTTTTTATAAAAGAGCGGAAAAACCAGCAAATTAACAAAGATGAATCCGAATGCATGTTTAGTATGGCGTTTAAATATTCTATTAAATAATATTATTGCAAACAATAATCTGGAATACAATACGTATGGCATTCGTATCATTATGACATCCAATATTCGGGTAAACAAGAGTATGTCAATTAACTATTATGGTAAACGAAACATTCGGGCAAATGAAATTCGAGCAAGCGAAGTTCGGGCAAATGATTATTATAGTATATGAATGTCGGGCTAACAATAGACAACCGTATATATCCTATAATTGTTACGTAAAACGATAGTACAGTCTGCTCTAGAAGACTCGAAAGAACGAAACATATTTCCCTGATACATACATTTGTAGTATCACGGTTAAATATGTACAAACTCAAGTAAAAAACGCACGTACCTCGAAATGGCGTGCTACAATAAACTAAATTGCTTCCACCACATGAGCCCCAGCACACGTACTTAGCACATGGTGCTTGCTTCCAAGGAATCCTTTGTGAAATGCAACTTTGTAACAATAGGGTTACCGACCTTACATTGTAAACATAGGACGGGTTGTTTCAAGCTGTCTTTAAACACTGCAGTTAAAATACGTATGAAGCATAATGCAAGTAAGATTGTCCCTTAATATTGATTTATTTATGGAAGTTCGACATTGATGATTGACAGACGTTCATAATTTTTTCGAGCATTGTTTTGAAAAATGCTTAGTTTCAACGATGTGTCATGCCATTTGGAAGCCTTATTGTAGAAAAGTGGGAGGGTAAATTAATTTAATAATTACTTTTCCGTTATAAATATCGTTGTTTGTTTTGCTACATATTTACGTAATTGCATACATGTTCAAAGGATGCTCAAAAGTATGTAAATACTAACGCCCTAGCAATGCGGTTGTAGTGACGATGGTCAGTGTCTTTACTAAGGTTGACTTGTATTTTGTGGCAGCCCCAACAAAAAAGGTGCCTAGGTAGAAGAACAAAGGCAAGAAAGAGCTCGATATGACTCGTAATATATGTAAATTGACAACCTCCAAGCAAGTTGTTTGATCTCTGGCTGTTTGGCAATTTTGACGTGTCAAATTACTGTTAAACAATACTTTGCAATTTTGTTGAACATAGTTTGATGATAATGTACACTAGCTTCTGTCTAACTACTAACTTATGTCCTTCCCCGGGCCTCGAACTACCTCTATACCAAATTTCATCTAAATCTTTTCAACGGTTGTAGCGTCATGAGGTATAACAGACAGACTGACACACATTCGCATTCTTAATATTAGTATGAATTTCAGATCCTTCATTGCGAGAATGGCAGAGTTAAAAATGCGTTACATCGTTAATGCTCGTGTAAATACGTGACTACTAAGAGTTACTTTCTCCTTTTTTGTTTTTTCTTATTATGTAATGTAAGGACTAACGACGAATACTGCCAGCGTCACTGACGTAACGACTGCATAGTGTTTCGCTAATAAATAAAGGCGTATGTCAAAGGTACGCAGAAAGACAATGTGCACGATGTCTGCGATGATTTAACTTAGTAGAGTTGGGAGCTTTTTAAGATCGAACATAAAAAGATATTCTATTTCGAATCTTCGATGATCAAAATGGAATAATGCATACTACAAGTACTTCAACAACCATTTAAAAAAAGGCAAATCCTTCCTACCAGCATATTTTTAGTGTAGATTAAAAGCAAGGTACTGACACGACAAAACCCAAGTTTTTGTTTTTACCATTATACAGACGTGTGCTCAAAATAACCACTATCCGAAAGTCTGAGTATTAAGTTAACTTGAATGTATATTAGGGCTTTATTTTTAGGACTATAATAGCGTGTAATTGACGTTTACTTACGACACTTCGGTTTTCTGGCGCAATTCTTCCTAGATACGGGACCTGAGACCTAGACAGATATCTGATTAACGTAACTTAGAGGAGACTAGAATGCAAGATTTAACAGCACTGGTGTCATACGAGGGAGACAAATGATGTTTGGAGTTATTAAGAACCTATTTATGCAGCAGTTTAAGAAAATTCGGAATAAGCGTCTAATTGAAATTGGTAGTGCTCGAACTTTCGTTATTTTAGGTTTTAATAATAGTGCATCCATGACACGTTAGATGAAGCCCCTTCTCAGCAGAGACACGTATACATATAGGCAGTTGGTGATGATGATTGATGACCTTGCATCAAAATCCTTTTTCAATTGTAATCGCTTTCAATGTTCTTGAGTATATTTTGAACTTGATGACCTAAACTTTGCCTAGTTCAGTTGAAACACTGAACGGAATTTCATGTGATTATATAATTAACATCCCTATAAGTATTCAAACACTAATCCGAATCTCATATGCATAGCTGAGAGGCTAAGACATAGCTAGTGTGAGTTGCGAATTGCGAGCTAGGCACCGTCTGCAAATGGTATATATGTGGCACTGAATGTTTCCTCCTAAGTGGTTCAATTCCCAGTTCAGTAACTTGTAGGATCCGTTTGTGAGCCAAGTTATTAATTCACAAGCGACATCGTGGATCTCGAAAACTATAAAAATATAACACCCTCATTCTCTCTTTCACATTCGCGTATAAACTGCTCACTCAAATATGGACGGGTATAGTATAATAGGGGCAGAAAGCGAGGTGCAAATAACTAGCTACTTATCTTGCGTTATATTGAAAATTTAAATCCACATGAACAAACCACCAAAATAGAGTAAGCTCTTTTAGATTTGGCATTTTTTTGAAAGTAGAGTATTTGCAGTTTTAGTGCAGAATGTCATTTTAAATCCATGAACAAACCACCAAAATAGGGTAAGCTCATTTAGATTTGGCATTGTTTTGATAGTAGAGTATTTGCATTTTTAGTGCAGAACAAATTTGCATTTTTAACATTAGACTTCCCTAAACTAATGAACGTACAAGTTTATTCCTGGGTACCAGATTTTGCCTGCTGTAAAAAAAGAGGAGTACAACCGTTATTCAGGCGTATGTGACCTACGAATACAAATTACATTATCCGCAGCGAAACTAGGTTATCTAGCCAACCCTAACGCCAAAACTGAAGCTTTCGCGTTACACGATAATGCAAACCGGAAACGCAACGAAACGCGTTAACGGCTAGCATGGCGGCCGGAAGGGACGAAACGACTGTCATACCTCGTTGACTAATAAGGACGTATGTTACCTTAAGCCTCATTTCTGGTACGCCCCTTTTAAATAGCAAAGCCTTGCCTCTAACAAATAAGGTCCTATGTTACCTAAAGGCTTACTGTAGTTACGCCCTTTATGAATAAAAATACATTCTCTCCCATTTAAATAACAAGGGCGCATGTTGCACCAAGCCTTACTGCACATACGTCTTTTTTTGAATGGAATTATAGTGAACCGGCCTGTTAACCCTGCAAGGCTTTTAAGGTGACCGTTTTCAAAAATGTATGAGTCAGGGGAAAGTTTGATGGGATTTGTTTTGGGGCATTAATAATAGGATTTTGTAATCGTATCGCATTACGAAATAGACCTTTTATGACATGTTTAGCTTCAAACGGAATTTTGAATACGATTTTGCAACGGATGCTCTTTTGACAGTAACGGGACAGAGCGAGAGAAGTTGCAGGGGAATTGTGTAACTTTTGAAGCGGATGTCAGTTAGTTTGGATGGGGTTTGTAATATATGCTAAATATCACGGCCAGTCAACTGTAGCTGTCAGTTTTGTAATAATATCACCCGTTCGTATCAAAGCTTTTTTAAATAGAATAAGCTTATTATAAAAAATTGGCTCAGTACACATGTCATGTTATTATTTTGTCTAAACGGGACTTAACCGCGTAAAATTAAATAAATTCATCCACCTCGACGTTACGGTTACTTACTGTTATGTGTTCGTGTATTCTAGTCACTATATTTGATTTAAAAAAGAATTAAATAAAGAGAATTGCGAGACAGCATTTTCTATTTATTTAATTATAATAGTCTTCAATCATTCTTATATCTTGATAGTCAGAGCTTTTATATTCACTGCCACATCAAAGGATCATCCATGACTCGTATATTAAAATAAGGTTGACATACATGGGACAAAAGTCAAACTTTTCCCCATAATCGGGTAAAACAGCGAGGTACCCCAAATTCAATATTTATGAAAGACGGGATTACCCATTGTCTATGGCGCAGTCACACAGACAATGTCCGTTATTGTTGTATGAGACATTAAAAACATAAGCACGGAGCGATTGGAGGGGCAAACTAGGCACCCCTCAAATACGAATCTCAAGGGATGGTTTCAAAGAGTATGGAAATAGATAGAATCGAATAGCTCGCGGCTCTCTTATTGCCGAATAGCAAACACTGTACAACTGTTAGTAAGGAATGTAATTTGATGCTGAGCGGTTAAAAGGCCGTTTAATATACCTGAAGCCATGCGGAGAAATTTAAAAGTTGTCAAACTACTATGGGAACAAGTTGCATTCCTTACGGGTTGTCGATTTTCGTGGACGTCGTTTATGTATTGTTATGTATTTAATTCATTGAAAATGCTTAGTTTAATCGGTGAACTGACGGTTAGATACTTTTAATCCTACTAATATTATAAATGCGAAAGTTTGAATGTTTAGATGTTTGGATGTTAGTTACTCAATCACGCTTTAACCGATTGGGATGAAATTTAGCAGAAAGATAGATTTAGAGTTTATAGCCGGGATTAAAATATAGCATAGTTTTTATCCCGGGTCCACGCAGAAGAAGTCGCGGGCGGAAGCTAGTAAGGTTATAAAAATAGAACATATTTTATTTTTATTGGATTGAACGGAAAACGAAGGATTATTAAAACATCTCTCAATATTTTAGTATTATCCGCCGACTACAAATTTAGATATTGCATTATCGAATTTAAAGAAGCAGTTGTACCTAACTAAAATACATCCGATATTGGAACTAAAATCACAAAATATCAATCTACGTTCATTTAGTATTTTAGTAAACTACCACTCTATTTATTCTACTCTTTTCCGAGCGCAAAATTCTACAGTTCAGTCACAGTAAGCGAAATTGCTATCTATGCCCCCGATATAAGTCTGGCTCGGAAAGCAAATGTAGACGTGGTCTTCGTTAGTATGCGCGAGTCGTACAGGGCTTCTGATTGGTGAAATGCTCACAGAAGGGTGACGAATTTAAGTATAAGATTTGCTCTTTATCGGCACAGTTGAATGCCTTGCTTTTAAATTAATTTGTGCGTTTATTTAATATTTATTCTATGAAAACAGCGGCGGTATTGTATTATTATCATCAGCAAATACGTCCCACAGCCACTGAGGTAAGTGTTATACATATATGCAACAGGCCTCCTCTCATGAATGGGAGAGAACGCGCATTAGTGCTCACGCTGGCCCAGTACGGATTAGGGACTTCATACACATCTTTGAATTTCTTCTCAGATGTATATAGGTTTCCTCGCGATGTTTTCCTTCACCGAAAAGCTAACGGTAACTATCAAATGACATACAAAAGTTCCGCAAAACTTTTTTGGTGCAAGCCGGGATTCAAACCCAAGACCGCCGTTTGACATGCAGCATGCCTGAACAACTAGGCTACCGTAGCTTCCTTTTGGAACGCTTCTGTTACACATTTAGAAAGCATCTTTGAATTAAACGAAATAATAAAGTTTCTATTAAATTTATTCATATTTCAATATAGTTTTTGAATATTGATAATGTCTTTAGGCTTTGGTTATTGGGTTATTATAGTTGTAATTGGTTTACACCCTTGTTACGATTCGGTTCGGATCTTGAAGCTATGGTTTGAATGTTAAACATGTTTTCTAGAAACTAATTGGGTAGGCTGAGATATTTTGGAGGCGGTTTAGTTAGTACGAAGTTAATTTGTAGCTAGAGTTCAAAACAGTAAAGATATTCTATGAATATATGGATCGCATCTAGATCGATATGCAATATTTTTATTTATTAAAAAAAAAACTTTTTATTCACTATGTAATGAATATTATGTTATCACAGAATATATATTAAATATGTAAAGTACTACGAATATTCATAGGTTTTATAACAAAAAAATATGATTTTCTCTATTAGTCTGGTGACCCTGGTGAAAGTCGAGGACCAAATTAGAAAATCCACGTAAAACATTTTACAAAAAGCTACCTAATAGTTTTCCCTAATGTAAGTCATATTATAACAAAAGGGGCAAACGCACAAAACCGCTTCGTAGAACACGATTAAGAGGAAAGTCTTTGTACAATAACGACGTAAGTGCATTAATGTCCTAGCGAACATACGACTTTATTGAACACAAAGTAGCTTCCAGCTAAGGTTGTCACTGACGTATATTATTTAGTTTTCAGGGGTGCCTCCCCTTTCGTTTTAATGGCTGTGAAATTTAAGATTGGAGTGGCTTAAATCATTCACTTTCTGTGTTTAAGTAGACTGACTTGATGTCAGAGTTATTATTCTGATTGTGATTTAATATTTAAATATTAGAAGTCTGATCAAGTTTTGATTAATGTTTATGAATAAATGCATAATTAATGGTTAATTTAAATTTTCCTGTTCACACGTACTTTCACTGCCAGGCACCCATTCCGCGGGCGCCTACGCCGTAGTCGCTTTCCGCTACGTACGAGGAAAACTATGGGATTGGCTACTATCATAGCGCGATTCTTGGCGGTAAATGCGTTAACCATTTATTAGTAACTAGCTTCTGCCCACGACTCCGTCCGCGTGGAAGTCGTTTATATACAAACCATTATTACTACTCTTTCTTTTTCTTCTGTTTTATTACTCTATACAAACCATGCCCTTCGCCGAGACTCAAATTAACTCTATACCAAATTTCATCCAAATCGGTTCAGCGGTTTAATCGTGAAGAGGTAGGCAGACAGATACACTTACGTATTTATATTATTAGTATGGATTGCCGTGACCTACCAACCCGACATCACAATTTTTGACACACACAAAACAATCGCACAGCCCTGTTTTTGCCGAATTCCATCCCACGTTTACTTAAGCCCCTAGAAATGTAATCAACTATATCAATGGGCCTTCCATTCATACGAAATCTGAACAACCGGTCCCATTATAGGTCCTATTCAGGAAACTGTAATTAATCAAAATAGCCGCAAAGGGTTAGGGTTGCCACAAATCTGTAACTGTTCAAACTGTGTTTAGTACTGTAATTTATGTGGAGGAATGCAATTTTCAGTGCCTTGGGCTGGCGAGGGATAACGACATCTGTTATGTTGATATGTTAAAAAGCCAGTTTGGAACTGGAACATGTGCGTTGCAAGTAGTGATCGTTAACAACGTGCACTTTTCGTAGCAAAGGGTATGGTTTGCAGAAAAAAGAAATACATATGAATATGTACTTTTGTTCTTAACTATATGTCAGCGGGCTATTAAGGGCTTAAGAAAACTATGTGTAAAGCTTCTACGTTTATGTAGGCAAAAATAAGTATACAAAAATATTAGACGCGAGCGTTGTTGTCGCCGCCGTCAGAGCTAGTGACGATGGAAGGGATCCCGCGCCCCGCGCGCCCGCACACCGACCGCTGTCGTCTGTCGCTTTGTCGTAGACATGCTGGGGGCCCGTTGGAGGTGGCTGAAGGACTGGCAGTGCTGGCTGTAGCTGAAGCTGCCTGCAACTCTTCCTCATCATCATCCGGGAGGGGGCACACCTTATTGAGTGCTCGGCGTTCGATCCCTCTGATCGTTTTAAAATCGGCTACCCGGCTAACTCCGTCCTTGCCGGGGTAAAGACGATGGACTCGTGCTAGCTTCCATCGCATGGGAGGAAGATTTTCTTCCTTAAAAACTACTAATGCGCCTTCCTTGATGTCTTTGTAGGGATGTCTCCACTTTGTCCTTTTCTGCAATTCTGAGAGGTACTCCTGATGCCATCTCTTCCAGAAACTGTCTCGAAGCGCTTCAATCAGTTGGTAGCGCGTCTTTATGCCTTTTTCTAAGGTAGTAGTAGGTGGAGCTGCCATAGATGTCAGCGGACGTCCCACGAGGAAGTGCCCTGGTGACAAGGGAGAAAGGTAGCTGGGATTACATGAAAGAGGAGTAAGGGGACGGGAGTTGAGGACTGCTTCGACTTCTGTGCAAAGAGTACTCAACTCCTCGTACGTTAAACTAGAATTACCTATTGTTCGTTTTAAGTGAAACTTTAGGCATTTAACATTGGCCTCCCACAAACCACCGAAAGTGGGGGAATAGGGGGGACTAAATATGAATTTAATGCGCTCTTCAGCTGTGTACCTATATATGGAACTCATGCCTGCCTTTAATGCTCGACCTAATTCATTGTTTGCCCCCACGTAATTAGTACCGTTGTCGCAATAAAGTTGACTAGGTCTACCTCTACGCGAAATTAATCTGCGAAGACAGGAAATGAATGCTTTAGTACTAAGACAAACAAATATACAAATGTAGCATTTGCTGATACGATTGCCACGGCCTATTTTACTTGAAATTTGAAAAGGGCCACAAAAATCTGTCCCACTTACACCAAAGGGGTAGTTAGGAGTGACTCGACTTGATGGCAGATGACCCATCAGCGGCTCCATGGTTTTGGCTCTAAAACGGGTACAAGTTACACAATGGCGATATACACTTCGTGCCAACGCTCTCCCCTGTAGAGGCCAAAACTGATCTCTAAAGCTTGCTAGAAGCAGCTGAGGGCCAGCATGCAATAAGCGTAGATGCTCGGCTCGCATTAGTAGTTTGGTAAAGTGATGATTTCCGTGTAATAACACTGGATGTTTTTTCTCAAAGCAAAACTCTGTATTATTGAGCCGACCACCTAGCCGCAGCACGCCGCTATCGTCGAGGAAAGGAGACAACTGCAACATATGTGATGAGGTAAGTTTCTTTTTATTTTTTATTAGGTTAAGTTCTTTGTAAAATGACTCTGTTTGTGCCATTTTAATTAGGTAAGTAAGGGATTGGTTAAGTTCATTTACTTTTAAGGGGCCGTATGATCTATTCTCTTTTTCTTTTATTTGACAATTATTTATGAATCTGTATATGAACGCAAATATTTTTTTTAACTTTAATGAACTAGAATAGTCTTTTATGTTTATTATTTCACTAGTTTTACTATCTTCATTTATGTTAGTTTGTAAAACTTTTATTTCAGGTAACGTTATATCTGTGTTGGGAGTCTGCGGCCATTGCGATTCATCATTTTTTAGAAAAGCTGGACCTTCCCACCACAAAGAAGACTCAATAAGAAGACTCGGGTCTACACCTCTTGAGGCCATGTCAGCCGGATTCTTGTCAGTAGGTATATGACGCCATGAGTTTCTAGATGTGAGTTCGTGAATTTCATTTACTCTATTGCATACGAATGTTTTGAGTATTTTAGGACTAGTTTTAATCCAACCTAGGGTGATGGTGGAATCTGACCAGAAAATCTTTTTATGTATCGTACAGCGGAGAGCTTCACTGACCTTGCTGACAAGTCGGGCCCCTAATAAAGCTGCTGCCAATTCGAGCCTAGGTATAGTTTGAGCCTTAAGAGGTGCGACCTTTGTCTTAGCGCAAAGCAGTCTGACTGTAACATAATTTGAGCTATCCGTAGTTCGTACGTATACGCACGCTGCGTACGCGTCTTGCGAGGCGTCGACGAAACAATTGATCTCACAAGCCGTTGGTGACAAACATTGCACATGCCTGGGTACCGAGACTGAAAGCAAAATGTGAAGATTGTTAGTTAGCTTGGTCCAAGTATTTTTAAAGTCTAGAGGTACCTGTTCGTCCCAAGACAATTTAAGAACCCATAGTTTTTGAAGTAAAATTTTAAGCGTGATTGTACAAGCACTTAGCAGTCCTAGAGGATCAAATATTTTACAAGTGTTAGATAAAATAGTTCTTTTTGTGACAACGTCCTCTTTAGGATTTACATCTAATGCAAAGGTTAAATTATCAGTGTCTGGTGCCCACTGCACACCTAGTACACTGGACTGCTTACTCAGGTTCAGAGTGTCTGAAATTGCCGAAGCCTTAAATATTTTAGGGCAGTTCGTACGAAATTTGTGTAACGGAAAGCATGCCGATTTAAGTGTCTCCGTAACACCGTGAAGTATATGACTTATTATAGGTATTCTTGTTAGATGTCCTAAAGACTCATATTCATGAATGAAATCACTATACTGTTGTTTCAAGTCGGGATTATTATTTAGTTTTTTCTCTAAGGTGAAAAATCGCTTGACAGCCATTTTATATGAATCACCCAAAGCAGTTTCAGGTGTCTCTTTGAGAGGCATTAAGACTGAAAATCTGCCATCAGGTAATCGATAGGTATGTTTTTTAAAGTGTGCTTCACAAAACTCTTCATCAGCTGATAAGGGCGTTTTAGTTTGTGGAAGTTCTTCCAGGTTCCAGAACTGCGTCAACTTGTCACTGATTTCTTTCGTGAAGTTACAATGGACAGTCTGGGAGGATTCAGAACAATGATTTGGACTTAAAGGGCCGGCTACAATCCAGCCAAGTTGAGTGTTTTGAAGGATGGGCATATTTGAACCCAAACGTATTTTATTAGGGCATAATATATCGAAAAATATTTCAGCACCTAACAGCATATCAATTTCAGCAGGGTGATAAAAGTGAGGATCCGCGAGCTGAATTGTTTCAGGTAAGTTTAGCTGGGTAATGTTTACAGCCATGTTAGGCAACTGACCTGTAATTTGAGGAGTAACCAAACAATTTAATTTCGTTTTGAACGTGTTTGACAAGGAGCTGATAGTTACGTCGCACCTGTCGGAAATGGTAAGTTGAATGTTGTTAATGCCCGATATTTTTAAAGAATCAGGATCACGATTAACTAATCCAAGTTTATTTTTCAGGTTTTCCGTCATGAAAGAAGATTGGCTGCCTGCATCTAGAAGAATACGAGCAACCTGGTGAGTATTTGTTTCAGGGTTGGATACCTTAACTAAAGCGGTACCAAGGAGAACTTGCCCACAAGACTGGACTGACAATGTCCTGCGGGGTGGGTTGACTACTTCAAGGTCAACTGACGTCCCAGCCATCGGTGACGTCACAGGTAAGGTTGTTGTTATGTTACTGTCTTTATGTAATAACGTATTATGTTTCTTATGACATAATCTGCAAGCACCTAGTCTGCAATTATTTGCTTCATGACCACGTCGTAAGCAATTGACGCAAAGTTTTAACTTCAAGGCTTCGCTCCACTTGCTTTCGAGAGGTAAGCATTTAAATGATTCACAATCAATTATTCTATGACCTTGGTTACACATCGGACACAATAAAGACCCTACCGGTTTGGGTGCGTTATTAGAAGTGACGAAACTTTTCGCAAATTTGTTATGTGTAAACGGACCTTTAGGTTCATGTTTGAGATGGTTATCTTTATGAAAAGGTGGGACGCTTTTTTCATGTCTGTTCGGTAACGTGGTTTCCAAAATGTCTGCTCTGTTACGAAGAAACTCGATGAATTCATCCAAGAGTGGGAGGTCGGAGAGGTTATTTCTATGCTCCTCCCATTTTCCACTCGTGACTGAATCCAATTTACTTGAAACCATAAATATCACAAGCGTATCCCAGTGGTCCACTGGCTGTCCGAGTGTAGTCAAAGCTCTTAGGTTTTTAGTCACAACGTCTATTAGGTAACGCAATGATTTATGAGATTCTCTCGTTATGGGCTCGATTCTAAAGAGAGCCTTTAAGTGATTATTAATTAGGATTTTTTTATTATTATATCTCTGACATAACAAATCCCATGCGACCTTATAATTCTGAGATGAGAATTCAATTGATTTGATAACAAGTGCCGCGCTCCCTTCTAATGAGGATCGTAAATAATGGAATTTGTTTATGTCGGGAATAGTTTCATTTGAGTGTATTAATGATTCGAATGTGTCTCGAAATTCTAACCATAGAAAGTAATTCCCGTCAAAAGCCGGTAATTTAATAACTGGAAGTTTGACGTTTATATACTAAAAAGGGTATGGTTTGCAGAAAAAAGAAATACATATGAATATGTACTTTTGTTCTTAACTATACCTACAACAAATACTTACCTTCTTAGGATTACACCTCTAGATATATAACTATTTACGGTACAAAACAATATACGTCAAATGACATTAATTTGCAATATTTTAAATACTAAAATTACCTTCCTGTGACTTCTGTTAACTTAGAATAAGGTCATTTAGTTATTTAAAATGTTTTTTTTCTAATCGGCATGAACGATTGACAGCCAAATCTATGGAACAAATTTAAGTCGTTTATGCAGTATAATTTGGATAAATGGTTATAAATATCTATATAAGTCTCATAATTTGTTAAATATATAAGTTTAAAAGGTGCCGGTTAATGTACGGCCTGATAATCCGCGTCCATCTATATTTCTCTTTCTCTCTTTTTGCACGAGTTAAAAAGAAACGGAGATATAGTGGACGCCGATTATTCGGCCTTTTAAAACTGCCTTGTGTATTTTTTTGTCAACCATACTATGCTACGAAAAGCTAGCCACGGAGATAGGAGCAACGGTAGCCTAGTGGTTCAGGCATGCGGCTGTCAAGCGGCGGTCGTGGGTTCGAATCCCGGCTCGTACCAATGAGTTTTTCGGAACTTATGTACGGAATATTTACCGTTAGCTTTTCGGTGAAGGAAAACATCGTGAGGAAACCGGTCAAATCCCAATAAGGTTTATTTTCCCCTCTGGGTTGGAAGGTCAGATGGCAGTCGCTTTCGTAAAACTAGTGCCTATGCCAAATCTTGGGATTAGGTGTCAAAGCGGACCCTGGGCTCCTTTAGGGGCACAACCGGGAATAACGCTAGGAGGATGATGACTTTGCTACGAAAAGTGCACGTTGACAACGATCACTAGCTTGGATGCATTTTATTCATATATAAATAAAATTGAACTGTTTTTAGAGTTCTGTACCCAAGGGGTAAAAACGGGACCCTATTACTAAGACTTCGCTGTCTGTCCGTCCGTCTGTCTGTCACCAGGTTTTATCTCAAGATCCGCGATAGCTAGACAGTTGAAAATTTCACAGATGATGTATTTCTGTTGCCGCTATAACAACAAATACTAAAAACAAAGTAAAATTAATATTTAAGGGGGGCTCCCATACAACAAAAGTGACTTTTTTTGCCGTTTTTATAGGTAATGGTACCCAACCCTCCGTGTGCGAGTCCGACTCGCGCTTGGCCGGTTTTTATATTTTTTTACTTAACTGCTAGTAAGTAATAGTAGTTCTTATATAAGTATGTGTATCCGCGTGTAGCACACATTTATCCAAGCTTTATTTAGATTGTTAGTCACTTATGAAAAACCAAAATAAAATCGTACCTACTTGTATTCCTGCTAGTTCATTGCGTAACATTTCGCACTTAAGGAAGATATATAGGTTGCTGATAGCCGTCCTAACGCTCATTCGAAAATGACCTCTACGGAAACAATGAGAAAAAATATCCTGTAGGTATTTCCTAACATTCCTAGTCACTCATAGACTAAAGCAAATCGAGTGGAAATTACTGTGAACATTAATACCCAATGGACAATCGTATCTACAACTACCTCAGTCTCTGTCAATATTACAACCGTCAAAGTAATGACATTACAACGCATTCGGTTGGAACAGATAGTGACGGGCAAAAATTACTTTGCGCCTCCCATCGACCTTGTTTACTAACTCATAAAGTTTACTTTAGTTTGTTATTGCGAACTTGAAGATTCAATTTGGTCACAGAAAGCGAACTTCGTATTGATTCTTTTCGGTAACGATTCTTCGGATTTAAGTATTTGCATTTGGACTTGGTTTCTCGAATGCGTTTCTTGGGTTTTCTTTATGTTGGAAAAAGAGCTTTATTTTGAAGAGCGCTAGGCACACATTCTGGTTATCGGATTGAGCAAAGATACGAGGTTATGGAAATTTATTTGCTCGAGTGTACTCCAATGGGGAAATTTGCTTACCTTAGTTCTATTATGCAGGGGTGGGAAACCTTTTTGTTTAGCGGATGAGCGAGATAAATTTGAGCGAAACAAAAGGGACGTGAACCTTTTTTTTCATTGCAACAATGTAAAATTCTCGTCGGTCGTCAGCATGATAATAATTGTGTTTATATTTCAATGACTTCCAATTCACTTTCTAATGCCTATAGCGATGTAAAAATTTAAAAATCCTTTCTTTAATGGCGTCAGCAAAAAAAAAGAAACATTTTAATCGAGTTTTGACGATCACATATTTATAAACTAAGTTTAACAGTTGGTAGGTAAACAAATAATAAAATAAAACCACACGTCCCACTCGAATAACTGTTGATTGTGTTATGAAAATCGATTATATGCAGCCCGCATGTCTGACATGTACAAATTGAGCCTAATAGAGGCATCAGTGCCGCGTTAAAATATTCATTTGCGTTGATAATCGGCGATGATGATGTAATTAAGTCATTTGGACGGTCCAAGCAGGATTCGTTTCGTTTTACAGTCATTATAGACTTCCTGCTTTAATTTGATGACTGATGAGTGACCAGGAACATGAGATAATTATAGTGTGTACTTTTTAGTGACATCGAATCTAACTGTCAAAGGCACAATAGCTGTTAACTTGCTCTATCATAAGAAAGTGCATCCAATCGTCCTTTGTGAACATGACAATCCATAAATAGGTACTTAGGAAAAATGGAACGGTGACCCTAAATAAATGTAGTACACATTTAACCTTTACGTAGATCATAAATAGATTGAATTATTTTATACATCCCTGGGACAATAAAAACAAATTGGTTTTTCGTTTTAGTATCCGCCAATACGCAACAAATAAAACGGCTATAACTTCCACCGATAACCTTTGAACAGATACGAGAATTGTTTACAATTGTACACAATTGTATAATAATCCCAACAAAGGTGGGTTGAGTGAGAGAGCAATTTTCAACTGTCAGCCCCAAGCTCTCCGGCGTTTGGCAACCAAACTGTAATAGCACAATAAATAGTGCGCAGCCCTCTCCCATCTGTCACTTAACTAGTAAAATATACAGACGTCATTCAACGGGCCTCAGTGAAAAATCGCACCCAGGTTCAGCACCCCTGGCCGGCTTCCGCAAATGATTCAGCACCTACAGCAATTAGCATTAGAGTCCTATTTCGGTTGCTGTAAAGCTTGAATAAATTTAAATATTTGTTAACTTAAAATGTAACTCATGTTGCCGGAAATACAGTCTGAATTGCGCGGCTCAGCATTTTGTTTCTTGGTTTCTCTAAGACGCAGGTGACAATCGATCTTACTGTACTTCGAATAGGGTTTAGAATGGGTGCCGTAGTTTTGATGTCGCGACAACTTGTCGTAGGGGTTATTTAACTTTGAAGTTGTTCAAAAGACCCCCGATTTGAGATTCTGGTGGATTTCTTTTTGGATTAAAGGCCCCACGGATTTAATGATAATGCGTCCGGGGGTATTACTGGTTTTATTTTGTCACGCGTCAGCTTTTTAATAACGTGACGGATTTCTGTTATTTATTTTGACAGGCGTAATTGTAACATTATAATTTTTTCGTTCCTAAAAATTACATGTACATATTCCAACACAGTCCACCAAAATTCTTTAGAGTGGCAAAGATGACATAATATAAATATGTTTAATATGATTTTTTGATTATTTAAGCGGTCTAGCTTTGTTAATACGTAATTAATTAAAATAATAAATAACCTTTATGTATTTTTTCTTCAGGTAAACATCAATTCTGGCGTCTCTACGCGGTATCTCGTGACAACTTCTGAGCAATGTTTTGTATACAAAATACATTCAAAAAGTTTAGCTACTGGGTGGGGTAAGTGTTATACGCATTTGCTACTCATCAAAATATTGTATTTCATAGCAAAGTGCGAGACATCTTAGTTTCCGCAATAAAATCGTTAACCACTGAATCAGCTTTCATGCAGTCTTACTAACGAGTAGAATTCTTTTTAAATATTTTTTTTATTTTCATTAATTGGACCTTCAACAATAAGTACATTACATTTTCGCCTAACAGTTAACTAAGCGCCTTATCACTTATAGAAGATCAGCACAGATAAAGAAGTATTAACATTACTACTTAAATTCAACTTAGGTACTTAAATAATTTTAATTTATTCTTAATCTAATCCTGGTACTGTAAAGGTTAGTACTTGTTTGTGCCAAATACCGGGACGTTTACCTTACTACTGTTATAGCTTTGTAAGTTTGTATGTTGGACTAATCAGCGCAACTAAACATCCGATTTAAAAAAAATCAACGTTACATAAAATGTAACACCCAAACGCACAAACGGCGTCTCGTCTTATTATCATTTTACGCAGCACGGAAACCCTACTGACCACGAGACGACTACTTATGGTTTAATCAATCTATATGACCCTTGAAATCTTGACTTGTTTGTATTATAATCGCCAAACTACGGCCCGCGGGCCAAGTCCGCCCCGCGAGCCCTTCTGATCCGGCCCGCGGAAAGAAAGCGGAGAGTCCGGCCCGCGATACCGATGGGGTATGGCTGTTCATGACCAGCCATGAAACCAACGTCTTGGCCCGCACGAATTTATATTAAGAGCAGAGTGGCCCTTGAGTCGAAAAGTTTGAAGACCACTGTTCTCATGCATTCTATGACATACGCGAGCGGAGCCGCGCGGTTATCTAGTAATTTATAAATGTGTATTGCTGCTGACCATGCCTAAACAATAAAAACTTCCTATTTAATAAGTCAGTTGAAAATCCACTACAGTGCTCTACGTACCCATTGCCAAAATGTACAGATCTGTTTGTCTTATCATTTGGCGGTATTAAACTATGATACATACAACTTAATTAAGACTGCTAAACAATATCACATGGGAATTAATTAAAGAGGCGTTAGTATAATCTGCTTGTACAAGGCGGGCGGATCCGCGTGAATAACCAAACTTACGCACTATCATCACAGGGGCTAAGTAAATCGCGTATGTAAATTAAACTCCGCTGGCTGGCCCATGTCATAGGACAGTGGCGGAGAGCCCATACAAGACGGTTCCCAGCGGCTTGCCTAATATTTATTTTAGGCAAACTCTTTCATAAACTTTATCGTTCCGGAACGCCACTGTAGGACAGTATGTACTGTCCTACAGTGGCGTTCCGGAACGATAAAAATACCTTTTTACTACTAAATTTGTCGTTATATTGATGACACATGAACATGCACATAGTGCTTCGGCTTGGGCCGAAAATCGTTTGAATGTCCGTTGTCTGGTGTTTGTCATGCTCTCAAGCTGAAATTTTGTGAACAGGTTTATTAATTATATATTTTATGTCGAGTCATTTTTAGTTTTTTTTTTCTTAAGAGAGCCACTATTATAAAGATTTGTGAGATTGAAGCTGTCTATATTATCTAAGTGAGGGCCATCAGATGCACTTCGACCCAGTGGGATCTTTTGTGCAACTACCCCCTCCACAAACCTCCAAAAGACAGAGCTCAGCGGGAGTAAGAGTGCCACTATGACCGTTCCGGCGCCGCATCTAGATTCCTACGACCTTAACCAGGTCATCGGTCCTTGTGCGCTGCGCCTTCCTATAAGTGATCCCCACTCGAGAACCCTTCCGCCCCAACGGACATCGGCTATACGAGCAATGTATAACTTCTATAAGTCTTTGTTAATCGCTGTCTTTCCTACTTTGCGCCGGTTACTTAAGGAGCCCAAAGCGGATCCGACTGACGATTATGCATATTACTTGCCAACTGCGGCCAAGTTCTCGAGTAAATCTACCGCCCAGGTTCCGGGGATTTACTGCGATTTGCTATTGTACATACTTACGCGGCAAAATGGCCGACATTCTGCCACTTTGGCGTTTCTATCGTTTTTCTTTATACGAATTTCGCAAAGGGGTTTATCGTTTTCCAAAACCGAAATAGTCAGTTTAGCAAAGTAACTACGTAAGGACAAGTAACTCGACATAGGCCTTCCCCAAAGAGTACCAAAGTGGCCAGTTCTGCGCCATCCGCCATCATTCCAATATACGAAATTGATATTTACATAGATCTCGATAACGTACAAGCAAAACGTGTCACAATCGACGGTTAAATCTACGAAAATAAAGCAATACTTATTTGCAATGATTGAAATCCTGGGCAGGTCCATGTGGATCGAACGTTGTTTTTTCCTTCAATGGCATGAAAGAATTTAATAAGTAGGTACTTAAAGAAAATCAAAGATAAAAAGGACTTCTGAAATTACACCTAACCCACGAAAAGGGCCCAACCACTATGAACACTGAGTATTTTTGCCCAAATTACTTAGTAATATGAGAACGGCTACTCGTTAGTGATTCTAGGAAACTTCCAAAGATATGTGACAGACAGACAGGCGAAACAGTCGTTAGCCGGGGGCACCGCTTAACTAAAACGACTTTTGTTTGTTAAATAAGCGCAGTGAGAAATGGCAGAATTCCGGGAACAAAACATTATATAATTCTTTGACGTGAATACTCATTTACTAGTCAGTCCGAAATTCATGCACACGCAGTCTAAAATTCATGAAAGAGGAGATTTTGTAATGAAATTATTATTCCATATACTTAAAGTCTACGTTCCTTCGTTTATCTAGGATATCAAAGGGAAATATTTTAGTAGATTTACTTATTTAGATCTTTATATGCTTTCCAAAGATACACTACTATATTTTGTGTTTCAAAATGGGTTTCCTTGAAACCGCAATGCGAATGACGCAAGATTTTTTTTATTTTTTGAAACAGAGTATATTCCGTAATTATCGAAGTAGAATGTAATATTTTTGTTAAACAGTAAGCATCTATAGAGAAACGTGAACGGACTAGCTGTTAATATTAGTTAATGTCGTCCGATCACTCCGATCAGTAGGACGATGTGGGATTACAATTCCGTGTAGTCCGATTAATCGGACCACCAGGAAAAAAGTTCACGTGGGATCAGTAGGACAAAGCAGTGATACCACGGATCACGGGACCACGTGACCGGAGGGTGAAATATCCACATTGAAAACAGTACCTACGACTATTTAGAATATTTTTTTATAAAATCTAAACATCAACCACGAAGGCGAATCTTTTTCTATTAAGTCATGAAAACCATAGAATTTCACGAATTCAAATACAGACCACGTAATAAATCCCAACTTTTTAAAAACGCCAATATCGAATATTGGAGAGGTACCTTCAGCAAGTTTTTTCATAAGTGGGTGGTTTAGCGTATTCAGCACCAGGCCTTTATCCAGAGGGCTCTTGTAATGACCGAAGTTGATAATCTACGCCTAATTTATGCTGTACTACGGCAACAACGGTAACTTAAAGTTTGGCGTTAACTTTTTCCTTTACTTACCCTCTACTTGTTTTATTACACTCTGGTACTTATACTTACGTTATTTTAGATTTATTTGACAACATTGCTAACATTGCACTGTTAACACAATTTTTTTTAAGTTGAGTGGATAGTTTTAGATTTCAGATTTGAACTCTACGGTTATACATAACAGGCAAACAAATGTTTGCCGTATCGGTTTTCTAACCACTGATATTATACATACACGTATTTGTATTTAGTGTGTGAGTGAGCTACGGTAGCCTAGTGGTTCAGGCATGCGGCTGTCAAGCGGCGGTCGTGTGTTCGAATCCCGGCTCGTAGTAATGAGTTTTTCGGAACTTATGTACGGAATATTTACCGTTAGCTTTTCGGTGAAGGAAAACATCTTTAGGAAACCGGTCTAATCTCAACAAGGTCTTGTTTTCCCTCTAGGTTGGAAGGTCAGATGGCAGTCGCTTTCGTAAAACTAGTGCCTATGCCAAATCTTGGGATTAGGTGTCAAAGCGGACCCCGGGCTCTTTTAGGAGCACTACACGGGAATAACGCTAGGAGGATGATGATGACGTATTTGCATCCAATAGGCATGATGACAGTAATTGAAAATCACTAAAATATGGTATTTTCTTAGTGAAATTTTAATCATAGAATTCGAAAAATGTTCATATTTTTTTATTAAGTAAAAGATTATTATTTATTTCGATTAAATTAAACTGAAAAATACGGACGCCCGCCATGATATGTTAAACACCAATCAGAGCGCATGACGTCACGTCACGTCACAAATACTCATAACGGCCATTACCACAGATTACAGAGAAAACTTACGTACTGAACGAATAGTAAGACAGGGATAGAACCATGTTATCTGTCAGATCTTCATACGTCATTGTCCCGCTTTCTCGCTCGCACGGCCGCGCAAGACTTGTAAACTTTTCAATTTATGATCATTCAATGAGCAATTGAGCGATCTAGGTAGCAAACGTCAAAGGTCTGCGTTCTGTTTATACAAACGTGACGTCACTCGGGACGCCATGACACTGACAAGCGTTTTAGCGCCAATTTGAAATTTAAAAACTAAAATGCATTTTTTTTCCTACTTAACTGTTACATTCTCTTGAAAAATCTTATTCGTTGTACATAATAAATGTTTCTAAATATTATAGAACAGTTTTTCAAAATGTGTCATCATGCCTATTACACTGAATTTTATTCGTTTTTTTTTTCTGGCTTTTTTGCTGGCGGCAGTTTTCTTCTTCTGTTTATTATCATCATTTCCTTGTCCATATCCCATTTACTTGGGGTCGGCGCAGCATGTCTCTTTCTTCCATGCTTCTCTGTCACCCGTCATCTCATCACTCGCTTCTTTGATCTTCATATAGTTACTCACACAGTCCATCCACCTTTTCCTACCTCGGCTCTCGCATCCGTCCATCCATACCTAATACACTTTTGTTTTATTACTGTTTACTATTATAGAAAAGATTGTATAGCCTCAAGGCGGCGCCAAATTTCTTAACTGTTCACCCAACTAATAGAATTCAAATTACCAAAATTCACTTGAAAGCCATCTCAAATCCACTGTAATTCAATATTTATAATTAAAAGTGTCCAACCAACTTCGGAAGTGGAAAGTTCAAATGGTGGTGTTGAATTTAAGGCTATTGGAAAAAGTTGACGTGAAGCCGAAGCTAATTTCTGTTTAACTTTGATTGATGCAAATTTAAATGGAATTTATTTATATGGAAGTCTGGATGGCAGAGATCTTCAAGAGAGTAACAAAAATAGACTAGAAACAAATCGTGTGTACGGATCTAAAATTTACTTAAAAATTAGCATACCTGTATTTCGATATCAGCAGTAAGTATGTTTGGAAACTTAACTGATGATATCGCTAGAGTTTCTTATAAAATAGTACCTATTGAAATTCACTCTGATTAGTACGTTTCAATATAAAGTTAGAAAGATATTAAAAAAGAATAATAAATTGGTGATAGTCAATAACACACTTAGTAAGTAACGCGTGCACGTAACAATAAAAATATAAAATCAACGAAGCTTTAAACAGAATTTATTACACACTGGCAACTCGACCACATTTGTCATTGTATACTAATTTCCTTTGATTCCTCCTTCGTTCACCCTTGACCCATCATTTGTTATTATTAGCAAATTCTCCTACCCTCAAACATCATGTCTCATTATCATTATCCTCCTCATTCCAAACCATACTTTACCCCACTGAAATAGAGTTATATTTCGTGTGATCGTGACTTGTTTGCATAGGATCTTTGGTATTGGTACGTGTTGTTTTCAGTCTTATATAAATGCTAACAAAATGCCGAGTTCGCGTGATACCACGTACTTATCGTACATTTACTATTTTGCATATATTACGCACACAAGCACACGGATCCTCAATGACTATCCCAACTTTATGTGCTTCCACATGTACGGATTTGGAGTCATTTGTTGCGTATGTTTACAGTAATTTGACTCGGTTTGTCGTTGTGCGTGGAGTGTACAGCATGTAGCGAATTTGTATACAGTACTATTGGTTAATATAGTCATAAAAAGAAAATATATTGGTTCTTTCGGAACTCAGTGACATCCTTGACCAATTGGTATTTCATCAAGAGCAAAGATAATCATTATGTTTCTTCACTATTTCAACATTATCATCAACATACGCTACGCTATGACGACTTTCCTAGCTTACTTTTATTTCCAAATTCCTTTTTCCGGCATCATTCTTATTCTTTTATTTATCAAGTCACCTGAAACGTCTATATCCGTGCACACCGTCACTCCGGCCCGCATTATCATAAGTTTGATCCGTTCAGCCCGTAATCCTCGGGATCAGGCAAGTAAGTCCTTGCTTCAAAATCGCCATTAGATTTTAATAGCATTAGCAGATTTCTACGAATCGTGTTACGAATGATATTTTATACGCGGTAAAATGAATTGCTCAAAAGTTTACCTAGACCGGAGAAAAAGGATCAAGGTAAAGTGATCACACCATCTAGTCACCAGGTTCAGCAAATTTTAAGGCATTTTTTTATCACAGAATGAACAAGGTCTATGATAATTACTAATACAAAGTTTCACTAGAGTCTAGTGTGTATAGAAAAATGACAGTTGAGAGAATCTAACGCTCGTTCGAAAATTTACGGAATCACTCCTCTCTGGTTACTTTTATTAATTTATCCGTTCCAACCTGCTGTGGGTCGACAATACTGCTACCTACTAAGTAAGTGACCTGTAACTTTGAGACTGTTTTGTTTACAAAAGGTATTTTGTTACAGAATGTGAAGTAATAATAATAATAATAATAATATATTCTTTATTGCACCACAACATAAGAAAAACATGTTACAAGAGTACAGTAAGTACTAAGAAGTCGTATCTTATCTAGAAACAAAACTTTGTGTGAAGGGTTCCATTGTTGTTATCTACATAATGTGTTATGCGTCACCGATATAACTGAATAAAATTTGTGAAACGTCGATATAAAATGAAACTTTAATAGAGAGGTTTTGAAAACTCATGATTATAATATATAATCATGATTATACATATAATACAGAATAATAAGACAAAATATGTTTAAAGATTATTCAAATTTTCATAGATAGGTATACTAAATACTTCCTACTTTGCATATAGAGAACTTTAAGGGAGTCCTAACTGACACCCTTAAAGTTCAATAAGTGAATGTTTTTATACTGTAAAATTTATCGTATAGGCCAAGCATGTCTATAGAGGTTAATTAATAAATCCATATGTGATTTATTTTGTTCTATGATTTCCTAAATCCCAATAATCAAACTTGAATGTTGCCACATTTAAATTTAAATTTCTTCCATGACTTCACTGAGCATCAACCACCACACGGATACCCGTCTTTAAAGCTATTTAGTCTAAATCTTCAGCATTCACATTGAGAAGTTACTGTACCGTCGAATCTAGTTACCAACCCTCGGGACTTCCCT
Source organism: Epinotia demarniana (assembly GCA_945867215.1). Taxonomy (NCBI): domain Eukaryota; kingdom Metazoa; phylum Arthropoda; class Insecta; order Lepidoptera; family Tortricidae; genus Epinotia; species Epinotia demarniana. The sequence goes on from OX244281.1 coordinate 9,414,299, forward strand.
ACCTGAAGGGAAGCTTAGCATTTTTATCGATACTGAAAAATTGGAGGAATCCAAAGCGAAATTGGTTGGGGTTTGGTTTTAGAATTTATGGTTTCGCTTCGTTTGCGTGTTGTGGATGAACTGCAATAGCGTTTTTAGTATTTGGTTCCAACATTTGCAACAAATCACCTCGGAGTTTGTCCGTCCGTCTGTCAGATAATAATCAGAAGTCAGAAGAATCTTGCGATCTGCCAGAGTTTGAACCTTATTCGTAATTGTGAGAGCATAACTGGTAATTTCCTATTTATGACGGGAAAAGTTAAGTAGTTTTTACTGTTAATGACAGTACTAACAATTCGATAGAAAAATAACTCGGTATCTTAAGCACGTTGACTATCAAATAGGTATCAAGTCAACACCAGCTTTAATAGAGACATAAAAGCTAACATCAATAAACACAATCGATAGAACCTACGAAACTCGCTGCACAAATTGCATTATGCAAACTCATCCAATATTGACTGAGACACCGTTGACTGGACGTCAAGTTCTCAGTAGTCTACAGTTTTACGAATAAATTTATGACTTGAAGTTAGACGGGATTCTTAGGTTCGATTGTAACACATTTTACTAAACAATATAAATCACATTCAATCAACATTTCACGAACAATTATCTCGCCTTTCCATTTCATGCTCAAATATCTGATGATAAACATACGGGTTTATGTACATATTTCCATTTGCTACGATTCTCACAAACTTGAGACAGCCGTCAGTTGCTATGATAATACTCTTGACATGACAATAATAACACAAAGGTATGGAGTCTTATCGTATCTGTCTAAAACCCTCATGGCAAAATTTCATCATCATCATTAATTTAAGATTTAGACTCTTGTCGGTGTAGCTCCTCACATCTGACTCTGTGCAGGGGCCGCAAATGCAGAAGTGCTGAGAAGAGTAGGAGAGAAAAGAAAAACTGATAAAAACGATAGAGAATAGGAGAGGGAACATGATAGGTCACCTTATACGACATGACGCTTTTATTAATAACATCATAGATGGCAATATTGGCAATGTAGAAGGCAAGCGACGAGGGGGTGGACATGGATAAGTGACATGAAACAAAATTTTATATCTCGCTAAGGTTTCTGCTCCAGCAAAGATGTGACATGTGACATTGGTGCCAATGGTGCCAATGGTGGTGACAATGGTGCATCTGTTTTCATCCGCGCTGTACCGGTCAACTAAACTTCAATAGCTGATAAAACCATATCAAGTCTTGGCCTCCGCCACCGAGTTGTCGCCACTTGTCAAGATCTTGCGCCATTTCCTGCCAGTCCTTGGCTTGAATATCGCACAGGTCTGATTCGACGACGTTCCACCGATACCTGCACCCCTATTCTGTAACTTGTTTTAAGCTCACCTCAACGCTCACCCACAAATATAGCCGCGGTATACTATAGTTACGCAGTCTACCACATCTCGCGGAAAAGCAGTATGATCATACTAGCCATACGCCAGCGCTTAAACGAACACCGCCCGACATTTACCTCAAACCATACAGCGATGAAAACTAATGTAATAGTTAACTCCATTGACATTACCATATGACTTCCCGGCGAAATTTCATTTTCCATTTTCAATAGGGTTGCCACAATACGGGTGTCCGTCTCACACCCGGGGCTCGATTTCCATACGGGGAGACGCTGAATCCGGGCAGAGTTATTGGGCATCCCTAGGGAGTGGAAGGTATATTCAGGTATTTTTATTTACCTGAAAGCTCGAAAGAGGCGAAGGAATACGAAACTAGCTTGTTGTTTAAGCTTTAGAATTTGATTTTGGAGCTTTGAGGTGAATTTTAAAGAATTCTTTCCGTTTTTTGGAGGGTGTCACTAGAAATTAGGTGAATAGGGGTTTATAAGACATAATTTTAGGAAAAAAATGTATTTTCCTCTATGTTTAATTGGTGTCTTTGGACAACTTTATTATGATTTTTTTCGTTCTAGGTAGTAAATGATAACTCCAACTTTCGATGTTAATCACAATTTATTCACTCAACACTTATAATCAATACACATTGGTTCATTCACACTTCAGTTCTTATCACTAAGCAAAGTTAATCGACGACATTCAACTAAAGAATGAATCCCCCAGGCTTTGTGGGGTTCTTACAAAACCTCCATTGTTGGTCTCGGTGGGACCCGGAGCACGCGTGCCGTCGCAATGCCGATCTGACCATCAGAAATAACAAAACAACCCTATTTATCGAAACTACCCGACGTTTTTTATAAATCATGACATTATGTATTCACGAACTAAGTTAAACTAAATGATTGTACTTAATTTGAATAAAAATGTTTTTTACTATATTAGTGAGCTAGACAGTAGAATATTGGCCATATCATGGTGTTGGAATAGTCTGTGAGTGATATGTATAATATTTTTGCTAATAAATAAATAATTAAAATAATTATTTTCTATTTGATCCTTCCACTTACAGTGACATTTCATATCGTACCTACACCTACACCAAAAGGTAAAAGCTAAGTCTGAAAAGTTACCTGATAATTTCTCCATCCACATTGCTCGCAATTCTATTCATTTTAGTTCAAGCATTTTCCTTTAAAATCAGAAGAACGGGCAGATAACAAAGTTGAAATATACCCACGCACAAAAACCATACAAAAATAAAATACAATTTCACAAAACTCGCATTATCTCCAAAAAATGTCAGTAACGCGACCTGCAGAGCCCTTTTCATTTCATAACATCTCAAAAATGTCCCCGCTAAAAGAGTTTTTAATTAATATAAACGGCGGGAAAGGAAAATGGCCGCCGATGAGCGTATGTACGTATGCTAATGAGTGACAGCCCTGGAATGGAATTGTCTTGTTAGGGCTGACGGTACCTTTGGGTTAGGATAGGGTAATTTTGGGGTATGTTAGTCTTTTAGGTTAGGTTTAGTTTTTGGTAGATGGATTTAGGGACAAAAATGTTTGTTTTTTCAGTTGCGTGAAAAAGTTGGTACCTAATGATAATTTTCAGCATATAGTATCATAATAATTATAACAATGAATGTAAGTAGCGCAACGCCGTGAATTTAAAGAGCTGTCCACGAAAATTGCATTCATAACGTAAATTAACATTTCCGATATGCAGATTTAACTCATCTTAAAAGTACATTTTTGTATTTTGACATTTATAAAGTATATTTCAATTCGTAATGATCATCTGAAACTGAACCTTATCCTAAACCCATACAGTAAAATGTAGAGCATCAGCTACTAGCGAAATATGGCCTTTCGAACATAATTCTCATTTACATGTAACAGGGAACGGGCTTGCCTTTACCCCTAGATCACAAGGTAAATAAACACGTCACAGCACAAACATACAATCCAAACGCTGACATGCATCACTATACACATCTTGGAAAATGTTAGGGATAACGGATCATAATCCGACTATACCTTATTCCGGCAAAGGCGGGATGTGTTGGACTCTTTTTTAAAGGACTGGTCGAGAAAGATCGAGCTCAAAATTCGCGAGCAGTGGAGGAAGGGGGGGGGGGGGACATATTCGTCTAGATTTTTTCGTTTATCTAGGAAGGATACGAGTATCAAAGGGAAATAATGTAGGTACTAGTTTTATTTATTTCGATTATTGCTTTTCAAACATAAGAACAATGCATTGCGTTACAAAATAGTTTTACTTAAATATAATAATTCTATATTCGATTAGCTGAATAAAGGTATTTTGTTGGAAGTCTTTCTCAAGAAGTATTTATTTGATATTTTTCTATGTACTGTTAGCGTTGGATTACATACATTCATAAATTCTTTCCTGCATTCCCAGATGGAGTATATAGATGGGCATCCAAAAGATCCATCCTAATTTACTAAAGAAATTTATTTTTCAAATTGGAGGAGTAGTTCTGGTCCGTTACATACAAACTTACAATTGGCAGATATTCTATAATTTGTATGGATTACAAAACTTATTATTGAGCTCACTGGAATTTCCAATTCTTCTAAGTGTTTTAAGATCAAACACGGTATTTTCCAAAAGTCTAGCTTCGAAGCCCGCGAAAGCGGGAAAATTGTCTATAATGTTTCTCCAGTATTCTAGTTCGCTTTACTGAACTGTTGCAACATTCTGGAATAAGTCCCGGAATCCTCCATGGAATTGCTTATTCAATTCCAGCAACACTGTATTCTTTAACCACGTTATCAGGCTAATGTATGCCGCTTGTGTACGAGCGTTATTTATCACAGGCCGTACAACGCACCGAATTCAGAAGGCCATATGTCCACATGAGCTGTGTACGTAGTTACGGCCTTCTTAACCCGGCAGTGTACTCAGGTGGAGGAAATTGTGGGAATTTACAGGAATTTACACGGGAACGGTTTAAAATGTGGAAGGAATCCGTTTCCTGAAAAGAGATGATATTAGAAGCGTTTACGGTACAAAGTGACGTAGAAGTCGCTGGTAAACTGTGTGTTTGTTTGCCTAGTCCAGCTCTATCCACAGTCTTATATCCTATTTCACATTTATCAACAGCATATACAAGTTTCGACAACGACTACGTGAAAATAATGCATTTTGCATTAAGATTATCATCAAGAAAAACATTGCTTAGAGTCTAATTTAATAAGAAACAACATCCAAAAGTACTGAAATGCAAGATCCACATTCAGGCATATACACAGTCTGTCTGGTAGGGAATGTTATGTACTTCTTCTTATATGTATATATCAATTTGTAGTACCCGAATATGAAGACAGCAGCTTGACAAAACTAGTGTATTATCCATTAGCACGTAGTTGATACCCCAAATAACTTCGCCGTATTAAAGTATAAAGCAAACATAGTTATGATACTTATTGACAGTAGGATTTTGGTAGGTACCTTCTACCAAATTCCTACTGTCAATTTTAATATTCAAAGTTGATATCTAAAATTGCGTGTTTATAACATATGTATGAAGGTAGCTGATAACAATGTAACGGTATAGATACGTAGATTGATAAGGCAAGCTCCGAATTGAGTTTGCATTTTAAGAGGCTGCTTACAAGGAATTCGCGCGTAAATAAAAATCATGGAATTGGGGGTAAACGCTGGAGGTTCCGTGTGAGGGGTGGGAAATGTACGATTCGAGGGGGGAGTTGGCTAGTTATCAAAGCTTTCATATTTATAATGTGCTGTTGAAAATTCTTTTGGATTTTAGAATTTGAGAATTACGGTTAGATTCGAATCGTCAATGAAGTTCTTAAAAAATGTTAAACAATTGAAACACAATTTTCATGAGTCTATCTTTGATTTTTTCTAAATATTGTTTAAAAGTCCCTTTAGGGAGATATCTTCGCAAACCTCAGCTGGATTCGACGATTTTGATATTAGTTAAATCTAGTTTTACTATAGGCATGAAACAACCTACGCCTTTATAATAAAAAAAAACGAATTGACATAGTTCACCTGTTTAATCTCTATACAAATAAAAGAGTAAAGAGGAAAGTCTGCGTACTCCCATCATAAAGGCCGGCAACGCACTCACAACACCTCTGGTGTTGCAGGTGTCCATGGCCGGCGGTAATCACTTACCATCAGGTGATCCGTCTGCTCGTTTGCCTCCTATCACATAAAAAAAAACATTGTAGCTTTGTATGATTATTAGTTTGTATAGGACATTGTTTATCCCGCGGGTTTTCCCTTGTTTTTTGCAATACGCGGGCGAAAAGGCGCGCGGCCAGCTAGTAGTAACTAAAACTCTTTTACATAGTTTACCTGTTTAATGCAATGTATTACATGTTATACAAGGATTTCTTAAGAAAAAGGAACCCGTCGAAATATTTATGGCGATATGAGAGATCGCTAGCTCTCATATCGCCATAAATATTTCGAGGAAGCGAAGGCTAATCGTATATTTCACCTTTACTGCTTCAATATCAGAAGACAATAACTCACTAACATGTTCAACTATGTCCCCCCGTTTCACGTTAACAGCGTCGAGATATAAACACCTGCGAGGAATCGACATAAATAATTTATCGCCAATTGAGGATAATAAATTATTTAGCATCAAGTGGCCCATTAGCTCTAATAAGATTTAGGTCATTTCTTTTGTTGTCACATTTATAAACGTATCAACTTCGTTGAATTTTTTATCAAGAGGGAATGATACATCTATAAATAAGCATTCAGTTATTATATACTTCCTCTCTTTTGTCGTTTTCGCACTCCCAACACCAGACCCCGGATCATGGTCGACCTTATCACACGATAAATGACAAAATAGAGCGTCCTTCACTAGCTGACACCGTTCGATAGAAGGAGACGAAGCTCTTATCTTGTCACTTATCGCGTGATAAGGCCGACCATGATACGGGGCCTGAAATGATGACCACGACCGCTCTGTCAAGAGCCTTGACAGACTTGTCGTCGTTACAGTCCGTCAGCTTCACAACACGCCGCCATACCTCTGACAGTCGACTGTCAGAGGTATACTACTCCAGCTTACTACAGCTTAGATACTGCAGCTTTAATCTGGTCTGTCCATCTCATTGGTGACCTGCCTCGCGGTCTGGTGCCTTCGACCCTTCCCTGGACCACACTCGCTCGATACCTACCTACGTCTCCTAACGACTTACGTGCCCGAAAAACGTTGTGATGCGAGACTGCGCCATGGATGATAGACGCTGCTTGATGCCGAGTTCAGGCCTCAACCCCGTATCATGGTCGGCCTTATCACGCGATAAGTGACAAGATAGGAGCGTCGTCCCGTTCTATGGAACGGTGTCAGCTAGTGACGGACGCTCTATCCTGTCGTTTATCGCGTGATAAGGCCGACCATGATACGGGGTATTGGAGTATCGACTCATTGTCTTTCTGTTTAGAGGGGTTGTCACGTCACGTATAACGTTCCGAACAATGCAACTGTCATTTTTCCATATAAAGTATGACATTTATATCCAATGAGTGCCTAATGTGCATTTATATACAGGGTGACATTTTAATCAGTCTCCAAATTTTTGGTAGGCATTTGGTATCACTAATAGACTCCATTTTTGAAAAAAAAACAGGTAGGTATTTTTAAAATTATAATTTGTCTATCTGCGTGGTTACTGGGCATTCAGTACCGCGCAGAGCGGGGCGGGGCCGAAGGAGGGGAGTCGTGCCGTGCGCAAACCTTACTACCAGCTGAGGTGCCCGCGCGGTAAGGTTTTTTTGGGATAACTTTAAGAAGCAATTACTAAAATTTTTTGTACTAAATCATATGAAACAAAAATAAACTTATTTTATAATTTTGCTGAAGAATGTTATACTTGAATTTGGACACTGATTAAAATGTCACCCTGTATACCAAACTTTTCTGTTTACTGTGGAGCGGTAGAGAACGCATAACCCAAGTCCACCATTTATATTGTAGGGTGCAATCAAGTTTAAATAAATAAATATCTTTATTAAACTGTCCAATTGTTTCTTACAGTATCAACAGTAATCAACGTCTTTCTACTCGTACAACAATAGATCGACACATAGGACATACTTGTGTGGATACATGCCAACACTGATTGACTTGCATATCCTGTGCCCGCATGCCTCTGGATCTATTCTATTGGTACAAGTACGAACCATATAATAGTACAGTCGGCAGACGCAGTGAAGGTGCTAACAAATTTCTAAATACGACTCTATTGCTAAGGTGTTACAGTTCATAGTATTTTTTGATACAGAGTATTATATAGAGTTTATCTATAGGTACTGATATTATGAAGAGGAAAAGTCTGTGAGTTTGTAGCATTCCGTGGGCAGCTAGTTATATATACCGGGTCGAAAGGCACGACGATCCTTTCCGCAAAAGGGGGATTGTATAGATTTAGTACTTACTGTATTTCCTCTAAAGAAACTAGGCTTGAATTCGTAAGCGTTTTTGAAGTTATAGGCAGTAAATTTTTAATGCAAAATACTGCAAGTGACTACCCTCATTAAGTTCAGTAACAATTTAACAATAACACAAGGGTTGTGACCTTTATCAATACGTATACAATTATTAGTACTTAGTAATAGTAGGGCTGTCTGTCACTAAGAAGAACATTTTTTTTAAAATAAAATCTAATCATGACGAATCGATTCTCCATCACTTTAACTAACCCCACTTTGCGGAAAGGATCGTCGTGCCTTTCCACCCGGTATAGAAAACAAGTATAGAAGTATTTCTTTACCATTCCGTAGCATTACTTAAAGAAGATACGTATTCAATATCATAACGAAGTAGCTCTCAATATATGATGTTTATTTATTAATAACTAGAATAGGAAAGTCTTAGGTACCGCTAGGAAGGTAGCCTTTATTTCATTATTTGCTCGTCAAGTCTCCTATTATCGAAAAGAAAAAAGAATCATCTCATAATGGGATAAGGAAAGTTAGAGCAAACGTTGTTTCATAAGTTTCATTACTCTGAAAAATATTTTCGGATCCGCTTTGAGTACTTGATCTAAATTAATTATCTTGTTTGGTCTGTTTGGACTAATACTCGTGGATCCCATTAGAAAATCCCTTACATTAACCCTTTTTACCTAACTTTGCAGCAGAAATCTCCATTTTGAAGGTTCCATTACTAGCATTTTTAATCAACCATTCAAATCTCGACCTTATTCAGAACGGACAAAGTCTCTTCTAGCTCAAATTTAAGGAAAAACACTAATTTTCCGATATTCGCCTCTGACACTTTGCCGTAACATGGGAATCGTGATGGGGTAATTGACCGTATTTCAAAGGGTTAGAGTCCAGAATCGCTCGAGCTGGAGACACACCTGTCGCGGCACATTCAATATCCTTGTTTGTCCCTCTATGCCAAACAGAAGTTGTTTTTTACCAAGTAGGGTAAACACGACTAGTGTTGACAGTGCCCATACATTTCGTTTGAATTGCAGTCGATGTAAATCTACTTCTCATTTAAGCATTTTATTTGTTTAAGTACAAATATTTAATGTTTTTGGACTTTGTAGTGTCGTGCTAAGGAATATTTTAGCGATTTTGTGCAAGTTCATCTGAACAAATAGGTAAGCTAGGCTAAATCTATTTGTTATTTCCAATGGAATGAAAACAAAGCATTTTGATGTCCGTTAGTGCAAGCAGCAGGTCAATCACATAATACATTGTACAGTCGAGTCTGAAGTAGCCCTACTCGCTACCGACTAGTTTGTATGGGAATATCTCCGTAGATATTTCCATACAAACTCTTCGGTAGCTTCGAAACATGTCGACCGTAGTGGGATTTAATACGCGACTTGAACCGTGCAATATACAATGACTTCAACATGTCCCACGGAAGTTTAAATTCGGCCATACTATTAGCTATTCGGTAACATGCATGTTAGGCGTCTATACTCTTACTCATCACTACATAGTATATAACAAAGTCGCTTCCCGCTGTCCGTCCCTATGTATGCTTAGATCTTTAAAACTATGCAAAGGATTTTGATGCGGTTTTTTAGTGGATAGAGTGATTCAAGAGGAAGTTTTATATGTATATTATAGTACCCGTGGAAAGCCGGGGCGGGTCGGTGTTTAATTTATAATGCAGAAATAGGTACATTAAACGTCAAAAAGTTCATATTAGATTCAATTCAAAATATTCGAATTAAGGGTACGGAGTTCGCTTTCGCTTATCACCTGCTTGTTGATGATGATCGACTGATGATGTGTAACTGAAACTAAGCGTACATATCATTCCATCAATTTGTCTCGGAATGCCACTGTTGTAACAAGTACAGGTGTAAGAAGCGTATAGATAATTTCAGCTCACGCACGATAGTCTTCAAAACACAGATTATGCTTGTTCAAAAATAATTCGCCTATTAACTGAAATAGAAGGGAATTTCACTTGAATTTCCGGGCATCGGTAAAATCCGTTTGACGATGCCCAAAAGGCTTTGCGAGAATTTGACAGAATTCCCCAAATAGAAAATATTTTATTCTGTATAGAAAAAGGATCACAAAATAAATTCCTGCGTCAATACAGCGAGCGGCTGTATTGACGCGGTCAAAGGAGTATGTCACATTTATTATTTGTCTTAAAATCTTTATTGTATATCGATGTTTACCAATAAATAAACTTATTGTTGAATCTTCATTCTATAACTCATAATATTTATTGAGAATATACAAACTTTAATAAACAAAATGTAATACTAAACATGAATCAAAAAGACATAACAACTTAAAAACAACGGCATAACTAAAGTTACAACTAATAATTACATATAATTACAAATTGCCTACAATATATGTGCCCCTATTTATTACGTTCATAGTATTACAAGTCATCAAATTTACCCCGTAAGGGAACAGTAAACAAGCTTGCATATAAGACACACTGTTAACTCTTTAATTATCATTTATCTGAGGCTAGGTTAGTGTCCCGGAGTACCTACAGTTTTGGTCGAGAATTTCGTTCGCCGAAACGACTATCAGGACAATTACATACATACAACTATACATTATTATTTACTGGCTTCTGCCCGCGACTCGGTTACATTGTAACTTCATACAGACTGTATACCTCTCTAGACTTCTCATGGACAATAGGGAATTGATAAGTAGACCCCACGCCGCCCGCGTGCGGGTTCTTCTTAAGGCGCCGTAGGTTCAGCGAAGTTAAGCGAACAGTGTTTTTGAAACAATATAATGCGTCTGTTTATAATAATATGGTTTAAAAAAATACGAATAGTAATCTTGAGGCTTTTCTGCAGGGAAATCAGTGTTTAGAAACATGATTAAGCATTTTTCGCTCGATAGAAAAAAATCACGAACATAGGTCTAAAAGGGTCTAAAATACACTTAAAATATTTGTTACAAATTACGAACAAAAGCTAAATATATTAAAATGGCTTCTAAAAAATCGGCAATATCATGTTTGAGGGAAATCAGTGTTTACTTTTTTATTTATTTAAACGGCCAAAAAATTAAAATTAAAGAACATGATTTCCGCGCTTCCGAGCACGCACTTCCATCTCGCTCACGCTTATGCTCAGTGAGAGGGAGAGAAGACCATGAACCTACGGCGCCTTAAATCTTATAGCATTATCTTCCAATAAACTAGAGTACTTCTCGATACAAGGATATTGGACTTCTATTATTAACTAACAACAGAGCAGCGATAACTTATTATTGTTCAATTTGTTATAAGGAGTTTTGTCGTACCTGTTAACCTAGATCGAACCGATTTAATTTAGAAGAAGAGTCGTAGATAGATAATAATAAGGAAGTGTCCCCTAATAATTGGAGAGAGAAAACGCAAACAGTTTGAGACGTCACAAACTGCGAGGCTGCCGCAGAGCATCGATGGCGGCGCCGAACACGATGTTGCCGTCTTCTAGTGACGTCACAAACTGCGAGCGTCATCGTGTAATATGAAGTTGCGTTTTGCGAAAAAGGGTCAGATCATACCCCTTCTTAAAATTTTGGACACTTATAACTTCGTGATTATTTGACCTCTTGCGTTGCTTATCTCTGCATTTGACTACATTTTTAATCCTTTTTCGAGAAAATATGACATTGATTATTTTATTTAGTGTCTACTACACCCCTATTGTATAAACACTTACCAAGCCTAAACACCTACTTAAACATGAAATCCCTGGCACTTGCCCACTTAGGAGGTCACAACTGCAGAATAGCGAAACTAGTTTTTATCACTGGAGTTTTTACCCCAGTTCTAGCTGTGTTTGTCAGTGTATTTAATAAAGTTTCGAGTAGAGTTTGCGTAATAAATTCCAGTTTTTATTGTCTTTGTTCTATGCTACGACTTGTTGGGGATTATTTCAAAATGTTATGTTCGTATAAAAAGCTTATAATCACACTGTCACTTAAAGATAATGATAAAGATAGGGTTTAAATGGCTTGTTTGCTCAATTTGGATCGACCCTCGCAATGCAAAGGATTTAGTCAAAGATGCGGGATAAAATATAGCCTATATGTTCATCTAGTTAGTCTATTATAGTGCGGATTTTTTTCTAGACCGGATCTTATCTTAAGACTCATCGACCGAACAAAGCAATTGTTCACTTAAAAATAAAAGATGATCGCTTGGTTTATAGTTAAAATTATTTAAACTAAGCTCATGAATGGCCATTGTCCTGAGCTCATGAATAGCCTTTGTTTGCGGTCGACACTTGCAAATACAATGAACATTTTATGTGGCGCTAACCTTTTTCTTGCAAAAAATGGCACGCGACCGACCACAGTCGTATTGTTAGTCTTGAATGCTATTGTTCTGCATATAAGAAGTCAGTGGTCTTCTGCCACAAACAAAGGCTATTCATGAGCTCAGGACAATGGCCATTCATGAGCTTAGTTTAAATAATTTTAACTATACTAGGCACAAAAAGAATAAGGTCTAAAAAAGAATCCGTACTATAACATTGTATTGTCTGTTGTGGTTCCGGAGATTGACCCTTAAATACATTCAAACTTAAAAGCTGACAAAAATTCGTTCGTGACAGTATTCACGTAAGAATTTCACACGGTAGGAATAATAATTATAGTACACATGTGCGAAAAAGTGAGAATTACAATTTAAAAGTGCAACGTATTCTGTAAAAGCAGTTATACTTGTAGTTTCTATAATTCAATTTCACACCCCTAATTTCGTATCTAAAATTTTATTGCACATTCTAAGAATATTTTGGCAACCCTATTTTCATACAATCAACACCATACATTTTAGTTCAACACCCTTCCCACGTCTTGAGTTACAGCAATAAATTCAATTTTTTAATCACTCGTCCGACAGATCATCGACCTTGCAACTACCCTTAATTCAGCTCATTGTCTAACTGGCATTAAAATCCTGTCTCTATCTAAACACTTCTACAGAAAAGGGACGGAGCATAGGGATACCTTTCCTAAACAGTTTTCTCAATCGACGCTGGATTGCAAATACTACCTTTAGCTGCATACATAGAGATCAATTTCGCACAACTTTGCGAGCTTACGATAGCCCTCGATATTTATCGTGTAATAAATGACATTCCATTGTCCGTAAATCTTCAAATGCGTCCAGAACATACGATTTTGAGTCTTAAATCACATTATTAAGGTCTTATTTGAGTGCATTTGTCTCCGTAGTCGACATCAGGTGGCTATTCCATTTCGTCAGCTATTTACTTCGGCTACTTACCACTAGAGGGTGCTGTAATAAATACCACTCAACTCGAGATCCCCAGACATTTCAGCCTTTATTACAATTCTCTTATTGTTAATGAGATTTGACATGATTTATTACTTCAAATATAGCTGCATTTGGTAACGAAATTATGGTTATACGTTTTTTGGATATGATTAGGCTGATTCCTTTTGCTTTAGTATCACATTCCATTGGTAATTAGTGGGCCAATCCACTTTTAGAGTGCCCGTGAACGTAAGATATAAAACTGTCATGTTTGTTAGAGAAACTGTGCTAAAGCAGGTATTCAATTGTTTATAAAGACCGGTCTACACCAACAGTTTCGCGATGATAAAGTTATAAATTGGTTTTACCTTTGCTGATTGATTTTTTGCTGATCCTCTGCTGATCATTTGCTGATCCTTTGCTGGTTCAGATGACTCCGTTTGCGTTAGTGCAAAATTAATTCTCAACGACGAACTTAACAGGCATCAGGCATCAGGTCCTCCGGCACGACCACGCGGGGAAGTTTGTACACCCCGAGCCTCCGGCACGACCACGCGGGGTGTACAAACTTCCCCGCGTGGTCGTGCCGGAGGCTTCCCCTGGATTTTCCCCAGGCCACCCTCCAACCACGCAGTTCGACCGCTATATTGGGTCCGTCCTACTATAGCAACAGTCAGGGTCAAAAAAAAAAAAAAAAAAAAAAAAAAAAAAAAACGGGAGGGTCATTTGCTCAGTGGACGTGGCGCAAGCAACATCTCCTGCCAGCATCTCCTAATGATGCCTCGTAGAGAGGCGAAACACGTGTCGAGGTTTTTGTCATTATTGGTGGTGGTTTGCTGTAATTTTTTGCATGTTTTTACGCAAATAGTTGCATCTTATCTTCACTAATAGACCAGCACGTTTTTTAGCGGAATAGCAAAGAAATATTGTTCTCCTAATATATCATGGACTTCCGCAAAGTAACGCCTGATTCAATAAATTATTAGAAACTTGCTTGTCTTTACAAACCTTTTTGTGCTACAATAAAAGTTGTCAATACTTGTCATATTTAGTTACAATCCCTTTTATCACCGTATTACATTTGCTGGCGGCATTAATGGACGATGCAACAAGGACGTAAGTCGCCGGGGAACTTCTGAAGGGTTACGATTGTAAGTTAGGCAGTCTGTTTTATTGAAGTATACTCCAATGTCGGACAGAGTTCTGAGTACGCAATATTTTTATGCTAAAGGCGGAGTTAGGCGTTTTCAGAGAGGTAAACACGTAACTTTTCCAACGAGCCTTTGGAAAATTCAACTGTGGTTTTCTCATACAAATAGTGACACTTAGATCTACCTGACACATACCTACTCGTACAGTACGTTACGTTATCGCCCAGCAAAGTACCGATAAGTGTCGCCAAAGGGTGGTTCGGCCTGAATACAATTTAATTAATGTTAGTGCGAGTTCATAGAGTAGAAGTGTGTTCTGTTTTTTGTGAGTAGCACTTGTATGGGCACATACACGCAATAATCACTTTTCATTGTGTAAACAGAACCATTATTGAATAAACCGTGTTATTCCAAATTCTTGTCAGAGTATCTTTTTAACTTCTCGATATGGCATCAACCAAAAGCATAAGCCTATATTAACTTTTTTTTCTAACTATCGTTGAATCTGACCTACGTTTTGATGGCGATTGACCAATTTTTACGACCTTTACTTCTGGTAAGTACAATAATATGTTATTGATTACGAATAAGCAAAGTAGCCCTCTGTAAAACAAGGTACTTCCGATATTCTGTAAATTCCATTTCAAAACCAGTTTACACCGGAATGTTTACGACGTTGTTCTATTTTCTACTCCACGAAGATTTATGAAGAGGTAGCGTGATACCTACCGCTCCGTCACACCTACACATCAATTATTTCACTACCTCCAAAAAGGTCCTTAGTGAATCCTAGTAAACACTCCTAGTCACACAAACACACACGACTTTGAACTTTATCTAAACGGAATAAGGGTTATTGTATGCATGTTTGTGAATTGAAAAATCGAGATACGTCCTTTTCCATTGAAGCTAATGATTAATTCAGTTCGCTTTAATTACAGTTTTTTATATGAACGCGATAACAATTTATCTGAAATTAGTATCTTTGAGTGAAGAATTTGCATGTCGGATAGTGGCTTGGGTTATTAAAATCGAAAAGATATTTTCATCAAATGACTTGAAATATCTCTTTGAATTCTTTCTTTATTTTCGAATGGAAGGAATTAAGGATACAGTCAGCATCAATAGTATCTGCGCAAACGAAGACGTCACAATTCTTTATTAAACGGGAATAAGTGCTTTTAACTTCTTCGATTACGCAAGTTGCTGACTGTATCACAGAATAAGTAATAGTACAAGTACAGAAATTGCACTTCCTAGCAAAAACGACGTTTAGGCATAAGAAACGTGCCTACTCTGTGCATCTCTGTCTATCGTATAACTTGTATTCATTCTCACACAGCACGTGTAGCGCTAGGGCTGTCACGCCAAGAATACATCAATGAAGGCAAAAAATGCTCACCAGATGTGGCTTGAGTAAAGTGAACCGATATTAATTTAGTACATGCTTACTTCACATACAATGTATGTCAGCGTCATTATGAATAACACCACACATAAATAAAATTGATCTGCCACTTCTCTATTCTCTATTAACTAATTCAATTTAACTTTTGAAGTTTTAAGGACAGCATGGAGGGCTTTCTGTGTTCATGTTGACCCATGACAAGGCGCACTTTCAGAGCAAGTGCGTTGTAAAATGTATATTCAAACCAGTCTTTCATTTTGAAGTAAATTGCAGTAGGTATCCCGTTAAAAGTATAGGTAATAATAAGTAACATGCATTTGTATTTTTTTTGTACATTGTACTGTACCTTACATCTTCATAATGTAAAGTAGGTACCCTAAAGTAGGTACCTAATAAAAAAATAAACTTATCGTTCACAATTTGCGGGCAGATTAAAAAAAGATAATTCAACGTCCTTTTGGGCATTTTTTAAACAGCCATAAACTGAGCAGCTGTGGCGGTTTGTTGATTTTTACATGTTTTAAAAAATTATGTTACTTATAATTATAAAATAACACGTTACGTTCTTTCGTCACGTTCAAGTCGGCGGCGGCGGCATGTCTCAACACGCACGTGTGCTCGCTCGCGCGGTGCCGGCCCTCGACTGACTTGGAACCTGAGGTTCCGCGACCGCTAGGTTATTAACGCGCCGCGCCCCACCCACTGCAAGCCCCCTGACTGTATCCTTAATTCCTTCCATTCATTCCTTAAGACTCGCAAACACTGGCAGTATATCTATATATTTTTTTAATTGCATTTATAATTTTCTCTTGTCATAGCGATACCAGCTAGAGGATTGTACATCTACCAATGTTTGTTAATATTTGGCGTTCCCAGGTCTTTTTACTGGAAATGACCCAAGACGTAGTTGTGCATACCTTATACGATACAATTTTATCCTCTATGTAATTCATCAATAAACAATATTAAGATGCATGCTCTTGATCGCCATCTAATAGAACATAGATCTTTTGCAGCGTCGAATTCCACTTTTCTTCAAATAGACCTAACTCGTGCAGTTTTGCCATACATATAAGACCGTTCGTTCCTGAACACGTTTCTAACGCTAAACCACTTAACTGTATGAAAATTTCACACCGCTCAATGCCTCGATTTTACTGCATTCACCAAATTGTCTTCGAGAGGTAGATCCACTTGATAGGACAATTCGTCTTTTCTAGATAATTTAGCGTGAAATTTTTGCTCTCGATAATTTTCCACAAATGTGTTCTACATTATCTTGATTAATCTCGAACATGTAGTGTAATTTTTCATCATTAATGAACATTAATGATAAACATGTTTACTCGTAATTTTGCGGTCATTGCACATCAACTAGAAACCAGTAGATATAAATGTATTTTGTTGTACGATTGAGATACATACTTGTTCACAGCAGTGTACTTTTCATGTGTTTATATATTTATAGATTAATAACAAACCAAAAATAGTGAACATTCTCTGTTGTTGTTAAATCCAGTAACAACACAACAATTCAAGTCTTGATCATTGCCTTAAAAATCTATCTATCTATTATCAAAATCAAATATTCAGCCGGTCACACTGTTGTGTATAGTCTCCTCTTCTAATAAGCTACTCTCATCATTTATGGGTCAACCTCATTCACTGTTTACGTGCTATTTGGCAGCTATTGTCGGTTCATCGGCCAGCAACATTTCGGCGAATAAGGCAATCATTCCTCAACCCGCACTGGGCCAGTATGGGGAATACTGCCGAGGTGCACATTTCCTCACCATCAGTGAGAGGAGACCCGCAAGCGAAGCATGGTTGCCGTGTTATCACTTATCGCTGTGGATAAGATACCGTCTCTGACAAGGATGCGAGTGCGAGATGATTTTTTATCAATCACGATAAGTGATAGGCAACTATCTTGCGCCCGCTGTGCCCAGCAGTGGAACGTATAGATGTTGATGATGGGCAATCATTCAGTAGGTAACCCGTATTGTCAATTGTGATTCCAAGATGTAAAAGTAGGTGACAATAACTTGTTTTACTTATAAATGGTCCTGATATTTTAATAATCCTATTCCATTTTTGTCTACCCCCACGTCTAGGCACCGGAAATGGTTTAGATCTAGGTCCTTATCGAATTTCAAATAGGAAATAAGGCATCAATAGCTTCCATTATCGGTTGCTGGGCTTCTTGAAATCAGCTTCTCGGGTGCGGAATAGAAATATACGAATGGATGTTCATTTTTATATGGAGAATAACTCGAGCTTAAAGCTCTAAGACAAAGTTTATTTATTTTCTTCAAGAGGGCCAGATTATTTTGTGCAAGTGATGGACTTGAGTGCAAAACGTGTATTTTGTTTATAAACTACAGAATTCCGAAGAGTCACTATTGTCTAAAATGATATTTTTCCAATTTTCATAATTCCGAAAACCAAGTTCCGCTGAAGGAATTTTGGATTTTGCTGGATAAAATACTAACCTTACCTAACTAAGCTATTTATATATTCCATTAAATCATTTGCGTCTACATTTCCGTTTCCCGAAAAACGGCGTTGATAATTTCGGAATCTTGGAATAATGTTTTCGGGCATTCGGACACCTCGGAATTTTTCCGTGTTTGGTAAGTATACTTATTGTAAGTTCAATGCTCCATATCAGACAAAAGATTGGCTATATACTCTTTCCAGGTGCAGTGGTTGTTTGTTAGTATCATATATGAAACAAGTATTTAGATGTTAGGCAATTGAAATTGGGTAAAAACGGCTGCTCGGATGTAGATGAAATTTGGCGAAGTGTACAATGAACCACACCAGTAAGTGATTTATGAACCAGAATTGAAATCCCCGCAAATTGATGAAATGATAAAATTGGAGATGGAAGTTGATACGAGAGTTAACGTAGATGAAGCCGTAGGGAAATGCTAGTCTATACCTACTAATATTATAAAGAGGAAAAGTCTGAAGCTTTGTATGAAAGGAGTAATCTCCGGAACACCTTATATGATTCATAAATTCTTTCACCTGTACATAAAAATGTTGACAATGGACAAAAGCTCTAATATATCGTGGCTCCACGCGGGTAGCTATTAATAAAAGAGCAAGACTACGTAGATATTTAAAATGCTCGTGTCAAGAATTCGTATCAATTCCTAAGCATGTAGGACAGAGCATTCTAGAAAGATTTTACCACAATTCACGGGCGCCGTGGCTCGTTTGTCTACAAAATAGGGCTGACACGTTTAAGGCTTTGAAATTTAACTCGGTAACATGACTGTTGTCGAGGCTTAAGATAAAAGCGAATAAATAGACGAAACTTTCGAGATGCACGATGTCACAGACAGACATACAGATACATGATGAATGTTAACATGCCCAAAAGGGCTAAAGCAAGCTAATTGTTTACCTAGTTTACCCATACAAACCATTCATTTTGGAGAGTGGATGTATAGGTAAGGAGGACCTCTATGACATTGGCGTTTTTTTCACAGATATTATTTTATTTTTATTTTTTTAAACAGTAACGCTGCTAACGAAAATTACAAATATTAAATCAAAAGCAAAAATTGAAAAATTAAATGTTCCGAGCCGGATTCGAACCGGCGACCACAGGCATTCATGACCCGTCGCTACTAACCAACTGAGCTATCGGAATAATCCGGTTCGGGCACGAAATCCTTCACACAACGCCTTAGGGAGGCATGTGTAGTGACATCTACCAGAAGACTCAGGCTTATGAGCAATAAATTTTTCAATTTTTTCCTTTGATTTAAAATTTATAGATATTATTTTGTACGTAATTTATTTATTTCTATTGCAACTTCCAAATTATTTTTTTAATTTCAATATTAGACTATGTAACAAAGGTTTTGAATAAAAATAGTAGGTTTTGTTTTATTTAGTGTTTCAAATTAAAGCTTGATAACCACCCTTCATGTGCAGCAGGTTCAAGTTTTTTTGTTACGTATAGTTTTATGTGAATTCTACCATTTTTTATTTATTTTGACATTGCTGAATAATCCGCAAAATCAGTGTATGAAAATCACAGTTTTCATAAAATTCTCCATACAAAACGCTAATTTCATATGTGAGCACCTAATACTACCTATAAGTATTTTTTTTTTGCTTTTCTTATCTTCTATACTTATACGCCAGCAAATAATAATATTATTTTTACTACACGCGTTTAAATATTACTAAGTACTCGTAATTTAATGGCTAAATACAAATATCAAAGTTATGATCATTTTCTAATTGGAAGAAAAGTTGTAACATGTCCTTTATAGTGACTAAGAAATCAGCATAATTATAGCTAGATCGGATCGGTCATAGATACATAGGTATACAGTTTAACTAAGTTAGTTGTAATTTTTGTTCGTCCCGTTTAATAAGTAAGTAGCATCAGCTATTTTTTATCACAAGCTTATCGTAATCTCTTATGGCTTGCAAATGCCCTCTGGAACAAGAAGCGTGGGTCCATTTCGCGCGGGCACTTCTAAATTTAGCGCGGACATAACTAGCCAGGCCCTTAACGCTAAACAACCCATACAACATACAACCGAACATGTTGACCGGGCCCATTAAGATTCCTATTAATAAAATGCAATGAGTAATTAAACGTACACTAACGATTGCTCTCGTATCTTTAATTACATTTTTTGTGTTGAAACCAACAGTTGCATTATTAGCTTTTTCATTCGGAATGATTCGTCTTCGTTGTTTGTTTTTTTTGTTTACGGGTTTGTTAAAGTAGGGTTTTGAATATGTTTCTTAATTCTTTTTCTTATATACCTTTGCAAAGATCTATTTCATTTATTCTTTCTTAATCCCATCCTGTCGTCACCTATTTCACCATTTGTAACCGCAGATTATCCTTCCCATTTTCAACATCTTTCTAAAATGCAACCTTTAAATTTATCCCGCCACACGTATTCTAAAATCCCCTGCAAAATTTGCAGTGAAATACCATCCTAAAACAAGCCAGTAGCAAAACAAACAATCCGTCAAGCTGAGCACCTGTGTTCCCCCAGGGTTCTGGATGGACCAAGGATTGTTTAGATTAATGACTGCTTATATTTCTTCTGTTTCTTACGTTGGCACTTGTTTAAATTTAATTCGATTTGAGTTTAAATTCCGTGAATATTATTTAAAAATATATCATCTGGATTATCAAACCAGTTCTGCTCCGTCCCTTTAAGTCTTTTAATGGGTATGGGTATGTTGTTGCTATAGCTATCTTACATTTTATTATGATTACGACAGTATTTAACAAAGTTGCGAAGTCGATCTAAGACGAGGCTGTAAACGAGATATTTTTTTTTATTGGAGACTTCTTAACCTTGTCGGTCAAACCAGACTAAGTCAATGTACTAAATTACAGTGAACAGTTTTTTTTAAACTAATGGACTCGAACTCCTAGTATTGGTTTTCTAAGTTAACTTATTGGCGACAACAATCAAAAAGAAACATAATTTCTTATTATTTGTTTTGTCTACAAGTTTATTTTCATTACATTTACTTGATTGAAGGTGAAAGGGCAGACGGGTGATCAGCGGGTAATAAACCGAAAGAAAATTTTGGTATAAAGTAAAGTACCGCTTAAATGAAGTTTCATAAAAACACTTTACTCGAAATGTTCTATAAAGCTTGGCTTTTCAGTGAGTTCGCATTGTTAACCGCTGGCTTGATTACTTGCAAAAAGTTATGTAAGTGGAATACATTACATTATAAACACTCATAATGCGAGATAGATTGAACTTACGGACAACTTTGGAACAGCACTCTTATTATAAGTTCTGTCCATGTAAAACATATCATTACTGCTAAATGAAAAAAATAAGATGGCATTATTAAGGAAATACCTTTTCAGCTATACTTCTCTAGTTTTATCTGATGTCCTATTGTAATGTTTTCTACATCAAGGATAATTATCTTACAATACAGCCAAAAGCAAGTAGGTACCAGTGTACAACTTGCAGCTTCCGTAAATATTCCCCTTACTTCAAAACTTTGTCCTTAATTTGAATATCAAGAATGCATATGTTCTATTTTAACTAGAATGGAACATCCGATTTAAATTCCTCCACCAACCCATCCCATTCCCAACTATGTCAAAGATAAGCTCACGTCGTGCCAATATTTCTATGTGCAGTGTCTTAGAACGAAAGGGCTCAAGCGACGCGGTTTTCCTACTAAGTTTCGTCTTTGACTTCTTCTAAGAGTTCAGGGAATTCGCTCGGACCGGCTACCTGTAAAAGGCCGTTACTGAAAATTGTTTCGGTCCCCCAAGGACCGAGTTCAACTGAACTCCGTCATGGGATCCTTCGCAGGTGTCGTGAGTTATCGGCAATTGCAACAATTTTATTACTCGTAAACGTATTGTTTGTGATAAATTTGACAATTTGGGTGTTTTGTTTTTGGCACGATGGTGAGTAATGGTGGATTCTGTGGAGTTGAAATTGGTGAAAGCTTTAAGTGGTCCAAACAGATATTCACGTAATTTCTAGTAAGTAATTGTTTGACCACGGAAACCTCACTTTGTTATTGATTAGTGTATAATACAGGGGTGTCTACATAAATAATAGTATCAACACAATTCCCAGAATTTCACTGCAACAGGTTGCTGAGGATCACGATCAAGTACTTACATACCCACGGTGAACACGAAAATTACCATACATTATAATATTTAATATTCGATTCGGGTCCATAAGACCATTTATTTTTTATTACGCGAATGTTGAAAAAAAGGCATACCTATTGCCTAATAAAATGTTAGTGATTGTACCTATTAATACCTGTACTACAATTGTCCTCCGACTCTAAATCATAAAGTACAACTCGTTTGTCTAAAGTTATTTCAAATACAATGTTATGCGATACAATGTTAGTTATCAACCCGTCTCATTGAAGCACTAGTTCAATTAAGAAAATAGTTATCTCAGGTCACGGGATCTCCAACATTTTATAGCGCTTATCTTTACCTGTCGTATGTTGTAGATTAATGCTGTATATTTTGTATTATTTATGGCGGTAATTAGGCAGTGTAATTTTAACATTAAACACTAGCTTCTGCCCGCGATTACGTTCGCGTGGAACTCGTTTGTATAGTTTATTCATACAAACTTTCGGCGCCCATTTCGGGATAAAAAGTATCCTAACTATATACCCTTCCTTACTATTTCACCTCAATCTGTTCAGCGGTTTAAGCGTAAAAAGGTAACAGACAGACAGCCAGAATGGCGGCGGCAGCTGTCATTCCACAAAAAGTTATCAAACTTTCTATACATCATTAAAACTATGGAAACTGTTACCTCTACTTTCGCAGAGGGTACAATTTAAGATGTCAACCCTTTTTAACCGACTTCAAAAAAAGGAGGAGGTTCTCAATTCGGCAGCTTTTTTTTTTTCAATGTTTGTTACCCCAGAACTCCGTCATTGATAAACCGATGCGAAAAAAAAATCTTTTGTTCGATGTCTATATTCCAGGTGGATCCCATTTTTTTCAAAATTCAGTTAGATGATGGGATCCGTGAGGAATTGATGGGACTCCTCAATTTTATTAGGCACGCTTGTAGTGGTTTTGATTTTGTAGCTTGTAGAGCTACGGTAGCCTAGTGGTTCAGGCATGCGGCTGTCAAGCGGCGGTCGTGGGTTCGAATCCCGGCTCGTACCAATGAGTTTTTCGGAACTTATGTACGGAATATTTACCGTTAGCTTTTCGGTGAAGGAAAACATCGTGAGGAAACCGGTCTAATCCCAATAAGGTCTAGTTTTCCCTCTGGGTTGGAAGGTCAGATGGCAGTCGCTTTCGTAAAACTAGTGCCTATGCCAAATCTTGGGATTAGGTGTCAGTGCGGACCCTGAGCTCCTTTAGGGGCACAACCGGGAATAATGCTAGGAGGATGAGATGACGCTTGTAGTGATTTTGGTATTTTCTGTTATAACTCGTGTATTTACATCCGGAAACATAAATTTGGTGGCGCGGAATTGATGATGAAGACCGCAGATGACTTATTGAATTCCTCAATTATGTACTTAAAAGTGCAAATGTATGTCACAGGTTCTGATAAGATTCCGTTGAAATAGGAACTAATGAAGTGCCATTGGTGATGATCTTGGGGAATCGATGGAAGTCTTCAAATATTATCGGCCCTCATACAGCGATTCGGTTTTTTTTCTACAGTAATCACCGCATCGGAAATCAGTTCATGTGGTAAATTGTAAAAAATAATAGGAAATGTTCTCGTGGCTTGGCGGAGTACTAAATTGAAGTCGGTTAAAACTTTGTTTTTAAAGTAAATTATGATTGAAGCGTTTTCATTTACCACTTCCTCTTGGAACATTTTATAGTGCTTATATCACTATGTTTTTACCTGTACTAGGAGATTAATGAGGCAGCCAGTCCCGGCGCGCACCTGGGACTCGGGACAGTTCTTGCATTGCTCTTGTTTTGTCCTTTTCCGTGTTTTAGCGGTCGGAATTGGGGGGGCTTTTGTTTTTGTTTTCATATGCGGATGTTACGATGCGTTGCTATATGTGTACCTACAGATGTGTAACTTCTAGGAATCTTTTACAAGAATCTTACAACGTTAAGGATTATTCTTTTCAAAAAGTTTCGCTTTTTTGGAAACTTTCCATCGGCACATCAGTATGTTTGTGTCAATGTATGATTGGTTTAACTAAGCACTTAATAATGATGGGCTAGCAACTGATCACTGCAATATCACATTTTGTCGATCTTTTATACCTACATTATGCTAAAAGTGGCACTGGACACAAGTTTCATGTGCTCTGCATACACCCTTTTAGGGATAATGGCGTGTGTGTATGCAATTGTACAAAACACATTGCTACAACAGTTGACATATTAGCTTCATAGCACTTCATTAAAATAGGGCTAGCAGTCAGGATTAAAAATAATAATGCTAAGCTTGGCGAACGTATGAAATTAATAAGTTATTATGTAACTAAAGTTTATTATTTAAACAGTACGTTTTTATGTCCATATTTGTATAACGTTTTTTTTGTAGATAACCTATTCCAATGAAGAAACCCAATTTACGACACTAAACCCACCCACGACTCCACCACACTCATGCTTTCAATTTACTCTGCTTCGAACCGTATTACCTAAAAAAAGGTGCTGGCGATGACAATCTAATAAGCAATTCATCAAGCCGACAGCAATAATGGCCATGTCTTGAGAGCACCTGCCGCTCGCGAGCACACACGTATGAAGAGTTTAGGCCACTTACGGGGTCTATTTACAAGCGAATAGATCGTGGAATAAGTCGGTTACACTGCCGCCGCATCGTGCGGTGTGCGGTGCGACGGTTTTCTTGTTTTATACAAGTACCTCAGTTTGTATATAAAATTGCATGGTACCACACACTGCACCGCACCTCTGATCAACGAAAATTGTACGCGGATCTGCACAGCGGGTTGCGGCGACAGTGTGATGAGTGGTGACCGCCTTAAGAAGCGTGGTCCACCTACGAGATGATATCGAGGGTGTAGGTAAACTATCCTAGCAGTAATAGTTTCAAATATGGGATTAAGACCGTGTTGTCGTGTGTCGTGTCTATCGCAGTCTCTGTCGCAAGCATGGCATGGCAGTGCAACATAAGTTTTCCATTCCCACATCTTATGGACCCGCGCGCAGCGAGGCTTTGAAAATAGCCAGGATATGCCGCATCCTTTCGTACTACTTTATGACATATGCTACTCTTCGGCAACTCTTCTAGGCTTATTGTAGTGATCTTAAATAGTACTTGCAGGCCTAATTCCTTTTGCTTAAGCTTTGACGTACAACTATTACAATTTGGTGCCGTGACCAGGATTCTAGTTATTTACCTCTCTAGTGCATTCCTACGGGACTAGGGAGATGTGTGGGTGATCACGTAACTTTTCCAACGCACGTTAGGAGAACTCCACTGTCATTTTCGCATACACAAAAATGACATTTAGAGCTACCTGAAGTACGTACAATGCGTTACGTGATCAACTTGCCGTACTCACCTTTGGCTTTTTTTCCCACCATAACGCCCTCTTACGTTTCCATATAAGTAGCACATAGCTTGTCCAATGCGGTATGTAAATACTAGCTTTAATGGCTTAAGCGATGCTCCGTCGCAGTGTATATTGTACTTAACAGCTGCAAAAAAAATATTAAGAGAATACTTATCGTAAATATGACATCAGATATTATCCACAGCCATCGATCTGGGTAATGATCTCATTAAGCAAGTCTAGACTTGGGACTCAGTACTTGAACGGCATTTAAAGTGCAAACTTAAACAAGGTTTCAATGTAAGATAAGGAGTTGTGTAGAAAAAAATAATAGAAGCCTTAAGGGTTGTCGTCTGCAGGTAGGACACTCGGCTCTCCAAACAAACGTAGTTTGGTTCTCATTTTAAAACGACATTCTATAATAACATGAAACTTTGTATAGACAATAGGATCCGCCATACCTAGGTCGTCATCATCATCGTCAGCCTGTGTCAGTCCACTGCTGGACATAGACCTCTCCCATTCCACGCGACTGTGCTGGATTTAACCTTTTTTTGAGGCAGACTATTAATACCTACATACAAATAATACCTGTTTTCAACACCAATACCGAATGCAATGCATTTTTATCAAACTGTATCAACATTTCTAGGAAACGCATCAGATAGATATAATCCGTACGTTTTTTTTAATATCGCCTTCCATGTAATTGCAAATATTTATTACTGATGTACAATATTCGTTTTATTCATACCAGAAACGAATCTGGCAACAATCAATAAATATAAGAAAACGTTTTTACATGAATGTTCTGCACAGATTTTATAACTGCCTTTTCGCAAATTTTAATCTACAAAGATATACAATAAAACTATAGTTACATATATAAGTTTTAACGTTTCAACAGTGAACACTGGGTTCATATCCTTTTTAGGTCATTCTTTTTATGCAGAAAATGAAATATTGCTTTTTAACTCAATACTCGTATTACGAATGGCTTTGCAAACTTTATCATGTAACATTTTGTTAACTGTATTGGGAAAATAATATTGGATGCAGACAAGGGCTATCTGCATTCAATTTTATTTTCCCATGTCACTAAGTATGTTATTTATTGTTCGTTTTTTAACTTTCGTAAGAATTGGGTAGAGGGTTAGTCCAACATAAGGTTTGTGATTCTGTACAATATAGCACAATTTTATATAGTGTCGTATTTTATTGTGTCGGGGTGTGTCTTAATACACACACATACTACTATTTAAATGTATAGTAGTTATGTAAGTTTTCATTCGATCAATAAAAAAAAATACATGTGTGAGTACACATAGGGAATGCAATCTCGAACCGAGATTGGCCATTCGAGATCTCGCGTGACAAATCCGAGGTCGACATTGGCAAATCGAGATCTCGTCAGAAAAATCGACGAGATCTCGATAAATCTCGACTAAATCGAGATTTTGGATATTTTCTTTAATTAAGCATTTGTTCATCAGAATTGCCTTGATTCAATTGATAAGTATTATTTGCTCAGGGTATTGCAGTTGCACTGAAAATAACAGGTCACATTTTTTGAATACTGAAACAAAAAATCAACTTTTCTTAAAAAAAAAAATTTTGAAGTATCTCCACACCTGTAAGTTACTAACAACGTTCACAAACACCTGAGTTGATTTTGAGTTTTTCTGAGACATTTTACTGTTTTGAATCAATACTTAAACTTCAACAACTGTTAACTACACTCCAGAAAGTAATTATAAGTATTATAACAGCTTTGCAGCGCAGACTTATCAACACACTCGATAGGCACAAATTAAATGAAAACACAAAAAAGTAGGGTAAGCGAGTAAAATACAAAAATAATTGTAGGTAGGTACGCTATCCTACACTGCAAGCCAGTGCCCTGCGTTTAATCATCATTTAGAATCGGCCGGTGGCACTTACTTAGTTTGATTCCATGTAGGTACGGATGCATGTCCAGCAGTGGACAACTTTCGGCTGATATGATGAGGATTAGGTACGGATTAAAATAAAAACATCAGACGCACTAAGTTTTGTAATCTCGTTCGAGATCTCGAAAATATCGGACGAGATCTCGACCGAGATTTCGGAAATCGAGATATCTCGTCAACGAGATTTAATCTCGAAATTTGGGTCGAGATCTCGCGAGATCGAGATTGCATTCCCTAAGTACACACACTCACAAAATGCAAACAAAATGAAAACCTAAAATTGAAAATAATATTTAAAGAAGTACAGGAGATTTAATTTGAGATACTGATGATCTGTACAACTTAAATAATATACTTACTTGTATAAAAACTTTGACACGAAACTGGGTCCTGTAACACAGGGTTTTCTAGCTCAAGACACAGGGTCGAGATAAACATTTTGTTTTTATTTTGTCCCATAAACTTTTTTTTTTAAGTTGCTTAGTTGTATAACATATACTGCAGTGACCAGTTTTCTTCATCTAACACTGTATTAATAGTTGTCTCTTTTCTTTTCAGATGAGCCCACATCAGGATGCGACGATTTGACACCACAAATGGACAGTAAAACAGGCACAAAGCCAAAACCAGCAATGATTTGGAAACCAGACCTAGAACCATTAGAAAAGACTATAACAAACAAAAGCAAAAACCTACAAGATATAAAATCATTATTAGAAGACAGAGGAGGCATAGATGAGATAGAAGACGAGTTTAGCAATAATAGTCGTAATGGGTTAGACAATAATGATAGTTTTCGTGAAACAGTTAGTTGTAGCAATAATGTGTGGGAGAGGTATCGAAGAGGCTGGTGCTTTAGGTTTAAAACAATTGTGTTTGTGGTGTGTGTGATGCTGTTTCTGGACAGACTGCCGGCTGAGGCGAGGAGTGCAGGTGAGTGTCTTGTTTTATATTTCGTTTTCTTCACATTGTTTTATATAAGTATGTTTATCGTCGTCTAGTACCCATAGTACAAGCTTTGCTTAGTTTGGGACTAGGTCGATTTGTGTAAGATTGTATTTTTGTTGTTGATTGTTTTTTTATTGTTAGCTGAATAAACGCCACTGTTCTGCCTGTTTATTTCACGGGTATGATGTTGCGCGGTTTCAAGTTGAGATGATATAAGGTGGCCGACTTTTTATAAAACTCATTGGAATTCGAATTTCTAACCTTGAACGGTAAATCGGCTTGTTACACAACTTTTCATCTTGAGATTCTTTAAAATTAAGAGTGTTTAAACTGTTTTCTAGAACTAATCTCGTTTGTTGGTGCAAAACTCAGTGTGGTGTACATAAATATACTTGAGATTATTTGAGTTGCCCGAATCGCATCAAAGTAGTCCATTCAAAAAGCAACTCTATTGTCACAGGTAAAAATATCAATTCCAATAACAGTTTTATAAGAAGTCAACTTCATAAGATAATCTCAGCCGTAATATGTACAGTATACATATAACAACATTTTGAAATATTCCGTCGCGCCGTTTCAAAGCGCTACGCTGTCTGTGCATTGAAATTCTGATTTCAAAATTTAATTTTAATTTCAACGCTTTAACGACAATTCTGACTAACTGATAACCAAAGAAAGACCCCGCGGCCTTATCCAGAAGTACCAAGAGGTCTTTGACATCTACACAAAAGTTAAGGAAAACGAAGATGAAAGAGTAATTAACAGAATTGAAGATTCTGAGATCGCAAACAACTTTGTCACTGACTTAGTCATAGTTCAAGTGCGAATTGCTTGAAATCAGACAAAGGCGTTTAACCGCGATCTTGTGAATGGTACAACAAAAAATTGGGGTTATGATTATTGTGGTTAGTGACTAATCCTTTGCTATTCACCTCACTTATTAGTTTTTCAAAACTGACTAATATTAGGCCCGGTACACTTTGCGTCGGTGCAAAATCTATTAGCCTTATTAGGACACATACTTTAGCTTTAGGCGCGACATACACGTTTTGGTAAACTCGGCATCTAGATTATAGGTACATTTTCAAAGGGTTGCCGCACCTAGGCGAAACATGTTGATGCGCTCAATGTCAATTCATGATAAATAGTATGTTGTGAACAACAATCAGACTACCTCAGCAAACTTGAAACAAGAGAGAAAGTTGTCTAAGGACTTTCACAAATATCAACTTACAAATACAAGCAAAACGCTAAACAATATTTAAGAAATAGGTCAAGGTAGATAATTTGTTCAACCAGAGGCACGGTTTGTTTAATTATTTCCCCAGCATACTGTCATAGGGATAACCCCATATTCATACCTCTTACTTTCAAAATTAATACATACTTACAGATTTTTTTTATGTCCAATACCGGCCCTAAAGGAACCTTAAAGAGCATGACAAAACACATTGCACCCTGTGACAGAGAGAGAAAGAGTTTTTCAGACTTCTCCAAATCTTAAAAGTCATCATTTCAATAGTACCGAATAGCAACATTTATGCTCACCAAATACTAACATTTGACAAAGCTTCTGTGCTATCGCCATGTCACTAAATATTCTCGAAAAGGGCTTCGCAACTTGCAAATGATCTTTAGGTATGGATGGCGCCGGCAGCTGTCATCACAGTATAGAGAACTGTCAAACTTCCCTTAAAGTTATTTTAAACATAACTCACGATTACCAACGGTCTACAACTGACCCCCAGGATTGCAGAAATCTTCAGTAATATTAGACAACATCGATTCGCACAAATGTACCTTATCTTTTAAAATACAAGTATCCACCTAACCCATTGCAAAGCACAAAACTGTTTTCTCTAAATGCCCATAAATCAGCCTTTCAACGTTAAAACGTATATCTAACATGTAACGCGCTCCGTGTGAAAGGGTCCTAACTGTTTCATACTACGCAATAAAATACGCCCGTGTATTAAGCGGCAAGGTGAGGTATACGTACTTTCATACAACGGAGAATACACGGTACCTTCTATCTTACTTTGCAGCTTTATACAGGACTTAGATTTAGAATAAAACGCTGCGCACAGAGTGGAGTGGATTATGTTCCGTGGAATTGAATTGAGTGCAAAAGGTAAGAGCGGGCAAAGGAAATATACTTTTTAATGACATTTGCGGCAACACGAATACATTATTATATCCTGTTTATTTACAGGCAGTTTTCTATATGACATCTAATATATAGAGTACTAATTATGTTGAGGAAATGAGTATGTTTCAGGTCTTGTCATAGAGAAAATAAGCGGTCTGTAGACCTTGCTAAATGTACATAGTGCACTGACTATGGGAAGGGAGATAAACCATCTCGCTCTAATCAGTGAGGGTGTGGTGTCACCTCTACGCACTATGAAGTGCAGTTAGTGCACTGCATTTAGCCAGACCTAAAGGACGCTTAAATGCCTCGGTCGTTATTCCATCCACTTTTGACGGGACATACCCACTTTGATGTTTCTGTCACTCTGATTTTTTAAACATATAACGCATGGAACTCTGGCCCTCGACAGATAATTTTAGTGACAAGTGAAATTAAAGATTTCATTTTTAAAGTCCGACACAAGAAACCCTTTTCGAGCAGCCCACAACTAAATGCAAATAATGATTTTACTTCATAGATTCTTGAGTTAAAACCTTTTCTCACTCTCTTACATACATTGTACGTACCAACAATGTTTGACTGTGTGTAAACTCCGCGAAAGCGCTAAGGTACCTCAGCTACGTTAACACCAAAATAAACAAGGCAAGCAAACACCGCCATTTTCTTTTGTTAGACTTAAACTGTTTGGTTATTATAATGAAAATGATAATTTTTAAGAGGTTTTCTTAGTGAATTCAACATTTTGGTGGTAAATTGGTATTTTGAAAAGTAATTATCATTATATGAAAGGGAAATCCAGATAATGTACTAACTACATCAAGACATCAAGAGGTCTTCTCAGTAAATGCCACTTTTTGTAAGGCTTATGTTAAATTGGTATTTTGAAATGTAATCGCAATTTTGTCCTTTCACTTTCCTTTTCCTTTTGAAAGAATGTGAAAACGATACGGAAATTAGGAATATCATATTCCAATAGTAAGGTTCAGGTTCAGTTAAGGTTGAGGTTACATATCCTATCACTTCTTTTGTAACCCCAAATTCCTATTTCTGAGTCTTAGAAAGACTTAATTTTAGTTTTTAAATCAGATAATCAGTCGCGTAGTGATCTACATACAAACTTACAAAGCTTCAATCTCACAAACAATTCATCTTTATTTAAGATTATGCAGCTTCACAAGTTTTAGTTTAAAACCATAAAGTTAAAATATACTTACGCAACATGAGTCATATTATGTACCCACCTTCTCGCGCAGCGCAAAATAAACGATAATTTGTAAAAATTTGCGTGTTTCTTTCATTTCGACAGACAGGGCTATTCTTAGAGCCTCTAATAATCTTAATTTTTTAATAATCGCGTGTTAATCAGTACAAATCTGGAGCATGCTTCGTTTTTGTAGGTTTGCTAATTCGAGGTTATGTTCAACATTTTCATAGAGTTAAAATTTTCAATCTACTTTTGCGGTCGTTTTGAATGAAACTATCTTTACTTCTTTTTTCTTCTTTCTTTCTTTCTGCCTGATGGTTAAAGCAGATACTGTAACATATGGACCAAGCCAGAAGAATTATAAGCGCCCTGGCAACCCTTTATTGATTTGAGGATTTGTTGTCTTATTTCGTTTTATATAGTTAAGGGTTAATCAATTAAAATATAATAACCTGTTAACATTTATATTACATATCTTACTCTACAGTCAGCTATATGTTACATACACTATATCTACACGCCAGGAATCCAAGTAATATTAAAACCAACATAGCATTATTTTAATCTTAAAATGTTCAGTGAAGCTTTCTCTTCAAAAGGCAGAGAAGTGTAGGAATAACACGCAAAAAAACGGAAGATTGCTCTTGGTTTGACGTCGAAAAGAAGTCGTTTTTTCATCTCAGAGCAAAAATATATTCAACGATATTTAAGCCGAAACAAAACTACAGTATACACAAGAACCAATTAAGGATGGCAACAACAAAACTGTATAGACCTGTAGGTGGGAATGATCCCATAGAAAACTGTCGAACTTCCTATACCTACACTCTACGGATTAGGGTGTAGACTCTAAATTTATTATTACTCCAAAAGAAAGAAGGCAAAAAAAATGCCTGGTAACGAAAATCCCATTCAGATACCTCAAAAAATCTTAAATAATAAATAAATATTTGAGGACTATCTAACACAAATCGACCTAGTCCCAAACTAAGCAAAGCTTGTACTATGGGTACTAGACGACGATAAACATACTTATATAGATAAATAAACACTTAAATGCATAGAAAACGTCCATGACTCAGGAACAAATATTCATGCTCATCACACAAATAAATGCCCTTACCGGGATTCGAACCCAGGACCTCTTGCTTCGTAGGCAGGGTCACTACCAACTAGGCTAAAGCGGTCGTCGAAATCGTTTCATAGGAAGGTGTGTTTTGCGGAAAAGAGACAGAATATCCTCTTAAAATTGGACTATTATTTTGTGATTATTCAGCTTCTTACGTTGTTTTCTCTCAATTTGACTGCATTCTTAATCCATTTTCAAGAAAATACATCATTAGTGATTATTTTATTTAGTGTCTACCTACACTCGGTTGTTTGAAACAACCTGTGGCAACCGTGCAAACTTTTTGCAATACCCAAACCATCAAAGCTTAATAACTTTCCTATAGTGATACAAATTCTAGGAAATACTTTAAAGCATCTAATTGCGTGTTTAAATAAGAAAACCTCACTGCCTACAGCCTACACGATTGCGCTAAAAAGTCTTAATGCAAAACCCATTAACAAGTTCGGATATTACGGGATTTTATTTGCAAACCTACTAATTAACTACAGAGTTTAGGCTGGCCTAAGCAAATAAGAAAAAAAGTTTAGAAACGAAACGAATTAGCTACATTAAAGCAATTAGACAGATTTGTAGGGTTTTAGTGTTCGCAACGAACACTCAAATAATAAGCATGAATGAATGTAAAAATTAGGCATTACCATTCATTCAGCTCTTCAAATCTCGCTCTCTAACTCGCTGCATGTGCTCCGTACTTTTTAATTCGTTTTATTAAATAAAAGTGTAAATTTATACTTATAACTATTTTATTTATGTTCCTTCACGAACATAAATTGGTGCCAAAACCAGGGAACGAACCAGGGACCTTTTTTGGAAAGCCTGGCATAGGCAATATTTATCGCAGCTAAATAGCCGTTCTAAATGGCAAAATAGCCAAGAAAACATGGCTGAGGGAAGCTTAGTACTGTTACGGGACGACAATACTGCGCCCTTGCATTGGCCAACAGGAAGAGTCGTTAAGGTTTACAAAGGGCCTGATGAAAAAATAAGAGTTGCCGATATTAAAACTGCCAATGGCACGACCCGTAGAGCTATAAATAAGCTATGTTTGCTTCCTATAGATATATGAAAGGAATGTTGTAAATTGTAAACTTTTAAATAAAACATGCTGTATATGTAACAAAATATTTATTTAATATTAAGTTAGTGTAAACAAACGTCAGGTGCATGTACCTAGAAAATAAAATTTAAATTGTACCTTTTCTATTTAACTTGAAATTGGGTTTACCCGCCTCTCGGGAATATGTTCGCAACGAACACTCAAATAATAGCATGAATGAATGTAAAAATTAGGCATTACCATTCATTCAGCTCTTCAAATCTCGCTCTCTAACTCGCTGCATGTGCTCCGTACTTTTTAATTCGTTTTATTAAATAAAAGTGTAAATTTATACTTAAAACTATTTTATTTATGTTCCTTCACGAACATTTAGACACTTGTTAAAACACTCTAAACGATATACGGGTCTATTGATAATAATCTCTTTGTTAAACTAAATCTCTTCAGAAGCGTATTAAGGCTAGGTAAGCCCAGGCAGATAATTCAATTTGAATTTCTGTCTATCTAACTTAACGTCAACGTGTAACCGTTTAGTAGTTCCGCTGCTAATCGAAGTTCCACAAACTTCCTTAAATCACGGACCTGTTTTAACTTAAATAAAGCGTATTTCATTGCTTTGTCACTCTGGACTCGCTGGCAACATGAAAACGAAATCCAATCAAAGTAATATACGATTGCAAAAGGCCACACCGCGCAAAACAATAGAGCGTAAGCCGTTAAAAGATTACAAAGTCGAGCACAACACAAAATGAAGATAATTTACAAACCTGAACTAAGCCATTCTGGAATTCCCCTTTGATATCGCAACG
This sequence comes from Epinotia demarniana, assembly GCA_945867215.1. Taxonomy (NCBI): domain Eukaryota; kingdom Metazoa; phylum Arthropoda; class Insecta; order Lepidoptera; family Tortricidae; genus Epinotia; species Epinotia demarniana. The sequence goes on from OX244281.1 coordinate 9,449,287, forward strand.
TTCATCTCGCTAATCGATCTAACGCTAATCCGCTGAAAAAAAGCAAATCGGATTACCTACGGGGTAAAAATTGTTATTCTTCTTAATTGCTAGCCATCCAATGAATTACTCGAGCTATCCGGGAAAAAACGTTCCTAATATCCCAGGTAAGAGTGGCCAATCATACCATACCATCATAATCCATTAAGATTTTGCGCCGCTCCGTCGAACACTTCCAAACTCCCTCGAGGTAAATATTTCACCCCCAGTATAATGTATTCCCCCTCAGACCTCATCTTTCCGTCCCTGTTTTGCATGAAGGGGGAATTTCAATTGTGTAATCTAACTTTCAATTCATTCATACATTCAGCGCCATCTCTGGGTGATAAATTGAAACCGGGATGGATTCTTACAGTCATTTAGCTTTTGGACGCCGCGGCGGTCGCCCGATTGATATGGAAATATATCTTCATCATGTTTTCTCCGGTTAAGTGCTTTAGCATATATTTGGACGGGTGGAATCATGTAGTTTGTTAGTGCGTTTACTTTTGTAAACTGTATTAGTAACGTCGTTTTCTGTTCAGATGAGCTTAGTGAGACAAACTGATATGTTGTACGCATTTCAAACGAATCACGTTTTGTAACTATGAGTTAACAGCGGATTGTATATTTTTTACAATCAATGGTTTACATTTACTACTTTATACTACTATTATAAATCTCCTCCTCCACCCCTTATTTCGCCTTCTCATCCCTAATTCACTGCCAGGCACCCGCCAAGCGGGCGCCTACGCCTTAGGCGCTTTCCGCTACTTAGCGGGAGAACCACGGGATGAACTAGGAGCGTAGCGCGTAGCGATTCATGGCAGTGAATGTACTAAAAACGTGAAACATAAACAAACAACACACGTATTACAGAGGGATGGATATACCCTAATTACGTGATTGAACGTTGATTTATTACTGTTGGATAGTTTTGAAATCATATGAGTAATGTCGGAGATTACCTTCTACATTCAAACTTAAAAAGCTACCTCAAAGATTCCTGTATATGATATTAGCATTGAATATAAAAGTCTACATGATCTCTGCTCTGAAAATTCTTTCAACCTGCCATCTGCCACACTCGTTTTTTTACCCTAACATGGCTTTATCTTCATTTTACCGCCATTTTTCTTGTTTACATTATCAAGTCGCGAAGCAGAGATTTCATTTCGAAATGCTTTAGTAATTGGGCTTGCACTAATGTAGGGTACTATGAAGAAAAATTATCCTTTCAACGTTCACAGCAATGGCAATTCGTTCAGAAAAATACTCGCGACACGATAATATTTGAACTAGGGGATGCAAATACTGTAGCATGTTTTATTATGACGAATTGACTTATTTGTGACACAAATTCTTTTGATAAAAGTATGAAGTAATAAGTGCTACTGGCAACTATTATTATTATGACCTCATTACGTAACTAATATACGTGGTCGCTTACTATGGGCCTCATATTAAGAAGGCTCAAAGTCACCCAAAGGGCAATGGAGAGGGCCATGTTGGGAGTTTCTCTACGTGATCGCGTCAGAAATGAGGCTATCCGCAGCAGAACCAAGGTAACCGATATAGCCCTCCGGATCGCTTAACTTAAGTGGCAGTAAGCGGGGCACATAGCACGTAGAACCGATGGCCGTTGGGGCGGAAAGGTTCTCGAGTGGCGACCACGTACCGGAAGGCGCAGCGTGGGTAGGCCCCCGACAAGGTGGACTGATGAGCTGGTAAAGGTTGCGGGAGTCCGCTGGATGCGGGTGGCGCGGGATCGGTCGCATTGGCACTCTTTGTGGGAGCTCTATGTCCAGCAGTGGACGTCTTTCGGCTGATATGATGATGATGATGATGATGACGTAACTATTGATTGTATTATTAAATAAATGTACATAGCTGCCCGTGCGGCTTCGCCCATATATTGCAAAGAACGCAAATTATAGCCTTACCTATAACCATTCAGAAAGTCCATTATAATTGCTCGTGATTTTTAAAATCGGAGAAGAGGTTTATCCATTACCTACATACAACCTTACATTTTATCAATATTAAATATCGAGACTTTTCCTCCAGTATATATTTTAGGGGCTAGTTTAGGGTTGGGCAGTTTTTGACAAGATATGCTGACCTATTTGTACAAACCCTTTAGCCTTAAGCCTCATTTATGTAAAGCACTACCTGTACAATAATAGTTATTTACGATACAGGAAATTCGCAACGAGTGGTGATAAATTAAAACCCGCCCGAAGGGAGTGTTTTAAATCGACACGAGTTTTACGAATTACCTATTCGCAGGTGTATCGTACAACGTTTTACTGTACATATTGCTCTTTAAAGTTTTGACATATGCAAGGAAAGTGCTCTTTTCCGCACTAGTGTAGGAAAGTAGCACCATATGTACTGTAAAAGATATTTATTATCATTGTCTCCAATTGAAATTCACGGGGCGAACCCCGGTCATTTGGAAGGCGTGCATGAGGATAGATCTAACACGAAGAGGACCTTTGGAGACGAAGTTGACTGCCAACTACGCAATATTCACGGGTACATCGATATATACTCGTGAACCGGTTCCAACAGGCGTTCATTGGATCTCATCATCATCATCATCATATCAGCCGAAAGACGTCCACTGCTGGGCATAGGCCTCCCCCAAAGAGTGCCAAAGTGACCGATCCCGCGCCACCCGCATCCAGCGGACTCCCGCAACCTTTACCAGGTCATCAGTCCACCTTGGGGCCTTTGGGTCCATTGGGTCTATTGAGGGTAAAAAGCATAGAGAACTGGATCTATGGTGGTCTTATTATTATATATGTTAATAGACAAGGCGCATGACCATAAATTATTGGTTATGTCCGTACAAGAATCGTAGTATATCATAACCCGGATTTGAACATAAGCTACTTTTATCCCGAAATTCATCCCCTGAAGAGATGTAATGTAATGATGAAGTCGCGGGCAAATACTCGTTATGTGTAATAAATATGACATAAAGAGAAGAACCAACCAAAAAGAAGCAACCAACTATTCACGCCTAACCGTTTTGAAATGGAATACACTTTTCCAAAGGCCGATTCAAAACCAAAATAGTATTTTATGCAACTGTTGTTTGTATAAGTAGGGTCTTAAAACGCGAGTGTCGTGAGTTGCGATGCGAGCCTTGGCGAGCATCGCAATTAAAGAACCCACGAGCGTTTTAAGACCAAGTTATACACCGTTGCATACAATACTTTTTCTACGACTAATTTTAAATTAATAGCATTTGACTTTTCTGGCAGTAAGTTTTCCGTAAGTTCTATTACTACTCGCGCAATTTCTTCAGCGTTGCAGTTATTTTCTTCTTCGTCCATTTTAAAAGGAACTTACACCTTTTTCTTCACTTCACAAACACGAATCAAATCTTAAGAAGTTATTAATAACGAATAGTTATCATATTTCGTCTTTTAATTTTGAACTGGAACTTTGGTGGGAAATTGGAAACATGACACATTGACACCTCTTGTTTATGGTCTGTTTTGTTCTTAATTCAACTTGCCAGTACCTACTGGCATATTAAGAATAAGGTTTTTCTTATTTTGGCAGCAATGCCTTTAGTACAATAATTTCTTTGAAGTAAAAACATTCTGTTGTTTGTTAAGTTGGTAGTACCTAATGTATTTTGTTGTTAAATTAGTGTTGATCACGTATTTACTACCCAGGTTTAGAAGCGTATGGCTGCTAAGCGTATCGTTTTGGCGACAAAACAGCACGGTTGTGCCGTACTGTTATGGGGACTAAAGTATAGACTTTTCTGCAGACTTATTTTGTATGTCTTTATATTGTAACGGTGTTCGGGACTATGTAAATTACAGATAAAAGTACAGGAGTAGCAAAAACACATTTAATCGTAAAATTCCGGGCTCGTTAAAGTCCTTTTCGTTTTGAGTGGCCTAATTAACCTTTCGGCTGTGTTTTTTTATGATTGAGGGATGATATATGCTTATTAGCGTAGTTGTGTTAGGCTTGCAAAAATTGTAGTTACACTGGTTGTCATATAAATAGTTCTCAATTGAATAGTGCACTTAATTACTATAGTAGGTATTATAAACAATTTGCATAAATATATTAATCCACCTTGATAAGAATTGACATAACTGATACATATAGGTATTAGGTATGCTATATTTATAGGTTTTCAATGGTTGACTGGTAGAGAATTCTTTTTCAGGCATTAAGTCCGCCAATTGTATTTATATTTGCGCAGTTAAGTTTGAATAAAGAAATAAATGTATTAAATATACAGAGATGGTTAGATTTGTGTCCCTGAATATTTATGTAAATATTTATATAAAACGTTAATAGTAAGTCAAAACGCAAACTTATATAAATCTACAAATTTTAGCTTTCCTAGTCCTTCACAAACATTAGAAATGCAAGAAATAACAGCACAAAGCTCTTTGAAGATATTTCTGAAAGGAACATAAAAAGACAATGACAGACTCAAGTCAGACACTGAAAATGAACCAGAAGGTCTTTTTTTATGAAAATTGCAATCAATGTTAATGAGCGTAGGGGAATCGTCCATCCATCATCATCTAGTTAGAAAGTGCAATGTAATTAAGCTTCTGTGTTTTGTGTTTAAGGTTCGTTTTGCATTGGTGATGGTTAGCTGTAAAGGTCAAAGTTGTCTGATATTGTTAATTGGGAAGGGTCAAAATTAGTTGTGATTTTGTGGAAGGGTTCGAGCCTAGATGTCAGGTTCAGAAATCAACTTTATTATTCGCGAATTGATTTCAAACCAACTTCGTTAAGATATTGGAACGTATCGAGATCAAAAAACAATTGAAAAGCAGGAAGTAAAGAAGTAGTAACTTCAAGTTGAATATTACACTACCTTCACATTTAAAAAAAAACAGATTTTTAAGGATTTTATTCCTAGTTGAGCATGTTTTTTGAAATAAATAATAATAATTTAATTCTTGTTTAGGAGGGCTTGGACTTATTAATGTGTATTTTACTGTAGTTACTATTAAGATTATTATTATTCAGAAATTGACTCCGTGAACTCTTTGGTAACATCTCTCAGTATATTACCCATTACTAGAACTTTAGTAAGACTAAGGTCCGGGCCTCCATTATAACAGCGAAAAAAACCAATTAAATGTAGATTGGCAGCGGACGGACTGATAGTAACATCACATATTTTTAGATATTCAAAATGGATACAATCGCCCTGTCGGCTGTATGTCAGCTGTCGCTAGTATTCACAATAATAACCAACTCGCTTTGGTAAACCAGTGTAGGGCTGACCTCCGTGTTGTTGTGAAACTGGAGATCAAAATATACTACACGTGAGTGGTTTGGTGATTGGACAGTGGTTGTGAATAGCACAGCTGTCGCCTCCTGGCAACGCTTTTAGACCCATTGAAAATATGGCAACTTTACTGAACTATTAAAAGATTGAAACGACGAAGTGGCTTTTTGACTGAGTAGGCTTTTGGTCGACAGCCTAAGAATATAGATAGAATTAGCTAGTCTATTTCAATCAGCCGTTGGATTCTGACGATTGAAATAGATTTAGAGACAAAGGCAAAAGAGATCGTTTTCATTGTAGACCTTATAAACCCCACCCAAACGAATATGTCACAAAAAACATTTTAATCTTAAATCATACGGATTTTTTCTAACATGCCTAAAAGATATTCCATAAAGAAAGGGGTCCAACTTGACAAGAAACCGAACATTTCGCGATTTAAAACTCGCGAATTCGCTTTAGCCTAGTTGGTAGTGATACGAAGCTAGAGGTCCTGGGTTCGAATCCCGGTAAGAGCATTTATTTGTGTGATGAGCACGAATATTCGTTCCTGAGTAATGGATGTATTCAAGTATTTATATATCACAGTTTTAAAAAGTGACTCACAAGACATACACATGGCAACTAGTGGCAGCGTATATTAGATCAACCCAAATAACGTTATTCCAGAAACGCACACCTTTTTCTAAATTATAAGTGAAAGTTGACAAAACTTTGCCTATCCGGCATCAGCCTAGTTTTTAATGAAACGAACGTGCATCCGTCATCCGGCTTTGTTTGAACTCCTATTTGTATAACAATGGGCCGACATGGCATATATAGGTCACAAGTTCCGGCAAAAAAATGTCGCGAATTCGTAGTCCGATTTTTCGGTACAAATGTCGGATATTGTCTCGAATGAAAAAAAAAACATCTTTTTGGTGTGAATTATCTTTGAAAAGCACTCGTAGCATATTTTGAAAGAGTTTGCGAGGTTGTAGTTTAGTGAGTTTGTATGTAGGGGATCTTTTCCGGAATGTTTTTTTTTGTATTTGATGAAACACACTGTATTTGGTAAAGACAGCAAAAATAACGACATTGATTATATAGACATTGTTAAATGGCTATCGACCATCAATTAATAACATTGTTTGTAGAATGTATCTCCTTATTAACGCAATCATAGCGAGTTCCCATAGGATTCGAAGTAAAAACAATAATTCTGCAACTGACAACTCAATTCAAACGCTTGTTCTAATAAAAACATAAGTAGGTAACAAACACTTAAGTTGTCAATTCTTAGGCCTGTTATAGAAAGTCATACTTACATTATTGTTCATCTTTAATTTTTTTGTACTATTAACGGTTCCTAACAGCCTTAGCTCATGATTGATCTAACGAGCACTAATAGATCCTTATTCTAAATACAAAAACTGAGAAATAGTAGAAAACCTGCCAAGGTTATTTAAAGGCAATCTAAAATAAGAAAAGTTGCAGGAGATATAATTTAAAAGATGACAACCTTAACACGCGCACCGTTGCCGGTAATTGAAAACTACCGATAATGACTTGTTTAAGCTGCCTTAAAAGGAACCTTAAACGTTTATAGATAAAGAAGGTTTTTGTGTGCGGACGCTTCAGTTATTGGATATAAAACTATGATGAACAGGACAATAGGCGTATTTGAAGATAATGGTTGCCAGATTAAACCGAGACAAAGGCTTTGATGACAATTCTCGTATTAACTCTCCATTATAAGGTATTCGGAATGAAATATTTTGTGTAGTATTTTTTTAAGACGCTTACCTACATGTGAGTGTTTTAGAGGTTTTAAAGAGAATCATATTTTTACTAAACTCCACCTATATCCAACTCACAATAATCTATAACATATTTACTAACTGGCGCAAAGCACGGATCATGACCTGAGGGGAAATCACGCAACGTATTGTACGAGTATACGTACGTTAGGGAGATCTAACTGTTAATTTTTATATGGAAAAATGACAGTCGGATGAGGGTAGTGGAATGGGGTGTGAAAGTTTGTATGGAGCTACGATATAAACGAGTTTCATGCGGACGTCACGGTCAGAAGCTGGTACATAATTTCATGTTTAATTTTCGTACGTTATTCTTTACGTATTGCAGAGAGACACACTTTTAAGTCTGCTTCGCTTCAGAAAATAGGCCACTTCTGAATGGAGTCGTAACAAGAAACTCTAAATCAAATCTACATACATTTAAATCCAATTCGCCGGAAGTATCTGAAAATTGCGGAAGCGCTAAAGTTAGCGTGTATGTATTTATGTATGTTAATACTTGATTGTATGTCATCATCATCATCATCATATCAACCGAAAGACGTACACTGCTGGACATAGGCCTCCCCCAAAGAGTGCCAATGTGACTGCGCCACCCGCATCCAGCGGACTCCCGCGACTTTTACCAGGGTATCAGTCCACCTCGTGGGGCCTACCCACGCCGCGCCTACCCACGCCGCGCCTACCCACGCCGCGCCTACCCACGCCGCGCCTACCCACGCCGCGCCTACCCACGCCGCGCCTACCCACGCCGCGCCTTCCGGTACCTTTCCGCCCCAGCGGCCATTGTATGTACGTAAAACTAAATAACAACAACCCAATACTAACAGGAGCATGCAACATATAATATAATATGTCCATTGGTGAGCTTACGTCTTTGATGACGTAATAGCCTAGTTGGTAGTGACGCAGCCTACGAAGCTGAAGATCCTGGGTTCTAATACCCGGTATGGGCAAATATTTGTGTGATGAACATCTATTTGTTTCCAAGTTTTGGATGTTTTCTATGTATTATATTTATATCTATTAAAAATATTGTCTATTACACAAGCCTTATTGAGCTTATTATGGGGCTAGTCCGGTCTCCTATAATATTTATTTGTTTTATCTTTTTAAGCAATTTCTTCCAGCTAACCGTGAACCCCAATGAGCTGGAAATTGGCATAGGCACTTATTTAAATTCGGTGACAACGAAATATTATGGAATTGGCAGATCCGAGCAGATCTGTGAGAGACAGAAGGTCATAGCAACTCATAAAGTCCTAAACTGAATAAAAACGGAATCGCCAAAAAGTCTAAGTAATTATTATATTTTAGTTCTTCTTCGCTCGTTTAATGAGCCTGTTAGTGTACCTATACCACTGATGGTCAATAATACAAGTTACGCTTTGTTTTAATTGTTTGAAGCCTTAAATGCACCAGCTTATTTCTTGCCTTCCACTCATACATAAACGCCAGTATGTCCATATACGAAGTTAGAGATTAAAAATGCCTACCTTAATTGAGTCCGACAGCTAGGTTCGTTTCATTTCCTAGCCCCAGAACCGGACATAAATGTCACGCAGATGACTAATTGAAGATAATACAGAACGCTTCACTTAATTTCAATTACATTAGATATCTTTATCACGCCAAAATCCATCGTAACCCGACTGAGTTAAGCCCATTTTACCTTATCCGAACAAGTAATTTGACGAGAGAGATTTCACTCAGGCATTTCATTTTGATATTCAATTGTATTTGAAAATCGTAAATTAGGAGTCTGAGTAGATATTTTTTTAGAGTTATTTAGAGTGTTATTTTACTGTGACAGTGTTAAAATGACGTTAAGGGCTGACTTTGAACCCTATTAGATTCCACATTTTTAAAGTAGGATCGATTCACTATGAGTAAATTCTATCCATAGAACTCGGGCAAAAAATGCATACTCTTAGCATAAGGTAGTTAAGTAATTGGCTTGCGTTTTTAGAGTGCAGTACTATTCATAAAGCAATTCTACCATCCGAGACAGAAGATTCCAATTCTAATTACAGTTTTATAAAAAGTTACATTAATTAATCTCGACCATACTTACTATTTCTAAACGATTCGAACGAACGGTCTTTGTCATATGTAGAGTAAAATATAGAAATACATTTGTCGTTTTGTATGTCCTTGCATTTCCTTGCTAAGCTTAAAGCATATACATGTCGTGCGATGAAACAACAATATTTTCCTTCGTACTTAGCGGTGCGGTGTATTCTCGTCTCGTCCACACCATTTTGTATCGAATTATTTTAAAAACGGTCGGTTCATACTTCATGATTGAAACAAAAAATGTGTTAAAGAAACAAAGAAATAAACAGCCAACTTTATTTCTATAAACGATATAATTAATATCACAATAAATAGAACATATTTTTCAACGTAATTAATGTACAGTAACTATTCTTACTTGTAATATTATCTCATCAAGTGCATGTTTATGTTTAAGCATAGTTTCAAGTAGGTATATTTCAGAAATAGGTTAATACTTGTATGAAACCTTATATTCTACACTTTTGCCTACAGGCTGCTTAATCCCTTAATAAATAATATACAGCTTCTCAAACGTGCTCGGAAATGATGACCTCTAAAATATATCTGCCTTACTCGGCAAACAATCCCTTTCTTTCCGGCCTTTGTAGTAATTAACGTACTATTAATTCCATTAAAAACAAGCAGTCGATAATAACAATATAAAATCTACGTTTCTTCCAAACAATTGCATGAAGCGGTATTTTCCATACTCGGCCAGTTCCCGTCGCGTCGCTCCGTTTCGCCAAACATGTTTATTGCTACGGCCCCGCAGGGAAGGGTCAGTTGCTGGCTTTTTGAGCTTGCTTTTTGTTTGTTAATGGCTTCACACTTTCTGTTGGCGGTCAGAGGAATTCTGAATGGGTTTTATCTCTTGTGAAACAGTATTGCTGCTGGATTTATGACGTGGTGTGTGGGGTTGAAAGTGAGGTGAAATATGGAATGGTTTTTTACCTGGGCTGTAAAGTAGCTAGCTAACAATGCAATTAAATTATAAAATTTGAACGATTCAATATGGTAAGAAATTTAGTAACTGCACCATTGGAGGACTCAACTGCGATGAGTTTGGAAATTGAATAGCTGTCAGTTCACATAAACATTGAAGTATTGAAATGGGAGACAGTATTCCCCTTCCACCTTCAATCAGATTCCAATCGCGGTTGATACTAGGTACCTAAAAGCACGCATTATGTCACAAAAGAACATATTTTGATCATATTTGGACCGTGCATTATATGATCATGTCCCGGCGGTAAAAGATAGAAAACAAACAGGGTCAATAATTCAGTCAGTATACCTACAAATTTGTTCTCTTTTATAAAAAATATAGAATAAAAAAACCATTACATGAGAATATATGGTAGCCGGAGATAATATCGACGATAATACGTTCTAAATACTTGTTCGATACGGTAGTTGAATAACCGGTTCATTAAAAGTCCATCGAGTTTTTTTTGGGACCCGTGACATAATGGCCGAGTAAGATAAATTTTATTAGATAATCTAATCTCCCAACAAAAAGCAACAATCTATCTTACTGTCATTTATTTTTACATGCATAATTTACTCGTGTCATATAAAATTTTCTAAATATTATTCGCAATGTCTCAACACACGAGGGAAATTTAGTTTAGCACGAATTTGTAAAATAAAGTATCTCACATTAGTATAATTATATTGGTGACACAAGCTAAAACTCGCACATCTTATTCAAATGAATGAATTAATTTATAATTCTACTTTGAACTCTTGAACTGTCAACTTTGATGCTCCTTTTTTGTCCCTGTTTCACCTAATAACAATTTGACCCTCTTTGAGTAGTAATCTTGTCTAAAACATCGTATTACTGAACCAAAACAGGTTTGTTTACTGCCATTATACACCACCAGCAATCTGGAAACAAATGGCAACCACTAATAATAATTGCTTAACCTGCACCATTCAAACTTGGCCGTCATAAAATAAAACCCAACACAATCAATGCGACCCTCTGACTACATTTTATCGCAGCGAAACGATTCCACCGATACGGGAACGACCCTCCAGGGACCTAACCCGTCTAATTCAAAAATGCACTAACAACCTACTAGTATCTTAGACTTTTGCAACCATTTGATTTTGCCGAGTATTAACGAGCGATCATCACACTCGTGTACGAAATTGAACCCAGTTTTGATTGCAATTAGGTGGGTATTTGATTGATTGGATGAATGAATCCAATTAATTTTTCTGCGGTGTAGGTGGGTTGGATTTACGAAGAGTTGTTCTGACGATTGTTCTGGCTCTGAATAAGCTGCTATCAGCACCGGCAGAGGTCTTATGCGGTTGTATATTCGATATATACCTACTGTAACTAAATAGTTACAAGTAGTTGATCTTTTGTAATCCTTGACTATTGATATCAATAGTGGAGTATAAAAGGTCAAGATGTCTTTGAGACGTACCTAACCCTTTATACAATCTAACATTCGTCTTAAATAATTTGTTCAATTTATGAATTTACTTAAGACTAGCTAACCACGCTGCTTTGTCTGCGTGTTATCCTACTAATATTATAAATGCGAAAACTTGGATGTTTAGACGTTTGTTACTCAATCACGCTTAAACGGCTTGACCGATTTGGATGAAATTTTAACCTAAGATAGTTTATAGCCTAAATTAAAATATAGGATAGTTTTTATTCCGAGTCCATGAGTTTAGACTACATTAAAACTTACAAAGGTACAAACTTACATGTATTCATTAGACACAACACATCTGACCGTTTCAAATCTTCATCCAGAGAACTTATGTAGTAGTCTTAATCCTTTAGCAATCAGGCTTCGGGTCACTCCACACTCGCCTAGCATTAATCATTTTAATTAAGTATTTATTTATTTATGCCCATATTAAAGTACGGCTCGTTTTGTGCCTCGTCAGTCCCACTGTTTGTTCCCACGACGTTATTATGATCCACCCGTTTTGGGCAGTGTAGGGTTGATTCAGAGGCAGCCTGGTTGAATTAAATGTTTCAGGACCTCCACGTAACATTTGAGCCGTCATCATCATTATCATCTCAGCCGAAAGACATTCACTGCTAGACATAGGCCTCCCCCAAAGAGTGTCAAAGTGATCGGTCTTGCTCACCCGCATCCAGCGGACTCCCACGACCTTTACCAGGTCGTCAGACCACATTGCGATTGATCGGAAATGATTTTATTACGATTAAGATAAACTGGCGTATTTAAATCATGGTCACTTATTATTTTGCTCATGCAATATGAGGAATGGCATAACGTCGTGCGTTTAAATCATTCAATCGATCAATCAATCGTAATTGCTCGTTTGCCTCCCATAACATAAAAAAAAACAGTACAATATCCAAATTCCATTCAAAATACAAATGTAACTCAGGGATAGCACGCAGCCTCGGGACTCACACTAACTCCATACAAAATTACATCGCAAATGGTTAAGTTTTATACCGGATCCGACTAAACCGAAATAAAATACCCTCCCCTCACTGTAACACCTCTAATCTAACGTTCACACTTAAACTTGAATCTGAATTGGTAATACTTTCACTGCCAGGAACCTAGCCTAGCGGGTGCCTACGCCGTAGTCACTTTCCGCTACATACGAGCGTAGCGCGTAGCGATTGTATACACTGAATGACTGGGTTAATGTAAAATGACAGTTGATATGTCTTGTACGTTTGAAAAGTTATGCAACTACCCTACAAATTACATTTCAGTTTAAAACTGTTCCTTAAGCTAAATAATACCAACCTCTACCCTTTGTTACTCTACGCGGAGACGGTAGAGCGTAGAACGCGTTGGTACGAATGTAATGGACTCTCCAAAGCGCCCAAACTTTACGCCTTTATAAGCTTACTACGGGAAAGCTCGACGAACCTTCACTATACAACTATGACTTTTAATAAAAGCTTTTATTAACTCTCCGTTCTACGAATTTAAATGAAATTGGCAAACGTGTGAGCTATGAAAATAGCTATAATTCGGAGCAATACACTTGAGGTCTATTCGAGACATATTTTACACATATTTTTATACCACCGCGGTGGCAAAGAAGCATACGGCGCGTCTGGTAAATAGACGCCGCCTATGGACGCTTGCAGATATCCTCAATGTGGGAACACACAAAAATTCAGAGGGTCATTTGTTCGAAAGCATCATTATTCCGAAATTTCTAAATTCCGAACGCCAGTTACCGCTTGGCGGAAATAGGGATGCCGATTATTCAATGAAATACATAAATAGGATATAGTTTAGTATTATATCCCGTAAGATCAAAAAAATATCAGCGGGATATGGTTTTCGGAATTATGAAATTGGGAAAAAATTGCTTTCGGACAAATTACTCTTTTGAGTCATGATTCGACAAATGTATATTATAATAATAATTGCAGAAATAAATCGGAGCTCTACGAATTTGGCCTCATTGATTCAAGAAGTATAGTCTTTAATGGAACCGATGGCCGTTGGGGCGAAAAGGTACTCGAGTGGGCACGCAGCGGCAGGCGCGGTCTGCGTCCTGGTGGACTGATGACCTGGTAAAGACCGCGGGAGCTCGATGCTGGATGCGGGTGGCGCAGGACCGGTTACTTTGGCACTCTTTGGGGAGGCCTATATCCAGCAGTGGACGTCTTTCGGCTGATATGATGATATATAAGGTGGTTCGCTTTCCATACAAGACGTCTTTTGACATTCGCAGGCTAACAGCGTGATATTTAAAGAAACTTTGTAACGTTACATGTTACATGTTTTATAATTACGATTAAAACGCATCTTAAATTGATAAACCTATTCTAAAATAAACACATATTATAAACTTAACTATAGAACTACTTAAAATAAGTATTTACATCCTACACTAACACACATCCTTAAAACATAATAAATAACAACACAATAAAATAATTAAAATAAATAACAAATAAACACATCATGTTTAACACTTGTGCGCGCGATGTTACCGCCGGGCGATAAGGAATGTTCGAGACGGCTCGTGGCTGCATCGCGGTGGCATTACGAGCTACGTTTTGAAAGGGACGATACATGTGCCGGCTGCGTTCACAAACGTTTTCTTTGTGTCCTCGTGCGCGCTGGCAAAATTTATATATTTAAAATAATAAAATTAATGTAATACCTAAGTCCTTCATTAGTTACAAGTGTCATCTCGCACCCCGATAGGGTAAGTGTTGAACAAGTGTTTTAATCCAGCAGTGTTTAGCTTTAAGTTAGTGCTTATTTTAAACCCTAGTGCATCTAAGTGCTAGAATCACCTAATTAATCAACTGTGCTTCAATTACGTTATTGTACGGCGCTTGCGTTTTGATTTCCAATCGTTTAATTGTAAATGTGACCGTAGTAGTGCACGGAACAGTAATAAATAGTTTTATAACGCCGCCGCTTAATAGTGCTTAAATATTTATACACCATCTTGAAACAAGCCAGCTATTAGAGTTCACCGCTTTGCGTAACGTTTTATCCGAATACCTTCTTTTATTTTTCTTAAAATACCGCTAGTCATCCCGCTGCTTATTGTATAATCTTAACTCCGTTCTGATAGTGAACACCTTCACCAACTGCTTACGGCTTCTCCTCGTACCTAGGCGCAAGTCTTCACGGGTTCATTATCAAGCGGAGGAGCCTGGATGAATTTTAACCGTGAACGTTTATTCACAGGGTGCGACTTTTTAGTTTAAAAAGTCGGCCGCGTTTTAGCGCGCCGTCCCTGCGACCTTTTTGTGGGGAAGACCACCACGCAGCTGCCCCGGCGCTCCCGAGCCACTTCACCAGCTCCACTGTCCGCTGCTCCAGTACCCTGGGCCCTAGCAGCCGCCATCGCCGAGGGGAGTACCGAACTACTGCGTAAAACCAGACGGGCTATAGCACCCACGACCTAGTTTTTAAAATAAATATTATATTTCTTTTATTTGCTGCCGTTCAGAATTATTTTCCACCAATCACCACATCCTGGGGACTGAACGCGACAACTTATGTATCAAACTTTCATAAATTAACTTTCCATTTGCGCGAAATTCCCCCTTTCTAAAATAAACTTGTATGTTTATTTTAGGAATGGGCAATTTCGCGCAAATGGAAAGTCAATTTATTAAAAGTTGATTGCATTCGTTACAAAAATATCTTGCCGCTAGCCTACGAATGTCAAAATAGGTTTTGTATGGAAACCGAACCATCTTACTGGAAATATCTCTTACAAAATAACTTTTGCCGGCGGAATATAAATAATATCGATACACTTTAGAATAACTGTGCAAGAGTTTAAAGTGTTAATTTCCACTATTATTATTCTATATGTATTCCGAGATATTGCTTTGCACAACAAAACATATTTTCATCATTTACGGCATGAAAAACACACAAATTGCAATTACGTAGTCATTACATTTATCAAGAAAATCTCAACTTAATCGGGGTCTTTGATAAAATTTTAATGAGCTTGTTTAATACATTAAATGCGTAGCTATTGAAGCAAACTGATATCGAAGAGAAACTAAACGTCATCATCATCATCATCATATCAGCCGAAAGACGTCCACTGCTGGACATAGGCCTCCCCCAAAGAGTGCCAAAGTGATCGATCCCGCGCCACCCGCATCCAGCGGACTCCCGCAACCTTTACCAGGTCATCAGACCACCTTGTCGGGGGCCTAAACGGGGGAAACTAAACGTAAACGATTGCAATTAAGATCGTTTTCTTACTACTCAAAATATTCTACATATACGTGAAGAAATTGCCACGTGAAATTCAGCCTTGATGAATAAAATTGTAGCACATGAAGACTTTGATAAAGAGCGCAAATTAACTTTTAAGATGATATTTACAAGCTAATTTAATTAAAACGTGATTGATTATACTTACAAGTAATTACTTGAAGCGAACAATATAACGTTATAATTTTCTAATATAATATTATAATTGCCTAACAGGTTAGACGTGGTTGATATATCCCCTTGTTAAGTATTTTATGGCGTCGTAATTTAAAGTTTTTTGTCATTTCCCTTCTGTGGAACCATTTGCTGTGTACTACCTTGAGATTTTATCACTGATTTATGACTAGTGCTAGTATTTACAAGAGCGTGTTACAGCCGTTTGTCTTTTATTCTAACTACCAATATGTAAATAGATAGGTAAGTACATCAATATTTTTATTTTTAATAATATGAAATGCATAATAACGCTGTATTTATAGACTTTCCTTGTGTATACTAAATGTATTTAGATTTTAACCTAAATACTAAATGTATTTAGGTTAAAATCTAAATACATTTAGTAAATAACAATATGGACATTATCATAATATGAATTACAAATCAAGCCGGAATACAATGGTGTAAAGAATGATAAAATTAAAATACGTAAAAATAAATAAAAGTAATACTACGAGTACATCCCGCTCTGCGTCAAGCCCGAACCAAAGGTCCCCAAAATGCTAGCGGCATTGCCTCGCTGAACAGCAATGGAGACCTGTTGGACGAGCCATGACCCGGAGCGGGGGTCAAGGCCCCTGTCCCTTAATCGTCTGCCTAACTCCTTGCACAGCCCGAGAGCCTCACTGCCCCAGGGCCCAGCTGTCTCCACAGCAACCGGAACGAAATCATAAGTCGGTTCCAAGGCAGAGTACTTTGCGTGTTTGAGCTTGGCGGCATTTTCGGCCGCCGAACCAGCTGACTTAATTGTGTGCTTTAGATGGGACGCTGCAAAAGTGCTAACACAAGTTGCATCCCATAGGAGGCACCGCCCTCTCTGCCAGGGAACCAACGTCAACCCGTCCGGTCTTTTTCCGTCAGTCCGAGACAGACCCGGGGGCTCCAGGATGCACGGTACGTTGGCGGACACCATAGCCCGACGCACGATCTCATTGATAGAATGGTGTCTAGGGAACCGACCCGCACATCTTTTGCAGCTTAGCCCGTGGTGGCCATTCTCCTCCACCATTGTCCCACAAACGCATCGGTGCGCTTCGCATACCTTGCTCCCCAGCCTTAAAGCAACTGCTATCCTCAGGGAGTCGTTGTCGAGCAAAGTGCCGAGTTGAGGGGAAGGCAAGGCATGCAGCCACGCACCGGATTCGGGCTTTGTGAGAGCCTTGAGACGTGCTAGGTCAGTCCCCGAGGCATCACTCAACAAATGAGAAAACGTTTGCTGACATAGAATATCGTCCCATCCTCTTTGGACCGTTAAGCTATCCGGATGATCATTGGACGGACATAGTGTCGCCCACTTAGCCAGGGCCTCGGTTACGAATGGAACTCGAATGCTGCTGCCATCAAATGATAATATTCGAGCAACAAGATCCGACGAACCATGTGCCGACGCTAAAAAGGCTACCAGACCTATGTCCTGGACCCGACGCACGCCCAAGCCACCGTACCGAACTGGCAGAGCCGCCTGACACCATTGTTTGTCGTCTAAACTCACATTGAGTATTGACTCTAAACAAGATTTAATAGTGTCATCGAACGATTTCAAATCCGTGTCATAAAGCCAAGTTGGAGACGTCCGTAACATATACACCATGCGAGGCAGAGCAAAGCAGTTTCGCAGCAAGATAAGGGAAACATGTCCCGACAATTGTGTCAAATGTTCCTGTGCCGCCGAAAGTGCTTGTCTTTTGGCTTGAAGGGCCGAACTAACACCCTCGGTGAAAATTGGAGCACCCAGTAAATTGAAAGAATGTTCGTGTATTTGTCTAATGCCAGGTAAAAGTGACTCTATTTCTGCGAGAGAGTTGGTGTCTAAAAAACTGCAAGTATAAAACTCGCACTTAGACGGGTTTATTTCAAGACCAATTTTCTTCAAGGCAGGTATCAATGTTTTCAAGTCGTTTAAGACCACTTCTGGACTTCCTCCTATAGTGCCATCATCCAGATACCACACGTTAAGGGGCGCCTTTAATCCAGAAATAATCTTTTGGATGCCGAGACAAAACATCAAGGGCCCTAATGGGTCGCCCTGCTGGGCACCAACTTGCGACTGTATTAAACTGCCTGAGAAGAAAAGATTACTTGAGGAGGCGTAACATTGGTAAATGAAAGGGTAAAGAGAAGGAGTTTGCTCTAAGGTTTCGTTGAGAATAGTGTCCCTTTCTAGGCTATTGAAAGCGTTTTTGATATCGATTTTAACGATTATGGTATTGGATGATCTGCGATGTAAAGCAAAAGACCGGGTGGCATGTATTGCCGCCTCACAACCAAGTCTGGTACCGAAGCCCATTTGAATTGGTTGCAGATAGTCAGACATAGCTTCTCTAACAGATTGGCAACAGAGCTTAGCCGTAAGACGACGAAAAAAGCTGCCCACCGCAATTGGTCTAATACCACCATCTTTTTTAGATAAGGCACATAACGAAGCACCATATAGGAACGGTCTCACCTCCAAGTTTAGCATACCTCTCAGTAAAAAATTGCATAATTTTGTGAGTGATTCTAACAATCGGGGACCATTATTTCCTGCGGAGGGTGAAGTCAACTCTTTGAGATGCTGCGGTCGCAGACCATCTAGACCGGATGCAGACCCATTGTAGAAAGACGCAATTGCGTTGGCTACGTCCGAAGTTGTAACAGAAAGGAAAGGGCTTGTTAAACTCGGTTCAGGTGGTAAGATTATTGACCTCGATGGGCTGGGGTGTTTGTCTTTCAAAGCATGTAGTGTAGTTTCATTCACAGGAGCGAGAGTAGCGTCGGAAAGGAGCAAACGAACCGCTCCTCTTAAGTCTCCGTCGTGTACTTTGGCTTCGATGGAACGATATATCGAAGTTTGTTTTATTGGGGACTGTAAAATAGCGAAGTACAAATTAGAGTAACAAAAGCGCAATAAAAAAGTTTCTGAAACATAATATGTTGACAATGTATGTATATCAATTTTCAATATTATCACGTCCACATGTCATGTTTTACAATTTATATAATTATCGTAATTTGAGAAACTATGTTTAACCAAAAACGACCGCTTTAGCCTAGTTGGTAGTGACCCTGCCTACGAAGCAAAAGGTCCTGGGTTCGAATGCCGGTAAGGGCATTTATTTGTATGATGAGCATGAATATTTGTTCCTGAGTCATGGATGTTATCTATGTATTTAAGTATTTATTTATCTATATAAGAATGTTTATCGTCGTCTAGTACCCATATTACAGTACAGCGTCAGATTGTCCTCAAATTTTTATTTATTTAATTATATTTAAAAAACAGTGTTTTCACTTTACAAAATAAACGCCTTAAGTAATTTGACGTTGCACTAAAGAACATAAGCGTATAACCGTCCCAAATGGTCCAATGCCAGACCACCCGTGCTCGGGAATTAATAGAGTCTTAAGGTACGTCATATTGTAACTCATTAGTGGAGGTTTTAATTTATGGCCAGGACAGTTCTTTGTGGCTAGGAGGGAGGCGGCGTGGATGCGGCATGTTATCCTCCTTTGTCGTCTGGTTGCAGCCCGACGGGGTTTGGGTGGATTAACTAACTATAACAGACTAATTCACGAATTATAATAGATCAAAGTTTTTCAATCAATTGGTCAACTTGACAGATAAACGGCGTTAGATTAATCAATTTGGTCTATTCTACACTACCGTAAATCTTGCAAACCTTATAGACTTATTCGCATTGTATATCATTTTTAAAACAGGCATTACTATTAGTATAAAAACTTTTATTACAAAAAAAAATCCCAAGTGTGTTTTGACTGTAATGACACTAATTCAACGGTCATTATTTTCCATTAAAACTTAAGCTTAACCAGTAGGTTTAATTGGCCATACTAAAAAAACCTGTGTTTTTTTTATATTTAAGAAGGCGCCATGCACTTCTATACCACATCTGATTACCCGTTCGTACATCCCGTTTAAGCACACATATTTCATATTGAGCGATCAATCTTGCGCCCACGCCGGGATTTACGCGGCGCTTTTCATTTTTATTCAAATTTTAATGTTCGCTCTGATGAGTTTATTTTGTCGCGCGGTTTTTTTGGAGTGCGCTCGCTGTTGTAGTTTGTGTATTACCTAAGTTTGGTGTTGTAAAATTATGTTGTTCATGCTCTTAATTAATTCATTACAATCATTAACTTTTAGTGTAAAATAAAGAGACTCAATTTATTGCGAGATGGAACTAACAATCACTTAATTAATTGTGAACATAATAGTTGATTAAATAAAAAGTCGACACAAGATATTATTGTAAATGTTTGAGTAAAACTTTAGAGGTCTATACAGCGGTCATTTAAATACATAATACCTTTCATAATGACACAACATCACAACTGGCGATGTAATCCGCGCCATAATAGACCTGCTTCAAATAAATAGAGTATCATTCCGCTTTAATTACAGAAAGGGGCCCAAAGCACCAGATAATATTAATCTGTACAAAAAATTTGCATTCCTATCGCCATTTCAGGAGCAATTTTAATCGTCCCTCATCAAGCATAGCTCCGCGTAACCACGCGGTTTTACGGACGCCATTTTGAATTAATTTCACGGCAAACAAAATGGCCGCTCCGAACAATAAAATTTTTATTAATCTCGAACGAGATCTCGCGGTGTTAGAAAACCACAATTATAATATTAATTTGATTTTCTCTTGTTAATAGCGTTATTATTACGTTTATTATAATCGTGGAAGGACGTGTTTAGGTGTCCGTTTACGGTGAAACGATTACTTCGGGCCGGTCGTTATTGTTTTGGAGTAGATTGCGCTTAATTGTACTCTTGAGACTCAGAAATAGATCAGCAGGTGTAATTTGGTAGTGAACGGGAACGTGAAGTTGCGAAGTGGATTCTAGATGGCGCTGACGCTGATAGCCCCGATGTCATTGTTGTGATTGGAGAATCTAGCCGCCATTTTGTTATATTGACGCTTTCCCATGAATCGATATGTCCTTAGTATGGGGCTAATTCGATTCAATAAACCGAATTAGCCCCATACTAAGATATTCACTCCAAAAGTACACAGTAGTCTTGCAGCGACACGTCGCTTGCTGCTGCGGTCGAGTTCCAACTTATACCTTTAGGCTTGTGCTATAGGACTTATTATGTACTAGAAGGATATATATGACGAACGCTTAAGCCTAGTTGTTAGTGACCCTGCCTACGAAGCAAGAGGTCCTGGGTTCAAATCCCGGTAAGGGCATTAATTTGTGTGATGAGCTGATGAGCACGAATATTTGTTTCTGAGTCATAGATGTTTTCTATGTATTTAAGTATTTATTTATCTTTATAAGTATGTTTATCGTCGTCTAGTACTTACCCATAGTAAAAGCTTTGCTTAGTTTAGGACTAGGTCTATTTGTGTAAGATTGTCCCCTAATATTTATATATTTATTATTTTATATTTGATTCCAAGACTCTGAAAGAAATCATCTAAAAAATCTCATCACATAAATAATAAATATGCACCAAACCGTCTGATTCGTAAGCGGTGTTCGTTAAAATTGGAATGGGATGGCGTTAAATATGGCGCACCTGTCATTCCATAGAAACTTGACTAACTTTGCATACATTCCGATTTTAACGAACACTTCTTTCTTACGAATCAGTATATTTGGTCCAGTGCATAAAATTAGAAATTGGTGAATAATTTGTTAATGCTGAGATCATTAGCGCATACAGCTTCAATGTCAACATTGAACAATCAAAGACCTGTTTTATGACCTGTAAAACGATTTTACATATAAACAATGCAGCCACACAAGTAAACATAAAAATCGTTTTATAGCTGCGAACAAATCTCGCGAAATATGATCTGTGCTGCTAACGAATGCCGTTTATAAAAATATTATAATAAATACACACTCTAATTTGGACTTTACGCGCCCGTGTGAAAGCTTAAATTGCAATATGGTAAATTTTACATAGTTGGTTTTAGTTATGAATGGAAACATATCAGTTTCGAAACGACGTGAAATGCGATTCGAATAAACGATGTTTATGTATATGTAAGTTTTTTTCTACAAGTCGTCGCTATTTTATGAAATAACATATTGAAAATAAATTCTTAGCAATAAGACTTACAAATAAAACAATGGAGATTAAATGTGAAAAAAATGTTGACGATAATAGCCACAATAGGAAGGTAGGGTCGTTGTGCTGGTTAGCGACCACTTAGTTTAGTGAGCCGGTGAGGGGCCATTTTGGTGAGCTGGTGAACTGAACGGATGTTTGGTCCTTGTTTTTTGGTAGGTATATATCTATTCCATAACTATTTTTTTTTCACAGACTAAATAAATTAATATTAGGGGACTGACACTAAATCGACCTAGTCCCATAGTAAGCTCAGTAAGGCTTGTGTTATGGGTACTAGACGACGATATATATATATAGATAAAAATAATGAAATGCTTAGAATATATCCATGACTCACAAACAAATATTCATGGTCATTGAAACAATTGCCTTTACCGGGGAAATATGAGGGTTTGTAGAAATGCAGTTTTTCTTTTTATAAAAACTGAGGTGGTCGCGTAACCGGCACAACGACCCTATAGTGTAATAGTACATATAAACTCCCCATTATACCATTGGAGGGTTGCCGGATACGTAAAAAAAATCCAGGATTCAAACTATCCCATTATCAATTTGCATCGAAACCAACAGATCAGCTGTTTTGGCGTAAAAGATAGTTAAAAAAGAAGCAGAGCTACTTTCACACTTTAATAAGTAGTGTAGTTTTTCCTTTGGAGTTGCATGCGTCTAGAGGCTGCGATGTCCGCTTACCATCAGGGCCGTACGCTTGTTTCCCACCATCGGTGTATAAAAAAAGTGACAGTTTTATGATAAGGTTCTTTGTGTGTATTGTATATGTCTATTGTTCAGTATTTGTAATTAGAATGTAGGTACATAGTTATCGTATTGGTATTCCTGGTAACTGCTAAATGAAAATGTAACTTAAGTTAGCAATAATTAATAACCGCACAGTGCTCTAACGAGCTTCGCCTGGCTAACTTGCGTTTAGTAGCTAATATTAATAATCACTTAGTGAGCTCACTAAATGAATGTTTGATTTAATTTTTCAGGATAAACCTCGTGTTTGCGTTATGTTTTGTTTGCTCAGGTATTCACTATATCGTACATAAAAAAGTATGTAAGACACTGACAATTGTACTAGCGGGAACTTATCCCGAAAAGGAATCTCTTCTCGCTAATCTTTTTAAAAACTAAAGCCGTCTGTTAACATGACTTGTGTTGTATTTTATTACGCCTACCTACATACATAAAGTTGCACAAGTGAAAAGTAATTCAATTGAAAAAGGTGGTGCTTTTGACGTAAACATAATAAATACCTGAAACAACATGAAGGTACTTGTCACATTCAATCTTAAAACAAAACAATATGGGAGAACAATAGGTGTCAACTATTAGGCATTAAGGTGTCGAGCATTGAGACGTTTACCTCGTTATTCTTTTCAAATCTTGAGTTCATTCTGGAAGGTCACGTACATTAATGAGGATAAATGAATCTATCATTTCAAATGTATACTTTTCTACTGCAATGAAATTTTTGGTATGTACAAACTTCCCAAATTTCAGCTCAATCAGTTGCAAGATGCCACCCGAACAAACATAGTTACATTCAATACAAGTTACATAATTAGTTTTACATGAATTATATGTATTGTATGCTTTAAGGTATGTGTTGCTATGGGCCTTAGATCCCTAAAATAAACGGTTTATTTATTTTTATTACTTATTAAATAAAAGCTTCTTCTTCTTCTTTCTCTCTCCTGGGATTCGGTGTCAAAGCGAACCCCGGGCTCGTTTAGGAGACAACCGGGAATAACGCTTGAAGGAAGATGACTTATGAAATAAAAGCTTTTAATAAAGGTTCGGCAACGCTCTTGTGTTTAAACTGGAGTAGCAAGCATTCATAGATTACTATTTGTGCTTAGCACCAGGCAAAATGCGCTGACTTGTTCGCCATCTATAAAAAAGCACACGATTGAGATGAAATGTTGCACGAAGATAGTTTATAGCCTGGATAAAAATATAGGATAGTTTTTATCCCGGGTCCACGTAGACGAAGTCACGGACGGAAGCCAGTTGTTACATAATAGTTTATATATTATTTATTTACATAAACTATTATTTCTAAAACCGTGCAGTACCTTGGGACCGCATAAAATTCCAAAGAACTGAATATGCCCGATATAAAATGTTTCAATTGTTATAACATATTTTAAAGACAATCAGTGTCATGCACACCGGCGGAGCTCTCGGCTAAATATTTAACGTTACCTTCTTTGTTCATGTTCTTTGTGTGTGGCACAAGAGTATGGCGGAAACCGGATCCTGGGAAACGACAATTTTCAATAAGAATCAGGCGTAGTCCGTCCACTGCTGAACGTAGGCCTCCAACACCATCCTCTTAGCGTGTTTCCGGTAGTGTCCTGTACGAGCCCGGGGTCCACTTTGGCATAGAATCCCAAGATTTGGCGTAGGCATTAGTTTTGCTACTGCCTGATCTGCACTTCCAATCCTAAGGTAAAACTAGACCAGACCTTATTGGGATTAGATCGGTTTCCTCACGATGTTTTCCTTCACCGGAAATATATGATTAAATATTTAATTATTTAGTCGTAATATATAAACGTGTCATGCTATACAAATAATAAGTTCACATTGATCCCGAGACAGGTGATAGACAAGTTAACTTATACAGATCTTCTGGAGGCCTCGAGTACGAGTGAAGGCAGCGTTGTATGATATTGTCTATGTTTCGAATTTTGATCCTCCTCGCCACAGTCGCAGAGCCCGGAAGTCCCGCCAGCCCCACCTGAGCCGGAAGTAGTTACACCGTCCGTGTCCTGTTCTGTTCCTCCAACATACACGACAATATTATGTAAAGTATTTACCTAGTTTGAGTGGTCGTTTTTATGACAATTCCACTTACGTTGCTGGATCAAAAAGCAAAGTTTGCTGGACAAGGTCGTTACATGTCGAGCCAGCAATCTACGTTGAATTGTCACATGAGGATTGTCAAGTGGGTGGAACAGGGGTCAGTTGGGGTGTCATTGGATCCAGCTACCCTTAGTTTGAGTATCCTCCAGCGCTGTGCGGGGATCGTTGAAGTTGTAGTGCCAAGTTACCTACATAGTTTCGTGGCATCCTTTTCACATTGACTAATCAGCCAATAAAATATTACCTAATAACACTTCATTAAAAGTATTAATTAAATACATAATCTCCGTAATCCTAGTGACGTTCAATTTCCCATTTTTAATGTAAAATACTAAACAAAGTTAATTGGAATCTGACGCTCCGTCAAAGCCAGGATGTCGTTTATGACTTGGACCTCTTATAAAGCATTCATGCGACGACCAAGCTATTTGTAACTATGTCGTTGAACCTACAATAAAGTAAAACGCCAGTTTACATTCTTCATTTATTACATTTCGCGGTAAGGCGGTTTAAAAAATGTGCTCGAATTGGAATAAATAAAGACATGATTGTAGTTGTGCAGTTCAACGTATTCTTGTGTTCTGATTCTGTCTGATTGGGGTCAGCTGAAGGTAGGGTGTTGATTATTGCAGGAAGTCTGTCTACTATTGTTTACTTTACCGAAAGCGATGTCACATAGATTTCCTTACTTCGGTAATATGTTTGTAACACATCATCATATCAGTCGAAAGACGTCCACAGCTGGACATAGGCCTCTCCCAAAGAGTGCCACAATGACCGGTCCTGCGTCCTTTACCAGGTCATCAGTCAACCTTGTGCCTTCCCACGCTGCGCTTTCCGGTACGTGGTCGCCACTAGAGAACCTTTCCGCCCCAAAAGACATCAATATGTTTGTGTGTGTCTAAATGATTTAACCTTTCGTATGCCGTGTCCCGGATCCGTCCAGAACGGTTCAAACTTACAACGTTAACTTCAAGGTCATGATTTGAAGGGTTTTTTTCGACATCGGCATACGAAAGGTTAATGTACATGCGACACAACACAACAACATTGCCAAATGTGGCAACACAAGAAAATTGCCAAATGCGGTGAAATTAGCCTCCGCTGTATTAAATAGCTGTCGTAAGTTGCGTCCGTTAAAATCTTATTGTATGGGAAGCGTCACAGTTCACTATAAAATGATAGCTACCGGCGCCATAATTTAACGTTTACCGGCCTGCAAAGGCCAAGCCACACCGACTGCGTGTGCAGCACGTCTGCGTGTGCAGCACGTACACCGCTGCGTTGTAATGTATGAATCCTCATAGGACATGACACACCGGATGCGTCTGCGTAGACGTGCACGCAGACGCATCCGGTGTTAAAGTGTGATCGGCGCAACTCGCCCTAACTGTGAAATTGCTTAACATGTTGTTTTACCTACTACACGACAACTGTTAGTGTCATTAAAGTTAAACGATCGTTAAAACATTCATTATAGCTCCCGTTAGGACACTCGCATTTCCTGGTTCACGTGTGTACAAACAACATGGGACTTAAAACACTTCCTTTATTTAATTTTACGCAATCTGTTTATAGTTAACTAGCTGGTCCGCTTATTGCAAAGAACGCAGCGAAACCCGCCGCATAAAATATAGAATAGCTTATGCCCGCGACTCCGTGGAACTCATTTGTATCGTAGCTCCATACAAACTTATACCCCCCATTTCACCCTCTTATGGGATGATAACTTTCCTATGTCCTTCCCCGGGATTCAACCTATCTCCATACCAAATTTCATCTCAATCGGTTCAGCGGCTTAAGCGTGAAGAGGTAACAGACAGACGCAGGTGTAAGAATTTTTGAAATAGTATTAGCGGTTCTGGAGATTACCCATAACACACAAACTTACATTTTACAAAGCAACAATCTCACAGACTTTTCCTTTATATAATATTTGTATAGATAGACTAACAGCGAGATAACATCCTAAAGTCTCCATCCTAAGGGTCCATGTTACGAGTATCATCATCCTCCTAGCGTTATTCCCGGTAATGCCCCTAAAGGAGCCCGGGGTCCGCTTTGACACCTAATCCCAAGATTTGGCATAGGCACTAGTTTTACGAAAGCGACTGCCATCTGACCTTCCAACCCAGAGGGAAAACTAGACCTTATTGGGATTAGACCGGTTTCCTCACGATGTTTTCCTTCACCGAAAAGCTAAAGGTAAATATTCCGTA
This sequence comes from Epinotia demarniana, assembly GCA_945867215.1. NCBI lineage: Eukaryota > Metazoa > Arthropoda > Insecta > Lepidoptera > Tortricidae > Epinotia > Epinotia demarniana. The sequence goes on from OX244281.1 coordinate 9,476,586, forward strand.
CATAAGTTCTGAAAAACTCATTGGTACGAGCCGGGATTCGAACCCACGACCGCCGCTTGACAGCCGCATGCCCAAACCAATAGGCTACCGTAGCTTTTTGCCTCTCTCTCCTCTCCATTTTACGAGTATATACCGAAGAAATATTTTTTTAAATCGGAGGTTTTGCTCCGAATATATCAGCCCCTACATACAAACTTGCTAAGCAAAAACCTTAAAGACTTTTCCTCTTTATAATATTTGTACAGACTAGTGGACATGTGAACTGTAGGATTCATAAGCCTGATTTTAAAAGAAAAATATTTCGAGAAACTGAATCAACAAAAAAATCTATATAATTCTTGAACCTGCTCACAAAATTTCACGAGAATCGATAGAGAAATGCGACTTTTATGTAGAGGAAAACTGCTGGACAGGCGGACATACGAAGGAATTTTGTTTCTATCTGAAGCAGAAAACTCCGTTCGCTCCGCTCGCTTGTTCAATGAGCCAAACTGTATAAGATGTCATAATCCAGCTTAACTTCCTAACAGGACAAAAAATCAACACCATATTAATGGAACTCCTGAACTAAGATCGCCAAGGCACGAACCACACAAGTCAAGTATTACACACTAGAATTGTCTAGACAATTAATAAACAATCAGTTTCTGTTTGTCTGTATGTTCGTCTAATGAGCGTTACATTTTGAAATACCTCGAGCACCGGATACTTGGGTTGCAAAGTATTGATGTGTTGTGGTACTTGCGGTTGTCTGGAACAAGTATTTTGTACCCGAACCCTTACTCAGTATTTGAGGGAGCTAATCTTTTGTGTACAGTATCGACGAGTATTACCAAGTTCATGTTAAGGAAATTACACGAATATCGTGTTTCTTTCATCAATTATTTTTGTTACCAATGGCGGATACCCGAGCATGTTCAGCGTAGCCATAACTGAGACATTACTAACAAAACAACGGACTGACTTTTTGTGTTCTGAATAAACTTAAAAAAGACATGTTCTTTGAATTAAATAGAGAATGATGAATTAAATATTAACGAATCGTTGCAGAAAACGATCATTTGGTTAAATTTAAATAATCTTAAGGCAAATCTTGACAAAACTATGTTAATGCAATTTCATACCAAAAAAAGGGAGCCGCTTAATCTTAACATTAGTTATAATGGGCATAAAATTGAAGAAGTTACCAGTATAAAATTTTTAGGTATTACACTAGACCGGTTTTGTAGTTGGAATGAACATATTAAGGACCTGTGTTCAAGAATTAACCGTTTTGTCTATGCTCTAAGAAGGATAACTCAGGTAGTTTCAAAAGAAGCTGCTCTCGCTTCTTACTATGGCTACATAAACTCCATATTGCAGTATGGGACAATAGTATGGGGTCGATCTACAGACATAGATAATGTTTTTGTAATGCAGAAGAAATGTATTAGAGCTATCTTTGGTCTCAAAGTGTTGGATTCCTGCAGGCCATACTTTAGGGAGCACAATATTTTATCACTTCCTTGTATTTATATCTTCGGTGCATCCTTGTTTGTATACCAACATGGCCATCTATTTCGGAGTGTTAAAGAAATATATCGTAATCCCATACGTTCACAATACCGCAATAAGCTATATGTCCCAGCAACAAATCTTTCATTAGTTACAAAAAACGCATACTTAATGTGTATAAAAATTTATAATAAAGTTCCAGATCGAATAAAAGACCTGCCTTTTTTACAATTTAAGAAGGCTCTAAAAAAATAGTTGATAGATAAATGTTTCTACAGTATTCAAGAGTTCCTAGAATATAAGTAGGTAGTTAGATCTAAGATTATTTAAAAATTTGCATGCCTTTAAGGTAGATTTTAGTGATACCTCTATTGTACCTCTTTGTGATCTGTCTTGACCTAAAATCGTGCAAATAAAGATTTTACTTACTTACTTACTTACTTAAATGATATCGCCAAATTCAAACTCTCAAATAACATTGTACCACATGATAAGTAATAGTACAAGTATCATTGTACCTACTTATACTATTACGATACGATAAAAGGCATGTTGAGATTTATCATGCTGCTATGCGACCTATTTAAATAACATACATATTGTGCCTACTAATCGAACACTAATATGTAATATTATTTGTGTTTTATCTTTTAGACAAGCTTTAATACACAAGTACCGAGTTTAATATTTAAGCCTATTTAATTTACACGTTATAATCTCATAAATCAAATACTTCCTATAACAAAGTATTTCGATACTAATGAACTATTCATACTACACAAGTACCTAGTACGAATACTCGTCTAACAATCCCATCACCATCGTCTGATTGCGGACTTGCGCAGCCTGACGATTTAATTGGAATAACTACGGAACTATATCATTTAAAGGAAACGGGTACTAGAACTAGTATATCATATACTATCTCTCGAGATTTCGATTTGCAGTGGAAACGGAATGGAACGGGTGCATTCGTGCATGCACTTTTTCTTGTATTTTTTCTAAGTGTCAGGAAATAGCAAAGTAAGGTATAATTGTCTCTTCTTATGTGTGCAAGTGTCCGGCAACGCGCATGTTACTCCACTGGAGTTGCAGGTGTCCATAGGCTACATTATCCGCTTACGCGGGCCGCTGCTTTCTGCCCACCATCGTAGTATAAAAAAACATAAGCATTAATAAGTACCTTATGATCATCGTCACTTATTTAAGAGTTGGAGTAATGTCCATTAAGTTTGCTTATCTGCCAATGACTATAACCAAACACGAACAATTCATTGCTAACTTATCTAACAAAATACCTGCTATAATTACTACTGTACCACCGTATTTCACTGCAATATCTACCAAATACTAAATCAAACGTGAGATAACTTCTCATTTAGACAAAGAGCCTCAGAAAAAGCGAGTCATGGTATAAATTGTAGGGAATAGCACAAGTATTGGGCCGTTACTCTCAGCTTATGATTTAGTGCCGTGGAATGGATAAAATGGCTTTGGATAGCGTAAAGCTTCGACATACCAACAGCGCTTGAATCAAGAACGTATTTTGCGCTGTTGATGGGCGTTAATGGCAGTTTAGGGTCGGCAGCGCATGTGACAACTCTGGAGTTCCAAGGGTCTTTAAGCTAAAGCAGCGATCGGCAATAGGCGGCCCGTGAGGCTCTCTGACTGTTTTGTATGTACAGCATTTTACGTGATAAAGTCTCGCAAAGTATTAACAAGTGCGGCCCGCTTCCATTTTGTTAGTTACAATTGGCTGCTAGAAGGTTGCCTAAACGACCGCTTAACAACATGCAAGTTTGTTTACCACCAACGTGGCAAAATGACTAGAAGCCAGCTCAAATATCGTAGCTCGCACGCAGCCGATACCCATCGTTAAGCACAACACAACACACACACAACATAATTTAGACATAGTAGTTTCTCGAATGGAGCTACAGTAGCCTTGTGGTTCAGGCATGCTGCTGTCAAGGGGCGGTCGTTGGTTCTTCGGAACTTATGTACGGAATATTTTAGCTTTTCGGTGAAGGAAAACATCGTGAGAAAACCGGTCTAATCCCAATGAGGTCTCGTTTTCCCTGTTGGTTTGAAGGTCAGATGGCAGTCGCTTTCGTAAAAGTGCCTATGCCAAATCTTGTGGTTAGGTGTCAAAGCGGACCCCGGGCTCCTTTAAGGTTATTACCGGGAATAACTCTAGTAGGTGATGATGATTTCTCGAATGGAGACCACTTAGCAAACGTAGTGTTGGACGCCCTCCGGCGAGATGCACCAATGACTTGAAGAGGGTAGCTGGTACGCTGGTAGTTACTGGATGACGAAAGGGGGAGAGCGAAAACGGGCCTACTTCCAACAGTAGACTGCAATGGGCTGCTTTAACGGCATAATTTAGAAGGTGCAAACTCTTGCACTATAAATATGTCTCATACAAAACGGCTACAACGTAAGAGCAAATGAAATATTAGCAATGTTCTGCGCATTTCTTTTTCCTCGTAGCGACCGCACTGCGTTTGGTGTGGCTTTGTCGGGTGATGTAACGTGTACTCACACCTTGTCTTGTGGTTGGAGTACAGAGGAAACTATATACTTTCATACATTAGTATATAATAGTACATATACTATACTCACGCCTGTTTTCCCAACAGGAGTAGTGTTTTCCCAACACCACCAGTATACTTTTTCTTGTAACTAGAAACCCTGCGGTTGAAAAGGACCTATTTTACATCAAAATCACTGCTGATAATAGAGTAGGTACTTTTTTCTTTTGTAAATGATCTATTTTTAAGTTTCCATATATGTATTTTAATAAAATTTGTGCCGCGAAACATTATTAATCATGATTTGTTTTCTTTTACAGGTACGTAAAGAGACTTTTCTCATTACACGAGTAAGCTGGACGAAAGATAAAAATGAGTAAGTGAAATTGTAGTTTTAGGGGGAAAAATTGCAGCACTAGACAGCTTCTACCATTATTCATAGAAGTAGCGAAAAAGAATAATTACGAAGGGTGTCTACAATAAATATTATTTAAGTTTGATTATAAATACAAAGGCAGTGTGTTGGCATAATTCATCACGAAACATGAACAGCTAAGGATAACAAGCAAATTATTTATTTAATTATATATATTTCCTCAATACATCTAAAGCTCCTATCTACTAAGAAGTTCCAAACTGCACCTTATTACCTTCACATACAGTTTTTTTTATAAGGTAAAGCCTACACGAGTCTTGGATTTATATTTTGAAAAGGATTACCTATTTCTGTCTCACTTGAGTACTTCAACCCTTTTGACGCTGGAACAGAGAATTGTCTCTGTTCGACGTGATATCAAAGACGTAACACTTCAGATCGCACCGCAAGTATTCCGCTTTAACGACAACATACTCTCTTAATCTAAATAACGTTAAGTCGCGTACACACTGACGTTTAGGTTGGCGAATTTGTTTTTTTATCCGACTGCTTCTTTAATAATATGCAATCGGATATCATCACATAATGTCAAAATACGTCGAGCCGTTTCTGGGCGATCAACGTTTAGCCGTGTTTTTGTGTATGTACAATAAAAAAAACATCGGTGATTTTCTGCGTCTCTCATTTAATAATAGGTAAGAAATCAATGTTTATATACCTTCTTACTTATTCCTCGGGGCAACGACCCGAAGTGTGATATTGTAGTGAATTTTCCGGGCACTACAATAGTAGTAGGTAACTAAATTAACTTCTAACAAGATCCTATATGTGCCGATAAAATTATATAGTATTCACTTGACATTATTAAACACTTACTAAATAAGGAATGGAACTTGTCCATAAACATTCTGTTATTAATTTAGAAATATACTTTTTATATTAGCTCCAGTAAAATATGTATTCAAACGTTTTGGTAACTTATTTTTGTTTAACATATGGCAAATCAGTATATTTAGAACCGTGAGATCTTCAAAAAGAGAGCACTTTTGCAAGGTTATTGCACTTTTAGCACCGACCAAGGGGTCACGTGTAGGGTAGGTAATTCCTACAAACGTGGAGCAACTTCGACCCCCAGTTTTAGTAATAATAAGACAACAAGCAAGTTCGCAAATACGCCCTCCATTCTACCGAGCAGTACGTCACCTCAAACCACGCGATGTAAGATTTTAATTTGCCAGCGGGTGAAGTGTCGTTTTAATCAGAAGGGAAAGTACCGCAAGGCTTGTTTGAATTTTCTATTAATTCTAAGACAAAAGCGACGTATCTCCCATCTATTAATAAGACGGCTTAATTTCGAGGGTAGGGTCGACAATTTAAGAGGAATTTAGCTTAATAATGAACTATTGTGCGTTGGTGTTTATCTAAATTAGTTTCTCGGGTTTGGAAATGCTGGGGCACGATGATATATAAACAATAATATTTCATATCACGATTGTTTCAGTGGTAACAATTGTGAATAATGACGTTGAAGTCTCGAATGATGATGCTATTTGTTTCTTGTTGGTAGTGGATACAAAAAATGTAGTCTACATTAAATCATAGGTAAGGTACATTCTTATTGACTGATCGATAAACAATATGCATCCTAAAACATTAAAGAAACTTTAAATATCGGTATTTACTTACCCCCTTATTCATAAAACGTGCTTTGTCCCTTTCTTACGAGCACAAATGTCAAAGTGACAGATAAAGACAAACGAAATTTAACGCCATTTTAGTTAAAATAGGCATGTAGAACGTTTAAGAATAAGGCCGTTAGTCTTTTAATGAATATTATTGCAAAATAATTTTTAACTACATTACAGGAAAAAACTGCGGAAATTGCATCAAAATCCCGCTTATTTTTTAGTAAAACAATACACGAAATGCACGACCCTAATCCGCCGCAATACAACACTGCAGATACTAAATCGCGAGTTGCACCCTTTAATAATCTAGAGGAATATCTCATCTAGTCCCGACTAACTCAAAATAATCTGTTAACTCGAAACTAGCACTTAAAGATATTGCCACTTAAAAAATTTCCACCATTATCTGCAACTGAGATCCGCTGCAATTTTTCTGCCGACGCTACCCGCGACATCTATGTCGCCCAGATTAATGGTCATATTAAAATTATTCCGCTGTTTCGCTTCTATTTTTACGTTGTTTCACAGAACTTTGCTTTTAACTTGCGGAATGGATTTCGTATTTCCGTTTTAGTTTAAAAAATCGTGTAAGTACCTGGACGCTTTATCGTGAGGTCTTTATATTGTGTGCTCCTGTATTTTACGCGAAGCGAAGGCAATGGTAATTGATGATCCGATAATACTATTGGCTCCCGTAGAACTCGAGAGCTTGTATTATTTAAAAAAAATGAGAAAAACTGAATTGTCAAAAAAAACTATACAATTTTTGACCCGCTCACAAAATTATGAATCGGTTGCTAACTGCGACCTGTAGTGTAGAGGTTAACAGCCGGACAGACGCCGAACATAGAGTTTATGCCCAAGCTGAAATGGAGTTCGTTCGCATCGGTCACTCGGTCAATTATATTTACTAAATCTGTATTGTATTTACTAAATATGTTTTTGTTATGTTCCATTCGGAATTTGTATACAAACTGAGTTATTGCGAATACCGAGAAAGCCGTCCCTCCGCACACAGCAGCGAAGTACGGCGGCAGTGTGTTAACCGCCTTACCAGTGCGACTAGCGCAACTCACGCCGCGCCGCGACGCGAGTCAATAAAGATCTACCCTCCTCTTTCTAATTTTCACGGTGCGAGTGAGACAGGAGACGCTCAGTCGCGAGCGAAGCGTCGCTTTATTTAGAAAATTATACACCAATGTCTTTAGTAGGTCTAAAGACAGGAAGAACATTGAAATTGGAATGATATGATAAAATATACCTAACATTACGATTCACATATAGCCTCATTTTGTACACGAAAGACATGTTCCAGAATCGTGCGATTCATGCGATTGTGACTACAAAATGCAACATATACCGTTTATATTTGCAACGATAAACCGCTGTACAGTACATAATAACTCAATGGTATTAAATGTACTGCAAAAAGCTCGACAATGTACTACATTTACATTGGTTTATTTTTAAACGGAGCTCACAGTGCGCACGCTAAAGGAACATTAATATTAGAGCTCAAACGTCCGAGAACAGCCTGCTCACATTTTTAGTAAAAGCGGCGTTTTCGGAAGTTATACATCTTCTTGTTTATAGAGCTAAGCGACATCAACGTAGCACCTGTACTACGCGGGCATATTATAACTGCCAGGATTGTGGTCCCGTATGCCGCTCCCGCATTAGCTTACAGAGCCATGAAAGACGTTGTCTCCCTTCTTGACAGTGCTTTGCAAAGTCTGTTAGAAGCCATTGACGATGCTCACTTCTTTTATTGGTTCCTTTTTAAAAGCGTGATAACCTAATGGCGATTTTGTATATATCAATCTAATCATCATTCAATCAAAGACGTTCACAGCTGGACAAGAAAGTCCCCTGATCTCCACAATGATCTTTTCAGACGTAGTTATACTACATATGTCAAATGATTTTTTTTTCTGTGACGATTATTTCTGCTCAGGTAATATAAATATACGCAGTACATCACTATATTTATGTTCTCCCATCCATACACTTTGAGAAGCTTAATCAATATTATTTATAATGTATGTAACGAAATTAAAATTTTGTAAAGTTTGGTAGCTCCTTTCAAGCACATATACGAAGTTTGCGAAGCAATAATCATCCTCCTAGCGATTTTCCGGTTGTGCTCCAAAGGAGCCCGGGATCCGCTTTAACACCTAATCTCAAGATGTGGCGATGGACATCCGACCTTCCAACCCAGAGGGAAAACTAGACCTTATTGGGATTAGGCCGGTGTCACATATATAATTTTGCTATGTGGGTAGATGAATAAACACCAGTCTTAATAGCCAATGATACGGCTCATCTGTCTCAATCCTTATTTTACTGCCGGTTTCCTCACTTCAGTTTGCGAGGCAATCGAATATCGACAAAAGTACGCCCGTTTTCACACATACTAGATAGTTTATTCTACCTCCGTTTCAACTCTAAGAACTAGGTAACGCCAGTAACTTGGTGCGATCAATAAGGTACTTGGACAGTTCAAAAAATAGTGCACCTTGAGGGTTGAGACGTGTTCTCTTAACGGCGAGTTGTTAGCGCTTTACACGATTCCTGGAAACATTCAGACCAAGGTTCTGAATTTAGAGAGAACATCTTAGTTTTTAGTTTCAGGTGCTTCCCGTTATCGTTGAAGACTTTGTATGATTTCTTAAACCATTTCATTGCTTCATGAAAGTGGGGTTACTTGATACAGATTGTCTTAATGAGCAAAGTAATTAAAATAAGATGAGTTTGTAAATATCTTTAGTAAATAACTTAAAAGCGTCTCTAAAAGTATAATTTTTTTAAATGAAAGGAAAAATTGAAAAATTTATGGCTCCGAGCCGGATTCGAACCGGCGACCACAGGCATTCATGGCCAGTCGCTACTAACCAATTGAGCTATCGGAACAATCTGGGTCGGGCACCAAACCCTTCAATCAGTTCCTTCATACAACGCCTTAGGGAGGCGTATGTAGCGACATCTACCAGAAGACTTAGGCTTCTTAACGGCACCAACGTCTCTAATTATGTTGAGAAATAAATATATATAGAAATATATAGAAAAATATATGAGCATTAAATTTTTAAATTTTTCCTTTCATTTAAAAATGTATAATTTTCTTTAGCAGCGTTACTGCTTAAAAAAACAAATATTAATTCATCTCTAAAAGGTTGCAAATTTCCCATTATTCCTGATTTATTAGGACCTTTCCGAATTTGAAATCAATTTGTGCAATCCATACTTCCATACTAATATGCGAAAGTGTGTCTGTCTGGTACCTGTAACGATTAAACCGTTGATCCGATTTAGATGAAATATGGTATAAAGATAGTTTGAGTCCCGGAGAAGGGCATAGGAAACGGTGGTGAAAATTTGTGGGAGCTCTCAAATAAACGAATTCCACGCGGAGTTGCGAGCAGAAGCTAGTTAGTTACGTATAGTAATAGACATCGACGCTTGAAAGACAGATAGAAAGTAGTTATTATTTATCAGGCAATGATTGGCTTGGGATGCGAATTCCCAACAGCATTAAGATACAATGTTATACGAGTTATTCTATCCAAAAAAAGATTGCATAACCAACAGGAAGAATTTAGTTGAATGTCGGAAATAACAACAAAAACCCTGACACCCAAAATAGGTCCTATTTTTGCTCTACTAATTAGTCCCCTCTTATCAGTCACATAAAAAACATTTCCATAACCTTAAAAAGTTATTTTTAACTTAAAAAAACGACCAATTTGCCCGTCCGTCGGTAACTCTTGAATAAAAAATGTCGGATGCTATTATAAATTCAAACCTTTTGCCCGGGATTCCAACTAAATGCATTAGGTATTTAAGTACATTAGGTATTTAGTGGCCAGTTAGCCAGCAACGTTGTCTGCTTAATTTGCCATGAAAACACGCGAAGCCGGGAGGCGTAATGGAACTTTGGGCGTGGTTAGGGTAATATGAGCGTGCTAGGGATTCCAAATTTTATGAGTAAAATAATTATACTATGAGCAGTTGTTATCTGGCCGCTAACATGTCTTTGATGTTTAGTGAAATATTGGAAACTGTAAATCAATACGATCCGTAAAATAAATTAAAATGTTATTTTTTTTTAACACGAAGATTATTGAAGCAATTGCTCAGAACCAGTCAAAGTACATGAACAAAAGGCCATGGAGAAGTGATTCAGATATTCATGAAGATACAGTTCTTTATGAAGAAGATCAACTCAACGATTTCCTGCCGTTGCTTGATTGGGTTAGTCATGAATTGAATTCAGCAAAGGAGCTCACAACTTGGTCTTATTATTAAATCCTTTCGATTGCGTTTTCTAGTCTAACTAAACATTCCGTTCGATTGAACGCACAAAAGTTTTTATTTAAATCATAAACCAAACAAACACGTTTCTCTCATTCCAATTATCTCTCTTAACTGAGACAGATTTTTTAGTTTTTCCTTTATAACATTTATATCTTTTATATCTGCAATGAAATCAAATACCACAAACACTTGCATTCAAAGTTATTCCCGGTGCAAAAGTATAAATGATGTTATTAATGTTGGTAATATCTTAATAACCAGAACGTTGTAATATTGTTGTCATCTATAATCCTATCAGCCCCACCCTTAACGGAATGTGGAATTATTGAATCCAACACATTCAACAAATTCCCACCACAACCATTTGCGAGATATTTTGAGCGGAACCGAATATTTAAGACTGTTCATTAGAACAGGTAAATTGTTATTCAGTATTAAAACAATGCGAAATATTTTACGGAATACGAGAAAGGAAAGACGAAGGAGCTTTTAAACTACATAACTTGTAATTACCTTACACTGTTATCTAGCTTGAATTTGTGGACTAGTATTTATTGCAGTGTTGGACTTAATTAAATTGTTTTGGCTTATTTAGGTCACCAGTATCGCGGCGATCTTTTTAGGTCAATTCAAATATTATGGACGCCATTACTTCTACTCGGTTAACATCTCTTTTATTGGTCACCAATAATGGATTTTAGGTGGTTTCTATTTACAATGACTGGTCGCTAGACATTCTTTTAAAATACTGATTCTATAGTTATTTTTGAACGAAATTGAAGTTGAACAATAGTTGATAGTAGTACATAAGACATTTATTTAGCAAAACCGTTTACACGTAGTATTGTAATTACCTATCTTGCACTCGGCTTTGCCTGTATCACAGGAGACCAAATTACATTAGTACGTCAAGTCACCTATAAACATCAACTTTATTTCCATCAAGATCAACGTTCGCTATTGTTCCTCCTGACAAGAATGACGAAGTCAAAGCTTACAACATGCTTGTACAATCTACAAGATTTGCTCCCAATCCCACAAATCCAGTTTTAACATCACACTATCGAATATTCGGTTCGTGATATATTCCTCCTTTTCACTTTGCGCATAGTGCGTACCTACCCTCAATTCCATCCTCAACCTTGAATAAAATATTTTATAACCAACCGCTCTCTATCTCAAACACCATATTCTGAATTCAATTCTGAATAACCTTATTATATTCCCATATCATATTACGAGACCTAAGCTGGGAAATTCTAGTCTATATTTGACGACGGATTCAGTTGCTGCAGAAATAGGCGACGGAAAAATGTCGATATTTCTAAACGTTAATACAGCACGGAACATCCGTTGTCTATTTAAATTTAAGGAAGGAATTGTATTCGGTAGATTCGAGTATTTAGTAGTAATCGGTTTAGCGTATTCTGTCTGGAGCTTAGCGTTCGAATAGGTTTATTGGTCTAACGAAGAGTTGAGAGACTACTTTTATAAACAAACAAAAATTGCGACAAGTAAAGGGTCTAATTAAAATAATGAATGTTGCGAATATATAATCCATTTGGTCTCTGTCGATTTGTCTTTTGTGTTCACAGCGTTATTAACTATCCAATCTCTAAATCTAATACGCTAAACTCCTAAATCGAAAGCTCCAGAACTCTCAAAAGCCCCATCCAAATCGGAAAGCCAAGCCTCGACAACTTTTAATGCACTATGCAAACCGTAAGACAATAGTCGGTGGAACCCAAATGTCTCGCCTATCGATTCTGCGGTCGCGGCGGGATGCATGCCGGAATAATGCTCCAGGGAGATGCACGCCAAGTTGGCATTAGGAGGTATTTACGCATCCTCGTCTATTTTCAAGTATTTCAATAAAATGGGCAACGGTGTCTTCTAGGCTGTTTTTGACGATTGCGTTTTGTTTGTAAGAGCTACATCATCATAAGAATCACATTATTTATTTTCTTCTTTTGCATAAAACATTATCTCCTTACGTCCGTTCGGACGGTTGATGACTTTATTTTTTAAGGGGCATTTACAACGTGCAACATCTCGCATGCGAGTTCTATTACATCGAGTTTTATTATATTGAATTTGTCGTATTTCGGTAGCCCGCAGCCACGCAATGTAATTAAAATCGCATGCTAGAATGTAAGTCTCTTTAGTCACTAATCTCAATCAAAACCTAAAACGTGTCTTGTCCTGTGTAATCATTTAGGTAAACCAATCAATCAACAACCATACTATACTCATTAGAATTGTATACAAAGATTTCCTTTCTTATTTTATTATTTTGTAAAATGAACCAAATAACCTGATTCTCTTTATGCGGGTCAGTGACATTTACAAAATGCTGAAAGAACTAAAATATCTAAATACAAATATCTTTTTACTAGCATAAACAGCACTTTTTCTCATTTATTTTAGTCGTAGTCTACCTTCAAATTGCGAATCTATCTTATTCTCTTGGCTCTTATTCAGATTTCCATACATTGTTGCGGCTATCCCTGAGTTTATTTCGTCGAATTTCCCTACATACGACTCCTATTGCTCCTGAAAGGCCATCATTTATTGTGTGCGAAAAAGACGACTGTAGGTTTGAATAAATTGTCGCAGGATGCAGATTATATAAGCAGTCGTAGATCGAAACGGTTCATTAAGATTGACTATTTCGATTACTATGATACCTATCATTGACTATTTTTGTTACTTTGTCATAAATGGTACAAAATAACAACAATTTGTAACATTTGTACATATTATGAGATCAAGGAAAAATATGGTGTATTTACACTAATTACAATATAAATTAAAGCTAGCTGAACATTAACACATTACCATTTAGTTATATATACTCAATGACTAAAACTAAGACAAACATATTATTAGTTAATCAATGTTTATAAGAATATAATAGATTTACATAGATAGATTTAAATCGACACCGTTTTATACCCATAGTCATAATTACGAGATTTTCTTTGTAAGTCATAGACCATATCTTCTGTTATTTGGAAGACGGAAGGGGAAGTACCTCCGCCCTGTAGTAGTGTTCCTGGAGGTGAGCAAGATCGCCAGAGCTCCCGAGGATGCGTTGTGTTGAGAGCGAGGGCATTTGTTCCTTCAGCTGTCACAGCGAATCCTCAAATATATCAAGGGTCGGCAACGCCCATGTTACTCCTTTGAAGTTGCATGCGTCTATGGGCTGCGGTGTCCGCTTACCATCAGGCGGGCCGTACGCTTGTTTTGCCACCGTTGTTGTATTAAAACAAAAACAAATCAGAAGGATGCTTGATAGATGTTCCTTTTTTTAAGCAAACGAAATCAGTGGCAGATGTCTAATATTGCTGGTTATACTAGGCTGCTGTTTTCACACTGATTCCTGTTCTCACACAATGTAGGATAGATCCGTTAGCTGTCTTTACAAACATTCCGAATGATTTTATTTCGCAATGGAATTTGTCCTTACGAAAGATATGTTTAGTTTTATTCGTACAATATCCGACGTTTTCTGATTCGAATATCCGTGTTTCCTTTTGCAAATAAAACTATAGGTACTTATTCGATTCTGTGTGAATATTGTAATTTGGCTAGAATTATAAATACGTTCACTTTATGGAAAACTTGCGATTTTACAATACAACATGTCACCACCTCACCAAAACGAATACACAATAAACATAAACATTGATACGCACCAGGTTTAATAGTGATTGTTTTTTTTTTTATTAACTTGTCGGTATGTCGGTTCGCTTTTTTCATACAATATATTGCCCCCAATATATACCCATGTGGTGTCGGGTTAGAATTTCACCACTCCCGGGTGTCGTAAAAGTCGACTAAGGGACAGGGTTGAAGTGTGTTGTGGGCGATGGGCTAGCAACCTATCACTGCAATATCACATTTTGTCGATATTTAATACCCACATTTATGCTAAAAGTGGCCCTGGAACATACGTTTCATGTGCTCTACCTACCCCTTTTGGGAATAAAGGCGTGAATGTATGTATGTCTGTATGTATGTAATATATTGCCTTTTTCGCCCGGAAGATAATTTCAAATCGATGATACCTCATTCATCAAAATCGGTTCACTATCAGCGTGTAAGATACAGCAGTATACGATGGCACACACACGTTGATATAAATATAGACTGCTAAATACGTATTCCTATCGTATCTATAGTCGGAAAGTGAAAATCAATGGTGCTATGCTGACAGAGGCGTCTTTACCTGTGGTGCAGGGTGTGCGTTGCTCACGGGCGCAGCGGTCCTAGGGGGCGCCGAGCGCCGCCCGCTACCATTCCATTTTGACCGCGCGCTTACTAGGCTAGGGGGTGCTAGAGTAATGTTTGCACACGGGCGCTACATGGGCTAGAGACGCCTCTTTATGCTGAAATGTGCAAATTGATTGAGTGTTGCAAAAGCGTCATTAGTTATCTGAAGAGACATGGTATGTAATATAGAATCTGATGCATTTTTATTCCATTTTTAATTGAATTCTAGAGCTTTTTCCATCTACAGTTTACTACTTCCTTCCTTTTAATAATTCGGACTGTCAACTTTACCCTCAGACTAATAAATCTGGATCATGTGCATCTGAATATCGGTAAAGTTTTAAACTTCAATTCTATCTAAAGTTTGGCCATTTTATTAGAATTTCCATACCGACGCTGCTGGCTTGTTCTTTGAATTCGTCTGTAATGTGCTAAAAGACGCTCTTGGTTTAATGTTACTATAAAAACTTGGTAACTTTTTATTGATTCTACACCTTTTTGAGGGAGGGGGGGGGGGGGGGGGTGGCCCAGCAGTGGGACACTACAGGCCTTTTTTACTAAAAGAGTACATGAAACTTATGTTCCAATGCCATTTGTAGCATGAATTTGGGTATTAAAGATCGACAAAATGTGATGGGTTGCTAGCCCATCGCCCACAACTCACTTCAAGCCTGCTCCTGTAGTCGACTTTTAAAACGGAGGGTAGAGGGGGGTGGTGAAATTCTACCCCTAGACCACACGTGCACTTTTTTATTAGTATATTAAGGTAAATGTCATAGTCCTCGTCAGTCGCGTCACTGAACCAATATATGTCACTTTCACAATAGAGGTGATCTATAAGTGACATTGGGAATCAAGGTGTCGGGAATTGGGATATTTACCTTACTTCATTGCATTGGATTTAACAGATATTGTCATTTTAGTATCATCTTCGTTGCTTAATACGACATAGACAAAAAATGAATTTATTTGTTTTATTAAACTATCATTTACGGTATAACGTTAAACATAAAAAGGTGAGTTCCGTACATATACGTAATATTAAATTCTTTAAACGATAAACTATCTTTTCTATAAACAAAATATAAAAAAGCCTAATTACTTAGGCCATTTTAAACGTCAGTTACAGTTTCTATATCCTTTAATCATAAAACTTAATAAGCTTCTGCTACCTAAATGTGTATCGTCCACTGCTTACAAATTCAAATGTCAAAGTAATAGAAATGTGAAAGTCATAAGTTGGCTAAAGCCATAATTAATTGGTCACACATTAATTCGGTATTATCCTCGGTAATTTGATAATATTAATCTGAAGGACAACCATGAATTGAAAACGATTCTCTCTTAATTAACATTTAACGATTAAACTCTGATTATAACTCGCACAGTTACACACTATGTTGGAGATGTAACGTCATTAGTTGGCTAAAACCATTCAATTGGTCACTCATTAATTTGGCGTTATTCTCGCTAATTCAATAAAATTCATCTGGGGCAGGGTACGGGAAATAATCTCTGACAACGTGCTTCGTAAAACTATGATAGCGTTTCTTTTTAACCGACTTCTAAAAAAGGAGAAGGTTCTCAATTCGGTTGTATTTTTTTTTCAATGCTTGTTACCTCAGAACTCCGTCATTGATGAGCCGATTCGATTTTTTTTTTGTTTGTATGTGTATGGTTCCAGGTGGGTCCCAATTTTTCAAAATTCAGTTAGATGATGGGATCCATGAGGAATTGAGGGAACTCCTCAGTTTTATTAGGCACGCGTGTAGTAATTTTGGTATTTCCTTATAACTTTTAATCATAATCATAAATTTGATGGCGAGGAATTGATGATGTAGACCACAGATGACATCGAATTCCTCAATTATGTACTTAAAAGTGCAAAAGTACGTCACAGGTTCTGATAAGATTCCGTTGAAATTGGAACTAACGAAGTGCCATTGGTGATGATCTTGGGGAATCGACGGAAGTCCTCAAATATTATCGGCCCACATACAGCAATTCGGTTTTTTTCTATAGTAATCAACGCATTTGGTATCGAAAATCAGTTCATGTGGTGAATTGTAAAAAAAAATGTGGAAATGTTCTCGTGGCTTAGCGGAGTACTAAATTGAAGTCGGTTAAAGCTTTGTTTTTAAAGTAACATATAACAAATTCATTTGAACACCATTTAACTCGACCTTTTATGAATAACGACGTTGTGTATAATCTCTGTTAGTAGGTACATTTATCTTTACTAGTTAATATTATAGCGGTAAAGTCTGAAAGATTGCAGCTTTGTACGTTTATACGTTTATTTGGTTTAAGTAATCTCCGTAACGGCTGATCCGATTTCAAAAATCCTTTCACCGGCTTATAGAATGAACTGGGCTATATTTTTTCCCGCGGATTTGCCTGCGGTATTTGCAATACGCGGGCGAACCCGCGCGGGCAGCTAGTTAGTATATAAAATATGTAAATCACCAAGTAACTACACTTTTCCTTCGAACCCGTTCGTACATCCAAAGTTGTACAACTTACTTCGGATACTTCTTATATTTCTGAGCTACTCAGGTATCAGAAGCGAAACTTAATAAGCTCAGCTTGTTGCGTGGAAGCTTTTATGATTGTAACTATTTTATACTTGAAACTTTTAATCCCGGCTAAGCCAGGATTTCCTCGGGAAACATTCTGGTGTTTCGCTTCACATTTTTTTACACTAAAACACACTGAGTCAACGGTTTCGTAGTGCTACCCTCGGAGCCTATGCGAAAAACCGTATGAAGAGGAAGGCCCCTACGAACAGAGAACCATCTAGCAGGTTGGTAGCTGACTGAAAGTGTTCAATTTTCATCTTACCAACATACGCAAGTATTGATCAGAGCACTCGGTATTAATAAGTTAGATGTAGGTGCATTTCGATGTATACTATCGGCACCGATCTTAGAAGGACCTATATTGATGTACCTACTACCTATTTATTCGTGGTAGAAAACCTTACATAATAGATATAGTTTTAGTCATTTAAGTGAAGGTACAATGGAACTGACGTAATATTAAGTGATGAAAATGTTCCTAAAACAAAAAAGAGGAATAAGTATCTGTCAAAGTTTTCATTTTTGGTAGAAGCTTTTATTGCCGACTGTACCTTTCTGTATACCATCATCAACTACTCATTGAGACAATTCTAACGAGCCCAAACTCAACGGGGTTACGTCGGTTAAGTACTGAATTCCTATGGCCACCTTCTGTCTCCGTCATCAGATCAGCTTGATGGTACCATAATATTGAATAGTCATCCAAACTATACTTGTACCCAAAATTTCAGCTCAATCGGTCACCGGGAAGTGGGTCAAATTTAACTTGCAAGATTTGTCCCATACATACTCGTACAGGGCATGTTAATAAAGCTTGTAAAAAAAAGAACGATGCGAATGAAGCAGGAACTTCCAGTTTCGACCCTAGTATGTATTTTAAGACCTGAAAAGTAGAAGCATTACCTTGCATCCGATTATGTGTATACTACGAAGCTATGGGTGATCTCGTGTGTTCACAAGTTTATACCAGGTTATTTATGTAATTACAAGTTTATGATAGTTATATTAAACGACTTCATAGGTATACAGAGTGGGTGCCGCACGATGGGAGGCGACGGCGTGGCAGGCCGAGACGGAGATAGCAGGACGACCTGGACGTTTTTCGCAACGATTGGCCGCAGATTTCTCGGAATCGGGACGAGTGGAAATCGAGAGGAGAGGTCTTTGCCCAGCAGTAGGACACACTATAGGCTAGGAAAAAATACTAGGTTACTCCGGCTCGTTAATTGCGAAACGTTTGTACGCAGCAGATCTAAATATCATTTATGTACGGGAAAGTGACAGTTGAGTTCTAACACTTGTTCAAAAAGTTACGCAATTTAAGTTAATTTATTTAATGTCAGTGATTTCCTATAAAACTGTCATTGGAATTGAAATCCTCTACCGTGGACGGTAAAGTTGCTTTTTAATGACATACTTGCATGCAATTCGGTCAAATCAAATAATCTCAAGTATATAGTACACTCCTCTGTATTCACACATACCACCTAATACTACTTGTCTGTTCCTGGAATATTTTTCCCACCAAGCTGAAATATTGGGTAAAGGAAAATCGAGGCAATGTCGGGTGAAGTTGACGCGTCTAAACAGGATTTCCAACCGGACGGGCCGCAAGCGTGGGCACTGTTCAAAAGACTGCTTCTTGTACAGTCAGCCGTGTTTAAGGAAGCTATATTCGATTGACAAGTTCGGAAATGTATAAAATATATTCAGGACACAAATACTAACACAAGAAGTAGCAGCACGGGGCAAGTCACGTGGCGAATTGGCAATCGTTATAGTTATGGAAAGAGCGAGCCTTTCTGTTTTCCGGAAAGTATATTGTCTAAAACTAATTTTACTCTCATAACATAAGATAAGCACCTGAACCTATCAAAAATTGGGCTTATGAATTTATAAGTAGGTACCTACCATATGAATTAAGAAATTATGCTAGAATGTTACAAACCCGTATTTTTATATAACTTGTCGACTGTTGTATGAATTTAGTAGAAAACTTAATTATATAATAGATATCCGAATTATTATATTAAAATAAACTATAGACCGTGGGCCCGAGTAACCCGAAAGATTTTAACCTCGCCTTTCTTAGTTCATTAGGAGTAAAAAAATATCATATGAAACCAACACAAATTCAGAAAAAAAAAGTTTTTTTCTTGTTTTGTCTGTTTTTGTAAATATAAGTTGGATAACTATCGCTTCTCTATAAAAAATATCCTCTTGAATAAAACGGTAATGATTATTTTTTTCAAAAAAGGATCAATTTAGTGGGTGGTAGCTGGCACTTTGATATCTGTCCATAACGACGCGAAACTGGCCATCATCGGTAGCAACGTCGCAATCAAAAGAGCTAAATGCACTTAGTGATCAGAATAAATAGTTTACATAAACATTTATAATATCTTCAAAACTAAGCCGGAATTGACTAGGGTTCACATAACATTTTTTTGTCCTAATGACCTAAGGAATGCGTGGATAAAATGTTTCGGGTTAGTCAAGCCCACGTGTATACCTACTGTTTTATCATGAAAAATATTGTTTTAGGTACGATACAATTTCGCCAGATTTCATTGCATTTGAAATTTGGCGTATTTTCAATACAGCCCAAAATTCAAGGTGTTTTTCCGCCGACTGTACCCAGCGAGTACCTATCATTTTAGGAGCCCCGACGTATCTTTGTTGCGGTACGACCCAGGTACCGCTGTTTCGCAGACTGTACATCCTCGAGCAGTATTTGCATTCTGTAGTTCCACCTTATTGCACAAACATCGCAGATTTTTGTTATATAGGACACATTTCTGCTATTCGAATCAGGTACTTGTAATTGAATAAAAAAAGGTCCGTTGTTTTCGGAATGGATATAGGCCATATCGTCGCCGTAGAGCGAAAAGTCACCAAATCACAAAATGGCCAAAATTGACTTCTAAGTGTCATCAAAATCGCATTTTTTTTCTTCAAATTTCAGTCTTATTGCGGTAGCAATAGCGATCACGGTTTCAATTTTACAAAGTTAAAGAACTAACTAAAAACTCACTTCGGATTCAATATTTTAGTCGAAAAATACCTAATTCCGTTATACATTTTTAAACTTCTTGTAACTTATTTATGAGCGTACCTAAGTCATTTTAGTTATTTTTTCCCTAAGTATTACTAAACTATTTAACCACGAAGAACTTCATTCAAAAAGTCACTTAATTTAGTTAGTTACTTTTTGAATACCTGGTATGTCAAAAGTGTGAAAGCGAACGAACTCTTTTTAGTAGTTTTTTATTAATAGTTGTAAGGCAATTTACATCATTTAACCAAAGCGATAATTAATTAAACAGTTTTAATGAGTTTTACCCTACAAAAAAAAATACAATACAATAACTAATCATACTTAATTAATTTTACAATAAAGACTGTACTGTACGCCGAGGTGATTTGATTGAAATTCTCTCGCAAGTTAGTGACTTTTCGCCCAGTGCCGCAGGCCCCCGCACCGATACCGACCGCTGCGACTCCCCCCGCCGCGTCGACCTGGCAGTCGTTGCGTATCAATTACGTGTAGTTACTATTTGCTACATAATAATTGCGTGTATAGAGATTAAGTATGAAACACGCTAAGTTAATTTTGGATTTGGCAAATAAGAAAGATGATTTGTATAACGAGGTAAGTGTTTTTGGTATCAGTTTGTTATTTCATTGTAATTGTTTTTATCAAAAACTGTTTATAAAATGTAATACTATTACATTGGTTCAAGTTTAGAAGTACTTGTATGGGGTAAGCCAAAAGGAACAGGATTATGTGAAACAAGTAAAATGATGACTAAAGCTTGTGGGTGTGTGCGCTCTTCTTCAAGGCTGTTCTTGGCTGTTTATGTGTGTATTTTCTTACAATCTCCCCCTCAGGTTCTTGGGGTCGCCTCGACTAAGAAACTGTATGCTTAGGTTATTGTTTCCTCGGGCGGCCTCTATCTCGTTTCACTGCCTTCAGGGCTTATGTTGTTTGGTTTTGAGGGCGACCTCTTCTTCTCAGTGGCTGCACAGGGTTAGGATTCGATTCAGCTTCTCCCTTGAAGGCTTCTAAAGCGGACGCGTGATAGATCCCAATCGGATTATCAGGTTGTTCAAGATTACCAATCTGATAGCAGGCTGGACCAATCCTTTTTGTAATGGCATCAGGCCCGTCTCTTCTGCAGTCATTCTGGGTATCTTCTGTACATGGAGGTCGAGATGCATTCGCGACAACGTTGATTCGGCCTGGAGTGTACTGTATACACAGGTCATATTATGCTTGTAGCATTAAGGCCCATCTGTCCAGTCTGCCCGAGGGGGACTTCAACGATATAAGCTATTTTAAAGCGTGGTGATTTGTTTTGATGACAGTTGGTAATACTTCGATGTAGCCTCTGGATTTCATTACAGCCCATACGACAGCCAACGCTTCCCGTTCAATGGTCGAGTAACTTCGTTCTGCTAGGATAAGTAAGCGGGTTGCGTATTCTACCGGGTGTTCTTTAGCCCCCTCCCCCTGGACCAGAACTGCTCCGAAGGAATAGCTGCTTGCGTCTGTCTTTGTTTATCACGTATCGCTTCGGGGAAAAGACATCCGTAAACTGGACTAGCAGAGTTTGCATGTTCCTGTTGCATGTCGTCCACTGGATTGTGTAATGTCAAAAGAGAATATATCTATGTCCTGCTCTACAGATCTAGCGAAAAGATTCTCGGAGCTGGGGGATAGAGTCACTTTCTGCTCGTGAATAGCCCTCTGTGCGTCAGTCAAGACTCGGCGTAAATCCATCGAAGGTCTTATATTTTCTGTCCGTAATTGTATCATCAATACGAAGCAGACGATATGAAGAGCCATTATCATGTTTTTGCATCTTGGACGACTAGTTTTCTGTATCCTTGGTCTTAGAGACAGTGGTGCCTCACGTGCAATGAGGCATTTCGGTGCTGGTCGCTCTCAGTGCCCTTCGACTCGTGATCTATAGAAATTTTAGAGATGTGTACCTTGGGTTTCCCTTGTACTTCAAACTGTAGGATATCCATGATACATCTCATGTATATCTTCAGGTGCATCCGAGTACCACCACGTAAATTGTCCCATGTCAAGGATCATACGCGCATCTTGTAGGAATCAGGACCCCAGCAACGTTCGGTTCTCTCCTGATTCCAGCAGCACGACAAAAGTTGTTAAGATGTTCCGTTCACAGAGACTCACCTCTGCTGTTACTTTTAGCACGACTTGACTTTTAGGAACCCTGTCGGCTCATGTCAGCTGCACTGATTCAGTTCTGAATGGATAACCTACTTCCTTCAACTGACAGTATAGCTGGTAGGACGCTTTACTTGATCTGGCACACGTATCAATGTACGCATCACCGTGTTTGTCCTTGACCGATATACATACTACTGGTCTGGACCTGGTGTCTTTAGGGTAGTTCACGCTGGCGTCTATGGTCGCTCTCTCCTCAAACTTCTTCTTTCGGAAAACGTCGACGGTGTGACCCGGATTCTTGCAATGGCTACATCGAACTCGCTGCCCCTTGACCGGTTGAGGCTTGTCTTCAAAAAGCTCTTCCGCACTCTGGGCAGCCTTTAAGAGCGCATCGAATGACCTGACAGACTCCCTGGCGACCTTCTCCTTGATTCTCTTGTTCAGTGTTCCGTACACCATATCGAGCTGATGGCATTCAGGGTGGCGTGGCGGTTATTGACAGATTGTGTGAGCCTGATGTCACAGAATTAGACGGAGTGGTCGAAGAGTGATTGTGATGCGTAAAGAACGCTATTTTACTAAGACCACGTTAATTTTTACGGATTTCTGATAATACTTTTAATTTGTTTTGAAATTTTGTAGTTTTATGTTTTGAAGTTCCTTTTAATTTGATTTGTAGTCCATTTGAATTTGATTTGTTGATCATTTTATTTTAATAAAGTGTTCGCGGAATTTTAAATGACGTGATTTAATTTTATCCTTAAATATTAAGCTGAATCCAAAAAAAATATTAGTAAGTAGTTTTTAACTAACACGTATTTTCACTTTTTCATAGTAGTCATAATTCAACTAACTTTACTTAGTTAAATCTAGACGCATTAAAATGTGGGTAAATAATCATTAACTTCGTTCAAAAAATCACTAAGTCATAATTAAGGTGTAATATTTAAGGGCAAAAAATAATTATCGCCTATAGCTCCTAAATCGTTAGTGTGAATAATATAAATCAATTTTGAGCCCAAAGAATAGCAGTTTCCAATGAATAAACACATAAAAAACCACAATTTCATCTTAAGATAATTTCAGTAAAAAATATTTCAATATTTTTTTTCTTTAAACCCTCATAACTCAAAATGACCAATGAACGATTTGGTGACTTTTCGCTCTACGGCGACGATATATTCCCATATATTTCATCGCCTGGACAGAGGGGGGAAGGTACTAAG
Source organism: Epinotia demarniana (assembly GCA_945867215.1). Taxonomy (NCBI): domain Eukaryota; kingdom Metazoa; phylum Arthropoda; class Insecta; order Lepidoptera; family Tortricidae; genus Epinotia; species Epinotia demarniana. The sequence continues at coordinate 9,500,275 of OX244281.1, forward strand.
ACCTAAAACAAATTTATACGGCCAAAAGGGGTAGGAGATGATATATTCACAAAAAAATGGTACTAAAAATATAAATCTTCTCCATGTTAAAGTAAATTAAAGAGAGCGGATGGCTTTTTCGTGTTACTTTTTATAATCAGAGCTTGAAATGAATACAATAAATAAATCACTAGCTATACATTATACAAATACTTTTTTTGTATAATTTGAATTAAAACATATGGTTAACGCACCAGTGCCAATACTTGTATTTTTTGACAAAAGAGGTAAATATAGGTGCCAAAGACATTGCCCTTGCTTTATTTTAGCTCTAGTTGAAAAGCAGCCTTAGTTTTATTGTTTACGTCAGAACTGGCCATAATGCGAGTTTTACTGCACGCTGCGCGTACGGGAAAACTCGCATTGTGGCCAGGTGAAGACGTAAAATTTTGTTCTCAACACGGGCGGTAATTCGTAAAGCCCCAGAGCGCATATTTATGGGCACAAACACCTGCGATCTGGGGCATTCACGAATTCACCGCCCTAGTTACGTAATGTACTATTGTGTTTCGATATACCTATTTCTTAAAATTAACTAAAATACATTTCATGGCCTTCACGAAAAAAGTTTTCAAATAAGTTTATGCCACTATGAATCGCTTGAAAGCCTTTGTGTCGTGACTTTGTATTACACCTTTAATAAAGTTATACACACATGATGCCTGGAGCTCGCGAAGATCTCTAATTAGTGGAATTACCTCGGGTCGGTGGTTTCTTCAGGGTTTGAATTCATCTCCGTTTGAACATCCCTCAAGTTTCGGTTTTCTTACTACATCGTGCCAATTTCGTGAAATACCCTGCTTATTTTTGCGTTATTCCACGTTCTCATGGAGGACTAGGTTCGTTTTACTACTCGAGACTATAAGACAAGATTTGCTCTTATTTAATAATTGGTATCACGCCGCCGATTATTCTTTGTGTTTTTGATTTTGTATAACGTTTTTAATTTTTATAGCAAAATGGGGGTACCTCTTTACGACCCACATATCCGGTACAAGTTACCATAAAAATTAAGATTTGTAACTTTCCTCTGGATATTGCCAAAGTTAAGGGCTATAGCCCAAATAATGATAATATACGCAATTGTGATTCTAATAATATGTGACATGTCATATTTATGAAATATTATGAATAAATGAGTATGAGTATAAAGCCAAATTTTCGGTCCGACTCTTAAATCGCAAAAACAAGGTCTCCTCTTGTATAGTTTTATACGATAAAAAGATTTTTGATATGAACCACAGGAAAGCATACTTTTTTATGACCAATCTACTGCTATACTTTTCACCAAAGAAACTGAATAGACAATGTTGTTTTTATTTGTTTGGTTTTACAATAATGTTTTTACTCTCAAACTGTTTAGTATACGAACTTTGAAGTCAACCGAGTAAAACTAGGGAAATTTACATCTGGAATTAAGTTAGCGCATGTTGACTCAGAACGCTACCTTGAGGTACGCCTAGTCATATAATAACAGGAATGTTTGAAAGAGAAGGAACTTTTTAAAGTATGGTGGAAACGAAGAAGTTTTGATAAAAATAATAAGTTTATGTTTATGTTATTAAAGGTAGAATTATAACCATGCCAACTATAAAAAAACAAGATAATAACTTATTGGAGTTAAAAATTAATAAACCGGGCAAATAATAATTAACAAAAGTATTAAGTAATCATTACACTAAAAGCCAATTAGATATCTTGTCTTACTAGCTTCTTCATGAAATTACATATTAAATTCATACTAGAGGTAAGTTATATGCCTTTCCATAGCATATCTCAAGTTTATAAGAAGGCTTTGCTTAATTCGAAATTAGATTGGGACTTCACTCGTGTCTAGACGTATACTTAATGCTGCTTTGTACTAATATATGGCTTAAGGTAAGACAAATTTGATTTCTCGAGAAAACCCTTGGCACGAAACATTCAATGATGTATTAAGAACATTATTTTATTCAACGGTTTGATTAGTATTGCACAGACATTGAAAACGTCCTGCTAATAAAAATCGGGCGATGTACTCCTCTCATTTACATAGAATACGAATACATTGTAGGTTTAATGCGACCTGTTTGTCATTCTACAGAGGATATGAAACACATTTGCACGTATTAAGACGTCCACAAAGGCAGTAAAAGCATAATTGAATAAATTTTGATCTCAGTGTAAAATCATAGCTCAATATATGCTGTACATACTCGGCCTCAGTTGAGGATAATGCGAAGGAGAATACATACATGGAATGACAAAATGTCTTAAATGTGCGTTGATCATTAGAGTAAATCAAAAAAGTGTACATGTCAGATAAACAGATTGTCTGTTTGTATTTTTGATATACATATTTTTTTCATACCATCAAAATTAATAACACTGCTATTTTTTTTATTTTATTAATACGTGGAAAATCAACACCGCAACCTATTTATAGACACAATAATAAAACCATAGCCAAATAAAGGTTTTCACTTATATAGAACTAAATTAACACAAAGAAATCTATAGCCAAACATCATCATAGCATACATTACGCACAGTAACCAATCGCGTACAATCAGCAAGCACAATGGTTAATAACTTTTAGGATTGGTCGTATTTCGTACATTCAAAGTTAAACCGCGATTTGACGTTCTATACAAACAGAATTAACCCTTAAGAGCTGGGCTTTGACATAAACTTAATTGGTCGTAATTCAGGCAACCGAACCAATATAAGACGCGGTTAAGCTCCAAATACGTAAGACTCACAGACCAAATCAAGTTTTCATCAGTTTGCGGTTAAAATCCGCAAAATTTCGCTGGTCGAACGACCCCGAATATCAAAAGTTCTAACTTTCCGTAACTTCCAGTGCCGAACAAACTTTGTCGACCGAGCTACGCCATTTGAAAAATGAATTGTCTGCACTTCAAATATATGGTCTGAACTACGGGTCTGTGAAAAATATGAAAACTTAAAGCTAGTGGATTGGTTTACATTTTTCAGTTTCGCAATCGTGGATGTAGGTGACCTCCTTAAGGAAATTTATGTAGTGTCACGGACATTTGCACTTATGGTTTAGCTTTGGATAAACAGATTGCTGCTTGTTTGTGGAGATTTGTGTCAGTCACATCATCAATTATTGTCTTGTATTTATTGTTGAATTTGCTACGTGATCAATCAATTGGGTGCACAAATGATTGAAAATGCCCTATAACGACTCAGCTGTGATTTTCCGATGCAAAAATGTCGACCGACACACATGGTTGAGATTATTTGATTTGGCCGAATCGCATCAAAGTATTTAGCCATTCAAAAAGCAACTCTAACGTTAAAGGTAAAAGATTAAAATTTTAATGAAAGATTAGTAAAAAGTCGGCTACATTAAATTATCTCTAGTATACCCACAGAACGTTATGGAATCGAGCTAAGACAGGCAAGAGGAATTATTAACGCTTTTCGTACAGATATTCGAGATATGTACGAAAATCTGAAAACGGTATCTTAACCCCCCCCCCCCCCCCCCCCACACCCTCAGCACAGCCCCAGACTTTTAGTATGTTCATCTGGACACGACAAGGTATAACTGTACCAATTTACAAAACTACAGGAATTATTTCCCCTGGTTTTATTAATTTTCTTAACCTAACAGAATCGTACGCATTTGACCACAATGTATAGCAACACAAACTAGTTTCCGAGATACGCGGATCCAATTGTGTATAAAAAGTGTTCCAGTTATTCCAGAATACCGTTTCAAGATGAGAACCAAACTACGTTTTTATCGAGAGTATACTCGGCTCGACCATGGCGACCCTTAACGGATTCAGGTCTCCACACTGTCACAATATTTTGCATTCCTTATCTTATTGCCGTTCGTCACTTGAGCCCTGATAATGATATGCAAAACTGCAATTCCGTATGCAGGTTGCATCCACATGCATTCACGAGAAAGTAAGCCAGGTATGGCTTAGTGTGGCGGTGTAACTGTAGGCTTAGTTGGCATAATTCACAAGCACCCGTCAGCTGGTATAGCTTGAGCTCGGAATCAGCAGCAAATCAAAATCCGCGAGTAGCCCGAAGGGCTTGTTTCCGTGCCAGTTTACGTAGTATTTTTATTACTTACAAAAAACTGACTTCATCTTAAAATAATATACCAACTTTCACATCAAAATTTAACAATTGCACATCAATACCGAATTTTGATGAACGATTATATTCCGACCGCTACTAAGAGATCGAATGGACTTCAGTATTTTAGCTGTGCGGATCAGTCATTTTTTTTGTTGTTAAGTGTTTTTGTGATGTGCCTTTAATTTAATTGAAATATAAGACGTGAAGGTTAATAACAACATCGATTGATACAATAAACAAATACCTGAAGTTCGATTGAGTAACCTGTAGGTCTATATGTAATTTATTTTTAAAAATGTCGTCTTAGCGCTCGTTCGAAAAATTACGAAATCCCTCTGAGCACATTTACCAAGAGATGTATCGTGTCTCTGGGTCCATTTAATCCGTAGCTAGGAGATAAAGAGTCCCCTATGCTCAAAAATATAAGTAAGTAATGTAAAAGGTCAACACAATAAGTAAATAAAAAACCTGTTTTGGAGATGTAAATGGTCTCCAAATGTCAAAAAAAGAGCACCATTATGGAATAAACGTTTCACGTCTCACTGTTAACCTAACAATCATATAAATGAATACTTCAGTATATGTACATAAATATTTTATCCTATGCGAAAGTTTGGATGTTTGTTACTTTATCACGCTTAAACTGCTTAACCGATTTTGATGAAATTTTGTACGACGATAGTTTATAGCATGGATTAAAAATATAGGATAGTTTTTATCCCGTATCCAAGAAAACGAAGTTGCGGGCGAAAGCTATTGTAGAATATATGTCAATGCGTAAGCGTAAGCGCAGCTCAAACTTACACTGGTTTCCACGATAAGTGTTATGAATTGGTCAGGTCACAAGTTTGAATCTAGATTTCGTTAGCGTTTCTAAACTCCATATTTGAAGTCTGAGAAATCTCCGTCCAATTTTGACGTTACGTGAGGCCTTACTTTGAATTTGGAAGCAATTTAAATTCTCTACATTGTTGTGTATTGCAGGTATGGGAGCGAAACAAGTCATGTTGTCTGTGTGTATGGGCAATACTCGTAATAATGAGTTGAAGTGTGACAGTTGTTGCTTCGCAATCCGAGCCTCTCAAAATTTAATTCCAAACAACGAGACTATAGTTTCCTTTAGTTTAGATGACGAGAAGTACTTAAAACCAACCATTACCATCGTGTATTTAATTGTTATCTACGAGTAGGTTTGTAAAACAATTAAGCATCAGGTGTGTCGGTGGGCCCAAAGAATCCTGTGAATAAACAATAGCACAAACAGTAGCTATTCCAGTACACGTGCCACACTTCGGTCAGTTATTTGAAGTCTGTTTGTTAACTTATCCTTTCATATGTAACAACAAAAGAATTTGTTAAATCCAACTTTTGGTGCGTTTTCGTAATTTTAACAAGAAACATACGTTCACAGCACATTGCCATTTTGCACAAATATAAATGCAGAACTGTGTTGCAACTGGTGAAATTACATTTTGATTGCACGCTTTTGTAAGGCTGACACTCCATCATGACTGTCTCTGAATACGTGTGATATTTTTATCGCAACTATAATCGTTCCAACCTAACACGTAGAGGCACTTTATATGTGCAAACACAATCAAACCTCCATCCGCTATCTCCCTCCAACACACGCCAGCGAGCTTCTCTCTCCCTCTAATTTAAGGCTAGGATAAACAGAGCGTCCGAATTTGATTGATACCACACCGAACCTTTTAACCGCTCTGTCGCGAACCGAAGTTCAATTTGGAATTCCATTGTTTCGTTTTTGTGTCTGCCCCTTAACTAGGGTTGCCAGCTGTGAGGTTGACTTGTCATTACAAAATCATATCGAGCTTATTTTATTTTCGTTACTGAAGGGACGTTAACAAATCGTTGGCGTTGGGTTGGTTGGAGTGTCTGTGTGTCTCTACTTACACTAAAAACATCATAAGACACATAAGGACAAATAATAAGAGCGCACGGGCAGCAAGATCTTGCTTTTCATGTGTTTTGGTCGAGTTGGTCGAGCAAAACGAAGTTTAAGGACATTACATAAACGTAATTGTTTCATTTGCTTTAAGGGTCGGCTTCGGCAATCGAGGGTCGGGAATGTAAGAGAATTATATAGTAAACGATGTTCCACAACCTTGAAAAAAATTACACAGCTAACCAATGAATGTTACTTCGTCTTGAAACATTCGAATTTATTTTTAATTTACTTAGAATTACCTACGTCTAGACGACGAGTAGGCTTCGGTTTTTATATGTTAACTAGCTTCTGCCCGCGACTCCGTCCACGTGGAACTCGTTTATATCGCAGCTCCATACAAACTTTTACCCCCCCCATTTCACCCCCATAGGGGATGATTTCGCGGATAAAAACTATCCTTTGTCGCTCTCCATCCCTTCAACTATCTCCACTTAAAAAATCACGTCAAGTCGTCGCTTCGTTTTGCTGTGGACGACGGACAAACAAACAAACAAACACGTGTGTGTTTGTTTGTTTGTTTGTCCGTGTATGTGTATACACTTTCCCATTTCCCATTTATAATATTAGTATGGATACTTACGTATAAGCCAGGAGAACTGAAACTGATCATGACTATCATTATTACTTTTTCATTGATGTTTTTCCATCTCCAATCACACCCCCACACTTCAAGTGGTTTATGTGAAACATCATTTAAGACATCGCCAACCCTAGCACCGAGGTAGAGGTTCCGCATAAATGAATAATCCAATTTATTGTTTTGTTTTGAACGTTCTAAATTGCTGGATGCGGAATTCAGACTGATGAGGTATTAGCTGCAGTTCTGATTTCGTTTCTAGTTTGTTCTGTAAAGTTGTATCTAAATTGTTTAGCGTTATTAGGTTAGCTGCTGTTTTAGTTTTAGACAGTTTTAATTAGTTTGAGACTGCAGTTGGTAGTTATTTTTATGTTATACCCAAAAATAAGAGTGGAGCAAGATTAGATCATGAATTCGCAAGGAGTTATCCGGTGCCCTGTAATTTAGGGAAACAACACATGTTTGTTTATGGTTATTTGCTCAAACATGCCGATCATCAGGATGTTGTTGATGAACTCGCGGTAGCCTTCCTCCAGGATCTGTGAGACAAATGTATATATGATGGACGGACTATAGGATGGACGAGGAGTCGGTTTAAAGGAAGTTTCTATAAGAGCTGAAAGGGATAGGCTCGCCTTTGTAATTTTATTTGTGTTAAATCTGTCGTTTTATGTTCAATAAAGAAATACATGTATGTATACATACATATATACATACATCCACAAATAAGCAAAAAATCTTAGGGATGCATGTCCCGTCAATTTAGACGAATGGAATAGCGGCTTTAGTCTACCGCATCGCATCCGTCCAATCTTCTCATAACTTTTGTATGTAGATGTAGGTAAATACATTGGCATATATTTTTTGCACTGTATTCGCTCTGTCCGTCTGGCTTGTTTTAGGGATGCGTGGGTGATAAGTCCTGAGGGATTAGGTCTAGGAACAACAGCAATAGATGTTATTGCTTTTCCTGCTTAATTACATGACAAGTAATATATATAATAAAGGGTTACGTCCTTGTTAACACTAGGATGCTAAAATAGAGAAAACTTGATTAAAATACAAATGTTTCTTTACCAATCTATACGTCTATACTATAATATAATAAAGAGGAAAAGTCTGTGAGATTGTAAGGTTAAACTCCGGAAGTACTCGTCCTATTAAAAAAACGACTGGGTTGCACTCTGGGAGTGCCAATAAGTGAAAACTTGCCAAATGCTTAAAAAAACTTGAATAATTTTAATTTTGCAAAACAAAACTCCCCCTTTTTTGTATTCCGGCAATTGGCAACACTAAATCTTGCGCTCCTATACGTCACGTGACCTCCTACACCTGTCGCGAGTTTAACAATTTTTCTCCATCCCAAAAAGTACACATCGCCGCTAAAGAAGTTTTCACTTCAAAAAAATTTTTAGCCCGTTTATAGAAATAGCCATTTACAGGTAAAATAAGTCGCTCGTCTACCAGCTCGATTGGTTGAAGACGTAAAAAGACCGCGGATTATTTCGGGATGAAACTAGCACGGGACCGGGATAAACTTTCGTCAGCCTGTAGTTATCTATTGTTAGTTTTGACATTGTGAGTCATGACATTGTATATGCAAAGTTTCGTTACAATCCAACACGTAGTTTTAAAATGAGAGCGTAACTACGTTTGTATGGAGAATCGAGCTTACTGCGGACTCTTAATTAGATATCACAGAACCCGAATGAAAACCGCGCTAACTGCTCAAGGACTAATTAGTATCGTATTTTAATATGATTCATGAGCTCATTCTGACATGCTCATTCGAACGTGCAAAACAGATTTAAATGTGATTACAATCAGAAGCGAGCGACAAATAGACCCCCCTTGTTTACCTACACTTTTATTTGACGCGGCAATGCTAGTCTCATTGGGTAGTCAAAGCATGACATTGTTACACAGCGAAAACAAAAAAAAACTACGGAACCGCCGCTCCCAATACCCACCATGAATAATTCTCCGATCCCCGCTATATTTCCGTTTTTTTCTTTTAATATGCGTTTTGGAAGATAAATGGTGGGAGACACAGGTTTTGATTGATCGTCGCTTCGTTTAAATTCGGCTGCGTTCGGGGGAGGTCGGAAATAACCTTTTCGGCCGCCAAAAAGGGTCGTAACCCATCGCTTTTAATTTTTAATGGCCACCTGAATACCTTCACTTTAAAAATAGTTAAAGGTTAGTTAAGGATTGTTCATTAGTTCGAAGGTATTGTTTAAAAGCACTTAGTGAGGGGAGCTGTGGGTTTTGTGAAACGATGTGTCTACATGGTTTTTGCCATATTGGATATCGACGGCTCAAATCATGTCTCATATCTCTCATTTGAGTACTAGATAGTAGTGGAGTTCATTGTCGTGGATCGAACGATCTGACCCCGTATCATGGTCGGCCTTATCACGCGATAAGTGACAAGATAGGAGCGTCGTCTCGTTCTATCGAACTGGAGTCTAACCGGCGACCTTTTGACAGCCCGGCCCGATCGCTCTAACCAGTTGAGCCAACATACTCGTAACTGTGCCTTAGGATTTTTATTTTTTTTCTCTTAGACGTTTTTTTCAGCAGACTCGTAAATCCTGATTTTTTACTAAATAGGTCTGTTTACAGTTTTTATGTAGGTAAAACAGTTCTGTTCATAAGAAACCAAACAGCAAAGCATGACGAGAGCCTATAAAGGCGAATAAAGCAAATTACAAGACTTTTTTAAAGCGGACACTTCTTTTGTACAATTTGCATACCAAATTACAGCCCAGCTAATTCTGCCGGGTTTCCACAGCAAATAATGATGCTATGATGGAGGGGTTGATTGATTCAAATAGGTATTTAGTATGTATTGCGTTTCTGAAGGCTTTTTTGAAGTTAGGGGAACGTAATGTGGTGAATTGTGGTGCAATTAGGTTAGAATTGGCATGTTAGTTTTAGGAAAGTTTTATTTTGGTTTCGCTCTGGATTTCGATGCATCGTCAATATAAATTCTAACTATATTATCAATACAAAATCTACTAAACAGATCTCTCAACAAGTACACTTTGATGATGACTGTGTATAATAAGAGCTTGTATAATAAATTGCAACAATATACGTCGATTAAATAATGTCATAAATATGTGCCGAAACATAAATCCGCTTACATAAAAGCGATGGTACATATTTATGAGTAAGTCGTATGCACCCATATTTTTACACTTACGAAAGAAAAGAAAGAAAGAAGACATTTATTCACTACTCAAAAGACAGACAGAGACAAAATGTACAATAAAATCACTTACACTTGACTGTAAGACATCATCATCCTTCTAGCGGTGTGCCCTGTTGTGCCCTCAGCCCGGGGTCCGCTTTGACACTTGACTGTAAGTACCTACCAAATATGAGTATTCATTCAAATCACAAACGTATTTTTAATTAAATCTCATGCACACGTGCCACTAAGATATTACTGGGGGCCTAGACAAGGTTACAATCGACAAGCGCTTACGCCAATAGAAAACTAATAAAATGTATGGGAATGACAGATTTTAACGAAAAGTGTTTCGTCGGCATCTGTCATTCCCATACATTTTATTATTCACTATTGGCGTTAGCGCTTGTCGATTGTAACCTTGTCTACGCCCCCGGTCCTTCTATAACCTAAAATATTATTTATTGACCGACTTTTTCTACTAAAAGTGACACTTATCATGCCACATTTGGTAGGTATAAATAAGTACAATGGTAAAAAAATCTTCACCTAATAAGGAATCGTAAATAAAAAGCTAATTTAATTTCACTCAGACTTGAGATATTTCCGCCATCCAATTTCCGAGATGTCGAACTTTTTGAAATGAACTAGACTGTCACTTATGCGTAAATAATGTTATTTAGAACCTTTTAAAAGATGTAACATTATTGTTCAGCGTCAAAGTCAGAGTTGTTTATTCTTCAATGAAGGGTGAAAGGCTTCGTGTGATACTGGTAGAATTATGACTTGTAAAAGTGCCATTGGGCGATTATCCGAACGTTTGAACCGCTCGGTTTTAACGTCATTGTCGTCTCAAGATTATTTCATCAGAGGTAAAACGTACCGCTGAACCTTTAATCAAAAAAGATTCAGTACTGGTATTGGCTAACAAAATATTAATAATAGGCTTGGCTTCATCAAAAGTAGACTGATACTCGTACCTTTTAATAGTTTTTGCTGTCTCCGACAATGACGAAAAAAAAAACGCCTTAAAAACGCTGAATATTCGTCCCATTACGGCTCTTACTTGCAGAATCAAAATTCATTTATTTATATATGTGTTATATATAATGTCGTCTTCTTATCCACAACAGAACCCTTATTGAATGTACTATGAAGCCAGATAACATTTTTGAAATTGTTCCTAATATCTGTCTAGACAACTGCAGGTCTAGACTGGCAGAGGCCGTGCGTGTCGCCGAAAACAAACAGACTTGGCGAAACATCATAAGAGAGTTTTTTTAGTTGAATCCTAGTCCTCAATATTGTCCAAGGAAACATAAAAAATTAAATCTAATACTCAAAACATAAAAACTGAACCTGCGAAATATGCTAGTGCGCATTTTTTTGTACGCTCCGTATTTAATTGAAATGCATTACTCGACATTGAGAATCCTTGAAGCGTCTTTAATTTGACTTTACACATGTTGCATAATACTATTCGGTACGGCAAACGAGAGAACTCTAACATTAGACTTGTCTTCGATGCAGACGAAATTCCATTAGCGTATTCCCCGTTAGCATGAAATTCTGCAAAGACAAATGAAAGTGCATTAAAAATTCACATGCTTGTAAATATAGGTTCATAACGATGTTACTGGTAACTCAGTTACTGCATGTCACTTGGAGATTCTATTAAGAACGCTATTTTCCCTCAGACATGTGGGTCGATGCAGTTTCAAGTTGGGGTTCTTTGTGGAAGTATCATTTATAATAATGTTCAACATTTATTTCAGGTCAGAATCTCATACAGATGTTAGTACGGTACAATTGATATCATTAATCTATCATAGCATATGTATGTTATGTATAACATTAATTTATGTTGTTTAATTTTATACTGATTGTACACGGTGCGGGCTTAAGTTGCGCAGCGCTGTGGTCATCATATATCAGTCCTACTTTCGTCGTCCACACATTACAAACCTTAGCACAGATGAATAGATTTAAAATTGTGCATTTTTATGCATATATTTATTTGTCTATGTATTTATGTATATTTATTTGTGTAAATATGTTGTAATTTTACCATAATGTTTTTTTTGTTATTTGCACCGTCACACTCTTTTCCGCTTTGCCTTAAGGTTTGACTGGCAGAGAATTCCATATGGCATTAAGTCCGCCTTTTGTATGATGAGTTTTTCTTTTATGCAATATTGATTAAATAAATAAATACTGGGTATTGCATTGCGAAAATACTCTTTTGCTCAAACTTAACTTCACACATAAAAATGGTAGAATTAGGAAACGTAAAAACATACCTTCGAGTCCATTGTAATTGAAGTAGGCAAGAACCTATAAAAACACTCATTAGGTATAGGAAAATGTACACAATTCAGTAACGCAAGAAAACCACTGATTGACACGATATTAGTGCAATTATTTCAACACAATACTACACAATACAAGGATAAAGTTATGGAACCCACGACCGGCGATAAAACTCGTATTTTAAGGTTTTTTGGAATTCTTTGCGTGTATAACATTTTCACTGCAGAACATTTCATACCACGTAGAACATTTTCACTGCAGAGTTTCAAAGAAAAATGAGTCATGTCATGTTCTATATTTTTCGATGTCACGCGTCATATCAACCCGCTTATTAGACTGTTGTCAGACAGATCAGCCGAGAATAAATGGTGTTTTTGAAAAGTATACGAAAATATTTCAAGCGTGTTTTTGTTGCCGTTTATAGAGCAATACCGTACCGCTTACCGCAAGTGACCGCTTTCCGGAAGTCACAGTGCACTATAAAATATTACGTGACCTAGACCGTAATATGCGTATTATTCATTAATATATGCTTCTCAGCCCTCATTTTACGAGCCAATACTTTAGCTGACGTCATATTCATTGAATATTTATTAACAACATGGCACTATTACCCGATGAAATAAAAAAGCAGCACGACTTCATATAAACATATTACCTTCTTCAGTTAACCGTTTAATAGTTATATTTATCGATGTCCACGGTCTTCGTGATAAAATGTGTAATGCCGGGATCATGGTGGGCCGTATACTTTGAAATATGTAATTTTCTTCTCGTAATTCCACTGGGAATTGAATCTTGATTAGAGTCAAATAAGGTTCGTAATGGAAAATGAAGGCTTGCAATATCTATCAGTTACGAGAGTTAATTCTAAGAAATTTTCTGTTTAACTGAAAGTTATTATAGAACAATATTAATTAAAACTGTATAGACCTTCTTGGAACTGAATTCAGAATTCAATATTCTCGTTCATTTGCCCGAATATTTTAATTGGTAAAATGATATTTCCAGCCTTCGATAAAATGACCATAACTAAAACTATTCATAACTACACTCACCGGCAGAAAATTTGGGCCAAAACTTTTTGTGAGTTCAAACTAGAAACTGAATAGATTTAATAATGTTTTAAATAATTGAATGCTTTTTTCTAATTTGGGCCAATTTTTTGCCGGTGAGTATATAATAAAAAAATGATCAATCAATATACGTAATTTAGGCTTTGGATCAATATGTACGTAATTATATATCGCTTAGGCTTTTATCATTAAATTTTTATTCGTAATTGCAGTTTACGTATGCAAATAATGCAATGCTCGATTCCACAGAATCTGAAACATTTATTAACAGATTATTTTTATTATTTATTTATTTGCGCTTATGCCCTAACCTAAAGCAATAACGCCTATTTTTTCCGCGGAAAGTTCTCAGTACCTGTACGTATATCGACTACGTGCATCTTGTGGTCTCCTTACGGAACATATTGCGGGGTAAAATAATGGCGCTCCAATTTGCCTACAATGTTTACTATACTTTACTATGTATTTAACTATTCTACGTTATATTCGGAGTTCTCATAAAAGCACTTTACGTCAGCGATAACGGCTTTGCCTTCATCCAATATTCTATACATCACTCAGTTGCTCATGCTTAGACCACCATTTTGAATTCGTGATAGAGCTGTGTGTTGTGTTACCTAAGTACGCCTGTGGTTTGGAAGGCTATATTCGTAAACTTTATCAGCTTTAAAACTTCGTTACACCGTTACAGGTAGTAAAGATATGATGAAAATGGATGAGATTATTTAATGTGGCCAAGTTTTTTATAAAACTGACTTTTGAATTGGCATCTTATACATTTGACGGTAGAGTTGCTTTTACTTTAATGCGATTCCGCTAACTTTTTCAGCTATACAAGAGCGGTCACACACCGCGACCGTCGCGCGACTCTAGCCAAAGATTGCATTGCCTTCAATAATCTCATAATTAAGTATATACCTGGTGGAACAGAACGGAGCACATTCTCAATAATCATTATATCGAGAATTGAATTTTCTGTATATTGCATATACCATTATCTAGAATGCTTAATAAATGTGTTTAATAAAACAAAGCTGTTGAAACTTAATAAAACTTGTATTGCAGTTTTAACAAATAATTACATGTTGCTGTCTACATACATAGGTTGAGAGAGAGAAAAATCAGTGTTGCTACACTAAAAACTAACAATAACTGTTGCCAGTTAAAAGAGAAGTATTTCTCTACTAAATCTAGACAAATTAAATTGTATGTTTAATATATTATTAAACATAGCTGGCCAGGGCCATACACATTCATCCATAACAGGCTAGTTATAATACAATTAGCAAGAGATACAAAAAGAAATTCAATATTCCAAGTAAGGGATTAAAATAAAATTACATACTTACATTTTTTCTAAAGGGTAAATACCTATTTAAAGTAGGTATCCATATTTAGCCCTACGACTAAGTCTTGGGATCGGTTTTTAAGCCACTAAACAAAGATTAAGCCCCAATAGGCAATGGGCAGATTTTTTGAAGTGATCTTGTATACACTTTATTATTCATTTTAAGTTCAACGACTCTGACTCTACCATCAGGTCCAGGGATAGTCTTAATAATTCTTGCCATGGGCCAAGTTAAGGGTGATGTATTATCACTACGTACAATGACAAGGTCTCCTTGTTTTAAATTAGGATGAGATTGTTTCCATTTCGGCCTATTTTGTAAATGTGTAAGATAATCTCTTGACCAGATTTTCCAAAAATCTTGTTTTATTTTAGTTAACCGATTCCAGAACCTAAGTCTATTAATACATTTATCTGAATAATCTATTTCAGGATAACTTATCATAGATTTGCCTATGATAAAGTGGCCAGGCGAAAGGTATTCATAACTTGAACTATCTGAATTTAAGGGTAACAAAGGCCTTGAGTTCAAAATAGCCTCAATTTCAGTCATGACAGTGTACAAGGCTTCATATGTCAAAGCAACATCACCAACAATTCTTTTAAAATGATGTTTGAATTTTTTTACCCCAGCCTCCCATAACCCTCCAAATTCTGGAGCATAACTTGGAATAAATTTGAAATGGATGTAGTTTGAAGTACAATAGTTTTCAACAGAATCTATGTTAGACTGGGATGAAAATAAGTTATGCAGCTTCTTCATTTCATTTGAGGCACCTTTAAAAGTCTTAGCATTATCGCAGTAAATCTTAGTAGGCATACCTCGCCTGGCTATAAATCTTTTGAGGCATGCCAAAAATGCCTCAGTGGTGAGGTCACTAACCAATTCCAAGTGTATGGCTTTTGTGGCAAAACACACAAAAACAGCAATATATCCTTTTGTTATTATTGGATTTCTTAATCTTGAGACTTTAACATTAAATGGCCCACAGAAATCCACGCCTGAAATATGAAAAGGTCTAACTGCATCTAGCCTCTCCTTTGGTAGCGAACCCATCAATTGTTGAGCTGCCTTAAATTTTAGTTTCGCGCAAGTAATACATTTACTTACAATATTTTTTACTTGACATATGCCACTAATAATCCAAAATCTTTCCGAAAGTGAGCCGAGCACTGCTCTTGCTCCTGCGTGCTTAAGGCGAGTATGCTCTTTTTGAATTATAATATTAGTCAAATGGCAGTGTTTGGGTAATATGATAGGATGGATCTGACTATAGGGTATATCTTCCCCATTTTGTAGTCGTCCTCCAACCCTCAAAACATTAAATTTGTCTAAGAAGGGATGCAAGCTGGCTATTCCAGACTTAATAGGGGCATCACATTTGAGTGCACTGACCTCTGCACTGAAATATTTATTTTGAATGCAAGATATAATAGCAATTAAAGCATTATTTAACTCCTTGGGTGTGAGAGATCCAGAATATTTTTCATTATTATTTTTACAGTTATGAGCAAATCTTAGAACATATGCGACAACTCTTTGAATTTTATTGATATCAGAATATTTATTTATGACATTTAAAATGCAGTTGTAAAGGTTTTCAACTGATTGTGCAATATTACATATATTTTCAGTTATAGTTTCATCATTTGAGTCACAAGTTAAGTGTTTAACTGAAGACACATGTTCAAAATTTGAATTTGACAAGTCACTTGGACCGTGCCACCAGATGTTCTTTACTTTAAGTTTTTGTGGATCACATCCTCTAGAAAGCAGGTCTGCTGGATTACTTGCAGTAGGTACATAGCACCATTCAAAATCCTTTGTTAGAGTTTTAATTTGTGAGACTCTATTTGTGACATACACATTTGACTTTAAGTTAGCTGACTTAATCCAGGCCAGTGTTATTTGTGAATCACTGTATAGGTATACCTTCAATGGGAATCTAGAGCACAGAATATTATGCACCCTGTGACTCAATTTGGCAAGTAGCAAAGCAGAATTTAACTCAAGTTTTGGTATCGTGATACTTTTATTTAGAGGAGCAATGCGTGATTTTGAACACAAAAGTGTTGTGTTTATTGTGCCATCCGAGTTAATTGTTCTCAGGTAGAGACAACAACCAAATGCCTTCATAGAGGCATCAGCGTAACCCACTAACTCGACAGAAACTTTATTAGGCGAATTCACGCATCTAGGAATAGTGAGAGTTCCCATGGCCTTTAAACTCTCTATGAAGGCATTCCATAGATGTAATTCTTCTTGGGGTAATATGGTGTCCCAATGTAAGTTTTTTATAGACCATAGCCTCTGCATTTGCAATTTTGCCACTACTATTATAGGCCCGACCATTCCTATTGGATCATACATTTGGCCAATGTAGCTTATGACTTTCCTTTTAGTATTAATCTCTGTATTATTTGCCTTAGGACATGAGAATGTAAGCTGATCATTGAGCACATCGCACTTCAAGCCTAAGGTCTTAACAACATTATTTTTATTTACATCTAACATCTCTAAACATTTATGCTCACTGGGAAGTCCATTGAGGGCTTGTGGCAAGTTAGAGCACCATTTGTGGAGCTTAAATCCCCCTTTCTTCAACATCTCTATAAGTTGATATTTAAGTTCAATCAATTGCGTTTGGTCATCAGAGCCTGAAATTATATCATCAACAAAGGTATTTTTAAGCATGGCTTCAGCAGCTAATGGAAAAGAGTCTTTATACCGCTGAGCTAATTCGACTAAGCAACGTGTGGCTAAATAAGTTGAAGGCTTTAAACCGTATGTAACGGTTTGCAGCTGTAAACATTTGATGGGCTCATGTGGGTTTGCTCGCCAAAGGATATTTTGCAGAGGAGCCTGGGCAGGGTTTATAGCAATAGCCCTAAACATTTTTGAAATGTCACAGGTAAGCGTATATAGGAAAGTTCTCCACACAAGCAAAATATCAAAGAGTTCACTTTGAACCACTGGTCCATTAAAAAGAACATCATTTAAACACACCCCAGACTTGGATTTCATGCTGCCGTCAAAGACCACTCTTAAGCGCGTTGTTAAGCTTTCCAAATTTATTATAGCGTGATGAGCTAAAATGTAAACCGGCCCATTTTTTATGTCATATTCACCAATATCGACAATCCTGGCATGCCCCATAGCAACATACTCTTCTATGAATTCTTTATATTTTTCAAGATATGATGGACTCTTCATGAATTTCCTTTCTAAAGATAAAAATCTTTGCAAAGCGACTGAGAAAGAATCCCCGAGCTGTAATTTGTCCATGTCCTCAGCAAGAGGCATGTTCACTTGAAACTTGTTTTCAATCAAAGTTGTAGACTCTTTAAAACATTTTTCAGTAATTTTAAATTCAGTATTCATATCAATTTTTTGTTCTATCTGCTCGGGCATACTTTCAGCAAGCCAGAATTGCTCCATTATATTCTCCAATTTGCCATTTCTTTTATCACAAGTAACGAAGTTGGACACCATCGCGACATTTGACATTTTGCATGAATCTAAACAGTCCACCTTACCTCCCACAACATATCCAAACACAGTGTTTTGCAATACTGGTCCATTTTCCAGTTTTATATGTCCATCCAAAATGGCATTAAAATATACATCAGCTCCTAACAGCATGGAGATTTCTGATGGCTCATTGAAATTAACATCTGACAATTTTACTTTTTGAGGAATGCTTATTTTAGAAACATCCACATGATGTTGTGGCAAACACGGGGTTATATTGTCAACTACATAGCAGTTGACATTGCAATTTACATTGTGTATGCATGAGTAAATTTTTAAATCAACAGATTTTTCAATTTTGTTAACTTTGTTTCCAATGCCTATAACATTTGTATGTTCAATTTTGGCCTTTAAATTTAATTTATTTGCTAAATCTTTGCAGACCAGGGACACCTGGCTTCCACTGTCAAGTATGGCCTTGACAGTGTGCTCAAGGCCTTGGTTGTCATGTACCCTGACAATTACAGAAGGTAATAGGATATCCTTACATTAGTTCACATTGGAATGGCAATTGACCATTGGTTCTTGAGGTGTTTGTGCAGGAGCATCCTCATGCAACAAAGTATTATGGGGTTGTTTACACTGTTTGCACCTAAAGTTAAATTTACAAGTATTTTTGTGTTGTTTCAGGCATATGTTGCACAAATTGTTTGTCTTTACAAATTCTAATCTATCTTTAATTGGTGTCATTTGAAATTTTGGACAGGCATAGAGAGGATGCTGCTGTTTAGTGCAAAATGCACAAGGACTGTTATATGTATTTGCGGCTACATTGGAAACTTTGTTATAGCTATTTGGTTTATATTGAAAGCTAGGTTCAAAATTAGAACTCTTTTCCTGAGGACTGTCTTCAAGCGCCATAGCACGCTTCTCTAAAAACGATATAAATTCATCCATTGTAGGCATGTTTTCAGGATCCTCACGGTCTAAATGGTAAGCACGGTTAGTAAATGCATCTAATTTCCTTGTCAAGACCGATATCAATAGCATATCCCAGTCCTTGACAGGTTGCTCTAAGTTTTTTAAAGCATGTGTTTGCTGTTGAATTTGACTGACAAATGCCCTTATGTTGGCAGCAGTTCCTTTTTGCATAGCAGGTAAATCTAGAAGCAAATTAATATGGTTGGTAATGAGGCGTGGCTTATTGTCAAATCGTTTTTTAAGTAGATCCATCGCCTCTTTGTAAGATTCATTTACAATAGGTAAATTCACTATAATTCCTAGTGCATCACCCGTCACATATTTTCTCAGGTAAAATAATCTTTGTACATCTGACAGTGTTGGGTTCTTGTCGAACACTGCATTAAAGAGGTCCATAAACGGTTTAAATTTTGTGAAATCTTTTCCATCAAAATATGGAATCTCTATGTTTGGAATCTTAGAGCCTAAAGTCTGTGCCTGCTCAACTTTTACAGTCTGTTTTTTATTTAAACGACTTATGGCCTCATCCAATTTAGCTAAAATTCTATAGTATTTATTTTCAAACACTGTCATTTCAGAAGTTTCACTTTCACTTTCGCCTATGGCAGAGATTTCGATATTTACGGTTTCATAGTCTTCAAATGTACTCACAAGCCTGCTCCTGCGCGCCTGCAGATACGCTGCGCTGCCCGATGCAACGCTCTCGGGGTCATCTACAAATGTCTCAAGGCGCGTAATTGTACCTTTTAGATGGCCTCGCTTGGCCCGTAGTAGAGGAAGCCCCTCAGGCATTTTTAACCGCACACGAATCACGCACTAAACACGAACCGCCGCACTTTTACTTAATCTTAAGCGCAATCGATACCGATTTAATGTTCAAAACATCGTACGAACTTGTAATGACAGATGACACTTGACGTTCCGCTGGATTTGGCAGATAAATCGTAGTGCCAACTTCTTAGCTTAGCTTGAAATACCGTACGTCGAGAAGTCGCCTCACTAGCGACACTGCTACCAACACACCGCGACAATATGGCGGCTTCCGCAACCAAATTTTTCCAAATTTTAAAACTGCCGCTATTTTAATTTCGGCGTATTTCTGTTGCACTGTTGTATATTTATCCTCCCGTAGGTCTTCTATAGCTGGAGGCACCTTGTTTTGAGTTGAAAATGCACACACTTTTACGGATCGGACACTTATAGCTGCCGTTCTCGTGGGCACGCAAACTCTTGATTGCTTGGTTATAGCCAAGTTTTAGTGGATATAGACGCTCTTTATTTCACTTTTATATGGAGTAGACACTGAAGCTATGTTATTATGCCCAAATATATAGAATTTTGGCGTAAAGTTACCGGCCGCCGGATACCGCACTATAGGGCGATTTTTTCACTCCGCGCACCGAATCTACACTGTACTCCAGCGTCCTTATACGAAGGACCACAAACAGCTGTATGTTTAATAAAACAAAGCTGTTGAAACTTAATAAAACTTGTATTGCAGTTTTAACAAATAATTACATGTTGCTGTCTACATACATAGGTTGAGAGAGAGAAAAATCAGTGTTGCTACACTAAAAACTAACAATAACTGTTGCCAGTTAAAAGAGAAGTATTTCTCTACTAAATCTAGACAAATTAAATTGTATGTTTAATATATTATTAAACAAATGCATGCAATGGGGTAGCGTTAATAAAACCCATTTACACCCCAAAAATCCTAATATCGTATCATTCGGCCACATTAAGGCGCCTTTCGTTACACATCTGCATTTAATGTCTAATTATGCCCCTTAACAATACTGAATTACCAGTCATTCTAAATAGCACCGTATTTTTAATCAAATTACGTTGATTTTCCCTTGAATGACAATTTCCCATGTTAATATGGCAATTTGATTCGCATATGACTGGAGATTAGATCGCATGTGTTTGGATTGAGGCAAACAGGGAAAGATTTGCCATTTGGATAAAGGTCTTATAACTTCGATGATAAACTCTCATTTCCTATGGAACATTTGTAGATATTGGTTGTTAGTAATGTGATTTAATAGTATTTACGTCGAAGGGCGGCCGTTCAGGTAGATACGATTTATGAAAGTAAAAGAAGAAAAAAGTTATGTAAATATTGCTAATAGAAAAGTATAAGTACTCTTCAATTTATAACAAAAGCCAAATACTGAATACGTAGGTACGAAATACCACCTAATTATTTATATAAATAATTTCGAACACAATTGTTCGTTAAATTTCAATCTACTTATGTTCTGAATTAATTAGTTTACACCCAGGATGAGCAACGCGTAAGCTGAAGTGGTAAGTACAGTGCATTAATAAATGGTAGTAATTATCTTAAGCCATTAGTTCCGCCAGTATGTCTTCTTTTTGTAGTATTTAATGATATCATTTAATATAATATTACCTACTCGTACCTGCAATACAGAACACATAACTTGAAGGTACTCGTATATGTTAGACAACAGACGGTCTTACCGCTAAAGATTTACATTTTTTCCGATAAATTACAACATTAATGTTAAATGTAGGTACATTTAACATTAATGATGTAATTTATCGGCACTACCCTACATTTGAAGCACGGCTCGGACCTCCGGGTTTTTTCAAAAACTTAAGTACGAAATCCCTTGATATTTTAACAGGGGCCTTTAGATGAAGAATAAAAATATCCCTTGATATTTT
Organism: Epinotia demarniana; assembly: GCA_945867215.1. NCBI lineage: Eukaryota > Metazoa > Arthropoda > Insecta > Lepidoptera > Tortricidae > Epinotia > Epinotia demarniana. The sequence continues at coordinate 9,522,044 of OX244281.1, forward strand.
AACAGGGGCCTTTAGATGAAGAATAAAAATATCCCTTGATATTTTAAAAGGGGCCTTTAGATGAAGAATAGAAATATCCCTTGATATTTTAACAGGGGCCTTTAGATGAAGAATAAAAATATCCCTTGATATTTTAACAGGCGCCTTTAGATGAGGAATAAAAATATCCCTTGATATTTTAACAGGGGCCTTTAGAGAAGAATAAAAATATCCCTTGATATTTTAACAGGGGCCTTTAGATGAAGAATAAAAATATCCCTTGTTATTTTAACAGGGGCCTTGAGATGAAGAATAACAACAATAAGGTCTAGTTTTCCCTTTGGGTTGAAAGGTCAGATGGCAGTCACTTTCGTAAAACTAGTGCCTATGTCAAATCTTGGGATAAGGTACCAAAGCGGACCCCGGGCTCCAGGTTCCAACCGGGAATAACGCTAAGAGGATGATGACCCTACATTACATGTTATATTATATATGTGTAATAATTCTGATTCTTATACTAATGCTATCATATTAAGTTATTGGAACTTACTGAAAGAAGATTAGATATTATTACATCACATTACAGGTTTCCTTATCGCGACGACAATAGCCTTGTTATTATGTTAATAATACATGTACTAATAATAAATACAGTTTTCCGTAGATTAGATGTATAAAAGGAAAATCATCCTGCATTTGTATTCCTTCTTTCGCATCGCTGTTCCCGTATTTCTAGGCTTTCCCAAGAATATCGTTGTTCACGTTTAATTTAATGGAGTCTAATTAGAAGCGATTTTTTCGGGTTCCTGCCTGCTTTGTATTTACATATTGGAAACAATTTGGGGTTTTAAAACAGCGGACGTTTTTGGCAGTTCAAAGCTTAATTACACATAGTAAAGGAATAAAAATTAAAACTCGTGAACGACAATTTTTAATCTTAATCAAAACCGTATATAGGATGAAACTAAGTGGCTCATATATTACATATATTTACCACATATAGTTTAGTCTGCTAGGAAGATAGAGAAAAGTTGTAATGTTTTTAAATCTACCTGGGCGACTCTAAGAAAGAAAAGTCACTTTACCTGAATATTGCACTAAGCTCGATCGATTTCGCCACCGAAACGACAGTATTGTATATCTATATAAGAGTCCCCAACACGCACAAATATTTGCACTAAATAAAACTACTCTTATAGTTTTTTTATGAACTAAATTGTCATCGTGTCGTGTTCTCACTATTGGTGCAAGACACCCTGTATATCCGTAATGCTCAGACCAAATTCATCTTCAAACACATGCTACGAGTACGCAAGCATTTATCTAACAATTTACGCGACTAATTATTCAGCATAGTGTTTCACACTAGGTACAGTCTAACTACAAAGAGATCGATACGCCCAAAGTTACAAAAACATGTATACATGACCTTAATGTTAAGGCAATACAGTCGTGTATACATATATCACACGAAACTTATTCCAGTGCCTCTTTTAGCATCAATATGGGTATAAAAGATCGGCAAAATGTGATATCGCAGTGATAGGTTGCTAGCACATCGCCCGCAACACACCTCAACCCTGCTCCCTTAGTCGAACGACACCCACGGGAAGGGGGTGGTGAAATTCTAACCCGACGCCACACGGGAGTGTATTGTGCAGTAAAGATTGAATAAATAAATATACCTAGAATGGAAACCTTAGGCCTGCTCAAGAACGTTGGTAGCCATGTTGCGGTTAAACTGACCACTAAGACTTTCATATAAGTATCTGGTAGGAAGCCGCTACCGTATCCGATGTTCTATACTTAGGCTGTGTGTAGACTAGGTAATTGTAAAGGCATTACATATCCTCTTGCCTGATATTTGATAATAAGCCAGTTTATAAGCCGCGTCTATTAAGAATATAATATGGCGCCCAATCTCGCGCCACATCGTGCCATCTCGCTCACACAGTTTTCGTATAATAGTGCTGCTATATTCGTACACGTCATTCATAGTAAATGCCGCTATTCTGTTTTATCATTTTATTATTTCTATGACTATTTTTATTGAATAAATAAGTGTTCTAGTTGCCATAAATTACATTGCTTTTGCAATTATATTCCATTATTTTAAGTTATTTGACCGTTTAGGCGGAAATACGAATTTTCATCAGTAAATAGTGAACTTGCATTATTTCGTGTATTTAGTTATCGGAAAGAGTTAAGGATTAGATAAAGATATCACAAACGCAAAAATTGAAATATGCGCAATTGAAATAATTTATGTAAGAAATCCAAACAAAAAAATAACATTTCAAAGTTTGCGCGTTAACGCTCATGGCTTGACGTGACGTCACTCCATAAGATGTCAAACTTTTCCTGGCCCGTGAATGTTATTTTATATGACACACAGTTAATACAGTTTCAGTTTCATTTAGTATAAAAAAACAGTGAATGAAACGTTATGTTCAGGAGTTACAGGAACTTTGACGATGGACAGTTGATTTTCCCTTTTTATTTGAACAAAACCAACTGCGTTATCTCCATAAGAGTCTTTTGTGGAGCTGAAAATACAAGAGAAGAGGTAAATTAAAATTTTCTGTATGAATAAATGGTGTCTAAATAAAACCTCACTTCAACTCCTGGTACCTTCCGGGTCTCTTTTGTCATTTTATCTCTACACTTCATTTTTTTAAATTTTCTATATCAACCTAAGCAGGTTTCCCGAGGCGTCTTTAATATAGCCCTTTTCCATTTTACAGATATTTTTTCGTTGAATTCAGCTTAAGTGACTTTAGTACGTGACTTATGGAGTGACGTCACTGCGCGCTGACTGGTGTTTGAAATTACGGTTCAATTTACGTAACTTATAATTTCAATATATTGCAAAAAAAATACTAAAAATCAGCCAGTAATGCACTTTTTATGGCTGTCATTATTGGATTATTATTATTTTTTCTCAATACAGGGTGTAACATAAATGGGGTGTGAACCCATCAAGGACATAACAGGTATCGTGTTATGATAAGAAAAATGTAAAAGAAATTTTTTTTGACGCTATTTTTTTTTCACTTTTGTATGGAGCGTTGGCCGCCTGGGGCGGGGCTACCTGCTCCATACAAATATAAAAAAAAAATCGCGTCAAAAAAAGTTTTCTTTAAATAAACAAGCTGCTGCGCCAGTGTGATAGAACAATATACCGGTATATTCGCGGTATTTTGTAGGTATGGAATTCTATGGAATGACAGTTGCCTTATTCGCCATATTTAACGTTGATCGGTCTGTAATAGTAAGCCGACGCAATATGTTATTAAAAATTATACTTTAAAAAAACAATAGTGAGATAATGTTATATTATATTGATATTCCAATCCGTCATATAAAGAAAAACTAACGTAAAACTGGGCATTGGCGCGAAACCGACCAAAGATAATTAAGCCTGATATAAAATAGAATATTCGATGCCTCTATCCAATATCCGGTGTCTGGCCGGAGGGGCGGCCATTTTGTTTGATACATTTCAGTTACATTTTTTTTATTTGATTGTGACAATGGAGTTGGTGGTTAGTGTGTGATGTAATTTTTGCCAATAAGTTATAACGGTATTTGACATCACGAGCAATTTAAAAAGTAGTTTCGATTATTTTCATTTGTGCCTGTTACGCTGACTGTAACTAATTCAACGAACGAGCGCAGCGAATGAAGTTGTCCGTTTCAGCTTGGGCCAAAATTCTTATATGATATATATATATATATATATATATATATATGTCCATATATCCGGCTCCTCTACAGGTCGCATTTTTCAACCGATTCGCGTGGAATTTTGTGAGCAAGTGACTACATTTGTCATAGCAATTTTTCGAAATTGAAAAAAAAAGGAATTTCTGCAGCTTGTAGATACACTAGTAATAGGTATGTTTTGAGTATATACAAGGTGTTTTTGGCAATTTCCGTTAATTGCAAGGGGGCATAGGTTAGATCAAATAAAGTTAATTTCTCCAAGACAGTAGTATCTTAACTTTTACTGTTATCAAGATATTGAATATTTTAATTTAATCAGATTTGCAGATTTAACCAGCGTAAAGGCTCTTAACTGTGGTGTCATCACAGTCTTTTAAATGTTGTAAGGTTCCTATACACTACAAGAAGGTTTACCAAGTGAGTTCGTTCGATATTAGCCAAAAACTGCGTCGGAAGTACATTTTTTTTACTTAATTTGACTTCTTGGACCTTCTGGTCTTGAACCCTTGCACAATAAGATAATAACTGTTAATGCTACATTAAATTATTTTTTACAAAAACAGAAAAAAAAATTTTTTTACGAAATTATTATTAATGCTAATTGGTTTCTGTGAATGTATTCTGCAATATGCCCAAGTTAACGGAAATTCCTGGGAACACCGTGTAGAATTAGACAGTAAGACATTAACTGTTTTTTTTCTTAATAAATACTTATGATTTATTTCTTTTGCAGGTACGTCACCAACCAACGAATCTGGTAACATTGTTACCAACTCCTGCAATAAATTAAACAAGAACATTAGATTAGGATCTAGGTATCCATTAAATTCCCTTACAGCGGCAAAATCTGTGCAGACACATAAATCATAGCAATTTTCGACGATGGCAACACTGATTGGAATACTAGTTAGCAAAGTTTACTTTAGTCTGTGGTCGCAATACGGCGGCGGCGCGGCGGGGGAGCGGTTTTAGTCATTGAGGATGAAAAATAATTGAAACTTGTGTCTAGCAAGTTATACTTCTGAATGATTGCAGTGATGATATGTTTTACACGATATTCTAGCATAGACAGTAGTCCAGTAGTATAATCACTAGCGCGATGCTGACCCTTTATTGATTTGAGGATTCGTTATGTCGGCTAGATACGAATGACCTGCATTCCTCACATTGAATTGAACAAACCGTATCCTGGCGTGCTCCGGCGCGGTCTCGATTTTTTTCGCACTATCCGTCTCTCTCATATTAGAAAACTTAGAAGGAGAGGTATAAGTGCGAGAAAAATCGAGAGAGCTCGCTTGCCGTCTTGTGATAGCCGTGCTGGATATAAAATTAGCGCCGTCATTTGACTTATTTAAAAATTTTATACACAAAACGTAATTTTCAGGTTATTAAAAGTACTACAATAATTTTTAACCTAAAAAAATGAGACAAGCTAAACTACTCTCGCAGTCATACATTTTGGGTCACTCTACCCTAAATTAAGTTACCGCAATAGGTTTTTTTAAATATTAAACTCTAGTTTTATCTACATGATATACTATTCTTTATAATACCCAACTATTATCAATGAAACATAGTAGTAGTAGTTATATTTTCTACCGTTATTGTTGCTGTGTAGATGTAAAATTTAATAAAGATCATGACAGTATTCAAAAAAACTGTACAACCTTGCACAATTTTAGGAAATATGACGGTATTTATCGACCCGTATTCTTTGGCCACGAGAGTAGATCGTAGAGAGTCCAGTATTGTCTTAGCAGTTTGCTTGATGTGTCCTTACCCGCTGTAGCTAAGAAATAGGTATCGATTGAGCTCTATTCTCAGCGAGCCTTCAAATTAAAAATCGATAGCCGGCGGAATTCCGTTTGTGATTTCTTATAGATTTGATTTGAACATTGGAACAGAAAAGATGGTATTCTATTGTTTTAGTTTGGTGCAAAAATGTTCGTGAAACATTACGAAATAGCGTGATTGCAAAAAGTGGAAAAAATCATAGCCATAAAATGAAATATTACCTCAAAACTATGAAAAAAGCCTACTGTCCAGTGCAAAAAATATTAATGAAAAAGTCGAAATATTGCAGAATTAACGTTCGTTCTAAATTCAAAATAGTCCCTACAGTACCCGAACTAAATTAAAAAGTCCTATTTTGTTCTAAATTTGAATACACATACGATGTTCAGTGACATTCTAAATATTTTGAATATTCTCAGCCGCTCCCGAACTAGTCTCAATCAAATAGTCGTAAGTTATTCGAAATTGAAATGTTTTGAGCTGTTCTGCTTTCGGCTGGCAACATTGTGCGACTGTCATTAAACTTGGTAACGGGAAAAACTATGGACGTTGGAGTTTGGGTTAAAGCTGGAACACACATGCGGGTATTTTCATTTTTGTAAATATTTTAGTTGGATTGACATGAAGTTAGGCGGGATCAGTTCAATCCGAATGAAGAATGATTTTTCTAAAAATATTATTTGAATAGGAGGATTTCTACTTGTTTAAAATAAATCTCAATTTTGCTACAAATAAAGCGTTTTGATTCAATCAAGTATGGTGTCCATACTGTACATTGTACTATTAATTATTAAAAAAAATCCTGATAAACAGTACTGGCAAATTATACAAAAGGAAAGCAAAAGTATATCACATCGACTTCTTTATTTCTGGAGATAATCGTTACTTAGGGCGGGTTGCACCAAATAACGATTAAAGAGCGATTAATGTTTTATGGCGCCGCTAGCTGTCATTCCATAAACACTTTTCAAACTTTCCATACATTCCGATTTTAACTAATAGTTCTCCTAGCGTTATTCCGTTAAAGGAGCCCGGGGTCTGCTTTAACACCTTATCCCAAGATTTGGTATAGGCACTAGTTTAACGAAAGCGACTGCCATCTGACCTGACCCAGAAAACTTAGACCTTATTGGGATTGGACTGGTTTTCTCACGATGTTATCCATCACTGAATAGCTAAAGGTAAATATTCCGTACATGAGTTCCGAAAAAATCATTGGTACGAGCCGGGATTCGAACCCACGACCGCCGCTTGAAAGCCGCATGCCTTAACTACTATAAGCTTCTGAATTTAACGAATACCGCTTACAATTACAGACGGTTTGGTGCAACACACCCTTATTGCTAAAATATATTAAAAATCGAGACAGGAGCGTCTATTTTGCAAATAATCAATTTCATTTCAATTGAATACGACTCTCGTCTGAACGCCATTATATTGCTTATGTGTGTGTAGATAGTTATGCATATGTACCAAGACTACATGTCAAGAACGAATTCCTGAATATCGCCCTGATCGGATGTGATTTGCACAATACAATAAATCAAACCTACACTCCGTAATTTCCCATGCCCACGATTCTTGCGTGTCAAAAACCTCATATAATTACAGCGCGTATGCTCCAGCCCTTATTGTAGGGTGACTCATTAATCAGAGCCAGGACAGATCGCGATCACGCACATGCTGGTCGTGGATTATGTCTCCTCACTTACAGTTGTTTGGTCACAGCAGTGTCCTCACTCCGCTCATCTAGATTTGGAATCTATCCAAACAGCACAAAGTTCATTTTCAAGTGTTCAGAGGACGATACTTGAGTGCAGTGCTTAAATTAATTTCAACCTTATAGCGTTTGTGGAGAGTGTAGATTTGGGGTTTCGGGATTGGTTTAAAGTTGTCTGGACCTGAACTGGCAAGAAACAAGTTTTGAGTTGACGATGCCCGTCATAAGTCGGGAATTATGTTTGCTGTTTGCTTGTTCGGTTGACCAAACCTTATATACACAGACTTCACTCATAATTCATTACATTATTGGTAATTCTTGATTCTAATTAAACGTTCTCTAACATGTCATTTCTTGACGAACAGCTAAGCTCTGCCCGGGGTTTTAATGAAATGTTTTCCTAGTTGTTAAATGTTTTCTATCTGTATCTCTGGATCCTTCTAGTTTTGGGGATAAAAGTGATTTGTATCCCGTCATCATGATCATTATTTAATCGTATGGCATACATTATTTTGACATTTTAAAGTTTGTCACTCTTTAGTACCACCTAGGGGACACGTGCAGGGTTGTGGTAGGTAATAGCTCCTGCGGACGCGAGTAACAGTTGTCCCCCCTTTGTCAAGTGAGTGGGCAACTCGGCTGTTAGAAGTTCTTAAGCCGCCCGAAGGCCCCTAACTCGGCTTTACTACTACTGTCATAGACAGCAGCCGGGATCGACTGCTTATCGTGCCTTCCAAAGCGCGGAATCATCATAATGTAGGTATACCTTCTTTTCAAATATTTCCTATTTAAAAAAAAAAAAATTGATACGAACAAGGATAAAGCTAGCTGTATTATTCGTGTTAATTTTATGTGTGTTTACAACTTCAAAAAAGGAACTGGTTCTCAATTTTTCGGAGATTTTTTTTTTCTGTATGCTCCCCGATTATTAGAAGACGCTGGTACCGATGTGGATTTTTTTCCTGTGAAAGGGTATCGTCCCCAGGTGGTGAAGTTCAGTATTTAACGATCTGGAGGACCTGTAGAAATCGAGAGAACTCTTCAAATATAGGGTACACTTGAAGCGGAGTTGTGAATTAAAGTCGGTTAAAACTTTGTTTTTAAAGTGAATTAATTTGTAAAAGACTTAAATAATAAGCCTTCCCATAATACGAAGCCTACTTATATCATTTAAATGAACGTAATCAAGGGCGCCATCTCCAGGGGTCAAGATGGGCGGATGGACCTAAATCAACATGTACCTAATTTAATTAACTACCCGCACCAAGTATTATTATAGGACGATCGGTTTTTCAAGGAAATAAAATAAATAATGTACCAAACCACACAAAATAAGCACCAACGTTTTGGCTGTACGTTTTTTTACGTTCGTCTCGTGTGATGATAACTGAAGTTTTCATATTTGATGAAAAAATGGTATGCAGTTACAATGGACAACGAAGGCTTTTCCCTTATTTATATTACGTTTTGGAAATATAGTTGTGATGTTTATTAAATCTTTCACGATTCTGACACACGTTTCGTACCCATTAAGTTGATTTTATGCGATTACACGTGATGTGATAACTTGGTCACTTATTCGCCGTCTTAGCGTGATATTGTGATACTTATTAGTTTTGTACATTGATATGTACCTACGAGTATGTTAGTCTGTAAGATAGATATGTGTAAATATGGGCCTCGTTGCCTGAGACAAATAAGTAAATATTCAATTTAAAGATGTTCTTCGAATTTCTTCATCTAGGAGTCTTATAGTTTCTGGTTCAAGAGTTACCTTCAACAATGGCTGGAGTGTTCCAGGTTCACACGAACGCAGGAAATAAAACTTCTTCCCTGAAAACCTGGGTTCGCTCATTGCGAAAAACCAATTAAGTATAAAATAAGTACCTTAATACTATTTTAACAAACAAATAGGAAACACTCAGCAAACTGCTAACTAAGTAACACAAAGTTGCATGCATATTGAATAAACTGAAAGAAGCGTTCCGATTTCTCATTAATATTACAAAGGAAACTGCAACATTTCATCCTTCCATTTAGCGAAAACAAAGGCCCACCTTGCAGACAAAAGGTAAAAAAACAGCTTAGAGCTGTGACACGACGAAATAATTAACAAAACATACAGAAATGAACCGGCAACTGGTGAAATCTAATTATTTTTCGCCGCCATGACAGGTTTCCCGCGCTTTGCGCCAAAATGGCGGCCAAACTGGATGGAGCGTGTCAACAAAACATTGCGATATTATAAAGCGAAGACAGAACAGATACTAAGCCGTCGGCTTTCTTTTGGCATTTTTAGAACAAAATGTATATACTCTTAGGAAATTCAATTTTGTTTCTATAATCTTTCAAATTCAATTCGACTTTCCTGTAGCTGTGTTCCCATTGATTTGTTTGGAGTATTTTCGGGTGACCGATTGACCTGCTTTTTAGATGTTCCTCGTGCTTCCAATCAAAACCCAAAAAAGGACCTTGTTATGCTAAATCATGCTATGTCAAATTGACTTATTAGTGTGTATTTATATGATGGTTGTCTTCTGCATAAGTGACGAGCTCTGCCTACAAAGCTGGAGATGCTGGGTTCGAATCCTGGTAAGGGCATTTATTTCTGTGATGAGCACGAATATTGGTTCCTGAGTCATGGATGTTTTCTATCTATTTAAATACTTATTTATCTATATGAGTATATAGTATGTTCATCGTCATCTCAATATTTAAGCTTTGCTTGGTTTGAGACTAGGTTGATTTGAGTAAGATTGTCCCCAAAATATTTATTAGTATAAAATCACTTGCAAACAATCCAATAGCCTCAATAAATCCCCCAATACATTTCCCAATCACCAGTCAACTTAACGGCAACATATCCCCATCGACACATGCCACGAACAAAAGAATTCGTCACACTCACCAACTTACCCCCTATAATTAGTTGTATAAATGCATTTGGTAGTAATGGACGTTTTATGCCGCCCCTGCACGATTGAGTGACTGGATGCTTTCATTAGTGCATTAGGTACATGTTTGTGTCACGAGGAATTAAATCACTTTTGGTCTGCGTTGGTGATGTAAAATCCGCTTAAGGGGGTTCGTGGAGTTAGAGCTCTTGGTTTAGTGGGAGTGTAGTGTAGTCCTTTTAAGTACATTTGAAGCAAAATGGCGTTGGGTCGATGAGATTTATTTTATGGAAATACCCAGGTGTCCTGCAACAAAGTACACCCTATTTTGTTACATCCTGTACCTTATACTCGTATTCTGTTGGTTTTTATATTATACCCGCCCTTATTCACAAAAGTTGTAGCAAACCTATTTTAGCTAAAATTAAGTAAAAATTGGTTTGTCTTTATCTGTCACTTTGACATTTGTGCTTTTGAGGATGAGATAACATATTTTAGTTAACTGAGGTTCATTATTTTTCATGAATAAGGGGTTAGTCTCTTTTGTTATGTAGACATAGTTTACTTGCCCTTTTTTATCTGCAATTTTATTTTTAATATCGAAGGATTATTTTATTAAATTACTCTACACCCAATATAAAGTCCTTGCATTATTTTTGTGGATTGCCAGTCACTTATAAACAATATGGCTTCATTTCAAAGCCTACAAACCATGATTTGATTTGTTACATCAATCAAGCAATATTATACTTTATTTCCAAGCATTAAAGATATAAAATATTGCATTATAGTATATCATTATTACACTTTTAAACAGTTGAACAGTCAATTATAATGATTTATGTGAAGGGGAACAAAGTAAAATGTTCTAAGTTCTAATTATAGAGGGGTTACTTATAAACTGAGATTTTATCTCATTGATAAATCTATTTGGACATGATTATAGAGAAAATGTTTTGATTCGTGATTTACTAGGCATACGTATTTTATTTTGGGAATATTTTAATCGCGTTTCCAAAAAGTTCTGACTGCGCACCAAAAATACTGACTTGCACATCAAAACCGAAATTTTGATGAACGATTGGTGTTGTAGCTGTGCAAATCAGTATTTTTTAGGTTGCTACGTTTTTATGTGGCTTTAAATACTACTTACTCTTAGACGCGCAGTTGTTTTATGCGATAAACGCTGCGATTCCATAGATACCTGCGATTACCGCATATAAGGTATCTATGGAATCGCAGCGTTTAACGGATAAAACAACCGCGCGCCTTAAAATTTCAACAAGCATTTGGTTTTCCACATCGGAGGATTGTATTTGGAGTCTAATTCGTTTCTTGACGTTTTATTTTGCGTCCTGAGATAAGCTTTAATAAAAAAAACCGGTCAAGTGCGAGTCCGACTCGCGCACCGAGGGTTCCGTACAAACTAGCAATTAACTCAAGGTAAAGGTAAATGTCCCAATATTTGTTAAATTATTTACTTATTTTAACCCAACACAACAGAATTCAATTTCAAACAACTAGTAACTTTTACACCAACACCATCAAACTACCAAGACAATTGAATCGCGATTTTTTTTGACCTGCTATTGAAATATACCCGTCCCAACTCCATTCATTCTAGAAAAATCTTAACGCGAATGGGGTCAGCGCCGTCTATCGGCCCCATTTGATACTAACGTGCAAGGGCAATCAGCTTAGTATGTATGTTGGTGTTTTAGCGATTATTGTTTATCACGTGTACCGATCTCGATTATTATTTTTTAATTTGAAATTAGGGTATTTCTGTTATAGTCTTATAGGAATTTCAAAACAAAAAAATACTTATAAAGTTGATTAAATTGCAAACTTAATTAGAAAATGATTTTTGTAAATGAAACAAAAAATATGCTAGATACAGAAAAAAAAACATTTCCCGTAATATTTATGTTTATCTTAATCACAAGTAATTATTTCAAATTTTTCGCTTGAATAACTTCGGAGCTAAGGGGGGGGGGGGGGGGGGGGGGGAATGGTATTTTTTTTTACATTTTCCTTCATAGATCAAAATTTTCCCCGTGTAGCAAAAAAAAGAAAAACTGTTTCAAAATGTGCAACTCAAGCCCTTTCAAATGATACCCCACTTGACCTACTTGAATTTTCATTTTCCATGCACGTGGATGACTCTCATTTAAAACCATTCCAAATTTCAAATTGATACTTTAAGTAGTTCGTGAGATATTTCACTTTCAGACGGATGGAGTCGCACCATAAGGGTTCCTTTAGTACCTTTTTTGGTACGGAACCCTAAAAATATAAGTATAAAATACTTTTACTATAAGTAGGTACTATGATAATATTTTTTCAATTCTTGTTTTGGCGATCATGATGGGAATTCGTATTATGTAACACACATGTGAAAAATTTGTGACTAAATAATATTTTAACCAATTAATAATCTTGCCAATAAGGAATTTCAGCATCAAGCCCTTAATTATTTTGTTCTACAGCGAACGCGCCACTTTGACAGAGCTGTAACCACGAACTTAAAAAGTCGAAGCTCGGGTATTTCCATCTCTATCGTACTTACAATACTCGAGTGATAGGGATGCATGTACACGAACTGCTAGTTTTGATTTTCGTGGTAACGCCGCAGAAACGTAATCATACAACACAAACACTCAATTCCATCCCCACACATAATCTCTGAAAAGCACCGGAGATTGGCAACACCATCGATTCGGGTTCACCTTTATTATTTCGCCGCACCTAATAAGACCCTGTATAAGCTCGCTTATACAGGATGGTTCACGCTCATACATATTAATCCGTCGGGTGACGCATTGAATGACTCTCGACGGCTTTGGGGACACCCTGTGTTCACTGCAGTCGGGGACGATTATGCGGTTGTTTCGGTTTAAATTTAACGGAGAAGAGAAATAAAAACAATATTTTCACGAATACAGATGTTCAATTAAGTTATGTTATATATATCCACTATGTAGTATGTAGACATAAGACAAGTTCTTATACTTTAATTTTTTTTTAAACTCTAGTGACATTTATAACACCTCAACAATAAAAAAATACCTATAACTGACTGTGTCTGTGACTTGAATACTATTTATTAAAAAAATTTGACTATAAATCTATAACTCTGTGAGTCTGTTTAAGTATTATACCCACAGACCACTATTATACCTAAAGATACGCCTGAATACACCAAAAGGTACGAAAACCCCATCAATTTCATTTCACGCCGCCATTTTCCTCTGTCAATAAACCGGGATCCCCGACGAATTGATTATTATTAATTGTATTATAAGCCCTAGCAACACTGGTACCCCATGTGTTTTTCTTTACAATTAGCTTGCACAATTCCCTTGCGTATGCCAAAACAAGTGCTATTCGAATACCCACCTTAATCCCTTGAGATAATGTCGATAACAAAGTTACGGCACTGCATAATTTAATTTGAACTGTGTTTTATTCGTTCTTAATTCAATTTGTGTTCGAAATACAAATTGTGTTGAATCCAGCTCGCGGCTAAATTTAAATTAATTTCTTTTTATCATTTGCGCGGGAAAGTTCTTTAGGGCTGCACGCCTAATTTAATGATTGTGGTTAAGTGCATTTCTTTAAATAAATTGTTGTTACTATTGTGGTAAGTTCTATTGTGTATCATTATTTATGTATTTATATGATGATCAATCATATCATATCTGATCATGTATATTGGTAGTTACTTTGCATCGAATCAATATTGGGTTCAGTGTTTGATAACAAACATTTGATTGTTTATCTTATTGAAATAAGGAAGTTGATTTGACGGACAGAACAACACACAACATACACACACACATAACAAATTTATAAAAGTATGTTCTGAAAAATGAAATGAATGAAAAATGATTTGTACGCCTGCTTGCAGGTTGAATGCACTGGACTATGATATTGTAATTTTAAAAACTATGTAACTGCATTCCGAGCAAAATAAAAATCTTTGAATCTTTTGAATCTTTGAATAATAATCTAACAAAATTCGGTTCTAGGCGCCTTACTTACTAGGTTCAAATTAATATTGAGACACGTACTTTATTTCTTATCTGTTAAATTTCCCTTTCGTTGTGCAATCATACCTACGAGTAGTTTATTTCCGCAAATCCCTTGCAAATAGCGTTCGAATGATTCACTACAGGTTTTTCAACTAGCAACCCCATTAAAAAAATGTCACAACAATATTGCTAAAAATATATTCCCCAGCGTATAACAGTACACAAAACTTGTCTTCAAGTACGCCGTGTTCTGTTACGTTTTTTTCCAACAAACTACCTATAATATGTAATTGGAAAAGTTTGTTCATTATATTTCTCCTGGACTTTTTTCCCTCGTACTTTAACGAAGCGACGTCACGGGCCCGAAAATTCGTTAATGGTAAGAAGTTGTGACGCCGTAATTAAACTAGTTATGTATTTGATATGATGAGAATAATCTGACATGAGATAGTTATATTTTGTAGGTCTGCGTTAAGATTGCGCACATTTTCTTAGACGCTTTATGACAACATGGACACATAAAAACTTTATCATCATCATTATATCAGCCGTACATTAGGCCTCCCCCAAAGCCACAATGATCGGTCCTGCGCCACCCGCATCCAGTGGACTCCCTGTACCAGGTCATCAGTCCACCTTGTGGGTAGCCCACCCATAGGGCTTCGGTGACAAAGATGTATCCCATGGTAAAATTTGTTGACCGACAGATTTAGCCTCTAATACTTTGTGTGTTTCTATATTTACAGAAACATTTGCACTTTATGAGCTGTCGATATAACAATTTTATTTCTATGAAATAAAATACCTGTCTTATATTAAATTATAATTTAATATTTGTAAATTGCAAAATAAAACGAACGCCGAGCAACCCGTCTCATCTATTTTCAAATTACTTTTACTACCTTCCAAGAACTTTTTGATTAGATTTTTATCAAAGTGCATTTTATACTTCTATTACGCAGTTTTTATATCACAATATTAATTTGGTTAACACAGAAATTTATAAGTCACGTTAATTATATAAAACTGAAATTGAAGAAAAATGGAATTTGGAACGAAAAAATATTACTACAAAATATAAAACATTTAATTTATACTGAAAAAATATCAATTGTTTCCGTAAAACGGTGTGAGCTAAGAATTCATTTAAATATTGTTAGAACAGTTTCACATTTTCTATGAATATTAATATTGTACAATATTTTCCGCGGGTATATTTACGTTTTTCTGCGTATTCATCCACTGTCCCGATGAAAAGTGTTTCATTTTAAAGTTATGAATATAATTATTTACTTTGATGTTTTAAATGGTAAGCAGGTTCTGAAGAATCGCTGTGAGATGAATTAGACGTTTGTTAAGGACAGGTTAATATTTCGTTTGGCGAATCCACATGTCTCAACATATTGTCGTGAAAATTTGTGATTTAGGTTTTCAAATAAAAAAAAGAAGAGTGTTCTACAGCTCACAGAGCCACTAGTACTTGAAGTAGTTGAAAATTGTCATGATAGATGAGCATTTTCACTAATTTGTGTAGCGTGAGTTGTTAAACAAAAAAAATCAGTATCAGCTTTGCGACAGCAGTTCAGATTGTATAAAAGTTTACGTTTAAACACGAACCAAGTTCATTTTCACATTTGTATGCTTAATTTTCGTCACAAAACTGACACTGAGTTAATTTTTGTTTAGCAAATCTCGCAAATTGGGTGGTATACTATTTTTTCAAAATGCCCAGATCTCATAAGTCAGAGACGATGCCTATGGAAGATATTGACATGTCGTTAAATATTGATAAATAAATAAAATCCCGTAAATACACGTTCGTGAGCATACGTTATAGGTAGTGCCCTTTAGAAATGCCGTGCGTTGGAAATGCCGTGATATTTCCGCTGAGTAGGCCTCGATTATATCTTACTCTTTATACGTACAAGACTGTCTCGATTTACGTAAATATAGGCTGTAGATCATTCATTCTAGTCAGCAATTAAAAATACTATTTCATAGATGAATAACTATCAATATTACATACCTACATAATAGTTATTTACGATACAAGTGCCGAATAGGAAATTCGCAACGAGTGGTGATAAATTAAAACACGACCGAAGGGAGTGTTTTAAATCGACACGAGTGGCGAATTACCTATTCACACGTGTATCGTACAACGTTTTACTGTACATATGGCTCTTTAAAGTTTCGACATTTGCACGAAAAGTTCTCTTTTCCGCACTAGTGGGGGAAAGTAGCAGCATATGTACTGCAAATACTTGTGTAGGTTCAGTAACTACTCAACATTATGGCATCATCAGTCAGAACTTAACTTTAAGTTTTTAATACTACCTTATTCCATATGAGATTCGGAAAATCATGCGGCAATTGCCGTCATGTTTCAAAATGGCTTCGAAACGCAAAAACTTTACTTCTTTGAATAGCACTTTATGACCGAAATTATTAAAACTAATACGATATTTTCCATTGATATCCTAGATACACCAAGAAAAGTAGACGAATTTGTCCGTTAATCCCTAATGTTAGCTGGAATAAGGTATAATATAGATTACATCGTATGGATTTGCGTCACAGTTAGGCACTATGCGATAAAATAACACCTCAAAACGGTCTTATACTCGTAATACCTGATCAAAACACCTTTCAGCAGGGAAGGGCCTATCTAATGACATACGTCCTTATAGAAGTAGGACTGCTATTGGGAACTGAATATTTCTCTAATTAGTGCCTTATTCGTCACGTACTGAGTAGATACACAGACGAAACAAGTCATATGCTTAAGCGGAATTAATCAATGTGTGATATTAACCCCCTTATAAATACCTAGAACTAAGCATAGGTATAGGTAGAATTTGTTTTGTTTAAGATGACGAATAGTACATAAATTCAACCACTACCGACAGCTTTTGTTTCATTGTTTTCGTCAAGAAGAGTTGTAAAACAATGACGCATAAACAATAGTACAAACAGTAGCTGCTGTACACGTACCGCACTTCGGTCAGTTTTATGACATCCCTTTGTTATCTTTTCCGTTCATATTTAGATACAGATTTTTTTTAAGACAAACTATACAACGGTAAAATAAAATGTGTACAATCCCGTCGCGTTCAGATTGGAACCCTCTTAACGAGTTACAGTTATTGTTTTTACACAGTTACTTTCGTGTTTATTCTACGTTTGTGCTTGTGCTATATCCTGAAAATAGAAGTTATCTGTGTAGGTACAATTTTTCACATTTTTGTCCACTCCAACCTCGATGGAACAGAAAACTGGGCCACCCATTCATCCGTTCATTGACAAAAGTTCGTCACTCAAACCAACCCAATTCCATCTCCAACTGGAAATATAGCTGTCCATCGAATGAGATCTCTCTCTATACATTCATCCCACCCTAGTCACCCCTTCTGTTGAGGGTTGGAGGGGGTAGCCAGGGCTCAAGTTACTTTAGGTGCTGGTTGAATCTTTGATTATCGACGTGGATTCAAGCAGGTATTCATGCAGGTTGTTGTTTTACTGGTATGAATTAAGTGTGTACTGATTTCATGGCAATTTGTGAAGTAAGTGAAGGAAACTATACTTGTGATTAACAATCGTACTAACCTATTGAAGATGATCGATTCGTTGCTATTGAATTACTGGGTCATCAGTCAAAAACACAAAAGTAGTCATTAGGTACTGCAAGTCCATATTTCATTTGGTTTTATCGCATTGAATTATAGAAGAGAAGACGCCTTTCATGCGGATAAAGAGTCCCCTTAACTTTTGCAATGTCCGCAGGATATACGCGAACCTGAATCGTTGTATGAGCTACAGGAGATTAGAGCTACAGAAATAAATGGATAGCGGAATGCAACCCCCAAAGCCCCTCTCATAAAAACTTACAACCTTACATAGTTTCTCTTTGTCATATTAATTACCTGCCTGCGCGGCTCTGCCCTGTGCAAAGAACGCTAGCAACCCTGCATGATAAAATAATAACAATTTAATTCAGGCATCTAAGACCTATATAACTAACATACGTACAGTTATAAAAACTAATATTAAAGATATCATTAAGGCGTCATAACGGTGTGGCTCCGCTGCGTCGTCAGCTCCGATGTTGGGTTCGGTTGGTTGCCCCGTAACCGCCGAAACACAACACTCTTCGGCCAGAAGTCAGCATTCGCGGTCACCTGCAGCGGCCGCGGCACGCGCACAGCAAAAGCTGAAATGCGCGTAGTACGGCACGTGACGCAACCGCTGCATGAGACCATCGCGAATGCGTTCCGGAGATTACATTTGTAATATATGTAAGCATAGACGTGTAGATCTGGGGGGCTAGCACATCTGACGCCGCGCCGCGACGCGAGTCGCGAAGGATCTACTGTCCTAGTTCTAATTTGCACGGTGCGAGTGTGACAGGGGACGCTCAGTCGCGCGACAAGCGGCTTGTCAGCAAGTTGTGCTAGACGTACCGTATTGTCTTAACTCATAGTATGCTCTCTACCAGAGTCCCCAGCACGCGCGACTCAGGCCAACTATCCATATACTACCGTAGTTTGGAAACGGCATACTGGAATAACATGAAACTCTTTATACAATGAGATTCGCCATATCGAGGACGGAAACTTCACTCTGTTGCTATAAATTACAATTGAAATAGTATATGAAAAAAACCATTTTTTTTTCTAGCAACAGAAGCTAAGTTCTGACCTAGATATGGCGAATTGTATTGTGTATACAAAGTTTCATGGTATTCTAGCATGAGAACTAAACAACGTTTGTATATAAACACACATCATCGAGTACTTGCGGTTGAAGACCAAGCTCATCCTGAGGGTTGAAAGGTTGGAGTCCCGCCACAAACCGAGTTTCAATTCATTTGTGGTGAGAGTACCAACTGACAAGCTGTCGACCTTCATGAAGGAGGAGATCTGGCCGAAGGGTGTAGTTTTCCGGCGATTTCGAGGCCGGTTATTTGACACCCAGAACTTGCGTCGCGCGTCGCCGTGTTAACGTGTATTTGTGTTATGTAATAAGTTTTGTATATTGTTATGTATGTTAGTCTGTAAGGTATTTGTAAATATGGGCCTTGTTGCCTGACTCAAATAAATAAATAAATAAAATAAAGTCGAGGGTCCTGGCGCCCTGGGGGCCTAGACAAGGTTACAATCGACAAGCGCTAACGCCAATAGAAAACTAATAAACTGTATGGGAATGACAGATGTTAACGAAAAGTGTTTCGTCGGCATCTGTCATTCCCATACATTTTATTATTTTCTATTGGCGTTAGCGCTTGTCGATTGTAACCTTGTCTACGGCCCCTGGGCTGTTATTCGCTACGTGCTAATGCGTCATCCGTCACGAAACTACACCTCTACCTACGCTTAGTTACTACGCAATGCGGTGTCAAGATATATTTGTGGGTGAGCGTTGAGGTGAGCTTAAAACAAGTTACAGAATAGGGGGGCTGGGCTGTTATTCGCTACGCGCTAATGCGGCTCACCCCACCGTTGACCCGTCACGAAACTAGACCTCTGCCTACGCTTAGTTACTATTTACGCGCGGTCAAGGTATATTTGTGGGTGAGCATTGAGGTGAGCTTAAAACAAGTTACAGAATAGGGGGCTGGCGTTTGAGAAAGCAGGATCACGGCGCACTGAAAATTAAAATATTCTGTTTAAGTAGTTGCAAATTCAATGCCCTAGCAACTGAAATAATTTTAATGTAAAATTAAAATCAATGTCTACAGTAAAAGGGTTACTAAGTGGGCATTAAAACGAGATGAAACCCAAAAGCTGTTATTCACTCACGATACACTGTATTTTCCCTAAAACATGCGAAATGTTACTTAAAACCATTCTGATAATTAGAGACTTTTCAATAGAAAAGAGCTTTTTGGTCAGACTTTTGACTTGGGTACTCGGAGACCACTTAGAGATCAAAGCTGCTATTATGCGGCCATTATATGACTTGTGGTGCATTATAAAGCTTTTATGTAACTGAAGCGAATAAGTTAAGTGAAAGAGCTTTTAACCAGACTGGGGTGGAAGTATTGACTCGTAGATATGTAAACAAGTTAGTTTACATATATATAGACGAGCTACCCGCGCGGCTTCCCCCGCGAAAGTCCATTCCATACGCAGGCGAAGATTTTTTGGAATTGTATGAGTATTTCCGGAGATTACCCATTACATAAGTACAATTAAGCTAACTTACTCTGCTACAACCACACAGACTTTTCTTCTTTATAATATTAGTATAGATAACTAGGATTTTAAGTAGGTAGTAGGTATGAGTAGTACCTATGTGTGTCTCTATGAAACTTATGACACGAGTGTCTGTTGTGCATCTGTCTGTTTAATCGTAGCTCCCAAACGAATGAATGGAAGGGTCTTGCAAGTCTAGCGCCTGGACTTGCAGGTGTCCATAGGCTATGGTAACTCTACCATCAGGTGGACTAAACGCTCTTTGGCCACCGTCGTGGTATCAATAAAAAGACAATGTGTGCTATAGACCTCAACCCGTAGGGTCCAGGTGGAAGTAATTAAAACTTTTTGGGTAATATCTTCTTACATTTCATTAATACATCATGACTTTTGTTTTTCATAACAAAGAATCCCTTTGGATCTAAATTTAGCGTTTCGTTAGCGGAGGCTTCTGCTTAGAAACATTTACTGTTAATATGGGGTCGCGTATTGTTACTAACGATTCTCAATGTAACTTGAGATGTTGTTGGTTCCGTTTCAGAAGTTGCAATAACTTCGCGGTAGATGTCGCTATGAGCCTCCCTAAGGTGTAATTAGAAAAGTGGAAGGCAACGAAAGATTCGTCGCCACTAGCGGACCCACGGTAGCTCAGTTGGCAAGAGCGGTGCGGAAGGATTCCACTCTGGTCCAAATTTATGACATCTCTTCTCGTTCAGTTTTGACACTGCGTCGTCCGTCAACACTTTCACCATTCAAAAAAAAAAAAAACGGCTTTCGATGGTTCCTCATTCATCATCTAGCAGCCAGAGCATCATACAAAACCATCAAAAAGTACCAATCCCACATAGATATACATTCTGTATATCAAAGTTGAACTAAAGTCCTGAACCAATCGATAACCCCTGCGACCTTAACCCATAAATAACCCAAACCGTTATGACACCTCCTTATAATAATATATGTCGTGTGACAATACAAATTGCCGGTATAAATTTAGGGGTTGTTAGTTCCGTTTACACACGAGAGAGTGTCGTGTGACGTAACTAACCTCAAGACTGCGCGGACACGTAAAATGCGAGAACGGGACATCTCTCTTGCGTTGTCTGTCTCACCAAACATGGCAGGTACGTGCAACAGAGATCGTAGCAGCGAACGTATCATCATCAGTACATCAGACGAAAGACGTCCAGTAGGACGTAAGCCAAAGAGTGGTGAGATCTCGCATTCTGTCGGATCCTCCATTGCCGCCATTTCTCTTGATATCTGTCCCAGGACTCCCGAAAACTTTCCTCTCCGTTGAGGAAAGAGCTGATTTTCTTCTGAAACATTCATTCATCTATGATTTTTGAACAGATGTATGAATGTCCCCACAGTGCTCGACAATCACTTAAACTATTCCGTGCAATAAGTTTCAAATTGTCCATTGCTACGAGCCAGGATTCGGAAGGTATTATTTTTTGGAAGTCCCCTGTTTGAACCGCTCGGTTTTTGGCTACTGTGGATGCAAAAGTTTATACCGAGAGTCCGAGTAGGTACTCATAGTATTTGGGTTCGGGTGAAATCGTTGATTTTGGTACAAGAATTTCTAAGACAGAAATATATAGACCCGAATACTATCTTGAAATCTCACGGAGTGTAGTGCTATTTATATGGGACCTTTGGTGCGCCATTCCGACTCGCTCTTGTCCACAATTTTTCCGGCTCCCCGTAATTGCCTGTACCGTGTGGAAAGCCTCTTATGTCCGGCTGGAATTCATTTTTCGATCGTCGATTACAAGACCCGATGAATAAACACGATGGATTGTTTTATTGGATAGCGAAGCTTCGAGTGGCTTGTTCGATCTGTTTGGATTAACTAACTACTCTGTTTTCACAAAATTTCGTTTATTTGGTTTCGAAAACTATTATCTTTTAGTACTAACTAACCCTTGGTCCGTGGGGTCCCTGCGCCCTCAATCTATTCAAGGAACTCTCGAATAATTGGCCTATACCAACGGGGACCGAAAAGCTGGCGGCTTCCTCGCTCAACGCATACGTATTGCGATACAGCGGGGAAATGCCGCCAGCATCTTCGGCACCATGCCGCGGGGAGACCCGTTATTTTAGTTATAAGTAGTAGTGTTATCGTTTTTTTTTATTATTATCTAACCGATGTTAATATATATCGTAACGGATCGCTCACGTCTCGTCATTCAAGTCGGTTGTCGGTCGACATGTTTTAAATCGATACGCGAATTTTATTCATGAACGTGCAAGTGGAACGGTGACCACTGGGCGCGTGTTTTATTGAAAATTACGGGTAATTCCGGGGTATATGGCCATAAGGGGGAGATGGCCCATCGAAATATTTCATGGAACCAGTGACTTGATTTCGCGACATTTTGTTTATTTCGCTTCGCTTTGTGCGTAAGAGCACGGGTGCAATTAACAATTAGGCGAGAAAAACCACAAAGTAAGTAAAATCGTCTTTGATTATTTAGACTAGTGTCAATATTTTTTGGAGAGGTCATGTTTTACCAGGTGATGATGTTAGTTTCTCAAAATAATGCTGTTTTTTTTTGTATTTGTTGCAAAGTATATGAGTGTCTCATTGTTCTAAGGTCAGACTTGGCAAGTCATGTCATCACTTGTTTTTAAATTAGGTGTGGTCATCTCTCCCGCAAGAAAAGGAGAGATGGCCGCTGGCTAGTTTTAGTCGGTATGCCATATGATATGATGCTGAATGTGTGTCAAAGAAGAGTATATAAAACAATCCAGGAAACCTAAGCAGGAAAAAATATCAAAAACTGCCAGCTCGCTTTGTAAACGAAAGAAACTGCCACGGCTCGGCTGTGGGGATAACCTATTAGAAGTTATTTTCTTCGAAGACTGGTTTCAATGTAGTTTCGGCTACATAAGAATTGCACCGAGTTCGAGGACACGTGCTCAAGTATAAAAAAAAATTACGAAAAACATACTAACTGAGAGAGTGGCCATCTTTCCTGTAAAGGCGTAGTCATCACACCCGTACACCTTGGGAGAGATGGCCAATCGTGTTTTTTTTCAAAGGGTTTTTTTCGAGGTAATTCATATAGATATTATACTTTTTTTGTTTAATAATCCAAAGTTAATTAACCAAAGTTTAATAAAAAATAAAATATGTATTCGTGATATGTAAGCATTTATTTTAACAGTGTTCCAAAAAAACTATGGCCAACTACCCCGGACTTACCCTAACCCATATTTTCATACAACCTACCAGTTTATAAACAATACAATATCACTATCAAAAAAAAAACTTGTACAAAAACAAAACATAGTTTGAATAGCGCACAAAATTTCGCAAAGGTCACCTAAGTTTCGATTCAGCCAAATAAAATCATTCCCATATAATTTTTACCCTATGCAGAGTTATTCTACGATCTGTCCGTATAATTTTTACCCTATGCAGAGTTATTCTACGATCTGTCCGTATAATTTCACCGTTAAACGCAGATTTACTCGTTATAGTCCAATCCAACCTTAGGATACTTAGCAAAAGACGTGTTTCGTATAAAAGTCAGCCATTTTGTCTCCAACCGGACTAAAAACCTCGTAATATTCTGCCAGCAATATTTGGCAGCAACTTAACATGATTGGCCCCACAATAAGTATAATGGGCTTACGGGGTGAAATATACTAATAGGGTGGAAGGGTTGGGTCGGAAGAACTAATATATTATGCCTACCCACCTGACCTAATTTTGCTGGGTTCCGTAGACTTAAATCTATCGTTTAACTTTCGAGTTAAGTAGCTATGTTTGAAAAAAGTAGGTTACTGATGTATACTTCAACTAGGAACTCATTTATAATATTATTTTACTGTGTAGTTAAAATATTTCGTTGGTACTTAATGATTTTACTTCATAGCTATTATCATTTTACAAAACACAGGCTGCGGCTAAACCTTCGTTTTAATTTGAGAGCCACACATTTGAATTAAAATGTTTTACCCCTATAAATTGGGGGTAAAAGGGGGTAAAAATAACACGAACATGTGGCGCCGCTAAAGACATTTCACAGGCGACCTGCTTCAACCCTTCTCAGGGTTCGAACCCTGGCAAATAGAGCGGGGAATTATTGCCACAGTATAAATAATCCGTACATTGACTTAACATAACTGCTGTAAACAGTTTATCGCGTACTATGGAAGCAATAGTATCGGAATGCAGGTACATGGTACCTCATACGGTCTCTCGACAATATTCGATTATAACTGTAAGTCAAACAAAGGGGGCACCAAACATCCTATCTTGTTGTGTTGTTTTCAATCGTGTATTCTTATTTATCTAGTCCTAAGAAAGGAGATAAGAAATTATTGATACAAACTTACAACAAAATATGAGTACGATATTCAATAAAGTTCAACGAATGACCATTCTTCAACTTACAATCAATTCAGATATTTTATGCTGGTAGAGTTGTCCCAAAGTAAATTGTTCGAAAAGCGACTCTACCGTCTGAGCTAGAAAATTAAATATCCAAAAACGCTCTTACGGATGTCCTGTAGGGCATCATAATTAATCAACTCTCTGTGACTGCATCTGCCGTGTCGCTGGTATATGACTGGCGTTGAAATGATGTTAAGATACTGATCGTATACTATTATTGTTATTGCTTCCTTTAGTAAAGGTAGACAATTGAGTTACATAGGAGATACATGAGGTCGGAAGTTTTTATAGTTCAATAGCTTTATGGAGTATTGATAAAGAACGCGACATTTGTTTATTTTCGTTGTTTCTTTCCGCGCGAATCGTTATGGATGGAATATTGTTCAGTCAAACGACTCGTGCGGAAGTTTAAGATCTATAGAAACATGAAAAGAAAGTTGAAATATCCTGTTTTGGGTATAAAACAGTAGGATATACATATGAAAATCAAGATGTTGCTTTTCAGGGCACCCGGGATACGTAGACATACTGATTTGACTGACTTTTAATCGTATACTATTTTAAAAATCGTATTGCATATTTTTTTGCAGTATGTGTTTAAAACATAACTTGGCAATGACTTGGACTCCTACAACACACACACTCATACTGATGCTCTGTACAACTCAAATATGGTGTTAAATAATATACTTACTTGTGTAAAAACTTTGACACGAAACTGGGTCCTGTAACACAGGGTTTCCTAGCTCAGGACACGACAGGGTCGTGCGTGATAAACATAATTGTATTTCTTTTTTGTCCAATAAACTTTTTCATTTTTTCCTTTTTAAAAGTCTGGCCAGATATTGCTCAAGACCACGGTGAATGGAAAAGGAGGGCTGGTAGGCTTTTGCTCAGGACTAGAATATTTATTTATTTAATCTTTATTGTACAAAAGAACAACTTATCGTACAAAAGGCGGACTTGATGCCGTAAGCATTCTCTACCGGTCAACCCTTAGACCAATTGTGGGGCGGTGCAACAACAGATATAAACATTCCGTGGATATACATACACACATAATAGACAAATAAATAAAAATTGAAGTAATACTTATATTTTAACAATAGATAGACTAAAAGTAACCTAAAATTAATAAAATTACTACCCATAGAAAATAAATCAGCTTTAGTAATACTCGTAATAACATAAGTTGCCGCTTGCCGCTAACAGCGGGACCAGCTACCGACGTTATATTATGTATAAAGGTATTTGTCCTTCGATACATTTAGAGCCCCGCCCTTTCCTACGCTACGTTTAAATCACTAACTGCTATGCAATCTGGAGTGGGACATATCCGGGTAGACTGAAAAATCTATAGAACCTAGCACAGATAAGCTACATATACGCGCTAAGGAATAACGCTTTCTACCTGACCCTTGATCGAGCTATCTAGTGAAAGTGTTCAGGTTATCACTGTAACTACCTAAGACTATCTCAGATCATCGCGGATACAGTAGTAAATATAGTAGAGAAAGTAAGGTTATCATTTTAAGTTACTAATCCTATCGCAAGCTAAGGGCTTGGCCTCGACTTCGCGAGCCAGAGCGAAGTGAGAGCGAAACGCTGCGATCCGATCTCTCCCTTTACAAGTTGCTCGCTCTCTTTCGGACAAGACATTTCGGTGCGCGTGGCAGCGAGAAAGCGAAACAGAGATTGAGATCGGAAGCGAGGTCGCTTACTATGGACCTCATAAGAAGACTCAAAGTCACCCAAATGCAAGAGGGCTATGTTGGGAGTTTCTCCGCGCGATCGCATCAGAAATGCTAAACTAAATTGGCAGTGGGTGGGGCACATTGCAAGTAGAACCGATGGCCTTGGGGCGGAAAGTTTCTCGAGTGGCGACCACGTACCGGAAGGCGCAGCGTGGGCAGGCCCCCTACATTGGACTGATGACCTGGTAAAAGTCGCGGGAGTCCGCTGGATGCGGGTGGCGCAGGACCGGTCATTGTGGCACTCTTTGGGGGAGGCCTATCCAGCACTGAACATCTTTCGGCTGATAGCATTCAGATTCATGCATTACATACCCAAAAGTTAAGTTCAGAATCGAAGATACCGGTTTGACCTAAATCTGCTTTAAAAATAATAAAACAATACTTAATTTCCATAAATCCGGTGTAAACCAGCGCGCACGCATGTGACCGAGATGAGCGATGACAACGCTGAGCTAAGCCGCATAGTTGTGCCTACTATACACACTGCCAGAAACGTACTGCGTGAAATACTAATACTGACTCCATTTTTTTATACAACGACGGTGGTAAGCAAGCGTACGGCCCGCCTGATGGTAATTCGCTTGTCCAAGATTTTGTCGCTTTTGCAACTAAATCGTAACATCATAACTTGCCTTGTTCTTGCAAGTCTTTGACCAACTTCCCGCAGTCCAATTTAGACGAAATTTTGAATGATTATTGATGAAAATGCAATATGGTACTAAAAGCCAGTCTGATGATGGGAACGGAAGGCGGCCATAGCAATCCCAAAAGCTCAAGCATTATGCAGTATTAATTGCCATTTGGATGTACTTAACGTACGTACAGTCACCGGCATCAATATCTGCCGAAACAAAGCCGGCAAAAATATCTGACACGTCCTTATGGCATTGGACATAGAGTCGTGTCAGATATTTATGCGTGCTATGTTGTGGCAGATCTTATTGCTGGTGACTGTACAATGCTTTACGTGTTCGAAAGTGCCTTCGTTCATACATACATTAGTATACTTTGAGTGTCTATGCCAACCACTGCTTGGCACCCTTTCCATCCCTGTGTCACGTAAGCCGAGTTCAACGACCGTCTGAGGTCCAACCTATTGGAAATCGAATTTCATTGTGGTTCACGCTATTGTATGTAAACAGGGTAATGGATAATGTTTCAGATACTGAGATACTGGTCGGGTTAGACGCAGTCGTTGGGTGCAAATGCATTTTTAGTGTCGGAGTTTTAACCGATTTCTCCATTTTCTGTTCTAGACACCCCCTTGATTTCGAATTTTAAAAAAAGATTGCCTAAATTGCTTTGGTATTTTTATCAAGGCAGCCCTTACTTCGCTTGGTAACCACAGTTGCATCAGTTTAGATTTGCGCGAAATTGGCAACTATGATTGCCACAAGTAAACTAGGGGGTTCTCTATTCGACTGTATTTTTAAATAGCAAGGAACTGTTATGGGAATAAGTGAATGTTTTTATCGCATGTGCACAAACCTTACACTTCCTTCTCACTTATTTCTTTATGCATTCCAAATAAATTGTTAAAGAACTTCGCCATTGATTGATCGTTTTTTTTTTAAAGTCGTAAGCTGTGTCTTGGACAAGCGGAGCGATCAGCGGCGTGGAACTTGCGTCGGAAATCGCTTAAGGCGCCGTAGGTTCATGGTCTTCTCTCCCTCTCACTGAGCATAAACGTGAGCGAGATGGAAGTGCGTGCCTCCTATAAAAGTTGTTTTTTAACCCATATCAGACGCATTGTATTGTATCAAAAACTCTGTTTGCTTAACTTCGCTGAACCTACGGCGCCTTAAGCATCAAACATGCCTTTGCTTAGGCAGATTGAGTAAAACAAAAGTCGTCTTTCCTGGCCTCTATGGTTAAGGGCTTCCAGCATGCATATACAAAAATCAATTCATTTCATGAAATCATACAAAAGGAGAAGGTGTTTCTTTATGCGTTATTTAATATTTATTTATATTGGGATTTTAACATAAACTTACCCTTTTTAACTTTGGCAATCTCCACAGAAGAGACGCGTACCTAAGTCTCGGTATGACTTTGGGTTAGCTATAGTTTTTATTTCCTCTCCAATAATACATTTGGGTTTTAATAATCTATCCCATTTCCCGTAATATTCAATATATTTCTTACCGGTCTAATCCAAATAAGGTCCAGTTTTCCCTCTGGGTCGGAAGGTCAGATGGTATCGCTTTCGTAACAACTATACTAAATATTGGAATTAACCGGGAATAACGCTGGGAGGATGATGATTAAATATCTTTCTTGACTGTACTGTGGTTCCATTGTTTCTAGAGCAATCCATAGATTATATGTGGTGCCCGTTAACTCGGTATACCGGAGGACCTCCAGAAGACCTGAACAATTTGAACGAAGAAGCCCTTAAGTCGATTAATGCTCTGTAGATTAATTTATGATTTTCTATCTGACTTTTGAATTGCCACACGAATGAATACATAAATATGTGATGAGATATACTATAGCATTTCTATGGTTTAATTGCCGTTTAAGTGTCAGCTAGTTTTAGCTTTTAAGAGTAGCTTTGAACTGTCCAGTATAAAGTGAGCTCCAAATACCTCAAGAATTAAAATCCTTGACTGTACATGACAGCATATTATATGTAACGTGTGAGCTTGTACATGCTTACGATATAAATATTTTAATTAAATAACTTGCCCATAAACCAAACCAATTGCCGTTAAACGCAGGTGTAAACGTTAATGACCGAATTAATTATAAAACAATAGGCCATTCCTTACCTGATAGCAGATCATTCACTCCCAAGG
Source organism: Epinotia demarniana (assembly GCA_945867215.1). Taxonomy (NCBI): domain Eukaryota; kingdom Metazoa; phylum Arthropoda; class Insecta; order Lepidoptera; family Tortricidae; genus Epinotia; species Epinotia demarniana. The sequence continues at coordinate 9,551,345 of OX244281.1, forward strand.
ACCGAAAGTTACCCACAATGCAAGAATGGTCTCAAGGAAGGTCTGCCTACGATTTATGGGCTGAGGGTAACAAAAGGACCCTTAGGATGCCGCCCTGAACGCCTTAATTTCCTGTGAAATTTTCGTGTGGCATAGAATTCCCAGAGTTTTCCATTTTCGCCCTTGTGCCTATAGGCCTAAGGTCTATGTCATGCGTGGATAGAGTATGATGGAAGGTTTTTTTTATAATGGTAGGCCTTTCTTTGTTGTTTGACGTTCCAAGCATGTGTGTTTAGAGGTTTATGGGCGTAATTTGCTTGTAATTAGTACATTTGAGAATTTTAGGTTCTCTGTACACATTTCACGTGTGTGTTGTTGAAGATATACACATGAATATTACATAAACATGTGAAATAGTTCCATGGGTGATCAGTAGACAGTCTTTCTACGACTTTGCTTGTTGCATCATGTCATTTTCGGATTTTTCGCAGTACAGTGCAATAATATGGGTGCACTGTACAGTTAGGGCTAGTAATATAATATACGTACATGAATATCTTTTTTTTATGTGATAGGAGGCAAACGAGCAGACGGATCACCTGATGGTAAGCGATTACCGCCGCTCATGGACACCTGCAACACCAGAGGTGTTGTGAGTGCGTTGTCGGCCTTTAAGATGGGAGTACGCTCTATTCTTAATTGAAGGTTTGAAGGTCGTATCGGTCCGGAAATACCGCAGGCGACAATCCATGCAAGGCAGGATATCTGTACAGGACTTGTCAATAGAGTCCTATACAAAAGGCATGTACATATATTTATATCCTTTTTTTATGTACGTATATTAATTAACACCCCGGACTGTACCTCTCCTTTACATATCGTACGATCGAGCTTGCAAAGTGTTGAATAATTATGTATACGCGTCGTTTTTACGTCATGTTTAATCTGCTATACGAAAGCGACAAGGTATCACAGTGTTCAGCTACTTATGAGTTCGACTGTACTAGTTTTCGCGTTATTCGTATAATATATAATTTTTCGATGTATATAACTATTTATTTATTGCTATCTAAATATATAAAAGAAGAAGCTGACTGACTGACTGACTGACTGACTGACTGACTGACTGACTGACTGACTGACTGACATATCAACGCACAGCCCAAACCGCTGGGTCTACGGATTCCAAATTTGGCACGTAGGTTCCTTATAAGGTGTAGGGGAGCACTAAGAAAGGATTTTTCAAAACTCACCCCCTAACGGGGTAAAACGGGGGTCCAAAGTTTGTATGGGGGAAGCACTATTTTTTGAACTACAGACTTAAAACTTTGTAGGAAGATTACTTATTAAGATACAAAAAAAGCACTTTCAGCGTTTTACAAAATTCCACCCCTAAGGGGGTTAAATAGGGGTGCAAAGTTTGTATTCAAAACTACTGGGACTACAAACTTAAAATTTACACCAGACCTTCCTTTTATGACGTAGGCAAGGGATAAGAAAGGATTTTTGGAAATTTTATCCCTAAGGGTGTTAAATAGGGGTGCAAAGTTTGTATGGGAGAAACATTATTTTTTGTACTAGAGACTTGAAACTTTGTAGGGATATTACTTATTAAGATGCAAAAAAGTTCTTTCAGCGTTTTAGAAGATTCCACCCCTAAGGGGATTAAATAGGGGTGCAAATTTTGTATTCAAAGCTACTGGGACTAAAAAATTGAAATTTACACCAGACCTTCCTTTTATGACGTAGGCAAGGGATAAGACGGGATTTTTGGAAATTCTATCCCTAAGGGTGTTAAATAGGGGTGCAAAGTTGGTATGGGTGAAACATTATTTTTTGTACTAGAGACTTGAAACTTTGTAGGGATATTACTTATTAAGATACAAAAAAAGCTCTTTCAGCGTTTTAGAAAATTCCACCCCTAAGGGGATTAAATAGGGGTGCAAATTTTGTATTCAAAACTACTGGGACTAGGAACTTGAAAATTACACCAGAACTTCTTTTTAAGACGTAGGCAGGGGATAGAACAGGATTTTTGGAAATGCTATTCCTAAGGGGGTGAAATGGGGGTCCAAAGTTTGTATGTGGGAACATTATTTATTGAACTGGAGACTTAAAACTTTGTAGGAGGATTACTTATTGATACCAAAAAGGTACTTTCGGCGTTGTATAAAATTCTACCCCTAAGGGGGTTAAATAGGGGTGCAAAGTTTGAATTAAAAACTACTGTGTCTAGAAACTTGAAATTTACACCAGATTTTCCTTTTATGACATAGGCAAGGGATAAGACGGGATTTTTGAAAATTCTGTCCCTAAGGGTGTTAAATAGGGGTGCAAAGTTTGTATGGGAGAAACATTATTTTTTGTACTAGAGACTTGAAACTTTGTAGGGATATTACTTATTAAGATACAAAGAAAGTCCTTTCAGCGTTTTAGAAAATTCTAACCCTAAGGGGGTCAAATAGGGGTGCAATGTTTGTATGAGGTAAACATTATTTATTGAACTAGAGACTTGAAAATTTGTAGGAAGATTATTTATTAGGATACAAATAAAAATATCCTTAGCGTTTTTAAAATTCCACCCCTAAGGAGATTTAATAGGGGTGCAAAGTTTGTATTCAAAACTACTGGGACTACAAACTTGATATTTACACCAGAACTTCCTTTTATGACGTAGGCGAGGGATAAGACGGGACTTTTGGAAATCCTATCCCAAAGGGGGTTAAAAAGGGGTGCAAAGTTTGTATGGGAGAAACATATTTTTTTGTACTAGAGACTTGAAACTTTGTAGGAATATTATACTAAGCTACAAAAAAGTACTTTCAGCGTTTTATAAAATTCTTCCCCTAAGGGGGTTAAATAGGGATACAATGTTTATGGAGGGGAAACATTATTTATTGAACTAGAGACTTAAGACTGTTTAGGAAGATAACTTATTAGGATACAAAAAAAGTAATTTCAGCGTTTTATAAAATTTCACTGCTAAGAGGGTTAAATGAGGGTCCAAATTTTGTATAAGGGAAACTTATTTTTAGCTACTACGTACTTAAAAACTTTGTGGACAGATTACTTATTCATATACAAATAAAGTGCTTTCAGCGTTTTTGAAATAATTACACCTAAAGGGGTTAAAAAGGAGGTCCAAAGTTTGTATGGAGAAAAAAGATTAGTTAGACAATTTTATTCGAGAATTCACAGGATAATTCCTAACGATAAATGAGTAAACAAGTGTTTCCGGTTTTTTGAGAATTCAACCCCTAAAAGGAGACATGTGGTGACAAAATCTGAAAATCAACATCGGCATCTATTGTTTTACATTCCAACGTGGCGTCTAAATATCAATATGGGCGTTGTTATTACGGTTTTTTGGGAAGTTAATAACGAAAATCACATAGATGTTGAAATGTAATGTTGTGGACATGAAAATTCATGAAAATATTTGTGCCAAATAGCAAATCAATCGGTCCAGTTTTTTTCGTAGCAAATCGGTTGTAACAGACGGACTGACAGACAGCCACACGTGATCCTATAAATAAGGGTTCTATTTTTGCTTTTGAGGTATGGAACGAGACCCGCATTATATAGGGTTATAGGTTTTAAAGTTTGTATTTGGTGCCATCTCGATCGTCAGCAATCGGTACCTAGGCGAGTGCGGGCGGCGCGGCGGGACGGGAGGGTAGGAGACATTGGGAAAGTGCCTGCATCCGTAATAAGTACATTCAAGGTGCTGCACGAAGATCTGCTTACTTTTAATAAGTTAAGCATTTTGGCCGCCGTTAAATTAAAACAAATTTTTGGGTATATATGTTAAATACTGGTTCGAAAAGCATGGAAAAAAAATCTTAGGAAACAAGCCTATATAGCAATGTCCAGGCCACAAATTTGACTTGAAATTCGTGGAGATATTTTGGTATTTCAACATTAGTGTTCATGAACATAAAGTAGCTTTTATTCCAGAGGACAGATTCTCATTAATCATGATTGTAAATTTAATAACAGAAATACGTACATACATACATTGACGCCTTTATTCCCAAAAGGGGCAGGCAGAGCACATGAACTTTATGTTCCAGCGCCGTTTTTAGCATGAATGTGGGTATAAAAGATCGACAAAAAGTGATATTGCTTAGGTTGTTAGCCCATCACCCACAACACACTTCAACCCTGCTCTCTTAATCGACTTTTACGACACACACGGGAAGAAAGAGGGTGGTGAAATTCTAACCCGCCACCACACGGGCATAAATATAATAGTAAATAAAAATTAATTTACCATAATGGGTTATGACGAAGGGTTATTAGTAGGGGAAGTTAGTAGTAGTAGGTTAGTTGGCGGCGTAGCAATTCAACAATTATTGGAAAATTACTTTTACTACGCGGGCGAAGCCGCGGGCAAAAGCTAGTAAGTATATATATTGTCGTCTTGCATCCATAGTTCAAGCTTTGTTTAGGTTAATTTGTGTCAACCCCCAAATATTTATTTATTTTCTGTGTCACGGCGACATATACTACCCGTCTCTTTCTGAGCGTTCTGATTTGAAAGATACTCATATTCTTTCTTACCGCGACACAGCTCGCGGGCTGTCCTCTGCAGCGAGAAAAGCAGAGTTCACTATTTTTGACAGGAATGAATGCTCTGAATCTGCCCTTTTTAAGATTTGATTATTTAAGTTAACCAATCTAAACAATTAGCGCACTTACCATAAACAAATGAAACTACATAAAACACGAAACAATCAATCATTTCACCAATAATCCGTCTCATTTATGGGTACGACGGCGCCAAAGATACACAGTTCCGGACCTTATTCCGTTATAATAAGGCACACAATTTCTGACGTGGTACAAAAATATCGCAATTAATCTTAAATCCACCAACAAGTTTTGGGGTGAACGACCTCATTTGGGGCCGCTGATTGATTACGTGTTTTTCTGTTTGTCAAAAGATTTTCTGCACTGATTGGTCCTTAATGTTTTCGTTGCCTGTTGCTTTGATCATTATTTCGGTGGAGTATGGAAATAGGGAGCTGACGATCTTAAGTATGTTTCGTATAATAATGCTTGGAAAGCTTTGGTGAGGTGGGGCACAGCGAAATGTCATCCCGCTCGAATGTGGAGCAGCCCAACTAGGGAAGTACCTCCTCCTTGCAGAAGACCACAGCCATAACAAATAACACTTAGTGTAGTAGTGTATTGTAGATCCTGGAGGTGAGCAAGGTCGCCAGAGCTCCCGAGGATGCGTTGTGTTGAGAGTGAGGGAACTTGTTCCTTCAGCTGTCAACACGGCGCGAATCCTCAAACATATCAAGGGTCGGCAACGCCAGTGTTACTCCTTTGGAGTTGTATGCGTCTATGGGCTGCGGGGTACGCTTTTTTGCCACCGTCGTTGTATAAAAAAAACCTGCTGCTGTGATGACTATGTGTAATTATAGTCTGCAAGTGACGTAGAATATGTATGGTTATAGATATACGGCACACAACAGAAATAGGAGCTCAAGGGTGCTGTGTTGTGAGCCTGGAATTTTCATTTGTTTCTAGTTTTCAACACAACGAAGCCACAAATCAATAAAGGGTCTTCTCTTGAGTCGAAGGTGTCCATAGGATAAGGTATACTCATCAGGCAGGACGTCTGATTGTTTTCTACCGACTTGGTATAAGTAGGACTGACAAATTACGATAGTATTCCATAGATCTTTTTCCAATGTGCTTTGATCAAAGATATTGTATGATTTTACCAAATTTACTAGAAACTGACATTTGATCAAATATTACGAATGACATCATCCTTCTAGCATTATTCCCGGTAATGCCCCTAAAGGAGCCCGGGTCCGCTTTGACACCTAATCCCAAGATTTGGCATAGCCACTAGTTCTACGAAAGCGACTGTCATCTGACCTTTGAACACAAAGGGAAAACTAGATCTTATTGGGATTAGACCGGTTTCCTCGCGATGTTTTCCTTCGACGAAAAGCTAACAGTAAATATTCCGCATAAGTTCTGAAAAACTCATTGGTACGAGCCGGGATTTGAACCAACGACTGCCGCTTGACAGCCGCATGCCTGAACCACTAGGCCACCGTAGCAAATATTACGAATGAGATTTAATTCAAAATGACTACGGAAATAGTATATTTTTTTTTACCAACATTGGACAAGAGGAAAATCACCCAGCCCAAAGTTTGAATCGAGTTTTTATAAATAATCATCATCCTCCCAGCGTTATTCCCGGTTGTTCCCTAAAGGAGCCCGGGGTCCGCTTTGACAGCTAATCCCGAGATTTGGCATATGCACTAGTTTTACGAAAGCGACTGCCATCTGATCTTCCAATCCAGGGGAAATATTAGACCTTATTGGGGGATTACATAACGGTTTCCTCATTATTTTGGGTTTTGATAAATAATATCATCTTTAAAATATGGAAGTTTTTGTCAAGATATTCTGACTCATTTGTACACACCCTAATAGTCTAAGCCAGACTTAGAGAATTACAGACATAGATATACCTCATACCTCATGGGAAGGTGAAATTCGGCCGAGCTTACTGCGGACTCTTAATTATATTTATATCTGAGACTCAAGGTAGTTTTCCTAAATAAAATATCCTCTTTGCGAAATACATTAATCGTATTGTGCGGTCCTAAACATCCCACAAATTCCTTAATCAAAATACAAAATGTCATCCACATTCAGTTTAAAACAAGTTCTAATTTATCTCAAAACTTCGAAACTTGGCCAATCCTTATACCCGTCCCGCTCCCTCCTATTGTGCGTCGTCGGCCGTCCTTGTCGCTCCTTATAATTAATAATGTATGAAAGTCGCCGAGACGCCATGTATCATCGAGGTGAGTCGTAGGGTTGACAAAAACGGTTTTATTTAACGGTTAAGGGTTCAGTACATTCATTTTAATTTTGGTAGTGGTGAAATAAGATCATCATCATCGTCATCATATCAGCCGAAAGACGTCCACTGATGGACATAGGCCTCCCTCAAAGAGTGCCAAAGTGACCGGTCCTGCGCCACCCGCATCCAGCGGTCGCCCGCAACCTTTACCAGGTCATCAGTCCACCTTGTGGGGGGCTTACTCACGCTTCGCCTTCTGGTACGTGGTCGCCACTCTAGAACCTTTCCGCCCCAACGGCCATCGGTTGTATGTGCTTTGTGCCCCGCCCACTGCCTCTTAAGTTTAGTGAAATAAGATGGATCAATCGAATTGTGAGTTATTATTATGCACGAGCTTTCGCCCGCGACTTCGTCTGCATGGGCCCGGGATAAAAACTAGGTATCCTATTTCCAAGCTATAAACTATCTTCGTGCAATTTCATCCAATTCAGTTGAGCCGTTTAAGCGCGATTGAGTAATAAACATCCAACCATCTAAACATTCAATCCAAACCTTCGCATTTATAATATTAATAGGATAATCCTTTCAATGCGCATGAATAATATTACTGCGCCACGTACGCCAAATTTTTGCTACAAAGCGAGAAATAGCTACGGCGCAGTGCTGCGGAACCGCACAATGAAACAATTGATAGGTCTGTTTGTCTCTTATATTTCGTATTCGATATTAGTTTAATATGTTGCGCGCATTCGCTTTTCCAGACAAGTGTCATTATTAAGTTTTCATTTTACAGTATTCCTGCAGTTCGATTACATAACGCATTGTACGTACGTTAGGTAGATCTAAATGTCAATTTTATATGGAAAACTGACAGTTGGACTGTCCCAACACGCGTTCAAAACGATACGTGATTACTGATTACCCCTTAGTACTGCAATAGCAGAAGTGTGTGAAAAAAATGAAATATTTAAATATTCTTAAATATACGACCAAGGAACCCCTGAAAGTTTAATTATTAATGTAACTTTAAGAATACTGTTACATTAATATGGAATAGCCGCATAATGTATGACATTAAGTTTCTTGGCATTTAATTAGTCATTTTAAGAGCATTCATGTTTATTACATGAGGTCATGTATGTAGACGAATAACTTTAGAGAACTCTTAACGTGACTACATTCTTTATTTGAAATTGAAATCTATACTATTGACATAAAGTCTCATTGCCAATGGTATTGCCGAACGTTGTAACGTCTCCCATAAGTTATCCTTTTTAGTTTAAATTTCGAACGCCGAATTAAGAGGTCTTATCAATCGCCTTTATTTAATTAAATTTAGACTTTAATGTCTTTGGAATAGGACACCTTTTTCAATTATGTCCCAGCGCAAGTCTTTCCGAAAGGGACGCCGTTTGGTTCTCTTTTACTGATTGCTTCTTAAGATTAAGAAAGTAGTGTCTTTTGCAATTAGCAAGTTTTTAGGTACAAATAAATACGAATACAAAGCTAACTGAAGAATGATTACAAATTAACTTGATGTGTTTGGATTAATTAAAACAAATTGGACGAAGCAGCCGACTGCTAATATAAATTTAAAATCTGCGACGTGTGTTGACAGGAGTATAAAATAATAACTCATTTAAACCTACTTGTGATTTAAGCTTACTTTTCATATACTTAACAAAAATACCAGACTGGCTTTTCCGGGCCAATCCATAAATAAACGAAGCTTTCTAAATTCTGAATCATCAAAAAAAAAGAAGACCTACTCTTAGAAGGAAATTTGCGTGATTTCTGACAAAAAAATCTTTTTAAGAAGAGGATATTTGCGTAATTTCTGACTGCCATTGCTGACGCTACGTCGGAAGAGTTTTATGAAGTTATCTCACGTTTTTATATAATTACACAGGGTGACCCTCGTGAGCCTGAAGGGTTGGCTTGTGAACATTCATAATTAATTTCACCACATTGCTCACGTGCTCACAAACATGTATGCACACCTTGGTGGTGCTTTGAGGTGAAAAGCAATGTAAAACAACCAATTATCAAGTTCGAAAATATAATGTATTGTATTAAAAGTCAAATCATTACGCTCCATATCATAAATGATAAATTGATAACTTTTGCACGTGACTTCGTCCGGAATGAACTTGTTAATTTTACTCCTATATTAAACCTCCCATCCCCATTTCACCTTCGAGTATGATGTTTTGGGATAAAATCTATCCTGTATCCTTTTTCGTGACTTGAAGAATAAAACGTAACAGACAAACATGGAGGCAGAGATTTTTATTTACTGTTAATATAAGTGCAACAGACTACATAGAACTATTTACGAAGCTATGTACCTCTAGTTGTATTGTTATATATCTGATTATTTATATACTTAATTTGAACTACAGAAGCCAGCAGTAAATCATTGCGAATGGCGTTATTATGCGATACGCCATGATTAATGTGATAATTAAGCATATTAGGCATAATTACCGGTGCCCCACAATAGAGTTCCTAAACGAGATCTTGCACAGAACTATGCAAAGTAGGCAGGTCTATACCTGCCTACTAATAACATCTATATATCTATATATATAGATGTTATTGTTGGGGAATTATTTGAATAACTGCTTGTGATATAGCGACTAAAATGACGATTGGAAGAAATGTGTCCTATTTATTTTATTAAATTTCGCTATTCAAAGTACAAGTAGAGAGAAATTTATTCATAGAAAGGAGAAAATTGAAAGTGGGCAATAGTCCATTAAAAGCATTATCATTCTGTAACTAACAAAAATGCTGAAAATTAGTTCGTTATGAAAAGTTGTTTGGAAACCTGAGTAAACATTCGGTCTTACCGCCAAAAGGCAATTCCTGCCACCCTTAGTTTAACCAGCACTAACTGCACACTTCCACCCCCAAGTTACTACCTTCCCGGGCTCTGCTTACTAAGGTTTAGTGTTCATTTGTGCTGAGTGTACGTAACTCCGGAATTATGTCAGAGCTCTGAAATTTCACCTTAAACTTGCCCAATATGTGTAAATGAAGGCTGGGCTTAGGATTTCTAGTTCAACGAGTTAATTCGGCCATTCTGCGAACTTTGGTTTATGTCTGCTATATTGTTACCTAACATGGACATATAACAACTACATAACAAGTAAAATACGAACATGTCAAAGAGCCATGGAACGAAGTATTTTAAATATAAAACGGAGTGACCGGAAACGTAATACCGATATAATAAAAACAACAAATGTAATAGACGCGGTACAACACTGTTTATTTAATCGTATGGCATATATTATTTTGGCCTTTAAAGTTTGTCACTCTTTAGTACCACCCTGGAGACACTTGCAGGTTTGTGGTAGGTAGCTCCTGCGGACGCGAGTAACAGTTGTCCCCCCTTTGTCAAGTGAGTGGGCAAGTCGACTGTTAGAACTTCTTAAACCGCCCGAACGCCTCTTACTCGGCTTAACGATTACTGTCATAGAGAGCAACCGGGATCAACTGCTTAGCGTGCCTTCCAAAGCCCGAAAGCGCTCATTTATATTAACCACTCAAACATCAGGCGGTCACCCATCCAAAGGCTGACCGCTGCCATCTTTGCTTAACCTGCGTTATCATTTCCGACTCGCAGGCGCAGCTGGGCTATGAGCGCTTCAACACTGTAAAAAACTTAAACGGAAATGGGCGGGCCATGTGGCACGTATGAGCAAACAAAAACGGACAAACAAAGTAACTACGTGGACAGGACCAGTTGGTAAACGAAGTAGGGGAAGACCAAGAGAAAGGTGGACAGATGAGTTAAATAGAGTGACTGGAAAGGATTGGTTACTAGTAGAGAGGTCCTTAGTAAATAATAAAAATAAATAATTTATTGTATACTTGCTATAAATAAATATATTATATACTAAAATTCTAAAACCATTGTTTTCTCGGTAAATTCTAGACCGATTAAAGAAATAAATAAATAAATATTAGGGGACAATCTTACACAAATCGATCTAGCCCCAAACTAAGCAAAGCTTGTACTATGGGTACTAGACGACGATAAACATACTTATATAGATAAATAAATACTTAAATACATAGAAAACAACCATGACTCAGGTACAAATATTCGTGCTCATCACACAAATGAATGCCCTTACCGGGATTCGAACCCATCAGGACCTCTTGCTTCGTAATCAGGGTCACTACCAACTAGACTAAAGCGGTCGTCAAATGTTTTAATACTCTGCATATTGGTCAAAAATACCCTAATAAACGTGTAGTGTTCGTCTATGTCCACAAGCTGGGGACACCCTGTATTAGAAGGCTTGATGTATCTAAAGATGGGCCACCAAAGCTGATAGGGAGCGCAAGCGAAGCTAGCAATGCTGTTTGTGGATTCCTTCGCACATCGCTCGCACTCTGCTGGATATGCATGTTTTATGTCAAAAACAATGCCGAATTGCACCCTAAACGTGTTTCAGAGCCTTTGAGATTTTATTACTATACTGTAAAGGGGTGTAGGCTCAAAATATGATATTACTTTAAAAGAAAGAGGGCAAAGAAATATGCCTAATCACGAAGATGCCATTCAAATATCTCAAAAAATTACGAAGCTACAACCGTTTTAATGTTGCTTGTAACATCACGATCTTCGAGCTTCATAGTAAATGACAATCGTTTCATATGAAGGTGGGTTTTGCGGAAAAGGGAACCCCACTTAAAACTTTGGACACTCTATGTGATTATTTACAGTGTTCGAGATTTGGAACTGGTCTTTTGACACATCGCGACACCCATATAACGTAAATTGGCACTGTTCATCGAAATAATAAAAAAAGTTTGAATCGCTTCCGAGTTACAAAACAAAGTTCAATCTCCATGCACGCTCTTTTTAGCACTTATAAAATGATTGTAATATTTTTTTACGGCTTATTTGTGTAGAAATTAGCATTGAAAACTCGGTATACAAACCATTACGTCCTACCTACGACTATTTCTTTTTAAATTTAGTGATATACTGCTTTAATCGTTTGGAGTCTGTCAATTTAGAAATAAATCGATATGAATCAAATAATTGTGAATAGGAAAATAACATTATTTAATTACTGTTACGATAATACGAAATAAAATGACATCGATCGAAACCGACATATTTGATTGTGCAAAATGTTCCCTTTGAAAATATGGCATTGATTTCTGCACGGCGCGCGAGCTCTCTCAATTTTCCTCGCACTATCAGTCTCTCCCTTTACTTACTTACACTTGTGTTAGCAGACGACAGTGTATAGGCTCTCTATTTGATTTCCTAAAAATGATTATTACACAGTAATCAATCGATTCCTTTTATTAGCCATCATCAATCGTAATCGGATATTATGACAATCGATTTACCCTAGCCACATCACTCTTTACATCATATTGGAACTGTCCAAAGACCAGTCCCAAATCTCGTATACTGTAACCTCCTACATTGCTTTTTACTCCATTTCACAACATTCGTAATCCTTTTACAAGAAAATACATAATTATTGTTTTTTTATGTCTATCTATACCCCCATTGTTTGATGTCGTCAAAATTGTCTAAAACATGTTTTACAGTTGGTAGCGTCAGATGTAATCAAGCGTAATGAGACATACATAAGTGGAATGAGACATACATAGGAGGAATGAGACAAGATTAAATTTTAATAAACAATCGTAAATCCAAAACCCTCTTAAAAACTAAATCCTATCCAGGTAAGGTTGACTGTGATTTTGGATTACATTTCCATTGTTGGAGAATTATATATTGTTTTATTACCTTACTGTACTGTACATCTGACTTTTTTTATTTCTCATTGCATCGTAAACGGATTTAAAAACATTCCCTTCTGTTCACAGGTACGAAAACACACCCCGACAGCTCACAGACAGGTATCCTGACACATTCAATTTACCACCCTCCCATAATCAATTTAGGGCTTAAAGTCCGTTGGCTTAATTGATGGAATTTATCATCGTAGAGTAGGCAAATCCCGTATTAAAAGTCTATGGACCGTACGTTATCCAATTCCGGGACATGGCAATCGTTTTAGCTGTGGCGTCTGTACGCCAACATCTGATTAAAATAATGCATGTATTTATAATGAGGTGACAACAGTAGCTGTAAAAATATGAGACTTAAGTCTTGGATTAAATGTGCATTACTTTTGCGTTAAAACGTGGATGATTCAGGTTAACCCCATAACGCTCTTAACAATTATCTACGTATGGTAGCGAACAGTATCGCAATAGTCATATAACACCAAAATTAAGATTCTTTCGACATGAGACCCCGATTCATCTAAAGCCTGAATTGGAATGAAGAACTTATGAAGATTCTCATTCACAAAACTTAACATTTGAGTTCATTAGTTAAACTAGGTTTGATGGACGTTTATGAACTAGATTCGAGATTAAACATCTGATCAAGTTGCCTTTACTAATCTGGGAAAAATATTTTCAGTTCCGAACAATAAGTAAGCTTATATCAAAATTATTGCTCGCTACCATAGATTTCCCATGAAAATATAAGATCTTGTGTCGACTACCTCTCGTCAGTAGCATTCAACCGGTTAAAATAGCTCAGAAGCTTCTTCGATGGCATCGCAAACTTTAACGCAGCCAGTCTCAGTGGAAATTATTTTGTAAGCGCTCCAGTACGCGTGGGTATTTGGTCTCTTACCATTGTTAAAATAGTTTCTCTATAGAAAGTCTATGTATCTGTTGTAATGGCATAAACCTTCTTGTTTTTGTTAGGTACACACAGTACAGGTCGATTCACGAAAGCTGGCGCGAGATTTGACAGAATTTCTATGAAAATAGCTGTCACTCAGTAGAAATCTCGCGCCAGCTTTCGTGAATCGACCTGTACAGGTAAAAGGTATACGTACCTGAGTTTATTTGAGTTGCCCGATTGCATCCATTTAAAAGGCAACCGTCCATTTGAAAAGTAGAAGATTCCAAATAATGTTTTATGTGCTGTTTACACTTTGTTTAGTGTTTAGTACGTGTTCATACATTAGCTGCATGTGCGAGTAGCTTTTGTATGGACTCGCACTAATCACTAATCAGTGTGTATACAGGCCCTTATAAAAAGTCGACCACATTAAATAATCTCAACCGTAAACGTCCCAATGTTGGACACCTTGATGCCTAAAAGTTGTCACCTCTATTGTAATGAAAAGTTTGAAAGTGTTAAGTATAATGTAAATGTAAAACTATGTTTTATAAAGGATTAAATGAAAAAAATGAAAATGAAAAATTGTGGTGTCAAACCCAGAATTCGACTCGTTACAATGACACCACGAGACATCGCTAGTCTTGTTTTATATCTGCAGCCCTATATTTTTATACTTTGAGATCAGCCCCACAAAAAAAAGGGAAACGCAGCACACCTCGTCAGCGATGACAGGATAGCTTGGACTTCTTTCTAAAAGACTGACCAGATTTTGCTCAGGACACCGAAGAATAGAAAAAGAAGGGCTCAGCAATATGTATGAGGGGTTCGATATAATAATAACTTTGAAATCAAGATCTTTAAGTTGAATCTGTCTCAAAGTCTGAAGTAACAATTTAATGTGTTGTCTGTCTGTTTATTTTCATCGTAACGTAAACAACTAACACGTGGTAGGGGACATTAAGTTCAGGCCCATACGTACTATGTATGTAGTAACATGAAAAACTGTCAGAAGCATGTATGTTTCTAATTATGCTGTAGGTACGTTACACTTAGTCTGAGTAGCCAGTACTTTAATGTGCTGTCATTTTCACGAGGGTACGCCACATTTATTCGCGAAACTACTAGATCATAGTCAACTTTTTTAGGGTTCCGTAGTTGACTAGGAATATACTACTATAGTTTCGCCATGTCTGTCCGTTCGTCCCCGGATAATCTCAGTAACCATTTGCACTAGAAAGCTGAAATTTGGTACTAATATGTACATATCAATCACGCCGACAAAGTGGTAAAATAAAAAGTGGAAAATAATGTTTTATTAGGGTACCTCCCCTATGCGTAAAGTGGGGAGTGTTTTTTTTTCTTTCATTTCGACCCTAACGTGTGATATATTGTTGGATAGGTATTTAAAAATTAATAGGGGTTTAGTCAAATCATTTTTTGATAACGTTAATATTTCGGAGATAATCGATCTAGAAGTAAAAAAAATATGTGTCCGCCCCCTCTAACTTTTGAACCATAAGTTTTAAAAATATGAAAAAAATCTCAAAAGTAGAACTTTATAAAAACTTTCTAGGAAAATTATTTTGAACTTAATAGGTTAAATAGTTTTTGAAAAAAATTACAAAATAATTTGTGAACTAAGTTTGTAATTTAACCGTATAAGCAGGTGTTTATTGTACCTGTAATTTCTACAAAATCACAATGAAATGACGTGCTTTCAAATAAAGTAAAAACGGTGAAAATCGGTTCACGCAATAAAGAATTATGCCATAAAAATCATCTTCCATACTTTAAGCTCGCGCGCAATAGTTTACTTAATTTGCCGATAGATGTCGCTGTACGCGGAACGCTCATATCGTACATGACGGTGTTAAGATTTTTCCTGATTTAATGGGGTCGGAGCAGGTGCGCCCATACATTAGGTCGAAAATTTGTCGTGCACGAATTGTCTTAGTTGTCTCTGGTCTTTCGTTGTATGATAATAAAATTGTTCGCTAAGTAATTGCTTGTATTGTTCGCTAAGTATTGCTTTTTTAACGCTTAAGTGGGGACACTTACTGTGACGGACGGAAAACTACGGAACCCTATACTGAGCGTGGCCCGACACGCTCTTGGCCGGTTTTTGTTATTTATTGCTTAGAAAAAACTTACTAATTATAATATTACTACAAAACTTCGTCAAACTTCGGAGCAGTTCGTTTGCATATGCAATGCGTTTAAATGCTCTTATTTTTTGCTTACTCCACCGTATTGAAAATAGGTATGCGCCGCAATTTTACTCATCTTAATGTTTATGGCGGCGGTGACAAGGAAGAACAGAAGAGTACAAGCGCGTTGCCGGCGGTATCAAATTGAAATGCGAATGTACGTAGTCAATCAAACACTGCAGTCACGGAATAGTTTTATCTATATACATCGTTCGATACAAAGCTGAACTAACTTCAGCTAAGTTAGCGATATGATTGTCGCGGCTTATTGTCTATGCTCAATATTAGCTTCCAACTTGGCACAAGCAAGATTAATCTAGTTACATTGTATCTTACGAATTGTATGGTATTATTGTATTTAACATAGTTTTGGAGATTCATCTGCTTAGTGCGTACTTACGTACAAGTTGTACTCACCACGAAAGTTTCGGCCTTAATTACGACATGAGTCTATACAATCTGAGACATTTTACCTGTCACGATGAGAAATAAACTGTTTTACACATTTTGCTTACCCCCTAGCACACTGGGTTTTATGTCCGACGTAAAGCATTTGTCCCTCTTGCACTCGCATATTTGCCAGAATGGGACGAATGCTTTATGTGCGACATAAAACTTAGTGTGCTAGGGGGGCTGGTCTGAATAATCCTTATTCTATATTGGTACACATACGTTTTTAAATGACCACGTATGTAAATACGTTAGACACAAACGTTCGCATAACCCTCCAATATCCTTTTGATTCGATGATACCTTTTACGCTCGCTGACTCTCGCTCGATGACCTCAAACCAATCGAGTTTGCCGAGCAATGTGTGGAAAATTATTCTTCTGCCAATCACACAAGTAATGTCAATAACTAGAGAGTATTGAAAACTAGGCATTTATTACCAGTTTGTATAGGGTTTTTATGCAAACTTATACATGACCATTTTTGTCCACTTTATGATCAGGTGTGACGTAATCGTAATAATACAATAGGTACCTACTCGCATAGGGAGACAATATAACATTACTTATCTTGCGCGGTAAAGCAAAGAATGTCTCAGATCTTAGATATTTGACGCCCGAACCGAATGCTTTCTTTATTACCGCCCGTGGTGAGTGCACAATTTTACGCCTCCCTGGCCAGGAAATGCGATCTTCCGTACGCGTAACGCGCATGCGCTACTTTATGGCCAGGTATCACACGAAGCGGTATAAGCTACAAAATTATACGTATATATAATAAAAAAGTATACGTACGTCGTCCCCTGACTATATAGTAAGAGGAGATTTACGCATGTAGCGGATGTGACGTAAAATTATCTGTTGATTCCAAACGCTAATTTTAACATTGTAATGACGCTTAAACCAAAACACTCCCATTTATCACTCAACGTGCGAAATCATAATATCAACATTATATATATATTAATACAACCCGACCCGTGCGACCTCTCTTCGACCCAACTAGTGTCCCTAATAAATTACAAGCCAATCCTAACTTGGTACGCAGATCTCATTGGTTACAGATAATCATTAATTTAATTGAGTTTGGTTTCCAATGGTTACTCACTTTGGCGGCGAGGATGATTTAGACACTGCTAGTTAGGATTATACTAGGAATTACACATTAAACTTCATAGAGCAATTCACCACATTCGTCATTTCAGTCTTTATTTTACACAAAGCGTTTCTTCATATACATTAGGTACATTTTTCATATGCGGGACGCTACAAGGTCTGAAAGTGATTTTTATGATCCAGGTTGCATATAATTACGAATAGAAATTAAACACTTTTGTGTAAAAACGAAGTCCGTTTGCGCAGATTTACGAATAGCAAGAAACGCTTTTAACAATCCGCATTTTGCTAGTGTTTGTTCGTCTACTCGCCGCCATATTTGTTAGGCATTACAGATGCAGACATTAGAGCTTTCGTCAGCCCTTTGTCAACGCATTTCGCGCGAATTATGCGCGAAAAAATGCGAAATTATAACCCTAAAAACCATTACCGCACATGCGGTGCATTGAGTCGGAGTGAAGTGGGGGTGGCGCCCCCCTTTCGGTGGGCAGACGGAGGGGAAGTAATCCCGTAATTATCAGCTTAGCTCGAGACACTCACAGGTGGAAACTGCTGGCTACGTGGACTTTCGGCCAGTGACAAATGTGCACGTCTGATAATTGATTTATAAGGGCTTAAGCAGTAATAGGGTTAAGTTTTAGTGGCTTTGGCGAAAGCGGATTTTCGGATGCGGGATTTTTGGTGGAGTTTTGTCTTTGCTTAATGAGGTGGCTATGTTTGGTGCTCTGATAATCCAGTGAAGCTTTACTTGGATTGTTTGCTGTACTACGATGGTGGCAAACAAACATACGCCTGATGGTAAGCAGACACCGTAGCGTCCATAGGGACGCTTTTATTCCAGAAGAATCACACGCTCGGTGCCGACTTGAATTGCATTCCGATTTCAATACAATCATCATCACATAGTTGCAAATTAGATGCTCCCAAATTCATAATATCACTAATCGTTAAAGTGTGTTTAGATATTTCTCAATAACCTTGTTGTAGTCGAGATATTTCTTAAATGTTTGGATATCATTGTTTCTGAACTGTTTCACTTCACTCCCCACATACAACGCGGAGAAACAAAACAGACACACTAAAAACCGTTATAAAATAAGCCCATACAATCACCAAACATAAACACGGAACAATTACTACTGCACCGAAAATAACTTAAAGAAAACATGCCAAGCATTTGTTCCAGAAAACACTAAAAGTATCAGAGGAAGCATAAAAGTCGACGCGTTAACAAAACGCATAAATCGAATAGACTTGAACTGCGGTGGTGCTTACGACCCGCTCGACTCGATGTCGAAATCGATTCCATGTTTCGATTGTTCCCATAGACAAGATAAAGTCGCAGCGTAAACATGATCCACGTTCTTTTTTCAAACCCAGCCGTGTTCTCTTTTCAAATCCGGATTGCCAGTTATAAATTACGTAAATAGTTACGTTAGCATTGTTCTACACCGCCCCCGCCTACGAAGCCATAAAAAAATCACTGAATATAGGATCTCGACCATAAATTACTGAATTAATTCACAAAACACATAGTACCGCATTCGTGGGGCTAATCGAGCGATACAAGAACCGGGGGTAGGACGCACAATTATTTTTATGGCAACACAATTTTCCTCGGCTCATTACATACATATCGCGTTATACCTGGCAACATTAACATGGCGCTCAGGGTAGGGCCGACCTAATGCCCACCGGGCACGCAAACTGGTTTTTGATTATTTCCCCAAAATTGTATCCCATTTTCACACCAAAGAAACTTCGTGTGTGCACGACTTTGGCGTTATGACGTTCGTGACCAGAGACAAATGTAGAGTGGAAGACGAAGGCGCGAACTGCATTTTAGTTGTTACGTAATTTATGTTTTCGTCTGGAGAGCAGGTAATTATGCAGTATTTAAAGTATTTTAACAGTCTTCGAAGGGCCATCATTATTCAAAATTGAAAATTATTTTTTAAAGCCAAGAATTGAAGCTCGCATTGTATATAAACGCTCCTTCGTGCCGCGCCCGGTAATAATAGTTCACGTTGTTATTGCAAAAACCTTCACCCCGCTTAATGCAAAGCCATATTTAAAACTAAAATCGTAATGAAGATATTATTCTACTATTAACCGCGAAATTACCCCAAATATTACACTAATACTTCGTGACACGCTTTACCGAAATCTTAGAAACGACAGGGTCCCATGACCACGACCGAAAGCCTTAAATCAAGAGCAATAAGGGCTATTATTGTAAATTATATGCCCTTGGCATCGCTTGCCTAACTTATCAACAGGGTCAAATCGGAGAGCCAAAGACGTAAATTTCCATCTATAATCCAGCAAATTAGTGCAATAAAAGAGAAATTTACGTAAAAATCTAATATTAGAGTAATCGGTACGGTTCGGAGGTTTACAAGCGAAATGTATATCGGATTTATAAATCAATTTTACTTCGAAGATTTTTTATCAATGTAATTTGAGATGCGAGATGTTATATTCTATTGAATCACGAATAACATTAGGCACCCCACGCATCTGACACGTTCATATTTGGTTATTTCGAATAAAATCTCTAGTAAACATATTTTATCCAAATTTGTCTTGTCTGCATATTTGTTAAACGTGAGCCAGCTAGAAGCAACGATTAGATATTTATTATATTTAATAATATTAGACCGGTAAATTGTTCTACAAACAAACTACACTAGAAATAAGTCAATTAGTTACCGTTTTATTCCATCTCTTCACCCCGAATTACGGTTTTTCGTGAAAAAAAACCGCCTTCCTTGTTTATGGCGCGATTTAGATAAAGATATTAAGAGTTAAGCACGCGGTATATCAAATTCGTTGGGCGTCAGACTTGTGTTTTTATTCGTCGCCGTCACGCGATACACGGTTGCGGAATGTAGTGCATTCGTTTAATGAAACGTTTGATTCGGCCCTCTGTTTTATGGCGTAAATAAAGTCTAATGTGCTTGTTGCTTCAGAACTCAATGGACACTAATTAATACAAGTTTGTGGTTCTCAAAAGTAAATGCCAAAGTTCATTAGTGAGGTGTTTTTTTGGCGATGAAAGCGTGGGGAGCGTCCATAGGCAACCATGTCTGTTAGCAGGCCGTATTGGTCATGGCATCAAAAAATCTT
This sequence comes from Epinotia demarniana, assembly GCA_945867215.1. Taxonomy (NCBI): domain Eukaryota; kingdom Metazoa; phylum Arthropoda; class Insecta; order Lepidoptera; family Tortricidae; genus Epinotia; species Epinotia demarniana. The sequence continues at coordinate 9,571,754 of OX244281.1, forward strand.
TGCTACTTAAGCCACAGCTGGATGTGGGCAGGACCGGTCACTTTGGCACTCTTCGGGGGAGGCCTGTGTCCAGCAGTGGACGTCTTTCGGTGGATATGATGATGTTGGTAATGAAGCCACAGCTTTCACGTGATAGGTAAAGTTAGAAACATGTGGTTATTTGGTGTGACTAATGCTCCACACGGTTTTCATGCGAAATGAAAATTTATTTATTTGTATTTGACATAAAAATGCAATAAGGAATCTTATATTGAAAACTGGCTGGCTTTTTTCGTGATATTTACATAAATGATGAAAAGCAGAAATGAAAAGAGAAGGAAATGTATGGATAGAAGTATGAGGATATAGATATCTTAAAAAGAACTTCGATTTTCTTACTCAAAATAACAAAAGTAAGCTAAGAGATATTTATATTAAATACTATAAACAGTAGGCTTGCCCAACAATAATTGACTAGTAATTATCAACGAAGCATTTATCTTTGTAAAACTCTATGACTAATTTGAGCATACATATTTAATGAAATAACACGTCTGTGCACGTGTTACACGGAATTATTAATGTTTGACGTAAACGCGGACGTCAATCCCGCTTTTAGACAAATAATTACAAAAAACCAACGACAATGATGGAGCACCTTAATAGCCCGATGCATCCGTAACCCAGTTCTCTACCTCACGTTTTCCGACCTTATCTCCCATTTTACTTTGAGAATCGGAAAACCGGAGTTCTGTTCCAAAGTGACACGTCGCAGCGACATTCGATTTTCGAACGTTCGAGAGCGTGTCAAGATCACAAGATGGCGGCCGCAGGACGACAGGCGATATCGCGCCAATTCTTTTGTGCCAGCGCGGATATATCTTCCGGGATTCTCTGATTCGAAAGGACAAAATAATCTCGTTTTCATTGCTCTGTTGTGGCGTTTTACGGGATTTCGCTTTGTTTGGTGGAGTTATGAACGGGTTAAAGTTTGAAGACAAACGATGCACTTTTGTTGCTTTATTATCTTTACTGTATGATTTTACTTTTATATCTGTGCTTTGCTTTGATATATATTATCTATCTGATGCAACTGCATTGGATTTCTTGATTTGAAACTTGTTTATCATTGTTTCAAATCGTAAATTGCAGTTTTTTACGATATTCTATCTCAAAAAATATCTAAACTGGCGACTACGTATTAAGATCTCAATAAAAAAAATACTAGGGGACAATCTTACACAAATTGAATTAACGAGACAGGGTTCACCACCCACTAGGCTACCCATTCGTCAATCCACAAATATGAATGGTTTTACATGCATAATTTAATACCTTTAATCTGTACGAAATACGCAAAATGGCTTATTACTATTAAATGCTACACGGTAATCCCTCGATTGCGTATACATTGACAACCATGTCAGATACTCCGACAGTTTTCGTTTTAAGGCAACAAGCCAAAAAAATAGTTTTCGTAACAACATATATGTATTCCAAATAACGTCGATAGTCGCATTATGTTGCCATATATAGGTACATTAACGAATGCGTCACAGAATTCTCATATATTCCAAAAACTTCTAAATTCAAACTCAACGACTTTTCAACCAAGACAGTGTTCAAAGGGTCCCGTTGCCGCCCGAAGCGAAGTCGCGTATTGAATTACTAGACCCAGGATTGTATGCCCATATACATTGACGATTGCCGGGGGCGCCCTCTGCGGGGAGAAATATTATTTCACACATTAGTACGTGACGTTGTCGACAAAAGAAAATTATTTTCCCCTGCCTCCTTTGGGGCTTGTTTACCGTTGTGCTTAAGAATACCAAGGGTGTACTGTTTTTGCTGCTTTTCCTTTGAAACGACATAAGTTATGTCATTTTTAACACCAGATAAGGCATGTTTTGCTTTTGGCGTCAAATGATTATGAAGTTAATCGAATAAAAGTTACCTAAGAATTCTATCATTTATGAGCCGACACACGTACATTTTTTTTGTTTGTGAGTATATGCTTCCAGTTTGGTCCCTTTTTTTTCAAAGATCCAATTGGATGATGGGATCCACGAGGAATTAAGAGAAATCCTCAAATATACTAGGCCGCATGTAGTAATTTCGGTATTTTTAATTATAACTCGTGTATTTACAGCTGGAAATCAAAAATTACCAACATATAAACATTACGAAAATACTCGAATATAAGGAAAATAATTACATAAGAACGAATAATCAGGACGTTGTTTGATAGTGATGTGACGTCACAAGCAAGTAGTAAGCCCTACAAAGTCTATTATAGTAATATATAATATATTTTGACATTCACAAAAATCATCTTTCTATCATCCGTCAGACATTTAAATTATAGCATTCAATGAATTGAAATGAAATGAAAGCAAAGAATTTAGGTTTCATTTAAATCGTCGCCCTGAATGACATTACTAAGAAACATTTATTCATTATTCTTGGAACTGTCAAGATAACGCGGTTAGAATAGTTGAAAACGTTAGATTTGAGTTATAAAATGTATTTGAGTAAAACGTCCTCATTGTGATCTAAATTAAAATATCTGTTAATATATTCAATTACTTAACCAAATGAGATTTATTTTGCGAAAGACATACTACACAAAACATAGACATACTTCATACTACAAACCAAAAGAAAGGTAAGAGTGTAAGCTTTCAGCTACTCTGCTACTGACGGTTAACTACTGTGATTGTGATTTACATACAATAATAATATATGTAATTTATGTAATGCGAAGTGGGTAACTTTTTTGTATAAAGGAAACTCAAACTCGCAAAACTTTCTATTTTATTTGTACAAATCGGCTTTCTGGTATAAAAAGTTACGACTTTAGCAATTGGATTTGTCAGTTTTTACTTATTATTATTATTATTATATCGAGCCCATTATGTCCCACTGCTGAGCAAAGGCCTCCCCCCTCTTTTTCCAATCATCGCGGTCTTGAGCAATGTCTGGCCAGTCTTTTAAAAAGGAGTCCAAGTTGTCACGCCATCGCCGACGAGGTCTACCGCGTCTCCGTTTTGAGTTTTGCGGCTTCCACTCCGTGGTCGCTTTGGCCCACAACTCATCCGGCATGCGGCAGACGTGACCGGCCCAGTCCCACTTTAACTTGGCCGCCTTCCGAGCTACATCTTCTATCTGGGTCTTGGAGCGCAGTGTGGTGTTCCGGATGCGATCCATTAGCTTTACACCTAATATGCTGCGCTCCATAGCTCGCTGGCAAACCCCGAGTCTGGACTTCTGTGCTTCCGTCAAAGACCAAGTCTGGGCACCATAGGTGAGAACTGGAAGGATGCACATGTCCATGAGCCTACGTTTAAGTGACAGTGGTAGGTCGCCCTTCATTAGGTCTTTCATGGACCAATAGCTCCTCCAGGCGTTTTCGGTCCGCCTATCGATCTCTTTCTCTTGTCGCGCCTGGAAAGAGACTAATTGGCCCAAATACAGATACTCATGGACATATGCTATATGTTCTCCGTTTATCTCTACCCTACGTTCTGTGCTGTTGGTCATGACCTTGGTCTTTGACATGTTCATCTTTAGTCCAACCTCGAGGCTCGCAGTGCTGAGATCCTCAAGCATATGACACAGCTCGGAAACCGTTGAGGAAAACAAGACGATGTCGTCGGCGAAACGAAGATTGGTCAACCTTCTTTCCCCGACTACTAACCCCTTCTCTTCCCAACGCGGCGTCAGTTTTTGGAACACGTATTCTAAAGTGCTGGTGAAAAGCTTCGGCGATAGAGGATCTCCTTGTTTAACTCCTCTTTGTACTTCGAAAGACTGACCAGAAGATTGAAGTTTTATGGCGGCTGTACTGTTTTTGTAAATGGTTTTTATGAGTTGAATGTAGTTTGGCGCTATTTCGTGTTGTTGTAGAGCTACAAAGATGGAATGGTGCGATATACTGTCGAAAGCCTTTGAGTAATCAATAAAGGCCAGGTAAATGGGGATATTATGTTCCTGGCACTTTTCGATCACTTGGTTCAGAGCATGTAGGTGGTCGGTGGTGGACAGGCCAGGGCGGAATCCTGCTTGTTCTGGTGGCTGGTGGAGATCAAGTCGGCCCGAAATGCGACTTTCCATAATTTTCATGAATAGTTTGTACAAATGGGATACAAGGCTGATTGGTCGATAGTTTCCTATATCATCCTTGTCCCCTTTTTTGTGTAGCAGTATTATGTTTGAATGGCACATTTTGCCTGGGAAGGTATAAGTCTCTATGATTCTATTAAATAATCTGCTGATGTGGGGAATTAGTGAAGGCCCTCCAACTCTTAAAGCTTCAGTGGTAACGCCATCCTCGCCAGAACTCTTGTTGTACTAGTTTTTACTTATAAAATGAAATAATTAGGTACTACAAAATTCAGAAAGGGCCTGACTCAGAGATCACTAATATGCAAAATGTTTTAATTGATACAATTAAAATTGTACTGTGCCTGTCCCATTGATGATGGGTTCAACAATTATATTACCTATCTATGATGTGCTTTGAAATCGATTGGAAACGTAAATTAGTTAAGTATTCAGTTGATTTGACAGCCACCTTATTCTTTAAATCACTGTTGAATTCGCAATGTGACCCAGACCCACGAAACATCAATGCCCTAGGATTAATATGGTCGCGAACGCAGCTGTAAAATAAAAGTAGCGCTTCTTTAATCGCTTACAAATAAAAAAGCACGTTAGATTTTCGGTTTGCAACGTTCGGTAACAGAGCTGAAGTTGTTCCGTTTCCTTTCTCGTAGCTCGGCAAACTCGATTACCGAACGTTTCCACATCGGTCTGAAGTTAGCTATATCGCTCCCAAGGTTTTCAATTGGACTGAGTTGGTTAGCTCCGAAGCTCTATTTTCAAATTTAATACGTGACCGTTAACGGTTTTTGGGTTCTGTTCTTTAAAGTAAACGTAAAGTTTCATTGGCTTTTAAGCATTAATTCATATTGCTAGGCGTTTAGTCAAGGCTACTTTTATTTATTCGTATGGCAAGTCAAAAGTCAGATACAGAATCATAAATTTATCTCCAGAGCATGAATCCAATTAAGGGCTTCGTCGCGTCGTCCAAATCATCAGTACTTCCGGGGGTCCTCCAGTATAGTCGAGTCTACTTACACTTGCATTCGATAAAGTTGGAAACTAGTGGATGTCGTTCGGTGTGACTAATGTTTCATCCAGTTGCAGTAGCGAAATTAAATCGTCGTTACAACTACAAAGCCTCAACTTTACTGGTATAACTGCATGGCACCTATAGGAGAATAAACATCAGTTTTAACTCCAGTAAAGTATAAAATACGTTCACAATTGCGTCAACTATTTTTTTTTTTGTTCGGAATTTCCTTACCTATCCATTTTCACCCGTATAATATAAAAAAACATTATCCACTTTATGGTTCCACATTGAACGGTACATGTGTCATCTCTTGTGCGAACCTCCGGGAATTCTTTATTGAAAACATCTTGCGCCATTAAATCAATGTGTCAAGTAACATCAGAATTTTTGTAGACGTATTTGAAAGCTGACCATTAATATAAATTTCATAACAATTGTACTGAAATTACTAGTATAATAATACCCACTGAGATAATACTCCTAGTTGGGGAATTCACATTACGTCGATGCTGAATGCGTCAGATAATGCCAATGAATCGCTTTTTATTGATGTTGGAACGCGACATATACATACATGTTTAAATAAATATATTTAAGTACCTACTCCCTATATTACAATCCCTAAAAAGTACAATACCTTTATTTTTCCAACTAACACCTTTGTTTTTTGGTAACAATGAAAACCCATTTGACATTTAAAAAGATAAAACGGAATTTGTCCGGTTTGGCGACGACATTCCGTTACACGTGTTTCAAGATCGCGTCAAAAGGCGGTAATCTGGCCGTCCATAGATATTTACTGGCCAGTGTTCCGACCGTAATTAGGGAAAATAGAATGAAAAATAGACATCGGAATTTTGAACTTGTAAAAGTGGGTTCTGTAGAAAATTAATTATCGGTTTCTTTCTCTTGTCTTAGACATACAGACATCGGTGACAGAAGATTCATTGCTGGATTGTAAAATAATACGTCGTCTCATAAGTCAAACTTTATCATGACGTGTTCATTAAGAAATGATTTATTTCATGTCTAGTCTACTGACAATATTCCATGAATACAAGCAGAAGAACCCTAACGACTCGAACTTATCACTTTTTTAACACACGCAATTTCCCGCGCTTTTTATTTTTCGCAAACAGCCATGGCCGTCGTCGCCATTATGAATGATATTTGCTGCACGAACTGGCCAATTTATCAGACCCAACTTTATTTGGTAACGCCTATAGAGCAGGGTCCAACGCGAATTGGTCCGTTTGCAATGATCATTTAATCGAGGTGAAAGAAAGTAATTTGTTACCTGCGTTTGTGTTTAAAATATTATTTTGGAGCATTATTTTGGAGATCCTTTTAGAGGCGTTAGAGTTTTCATGAGACGTCTTTAAATACCAGGCCCGGTACAATCGGCAGTTACTCGTGAAATTACAAGGATATTTCTGTGACCTTAAGGAGATCCATTTTCAAATAGACGTCGCCCGGTTAATTTTTTGACATATTTTGTGTAAAGACAGCTCATCGTAAATGTGGTGTATTATAATTATTTTTGCCTTTGCCAGAATCAGCATATAAATTAACTATGAAATAACGAATTAAATCGTTTATACCAATAAATAAAATGTGACTCTTAAGATGGCGACCGACCAACAGAGAGGGGTGTGACAAAGTTGACAAATGGCGTAATTTGACAGTTTGAGCCAAGCTGAGCCGGTGACATTTCCAGTTTTTTTTCCTGAATATATGAATATGATGCTCGACTTGTCACGAAGTTTCATTAAAATAAGCTGAACCGCGTCCAAGCTTTATTATGCGGCTATTCAGATTCTAGATTATTCGCAAGGCTAAATAAAGTTCTTACCAAATTAAAGGTTAGGAAAATACTGTGCCATTAACTATTAAAAGAGTTGACTTGATATATGAACATTTCACCCTGAAGTTATAACCTAGTTATTTATGGCAGTCCTAGTTAGGTTTAATAGGCACTGTGTTACCTCTGTTCTACATACGCGTGACGTTATGGTGGAAACGCCATATAAATGCTGATTCAGTTTGGGATTACAGTGTTTTAAACGGTTTATAACAGGACGGTAAGGTGTTATTGTAATTTTAGAGGTTACATTTTATTTACATGTAGAGAACTCCAAGTAGATTTCAAAAGTCGTATCTAGCCGTACAAAAAAATGGTTCATCATAAATTAAGTTATAGTTCTTTCTTTAAAGTTTAGGCCATATTTATTTATTGCATAAAACAAGAACTTTTTACAAAAGGCGGACTTAATGCTATAAAGCATTCTATATGTACTAGCCAACCTTTTTCATGTTCACGGTAAAGTATGAATAAACACTGTCACTTTTACAAATGAAAGTGACTTCTTTATTCAAAATTACAAACATATGCTCTCTCTTCTAAATAACACATAAAAAATACCTAATACGTTTCCTCTTTCCAAGTGATTCATAATCTTGGAAATATTAAACACCAAAAATAACTTTGAAGACTCTTCATTCTTCTACCCAAATTTCAACAAGAACATTTTTTCCGAATATTTCCTCAGTCGAGAAATTCTTAAAGTGATTTTCATGTGGTTCCCTGATATAATTAATTAAACACTATATTGAATTAGATAGGCCTAATTACAGCTCTAAATTAATTAGTTAAAGATTATTAATTACTTTGGGGTTTCTTGCCAAATTGCGGTGCTGTTTTTCCTTAATAAATTTAAGTAGCTTGTTTATTTTCGACGGTTTTAAAGGGAAATGGTGAATATTTTGTCTTTTTGTGAACTTTGGGTATCTTAACCCTTAGTAACGTCTCAGCAATATCTTTATTTTTTTAAATTCTAAAATCGAGTACCTAGTTTATTCAGGAATTTGTAATTTATTGGTTAGTTTTAATTTTTTGGTTAGACAGTTCTGAACACTAAATACTTAAGAAAAAGTGTTCCTTTGCAAATAATCATAATTATACTAAACAAACTACTTGGCTACTCCAAATCCTTTTTTAAGCTAAATATTGTTCAACTCGAGTTTTATAGTAACGTCGTCAACAATTTATATAACCTTTCGTAATCCAGGGTCACAAGTCGGGAATCGAACCCGCGATCCCACGGAATCCATACTGTAACCGCAACGTTCCGGTGTCGCTTGTGGTGGTGGGCGACATGCGATACGACGCAGAAAAGCCTGAGGTTCCATACGCTTCGTCCATATACCTACATAGGTACCTACATAGGGAGAACGGGTAGGGAAGAACACGAAATAAATCCCAAAGTCCTTTTTATTAGCACGTTATCGAACAAGCGAGAGAAGCGAATGAAGTTCTATGCTCAGCTTGAGCCGAAATTCCAACTTCTGGTTGTCCGGCTGTTCTCTACATGTCGCGTTTCACAACTGCCACTTTGAATTTAAAAATTACAGTTCATCTGTACCAACGCTTTTGTGCATAATTGAAAATAGGAAAATACACTTTTAAAGCCTCCACCCACCGGACGCGTGTCGTGTGCGGCGCGTGTGCTGCGCGGCACACGCGCAAGTCGTAAAGCATTGAAACTACACTTCAAACACACATCGAACGCGATTCGAACGCGGGCCCGCGCGGGCCCGCGCTGCTGAGTGTGATAAAGATAGCGAGATACATATTAAATGTGTTGGTAGTGAGATAGATATGACGCGCGGGCCCGCGCGGGCCCGCGCGGTACACGCGCGGCACACGCGCGGCACACGCGCGGCACACGCGCGGCACACGCGTTGGTAACGCGTCGCAGCCGCGTACCCCCGCGCATACGCCGCCCGCTTGCGGTGTGAATATACCGATGCAATCGCGCCCGACGCGCGCCGCGCACGTCACGCGCCGCGCACGACACGCGTCCGGTGGGTGGAGGCCTTTATTTAAATCACGTCTGTTTACCGGTGGGGAAAGCATAGATCGCGGATTCACAATGGCCAGGACCCACTATCATAACGTGAAGGATGCAAGACAGACGTTTTCAATAAAAAGTGTACCTAATGCTAATTGTCTCATAATTTGGTAGTTCATTTACTTTGCTACTACTTTCACGTGATGCAATACGAAATAAGTTAAGGACACTCTGAGATCCTAGAGGCGTCTGAATTACTAAGCGCAGATGGCGGCTGGCGTGGAATTGTTAGTGGGTAGAAATACCACATAACCCAGACTTCCCTCGAGAGCTGGGTAACTGATTCGCAAGTTTTCTCCACGAAGAAAAAGGTCTAAATTGTAAGTTATATAAGCTTAACAATATTTTGCAAACAACTGTTTGTTTCTTAAATACATTGATTCTGATAAGAACAAACGTAAAGCATTCGTCCTTTTCTAGAAAGTATGTACAAAAGGGATGCTTTACAACGGACATACACGCGATCACGCTCCCAATGCAGTTGCACTTTTTGCAAACCAGCATTGAACCCACATCCGTGAACATGCTAACCCTTGCGACACGACTGTTTTTTAACCCTTCGCTCGCGTCTTTTATTTCGTATAACTATGCACTTAGTATATTGACGTGCGAAAGTGATACGAGTAATGCTAATTAAAAACCAATTACAATTTTAAAGTGTTGTGGGTGTGTATCGCATTGGGCTTTTGGGTTAAGGTTTGCGTAGTTTAAAGACCAACATTGTTCGCTTGGTCGAAAGTTCGAAACCATTTTTTTAAATTTATTTAGAACGTCTTTGCTAAATAGAGTTAGATAATCAAACAATGTTTTTTTGCATACCAAACATGAACTTGAAGAAACAGAAAGTGGATAAATCGAGTCGCATAGATCATAGTTACTATGATTTAATCCAAAGGAGCATTCTAGGCACTAAACGAAAGCGTGTTGGCTGTTCGTAAATCTGCACAAACGCAATTCTTCAGAACCGTCGTAGTTCCGGAAACCTTGGTTGTTTTTCACAGTCCTCATTTTTACACAAAAGCATTTCTTCCTATTCTGTACAATTCGCATTCATCACAATGGGATAGTTACCTTTTTTTCATTCTTTTTTAAATTTGTTTTTATTTATTTATTGGTATTCAGGATAACAACAGCCATAAATATTTTTTTTTTTTATAAGGGGACAATCTTACACAAATCGACCTAGTCCCATGGTAAGCTCAGTAAGGCTTGTGTTATGGGTACTAGACGACGATATATATAATAGATATAAATACTTAACTACATAGAAAACATCCATGACTCAGAAACAAATATTCATGCTCATCACACAAATGTTTGCCCTTACCGGGATTCGAACCCAGAACCTCCAGCGTCGTAGGCAGCGTCACTACCCACTAGGCTAACCGGTCGTCAAATCGTCAAAATATACAGTTTACATATGTTTCCTTACAAAATAAGAGGCCAATAATAAGAGATAAGAGGCGTTAATTACATCAATAAAAAGAAACATAATAACTGCTAGTAGCTAGTAGCTATAACTAAGATAATTAATGTGGAAGTATGCTACAAAAAACTAAAACTAAAAACTAAAAGAAGTCTCTTTAGAGTTTGTACTACCTAAGTATTAGCCTAGTGATTCAAGCGTGCCGCTTTTTTCATCTTGAACGGCGCGGTTGTAGAATCCCGACTCGTATCGACGAGATTTTCAGAACTTAGTATGGACTATTATTCGATATTTACCTTGGCTAGGTGAAGGAATCGTGAGGAAACCTGCATAAGTCTGTGAAGAAATTCAAAAGTGTATGTGAACTGGGCAAGCGTGGGGACTACCGCCCATTCCCTCTGATCCATGAGAGGAGGCCTGTGCCGAACTGTGGAATAGGCGTCGCATCGCCAGGTATCACATTCACTGCCAACATTTCGATAACATGAGAGGTACCGTTTGTACGAGTAGAACGCCCATGGTAGCTTGTCTGGCACTGTACTGTACTGGTATAATGGTAGCGTCGCTGGGTACTGCATTTAACACTTATGTACATCACTGTACCGGCTTGAACGCAAAACGAATAGCAGCCGTAACCTGAGCCCAGACACTTACGTGTGGTCATCGAGCCCCCTTTGTTTGGCTTCCAAATGCCTTTGCATTTTGTTTACGTTTCTTTGCAAATTAGCGCTCAACAAGTCGCGCCGAAAAAGGGCAGTGTAAGTGAAAATTGCACTTAGCACACACTGCATTTTGTTTGTAGGATAAGGATTTTTTCTTTCACCGAAGGCTTGGCCGAATTTCCGGTTAATCGATTTTTTTTCTTCAGAAACAGTAAACTTTTCAGGATTGTTATACAACAAAACCTAACCTTACCTAATGGGATACATAATTACCTTACATCCCCGTCCCCGTCCCCGTATCCCGGTCCCGTATTGAAATGTAAAGTAAATGTGAATTTCGCTTGTAAGATATTTCCTGTCATTGCAAATTAACATATATTTAGACTATGTTGCCCTAGAAATTATATGAAATTACCCCTTTTAAGATATCAACTTGAATACATAGTAAAGTATCTAACACGCTTCCGCCGACACATTTTAGTCACTAAACTCATGTGACAATATATCACACTCAAACGTCACAAAAACATTTAAATCGTACTTCAACGAAAGCTACGTCTACCTGCTACTTCGGGAAGGGTGTAAAATTTAGTGTTCACTGTTCATATATCACTGGCAACACTGGGGCTTATTTATGGCAACACTTGAAGATCCCGCAAAAACCTTTAACACTTAAAAAATAATTCAGCACTAGCTGTATAGAGTGGGGTGGGGTGTGGTGCAAGTGTTAAGAGATAGCTTTGGTTGTTGTAAAATAATTCTGTTCTGAGTAGAGGTGTTTCGTGACGATATACTTTTTGGTTCTCTTATTTTTCGCAGAAACTTGTTTGGCCAATTATTAGTTCCCAACCAACGTTTCGCAGAATATTATTTCGCCAAATAATCACTTGCCAACTCGTCATAAGATTTCGTTTCGTTTCCCAACCTCACAGTTGCCAACTGTACGTTTAGTCTGATGATTATAAAGTAAACATTCAAAATGCCAAAAATCGTTTAACAGAATGTTTTAGTTGGCTGAATAGTCATTTCGTTGTATAACGTTTCCCAAATGTTTCACGCAGTAGGGTTCGTACAGTTACTATGTAATATAATTTACAATGTGGGTAAGCGCAACTGCTCACTTCTTTTAATAACTTTGTGGGTGAGTAAGAATAAACTGACTTATTAGCGATAAGTGTTTACGTTATTACTTGCGGGACGTTGCTTTTGGAATGTTTCCTTGTTATTATAATTAAAATGAGTGAGCTAAATGAAGAGTGTTCGGTTTCATTACTTATTTTGAATATTCAATAAGGCAATTTTGGCACTCGCCGGCCGCTATAAGGTCGCGGTTAACCTAACACGCTCCTCCTCGCTTCGCTCGTCGTCGCACCTATCTGGACTCTGTCACAGTTATTATTTCTGTTGCTATACTTATCACGAAACTGTTCTTTGTTTCAGGCAAGTTATGTTAAGTTGGCTTATATGTTAAAACGTAACTATTGCACTGACGAAACGTTGTTCGTTCAATAGTTGTTTGGCCTAGTGAAAGAGTTGGCAAGTGATAAGTTTTCCAAACATTTTTAGTCATTGTGATATTCTGCTTTATAAAAATTCGACCAAGTGTCAGGTTGTCATACAAAAAGTTGGTAATGGTTAGTTGTCAAAGTGAATCATTTTAGAAATGTTGGTTGGCAAGTGATGTTTGACCAAAGGAAATTCTGCGAAAAGGCAGAACACCATACTTTTTTCTTGATTTTTGTTCCTTTATTATTAAGAGCAACGGTAGCCAAGTGGTTCAGGCATGCGGCTGTCAAGCGGCGGTCGTGGGTTCGAATCCCGGCTCGTACCAATGAGTTTTTCGGAACGAATGTACGGAATATTTACCGTTAGCTTTTTGGTGAAGGAAAACCGTGAGGAAACCGGTCTAATCCCAATAAGGTGTAGTTTTCCCTCTGTGTTTAAAGGTCAGATGGCAGTCGCTTTCGTAAAACTAGCCCCTATGCCAAATCTTGGGATTAGGTGTCAAAGCGGACCCTGGGCTCCTGTAGGGGCATTACCGGGAATAACGCTAGGAGGATGAGGATGGGAAGAGAAAAAACATGTTTTTTATATTATATTCATTGGACTAGCAATGAGATGAGGGGATATAACTATAACGAGAAAGTATATCATATATTGAGAGGAATGGCAATTAAAATCATTGATGGATCTAAGTTCATACATATTAAGGTCATGATGACTTCGGTATTTCGAAAAAAAATGTTTTTTTTACGGCAAACCGGGCCATAAAGTAGCAACCGTACGCTACTCCCCCTTCCTAGCTAGGGAGCGACGTAAAAATGTATACTCACCACGGGTGGTAGTAAAGAATGCCTTAGATCGCATATTCATCGGCCTTACCTCTCTTGGTCGGGCGTCAAATACTTACCTGCTATCTGAGACGTCGTCATCGTCTCACCGGCGGTACATTACTTATTTAATAATTAAATGATCGTGTTAGTAAAGGTACAATTTCGTACGGTTTTCATAACCAGAAGCTCAGCCTCAAACTGGCGTAAATCTTAAACATTACACCACCCCGTCTTATATCACAAATTGTATAACCGGACGTGTGCCCTCCAGCCCTTCTCGATTGAGGAAAAAATCTTATTTGACAACCCTGGCAATTCGCGCCCCCGGCGGGGGTGGCGGGGAGTAAATCATGCTGCAGTTTAGGGTTGCCTACGTGTAGGGAATGCTTATAGAGTGCATGGATGACTTGATAAGCAGGAAATCGGTTTAGAGCTGAAGACTATTATAGTTGGAGGATGCTTACCGTATATGGTGGAGGACATGGGATTTAAAAGCTTTTTTATTAGCTTCCCTTGAAGTGTGTAAAGTATTTCACACGCATTTGCAATTTAGATTACTGTAGATAGACTGTCCGGGTTCTCAAAATGATATTACACTACACTCAGAAAAAAAAGTATAACTAATACAAATATTTCTACTAGAAAAAAAAGAACTAACTTTAACCTAATAATAAATAACAATCACTGCAATTTATTTTATTCTGTGTTTTTATTCATTGATCAGGAAATCAAATATTTTTGTCCGACTACGGCAGAGCCGAAAGGGATATGTTTTTAGCAGTCTATTCAGCGTGTAAGATACTGAACCGATTTTGATAAATGAGATGTCCATCGATTCGTAATTATGGTCCGGGTAACATAGGCTACTATTTTTATAAAAATATGTTGTTTTTTTAGTTCGTTTACCGTGGTGGATTCACAGTGTTTTGAACTTTATATGCTTGTATATAAAACATTTTCCACCTCGATTAGGTACTCTCGTTATGTCATTCAACTATATACCAAACCAACAAAGTCTTCGTCTTGAGTACCTATTCTCGAACGGCAAGATCTATGTAAATGCATTTCCTCGCTACCGACTTGCAAACGTATTGGCTTGCCAATGCTAAAAAGTGCTGAGTATATTTTATAGGTACCTTTAAGCTACGCTATTTATTCAAGTACCTGGGTATTTCCTTTACTCTAGCAATTGTGAATTGAATAAATGTTTTTTTTAAACAACCCAATCCCAGATTCTCTGTATGGGTTTTCCTTCACAGTATGTTAAAATACTTAACATCCGGTATAAGTAGCTCTCATCATACTCCTAGGTACCGTTATTCAGCCCCGAGCCCCGAGTCCGCTTTGACACCTAATCCCAAGATTTGGCATCGCATCTCCTATTAATATGATGGCAAAAACCTCGTCAAAACCGATTCAGTAGTTATTGAACACTCAAACAGATGGGTGTTGGCACGGCCTTGGATTTGTGTAAAATATTAGATACAATTAACATTTCAGTATATACATACGCGTAAGCGTGTTTGTGATCAATCAAAACAACACATACTTTTTTCAAACGAACGGAAAGAAAAATGAAACCGCTTTAACAGGAAGCTGCTTCATACGATACGTGACTGGGGGGTGCATATATCGTCCAAAAACTGTTAAAAAAACACCCCTGGGTACTCTTCCGTGCACCCCCGATGCTCGCACTATGTGAGGAGTGCACTTTAGCGGAAGAATTTCACGGCTTACACAATTATATCCTTTATTTTGCGAAGCGTAGGTGTCGTTTTCGGGCGCGTGTTTTTTGATAGCTCATGATTACGTCGCGCCGAGTCAAATTATACCTTATTTTGATGAGTTATGGTTGGGTTTGCAATGTGTTTCTTTAAGTATATAAGAGTGAATTAAGCTCGAGTGTCCAGTTGTCAGTTATTTTTCATATGAGACAATTATGATGGTGTAATGGTTGCTCTGAGACGTGACAGTGCTGTTATAAATAAAAATGACTCTGTGATATTGAATTCTGACGCCATTGTTACCATTATGTAATTTTCTTTTTGGAGTCATCATTTGTATGAGTCGCAAATTTGGATCATTGTTACAGTTTGATACCGTATGATTAAAAAAATGTAGGTTTTATTTTTGTCTACTATTTTATATTTCTTATTGCCTGTAGGAAAATAATCGGATTCTTTGGATTAACCTCTTCCTAGTATACTGTAGGTGAATTTTAAAATATCCCCCAAACCTAATATCGGGCGCCATCTATATCGAATCACACCGTTCCTGAAATTCTAGAAAATTCTAGACCAAATCCAGGGCGATTCTGGAACTCGTAAAACCAGCTGTAAACTCGTTCGGTTTAAGATCGAACACCAGGACAGTGGACGAAGCACAGACAGTAAGTCAAATCAAGACATATTTTGATATTTGTGGTTCTCTAGCGTAGATGGCAAATATTAGGAGCCGCTGTGTCATCTCACGATTTTATCGTAGATGTATGCAACGTTTTGTCTACGTAACAGCCGAATAAAAAACTTATCAATCGTAACGACAATACGATTTTAGTGGTAGCTTAGCGTACGGTAAATAATGATAAAAAAGTTACAAGCAAGAACACGAAGCCACGGCCTCCCAATAAGATCTTGTTTCCCTTGTTATCCCGCCATATTGCACATGCTTAACTAAGTGATATGCAGAAGGTAGCATCGGACCCCTAGCCTAGTTCCAAATCAGAAGGTGAATATTTCAGCGGAATAATGCTTGAGTGTGGCTACCGCGAAAGGCCAAAATCGTGTATTCTTTTAAGTCACTCTGGGCGGTAAGTGACATTTACCGCCCACGGGCGCAGCGGCGAATCTCATATCACACCCAGGAGAAGACGTAAAATTGTGTACGCACTACTTGCGGCAATTCATAAAGCCCCAGATTGCATATTATAACACCTGCAATCGGGGGCATTCACGAATTCCCCGCCCTAGGTAGTTAGGTAGGTACGTAATGTACTCACTATCGAGAGCGACTGAAAGGGTGCTCTGGACTCCGGAATACTTCGATATTTCAAATATTGATTAATATTACGGGTGCCTTACTGTTACACTTGACTTTACTGCAACACGGCTCAACGCTACTGCCCGGCGAATTTACTGCCTTGTGGTTTGCTTTTAAATTTCGAATTGTTGATGTCTTGAGAATAAAGCAAACTTGTTCAGCGGAGTAACGCTCGGAGGAGCCATTCACTCCTTCGAATGAATGATACCACTCTGTTCCGACCAGTGCTATTCACGATATGTCTGGACCCAGCTAACCACTCATCTCTAATGTAAGTTGAGCCCGATCGTAAAACTAAACTAAAAACTATGCGCTGCAGACCTGATTGTAATGGTTCTTCTGAGGCGAGTCGAAGAGCTTAGTTAATACCCATGAGAAACTTGGCTGAATTCGGTTGTTTTTTATTTTCTTCGAAGAGGTGGGACGTGTGGTTTCCATAGTGATGTATCTAGGGGAGTGAATAGATTCATCTTGAATAGAATGGTATCCCAAGACTTTGTAGGCACTAGTATTTGCTATCCCGACGCAAGAAGAAGGGTGTTATAAGTTTTACGTGTCTGTGTATCTGTCTTTCTGTGGCGCCGTAGCTCCTAAACAAATGGACCGATTTTAATGTGTACTTTTTTGTACGAAAGCTGACGTGAGCGAGACGGTTATTAGCCACGTTTCAACAATATCGGTTCAGCTGCTTTTGATATAATTGAACATTGAAATTGAAATGTTGGGGGTTCTCCACCTTTGTGCATTATTCAACTTTTTTTAGATGCTAATGAAATAATGCAACGAGTCACAATTATGCATGTCTAAACTGAAAACCCTGGAGTGGCTTCACCAATGAAGGATTGAATTTTAGAGCAGTACTGCTTGGCTTAGACTTCTTAATTTGTAACTCTATAAAATGTACAGGGGATAAATTGATGTTCATAATTTCTTAGACTTATTTAGCCTTATTATAGTTTAAAGCTTGGCTTTATATAGCTTTAGATTTACTCTTAACGCCCCTATTTGAGGAATAAGCGTAATGGTTCAAATTTTACGATGGATTCGATATTTGTTTGTAAGAGGATTATATTTCGTTCAGCATCGTTTATAAATAACTTTCGTGCATCTGTTTATTTTTGGTATCTTAGTGGAAAAGGTAATTAAGTTGATTGTATCTCTAAGGCACTTAAGATGTTCTTATAAAAATATACAGCTTGTTTCAGAACGAAGAGATTAGCTAAAGTGTAATTATTTATTTATTTATCGTATGGCAAATCAGTGTAATGAGAGATTAGCAAAACATTTTGGGTATTCTTCGTTTTTCAGTAGATATTTAAGAATACTACTGCTGGTTAGACTAGTCGGTATAATTAGGTCATCCTACTACTAGTTATTCTTACTGAAATTATTTATGCGAGAATTTTGATGTTTTGTTATTCAATGCCCTAGAGGTTGTATCCTGAAATTCACCAACAAATAGGTACTTTTCCCCGTTTCAGCTGGCATACACAATTACACACCTAACTATACGAATTTAGTGCTCTTACATATCTCAAAGTCTAAGTTATTTATTCTTTAATTTAAGTAAATACATGTCGACAAACAACGGTTCGGAAAGAATACCTCTGCCGAGAGAAAAACCGATGTAAAAAACTCCGCTCTGGTATATTTCATAGTGTTGAACATAATATATATAAGTACAATTATATCAATTATACAAACAAAAAACGATTATAGAGGTAAATAAGAACAAATTCCCTTCTCATTATCAGGTAACACTGTCAAAATTAAAAATAAGATTATATTATATTATGATATAACAGTAGGTAATTATTTTACACAAATTACATAATGATGTCATGATTTATAATAATAATAAATCAGCCTATTTACGTCCCTGCTGGACACAGGCCTCCTCTCATGGATGAGAGGGAAGCGGGCAGTAGTCCCCACGCTTGCCCCGTGCAGGTTGGGGACCTCACATACACCTTTGATTTTCATCTCCTCGTGGACGTATGCAGGTTTCCTCATGATGTTTTTCCTTCACCGAAAAGCTAACGGTAAATATCAAATGATCAAATTATAATCCGTACATAAGTTCCGAAAAACTCATTGGTACTAGCCGGGATACGAACCCATACATTACTTAATTGTATATTATAAGCGGTTTTATAATATATTTTGCAATGTACGAATCCTGTTAACCGCCCCATCACGACACACATTCGTTAGAGCGCTACGGGTCGGTACATACGGAGTTTAACCTGCTACGGGCCACGATGACGAACGTAGCATGGCGGTGAAGCAATGCTACGCCGTAGCGTAATTTTTCCGCCTTGTAGCGGAAGCTTGAATGGGTTAACCACTTTCACTGCCAGAAACCCGTCAGGCGGGCGTTAACATCGTAGTCACTTTCCGCTACATACGAGGAAAAACACGGGATCGGCTACGAGCGTAGCGCGTAGCGATTCTTGCCAGCGAATGTGTCAAGATAGTTATTTAAAAACCTTCATGTTCTATCTCAACTGTCATAGTAGATAGTTGAGACGGAACGATGTCCGCATCAATTCCCATTATACAGCCATCAAGCCGACCGAACCAAAGAAATAGACTGCTCACTCGAAAAGCATTACCCATTCCTTTTGGCAGTTACGGGCTTACGTTTCGGCATAGCAATTTTATTTCAATAAGGCTCGGTTGTTTTGAAACTTTCAAACCATCGGTAATCGTAAGTTACGTCCGTTAGAATCTGGAAGTGTGACAGTTGTCTATGAAATGACAGCTGCCGGCGCCAGAATTAAGGTTAACCGGCCTGTAAAGTGCCCATGCAACCCGCTCTAAAAGCCATATTCATACACGTTCAATAAACATATTAGCTAAAATGCCGTTAAAATTCGTTTGGTTTATCTGTTCTATCTGTCTGCTACCAAGAATCGCTACGCTCGTAGCCGATCCTGTGCTTTTCCTCGAATGTAGCGGAAAGCGCTACGGCGTAGGCGCCCGCTAGGCCGGTTCTTGGTTGCGATAGTGTTAACGACAGGTTTTCGCCTAGTGGGTCCTGATGATGGGTTCGAATCCCCGCAGGGGCTATCCATGTGAGCAGCATGTATACTTGTTTCTGAGGCTTGGATTGGATAATGTACCATGCATTTAAGTATTTGTAGTCTAGTGGAATGCGGCTGTCAAGCGGCGGTCGCGGGTTCGAATACCGGCTCGTCGTAACAATGAGTTTTCGGAACTTATGTGCGGAATATTTACCGTTAGCTTTTTACGGTGAAGGAAAACGTCGCGAGGAAACCGGTCTAATTTCAAAAAGGTCTAGTTTTCCCTCTGGGTTGGAAGGTCAGATGGCAGTCGCTTTCGTAAAACAAGTGCCTATGCCAAATCTTGGGATTAGGTGTCAAAGCAGACCCCGGGAACCTTTAGGGCACAACCGGGAATAAAGTCCATAGCACAAGCTTTATTAAACTTCTATGGAGCTAGCTCCTAGCTAATTACATCTACGAACTCCTCAACCCCTCTAATTAAAACATCAATCCAATTAAAACTAATCAATCATTAAAAATCACGTAATCCCCGATCCGGAAATGTGATTAAAAATTTAAATGATTCACTCGTGCATTTTTAAAACAAAAACTTTTCGTAAAAAAGGGCTCAACGAATCAAAAGAGTAACACGCCCGGTTACCGGACATTTCCAGTTTCCCCGGAAATATGCAAATTCATATAATTAAATCGCTTGGACGTATTTTCCGGGACGGACGGCAGTTTTATTTTTGTACGGATAAAATATAAAATCGGGTTTACGAATTAGTGGTTTTACTGACTAGGTTCTTGAAAATGTTATGTTCAAACGGAAGCTGAAAACCGCTGAATGCAGGTGACACAGGATCGGTCATTGTGGCACTCTTTGGGGGAGGCCTTTGTCCAGCAGTGATCATCTTTCGGCTATTATGATGAAGATATATAATCGTATGTCTATAATTTTGGTCAGCGTGTGCTCTCGGGACTGTCCGGTTAGAATTGCCACTTTATTGGTCACTTTTACAGGAAAATGTAATCGTAAGTAGGTAAATATAGTACAGTCCACGTCAAACATATGTATACATTTTCGCCTTCCCATAATGTAACAAGGTGCTAAAGCGCTGTTACAAACACATAATTCGGGTCGACTCTACCTATGTCATAACAGTTCGTAAGATCAAAAGATTTGTAGGACACAAAAACATCTTTTGATGTTTAAGTACTCCTACAAACCGCTTACCAAACATTCCTAATCCAAATAGGATGATCGATCGGTTGACTATATAGTTTTCCCACAAGAAGATTTAAATATTATTTTACCACCATGGTACCAATTACAATTCATAAATTTGCAACTCAAAATTAACACTTATGTGGCTTGCAATACAGCTTTTATAAAAAGCAAAACAGCTTTAACCGAACGAATAGAGATAACCTAGATTCGCTTAATAAAATTCACTATATAATCCTTCCGCAGCCGCAACTAACGCTATTTAATGACAGTCAAAATTAAAATCACCAACCAACCGATAAAACTACAAACACGTAAACCAAACTCGACTTTATTCCAATTGCGTTAAAGTCTCGTACAAGCCTCAAATACTCTGATTACGTAGTGGTTGCAGTTCGAAATAACACCTTATTTATTTGAGTTTAGATTTAAATTTCCACAGACGCTATGCCAGGCGAGAGTTTGCGACGGTTACTTCCTAGTACGCTATTCGGCAGTCTGGTATCAAATGACAGTCACATGTATTTGCTAATGAGGTTCTGTGATATGTGAAGCTATTTTATTTGCCCCGTAATTCCTAATTTGAGCTCTGATGTGTGGGGGTAGGGCTGAAATTCGTTTGTGTGTAAGAATAATTCATTACAGGACGCGTTAGGCTAGGTTAGGGCCGGATTATTAAGCAATTGCATTTAAAATTTCGCAATTAAGAACGAAGTTATACCTACGTATGGAATATGTTCGTGGAATGCATTAATAATCATAGCAAAGGCATTTCAGTCAAAGCTAGGTACGCGTTTCACGTTGCAGTTTGATTTGATTATGAATTTAGCATTGATGAATTGCTTTGAAAATGTATAGTTAAAATTATTATGATCAGTAACTATTTGAAACGCCATAAATACTCTATTCTTACGAAGTTTCTAGAGAAATAGAGACTAATGTCCGTTTTCGTTTCGTACCTCACCGTTTTCTATGGCAACGTAATTTTTTTAAACTTATTTTCACTCCTGCCATACAGGAAAGAGTAATTGTGGCTTTCAAATAACTGATCAAAGTTGTACTTTTTTTTGTTTTTGCTATTCAGAAAAGAGTCATTATGCCCCTCAATGTTGAACATTTTAGTGTTCTTCATTATTATTATGTATGTCTTTCCCGTTCACGGGACAATGATGTCCCGGACCTTTGGGAGGCGTGCGTGGAGCTAGGTACCTACAAAGTACCAACTGAGCCAACACGTAGAGGCCCTTTTGACAATTTAATGAAATGCAAGGAGTACACCGAGTGGATGCTGTCCCTGCCCGTGTCATGGGACGCACACAGAGACAGCACCCGCTGGGGTGTATAGGGACTATTGTAGGTTGATGGAATGTAAATAAAGCGGGTTATTGGGTTGAAATGATGGACTAGTGGCTGGGCTATTGGGTGAAACATCGGACGCCTGCCTAATAAAACTGTTTCAATTTTTATCTCTGGCAGACGGTGACTCGCTAACTGCTAGATGGGCCCCTATTAATAGCGACATTTAAAAAATGGCCTAAGGGCAACACCGGTCAGAGAGCTGGGGGATAGAGAGGTGGCACTGGACTTTAAACATATAGCCAACTCGCCACTTAGGTGTCCACATCTACCCTCGAGCAACAGCTCTTGCGAATCCACTCTGGACGGCCAATAAAGGCAAGCGAGAGGCGGAGGGCGTGTCCAACCAACCACCCGATCGGCTCAGCCTGACCACAGGACACCCCCAAGAGCACTCAGGTACGTAGGGTCGCTACTCTCTAACAGCCCGCCACAAGCTGCCTTACGTTGACTGATTGCACCAGTAAACTGGTGGGCGATGGGGCCGTCACATCCCTACGCCTATTATTATTATTATTGTATGTTCTTTCCATATCTCGGGACCATGGGGTCCCGGACTTTTGGAAGGCATGCGTGGGGCCAAAGCCAACAGCGCAGAGGCCCTTTAAAACAATTATTATTATTATTATTAAGAGCCTCAAGTGTCCCACTGCTGGGCAAAGGCCTCCCTCTTTTTCTTCCACACACAGTATGTGCCAATCGGTAGCAAAATTATTTCCATCTTGGGCGCAAACACTTGAACCCCACGTTACGCTTAAGATTATACTTTAGAATTTTTCGCTTCGTTCAAGATTCTGTGGTATATTTCTTTTCAGTCGGATTCAATATACCTACGGCGAGGGGTAGCGTAAATATATAATATTGCTCCCTTCAGACACAATGTAATGTACTATTAAATAGCTAAAGAAAGTAAGTAGCTTGATCTTTTCCAAGTAAAGTATCGTGAGTTTCGTTTGTCAGTAATGTAATAAATATTAATTTTACAGTTATCTTATTTACTATTTTCAACTTATAATAATGAAACATTGCGTACACGTATATTATACCAGAATGTTATCTACATTATAGCATAACATTTTTACCTTTTCATATTCCTCGAAAAACCTATTATTCCCCAGCCCTTTGGAAACACCTCGTAAATAGTTTTCGACCCTTCATAATAACTGGCTGGACATCTTCTATAAATATATTTTTTATTATACCTTTTCCCTCGTGACTGGCGATTTTCAAGGGGAAAGAAATGAAAAAAACTGATGATTAGATTGAAAATAGTTTTTGTATGAGGGCGAAGACCAAATTCTCGGCCATTACTATTTAGACTGCACTTAATAAACCACAAATTCTGATTCGCTCCAAAGGCTCAAAAATATATTTTGTTGTGTTAGATATTTTTCCGCACCTTTTCCCATCCAGCACGATTTGCACTACACGTCGCGCGAGCTGTGTCGCGGCGCGACGGATTATCTATCTCTTTCTAATATGAATACTTAGAAAATACGGATAGTTTATGCCGTGTTGTGCTAACTGTGCTAGCCTGGGATAATTTTCATACAATACAGCACGGTTGCCATTCTATTTTACCACATTATCTTTGTGGATAAGACATCCGTCGCTCTCGCACTCGGTTTTTTGTCAGAACGTGACAGGGCCTAGACAAGGTTACTATCGACAAGCGATAACGCCAATAAAAAACTAATCAAATGTATGGGAATGATAGATGTTAACGAAAAGTGTTTCGTCGGCATCTGTCATTCTCATACATTTTATTATTTTCTATTGGCGTTAGCGCTTGTCGATTGTAACCTTGTCTACGGCCCCTGGTGTCTTATCCATAGCGATAAGTGATAAAGTGCCAACCATGCTACGCCCGCTGGTATTAAATTTCGGTATCTCGTTATTTTTGTATTTTTTATCGTTTATTTCAGCATCATTGCCTAAAACAACAGTTTTGGAGTAGGTATACCGGAACAATATCCTGCGTCGAGGAAGATAAACCCCTGGTCGTATCAGATAAAATTGCGAAATATACATAAATGTATGATGTAGGCACGTAAAATATGTAGTCGAGTGATTTAAAATACATTTTCGATGCAATCTTTAATATCGGCGCAAACTGCAGTCTCGCGTGCACGGAGTTATTTCGATCAGTTTAATTTCCCGTATATTAAATGATTTATAGTTATTATAGGTGAGAGCTATTTTGCTTCTGCTTTATAGAGCTTTGGCAACGTTTACCTTGTTAGGTTAACGTGCCAGTGCTCGGTAGTAACCCAATTCATGACACTTTACATTTTAAGTGAACAATACATGTGTCACGTTTTAACATATTGTAATATTTTTGTCAGATGCTTAATTTTTGGTGGATCGAATGTGTCATTTTACTATGCTTTTATCATAAATAATGCAATAATGTTGTAATGGTGTCAAACATTGAGACGTCGACGAGACTAATTGAAATATTGGCTTGCAGTACTGTCTCGGTAACAGCTTACTGATACGGCACCGACTCTGAACTGCCAAACAGGGAATTGCGTACCTTTTCAAAATAACATTTGAGCGTCTGCTCATTTGAATCATGTTTATATATCGACTTTTCATGCGTTCTTACTTGCTTTAACGCGTTACTAAAAGATTGAAAACTTCTAAGGCTCTACAAACATATTTAAACTTACAGACGTAGTACGTGTACTGGATTGCGGAATGGTAGGTATAACATACAAATTAAAATCAATAAGATTCGTGTCACAACCCCTACCTTATCATTAGAGATAACTGTGATACCGGGGAAACATAATTATTAGAAGGGCCAGGGATTAGATCTACATTAACGTATTGTAATGGAATCAAATTCATATTAGTCAATATTAAGGCGGACTATTAATCTGTCTTGTCTGCGTGGACCCGGAATAAAAACTATCCTAGTTATATTTTAATCCGGGCTATATTCGTGCAAATGTTCATCCAAATCGGTTGAACTAAATGGCTCGCTTAGGCATAGCGTGCTTGGGAAACAAACATCCAAACATTTAAATATCTCAAACTTTCGCATTTATAATATTAGTAGGATTCATGTGATGCACTCTGACGTGATGACTCCTGTTATAACAAGCTTCAGAACGCATCAGAGCGTCACGTCAGATTAGTATAAATGTAGTATTACAGGGCCATTTCGACAACTCGGCATCCAACGTGCCTATTTTACGCGAGCTACTCTAACCAACCCAGTTCCACTTCGAAGTTTATGTCAAGACATTGCTTATTGCTTCTTGCAGGCTTTTCGAAGACCCTAGAAGCGTTTTCCTATATATTTCTACCTGTTTGTAATCCAGTAAAATGTGTCTAGACGTTTCATCTGCCTCCATGCTCTGCACATGGGACGTCTGTATTCATAATATTAATAAGTTATAGACGTGTTTGTTCAAGGTGTCATACAAACGATGCAATTTGTCACACCAACATGCTATAGCTAGAATAGAATCCCAACTGAAACAAGAAATTGTGACAAATTGCCAGGTGTGTCATACATCATACAGGCAGGCCTAATATTCATATTATTAGTGCACACGCGTCCTGAAACGATTTACTTGCGTGAAATAATTAAGTTTAATCTGTACCAAATACGTTAAGCCACATAGATCCCGAGATAACGAGCTGTTGTCATGTCTATTTACAATGCCTGTAGTTAATTCTTGACGTTAATGAATTTTAAAAGACCATTTTAAATAGCGTTTCTGTGATGTCTGTTATGGATTAATTAAATATGATTTTTTTATGACAGACTTCTTTGATCCGAACCGAAAATGCTTATGGAGTGCAAATCCACGATAAACTCGAAACAAAATGATGTATGTAAAATGTTGGGTGTTTACACATTCAAGTATTTTTCTTAACATTTGTTTTCAAAAAAAACGTGATTCTGAGGTACCCTATCTATTGTATAGTATAACACAAATAAATTAAAATTAGTAAATAGTATTGACCACTTTTTTAGGAGTGGACTAAAAAGGAAACTGTCAATTGTCAATGTAAGTATATTATATCCGATGTTAATAAAATCATTATGCGTTTCGTACTTACACGATTTCCCGAGAACAAAATAAATGTAGGGCATTGAAAAACCCTATAAATTAAGATAAATGCTCAATGAACTAAGAAACCTACATCCGTTCCACATACATAGTTCTATTTTCATAAGACCTCTTACGCGATTTATCGGTGTGTCCGCACAGCCCTCGAAATTATGTTCATAGGAAGTTTAACAATCTGCGTTTAAGTACCTACCTAAACAATAATTTTCGTCTATAATATTTCTACTGACTTTTCCTTCTAGAATACCAAAGTTGAACGCCCCGAAAGCTAGGAAAATATAAATTGTACCTACCCGTGCATATGTACTTCCTGAACTTGAAGAACTGTTGTTGAAACGAGAATGCCGGCAAAATAACTCTTATTGTTGTTATTCAAACGTCAAATCGAAATTTCCACCTGTCAGGCTAAATCCTAAATTAAATCGAGAAAATTTAATTTTGTCGCAATTGTGGCGTTTACGAGTTACCAATGTTTCAAGTTATAATTACAACTTGGGGATTACCGTTAGGCGGGATTAAAGTGTGTGATTAATGGAGTTTTCAGAGACGACGCCATTTTGAAAAACGGTTGTTAGGTATACGAAGTTCTTTTGTCTGGGATATATTCAAATAATACACCTGATAAAACAGCCAAGTAGTGTTTGTCGATTTGCTAACTTTCTGTTTAAACCGTTATACCGATTTAAATAAGGTGTTGAGATATTTTGAGTGTTGGATAGAGATACCTACAAGATGGTTACGCTTTACTCCTAAAATCATCCCCTGGCGCCAAACTTCTTGTACAATATTAGTAAGTTATAAATATGTTTTTATCATCTGTTAGTAAATTGCAATATATTGGAAATTTTATGTATGATGGAATCGTACTGAAGTGTGTTTTTAAATTCGCAAAGACCGATTTATATTACTATAATATTCCCTGTCAGTGTACATAAATAGAAACGTGTAGGTTATTGGCAATCTCGGGAACAATGATGTAGAATTGAGTATTGAAGTGGTTATTGTTATTTACTGGGCCACATGCAATTTCCATTTTCTTTTAGTTTTAGTCTGGCCTCACACGGAATTCAGTCGCTGAATCGTAATTGGAATCACTGATGAGGAAATAAAACGGTATACGTTTTGCAGAATTTCTACCAAAAGCTATACCTTTTTTGCATGCTCTTGAGCGTTCTAGATACTAAATTCAGTGACTGATTCCGACTGTTTGAGCCAAGCATTAGATACGCGATATTTTGTCATTTATTGAGTCTTACTTGACATTAATGGTCGTTTTCTAATGTTGTTGTATGCTTTTTTAACTCGATATTGCAGTGCCATTGAAGCATGCTCCCCATTTCACCCCGTTGTAGATGAATTCCCTCCGCTCCCGGGCTGACATTTTTTTGTTCGCAAATACATACTAAATGCTGACCCTCATATGGGTCAGCGGGAGAAGAGCGGAAGTCTACCATGTCCTTTTCTAGGGCTGAAGTCAAACTTTCTCTATATCAAATCTCATCTAAATCCGTTGAGCGGTTAAAGCTTCCAATGATAATGAACCTTGCCCATTCCACTAAGCTACAAGTTACACATTTACATGTCTAAATAGGCACGACTGAGGCGCTTGACCAACAGCGTCTGGCCATTTGATCGGAGTTGCCTGTTTAGTCTAGTAGTTTCGTAGAAAGGGCTAGAAACCGAACGAGTAACACATGTATAATATTAGTATGGAATTCTAGCAAGAAGTAAATGCCGATAATAAAGGAAATCGTTCCGTTTTAACAGCCTCATGTTAAAATATGCCTCACTGCACGTCCTCCGATTTAAATATCTCGGCATGAATCACAGTCGCAAATATATCTGATATTTCACACCAGAATAGCACCGCTCATAAGCCCTATAATAATATCTAAACTGAAATAAATTGTAAAACGTAATCCGAACTGCATCGCAACCCCGCTTATTACAAGTTATGACGTTGCAAAAACGCGTAAACGATCTGTCAGTGCTGCCATTAATTTGGCCAGATTTATTACACGAGAAACCTTACAATATGCACCCCAACTCTTACTAAGAAATCTTCAGCAGCTGGGATAGTTCTAAACGCAACCATTGCGCGCCAAATACGAACACCATCTACACAAGCGCAAAGCAAACCGTCGATGTGCAATCTACTTTTATTTTCTACGTCACTTGTTTTCTCAATTTGATGAATCGTTCAGAAATTGATTATAGAACGTTGAGTCGACAGTTTTTTCCTTTTGTCTCGGTTCCGGTTGATATCAGACCTGCAAATGGATCCTGAACGTAACAATGTTCGATGTTTAATTGGATTATTTGAGGGTAGATAAGGGTGCACGATTGTGGACGTAATCTGCAAAGACGTGGTAATCGATCAAAAAGAACAATAAGATCGATTGTTTTCGACATAAATAAGAAATGAAGTAAGGGCTGCGAGAATAGTAACTTTTTGTGTTATTGAACTTATTGACTATCGAAACAGTTATCAAGAATAAAATGAAGTCAAAACAAATGTTTGTATTTATTAAAGTGAAATATTTGTACACGAGTCTTTTTTTACCCACACGTCACAAAAACACAAAAACGTATAGACGTGATTTTTGCATATGTATTAAATAACCAAAACAAAAGGTCACGAAGGCTGGTTCTTAAAAAAAATCCTCGCTCTGCTGTCAAAACCCTTCTTATTCCCCATATCGCAAACCCTACGTTTGAAGCATAACCTTAAGGAGTTCTTTCAGAATCTAACCATCCATTTTCTTTACAGAACCTCGCTACGAGACGGCATATGCGTGCGAAGGCAAAACCCTCAAGATCGGGTGCGGAGAGGGCTCCGTTATCCACCTCATCAGGGCCAACTATGGAAGGTTCTCGATCACCATCTGCAACGACCATGGGAACACGGATTGGAGTGTCAACTGCATGTCAACGAGGAGCTTACGGGTTTTACATAGCAGGTAAATTATCTTCTTCATGGTCATTATAGTCATATTTTTATTGATCGCCAGCATCATCGACTTCTTTTACTGTTTCTTCCTCTTCAGCATCATCATCATAATTTTCTTCTTCATCATCTTTATCGTCATCATCATGAATCTTTGGTATTATTTACTAGACTTGTTATTGGCGTGTTGTTTGCAAATTTCCTCTTAAAAGAACTCTTGAATGTCTTACTGTCATTTGCAAATAGGCCTTTAAATTTGTCTAAAAAGAGCTCCGTAGAAAAAAGTATGTTAAAGTAATAAGAAATAGTATATCTCATGCAAGGGGAATATAGTGTACCTACCAACGTTGGAATTCACGCTTGCAATATTGTATTTCGATATTCACCCCACCATATTCTAATGATTGCTTACACTACATTTGTCAATATCGGTTCAATAGTTACGATACAACAGGGGCACAGAGAAAATTGAACACATTTGTTTTGAAACAAAAGCCTATACAGCAGAAAAAGACATTATCTAAAAAGAAGGGTTTTGTGATCAGCCCAAACTACATTTTATCAATCACTTTCAGACTTAAAGGCCCGTTTTCGTTTTAAAATATTACAACTAGGCGTACCGATGGAAATAAGGGCCTCAAAAGGGTTTCAAAAGTTTGTTCGGACGAAATTTCGCAACCACATGCTGCCCATCAATTAATGGCAAAGATTGCAGCGAAATTTCCGATCCAGCCAACGCGATGGGCATTTCCCAAACTCCGATCTTCTCATGACACACTTCCAAACCATTTAATATCTGAAACGCCCCAATTTGTTGCTCATCAGCACTCGCCATTAAGCTAACGTGCCGTCGACAGGAAACTGTGAAAATTGCCCAAAATGAAATCCCGCTGCAAGTTTATTGGGTTAGCTGCGAGATTGGCAATAAAGACATGCGTGGCAACGCCATGCAAATGACGGTTAAATTGGTAGCCCTATTGCAAACAAGGGTAAACTGTGCTTAAAAATGGAAATGTTTTCAAAATCCTGGAACGTCAGGGACGGAATCGTTTTTAAGGACATTTTGACGTGACCGCTCCGCGAAATGTGTGATTTATTCGCCATTTATTGCACAAATTTATCAATGGAATATAAGCGATTAAACATCACCTTACTCTCGCTCGGAAAATATTTTATTTTCCACGTCTCTAATGCGATATTTACGTACGTTACCTATTTCTGACTTTTTTACATGGATTGCACCTGCCTACAGTAACCTTTTACTTTAGGTCTCGCTTCATGTATTTAATAAATATGTATTTTAAATAAATATGTATGTTAGAGCTAAATTAAATGGCGAGCTATCCTAAAACCCATCACGAGTAAGTGTTACCAATTATATTACATTTTTATCTTAGTTGTTAAACCAGTTATTCCCGTCTTTCCAGATGTAGTATGCACCAAAACTGCAGTATACTGGCGAGCACGAGCATGTTCGGCGACCCGTGTCCCAACACACTCAAGTATCTTGAGGCGCATTACCAATGTGTTCCTGGTGAGTATCATTTAACATTCCTAGTGGTAATCGACGATTTGGCGGACACGCACATTAAAATTCGTTTGTCTTTATCTGTCACTTTGATAGTTGTGTTTGTGAAAAAAGGATAAAGCACAGTAACAGAGGATTGTTAAGTTAAATGAATGAGGGGGGTAAATGTTTGTTATTCAGCATACCTAGTGGTTGGCTTTTCGGTGAAGGAAAAACATCGTGAGGAAACCTGCATACATCTGCGAAGAAATTCAAAGGTGTATGTGAAGTCCCCAATCCGCACTGGGCCAGCGTGGGGACTACTGCCCGTTCCCTTTCATACATGAGAGGAGGCCTGTGCCCAGCATTGGGACGTATATAGGCTGATGATGTGATACCTAGTGGTAGCATCCATTCGAAAATCTGCCCATTAGGAGACGCAACTGGCCACTAATGGATATATTCTCGTAATAATTATGTATATTTCATGTGTGAGGTATATAAACCTAAGGCCGCGTTTGAGCACAAACATGTTGCAAACCACGACGCGCGTGTAATGAGGCGACTAAAGCGTTTCCATCCAGCCGTAGAGCTCTAAAGCATATGTCAAGCAGATCTTCAGAAAAACCCCTATTATTTCCAGCATCAACGACAAGCACAACAAACCGGCCATCCCCGCCCTGGCTGATCACGTCTCAGCCAACGGTGTGGCGGTCCACGGTCCCTCCAGCGCCTAAGAACCCAGTGCAGACTCAGCAGAACGAACGCAAGAAGCCCACTGTCATCACGCCACCGACGTTCAGGCCGCATATCACGCTGCCTCCTGAAGTGAAGTTGGGAGATGTTGCGTCTAAGGTGAGAAATTTGAGCACACTACTGAGTTATTAGCTAGTTTGCTCCAAGGTGAATTACGAAAGCAGGGTAAATCCAAATTCAAATAGGCTTTTGATGACGTTGAGGAATCATATTGTACAGGGTTTTTTCTGTTATCTATAGTTAAAAACTTTGGAGCATCAGTTATCCACAACTTGTATGGCTAAATATGCCCATATCGGAAGGCGGACAAAATCTTCCGTTGGTAAAGAGCTTGCTTCATACTATCAACCCTAAACTATACATATTCCGCTTTATTCTCCTTGAAACAATGAACTCTTACCGTATCTAAAGCTAGCTTTTGTTTATTCTTTTCGACTTATTCAAACCATGTTTCCCAGAAGACCACGACACGGCAACCGGATTCTTCTTCAGAGAAAGAACCACAGCAGTCGCCCAAAGAAACACTTCCAGACGCCCCGGAGGAGGTTCCTAATAAGGCAGTGGAACCTGAAAACAGGCCGAGGAACGACAAGCCGAGCAAGGATAAAGAAGAAGATGGTAAATACAGCAGACATAATACATATAGCTAGGGCACAGCGGAATTACGTATCGCTCATATTGGGAGCAGCCCAACTGGAGAACTACATCGACCTTACAGAAAATCGCAACCAACGGGCACTGCTTGCTTTGTGGGTATTTAATGTTGTGTTCCTGGTGGTGAATGAGGATGCGCTGTTGAGTATAAGGGACCTCTAGAGTCTAGGAGACATGACATAGTCTTATATCTTCACAACATATACGACCATGCCATGCCTCCTAGACATCTTTCATCGGTTCTGATCTGGCATCTACGCGTTGTATTTTATTTACAAACTATTTAACTGCCATCAACTTAAACTTCGGCCGTTCGATATTATTTCTCCCTCCCCAATTCGGATGCCAAATTAATCTGTCGGTCATTGAAGCTTACGCAGCCATAATAGTAGATTGTATGACAAGGGTCTAAAGTAAGCCATATTACCACGAGATGGATATTTTCCCGAACGAAGTGAGGGGAAATAGTTCGAGGGGTAATATGGCTTTTAGACCAGAGTTATACACTCTACTTTTCACTTCTCATGCTCAAAAAGTGCATCATATTAGACTTGGCAAGCGGGGCTAAAGTAGTACATTTGCACTTCTTGACACTGCCTGTATGTACTTAAAATACTCCTAGACTTTAAGGCTGTTGGTGAGTAATTCTCATTGCAGTATACTATCATAACTTAGGCTTAAAATAAAAATGCATACTTCTTGATACAGTTGTCACAGAAGAAAGCCCGCAATGGCCGGTCAACGAAGATTCTGGTTCGACGCCATCGGTTCATGTTCCTCCTAAAGAAAACCCGACTGATGATGATGACCTATTTGGAAAGAGATACTGTGAGTACCCATTATTTACCTGATTAAGTTTTTAATAATTTGAGTATGATGGATCTTGTAACTGTTTGTGATAATTTTTGTCAAGCAGAGAGAATGGCCCAACAATGTATCTATATTAACAGCAATACGTTAGGTCCTAATTCTAAAATCATGTTGTTTTTTTTAAAGTAATCGTGTTTTTTATTAAGAAAGTTTAGGTCACTTATTGGTTAATATACCTTGTAGAATTTCTGGATGGAGATACTTATTTTTTTTTTGTATATTGAGAAAGAAAGATGTTTTCGGCTAGCAACGGATTAACACAGTCCAGAATTATTTCAGATTTAAATAACACAATAAAACTAACAACAGCCTAACTTCGGAACTTTTCTGATCGCCGTGGGTCCACTTCGTTGACATATGGAGGAACCAAGGCTATAATGACTAATAGCAATTAGGCTACAAGTGGCATAATCTGCAAAATTTTCCAAGGCAAGATAAACAGCCGCTCAGCACTTAACATAATGTGTTATGACGATGTGTTGACTTTGTAAAGTCAAGCCCAAGTGAAAGTGAAAGCTAAGGCAATGTGTTTTGCGCTTAGAGTGTAGGGTGTGAATGTGAACAGACTAAGTACAACAATTTAATGAAAGCTTGCCGTTTCACTTAGGCACTGAAGAGCTGCTTAGAAATGAGGTTTGCCTTGAATATGAGAAATAATTGTGTATGAGGTATTGCTTGAAGGCTTAAGGATAGCTCACTACACTGTGCTTAGCCCGAAACGAGTGTAGATCGGTGATCAGTTAAGCAATTCCATATACATTTGCCCGAGCAACTTTCGAGCGTTTTGGTTACCCCCAAGACCTCCCGGTTTTTGTCTTTAGAATTGGTTCGGACATGGCGCACCTGAGCGCAGCTTGACTATGGAACCAACTTTGTTGGTGCGAAAAAAATGTTCTTTTATGGAAAAGGTCTTCAACCGACTGACCAAAATGTATAAAATAGTTGTTTTCTTTTTGCACGGACTAGGTCGGTCCCATACTGAGGGGTTGTTAATAATGAGTACTTGTGTGTCACCCAGTAGATGGGTAGTGTGTCGCTGTCGGGTGTATTTACATTGTGGCACTATAACTCTATATGTCAATACTTTTGTACCTCCATAGACAAATGTATTGAATTATCATATAAAATATTATTTATTAATTCCAGCAACGAGTGCAACACCAAACCTAGGCCGAAGAGCATACTGTCCTCAAGTGAGCGCTCGCGGGCTACATTGGAACTGGACACTGGCTGGCACTTACGCTGTCCAGCCTTGTCCTGGAGGGGCCACGGGCCTGGCCAGGTGGAAGTACGTATCCAATCTTCCTCTTGTTCCCACATCATGTGTGACGGACGTGACATCTATTTTAGCTCTCTCGACCATTGCTGTCCAGGCAGATATCTTGAGCCTTTTGTATAGTCTCAAAATTTGGCGTAGGCACTAGTTGTACGAAAGCAACTGCCATCTGTCATTTCAAACCCAGAGGGAAAACTAGACCTAGTTGGGTTTAGACCAGTTTCCTCATGGGGTATTCCTTCACCGAAAATCTTCTGTGAAATATCAAATGATATTTCGAACATAAGTTTTTGGAAACCCCAGTGGTACAAGCCGAGGTCGATACCAATGAACTCCAGCGAATGTATCGTACCTTACCGTTTTACCAACATATAGAAGGGTGAATCTATGACTGGATATTTAAACTAACGATCTTTCCAGATGTATGGTCCCACCACACCAGCTCACGGAGGATGATCGTCCAAGACGTCGAGGCGCCGGGCTGCAGTCTGGGGAGAACTATCACGACCTGGGACTTGAGCCAAATGACAGGCTTCAGCTTATGAAGAGGCTCGGATCAGATTCGCTTCTTAAAGGTATGTCAATTATTTTTCTCCATTCAGTAGGCCTCCTTCATGTCACACAATGTTCGATGCTGGGCTTTCCTCTTTCAGCCACTGCCAGCAATCCTCAGTGATTATTTTTACAAGTAAAAAAACGGAAAATACGGAAACCTGATGACAATGTTATAAAGCAGGATGAAATTGTTAAATAACAATTTAGAAAGTTACTTAAGAAGTTAGTTTCTGAAGCGGGAAAGCAAATCAATTAATTATGATGTCCACATTGTGCCGTCTCTATGTCAAATCAGTATTCTTTCTCTCATGACATCGTCACTTCTCAACGTACTAACAAACACTCAAACCCAACAAAAATACAAACGCTGGAGAATCCATAAACAGTCCGTCGCCTCGACTCATTAACATAATCCTGGTGTTGCAGGCCGCGACGGCGATGTCCCTGAACACATGATAGACTACCGTGGAGCGAATCTGCCCGATGCTCAGGCTTCCAGTCAGAACATAGGCTCACATGGGACCTTGATGCCTGGAGCTGACCAATACAGTGAGTTCTTCACTCGTATCCTAGATCAGCATCACGGGACTGCCGCGACATACTCTTAATTTTTCTCGCACCTATACCTCATGTTCTAAGTGTTCTAATAAGAGAGAACCGACAAAAATCGAGAGAGTTCGCGCGCCGTCACGTGATAAACGTGCTGGTCAACAAATGTGTTAAAAATCCCGGGTATTTTTAAAGGCTTGTGTGGTTTAAAAGACTGTTGTTACATGATGACTTGTGGTTATAACCTACGGTACAGTCTAGTGTATGCCTCTTTAGGGAAGGAGGGGTTATTCTGCCTGTATACAAACGTCTGCCTATTTATTTATTCAACGTTATGTCATTATTTTTAGCGGACTCGATACCAGAATGGCACGGCCCGACTCCCGACCTGAGCGAGTGTCGGTCCGTCTGGCTGAACAGCCTCGAGGCCAGGGTCAGGGAAGGAGAGTCGCTACTCAGCATCAGCAACGACTTGGCACAGGTAGGTTGACAGACATTGTGATACAGTGACGCAGTGGCCCGAATCTGTTATCCCAAACAGGTTTCGGTTTGTTATTTCATGCCACGATTTTTTAAAGTTGTGTTCCATCCTCACAAGATGACTCAGTAATTTAATTAGATAATCAAAAACGATCTCCAGAAGTGTATGTTGAACATTATGGGTTCAATAAAAATTTAGATTCAGGAGCAACTACTTCAATTCTTAGAATGAATTGTCACCAACCTGATGTGCAATAAGTTCAGGTTTGGAACGTTAAGTTATTTTTGTGCAATAATTAAATAAACTCATAATATATTTGTTTAATCCCAACCAGGTGACGTCATCAAAGACGCTTTACGGAGGAGACATGCTGACAACAACCAGCATAATGAAGAAACTTGCCCAACGGATGTCTCAGAATGTGCAGACGTTCCCTGATCCCAAGCAGAGAGAGGCCATTGTGACGGACATGCTGCTTGGGGTTATTAAGACTGGTAAGTTTGGGTCTGTATTTAATGTGTAGATGATGGCAAAAGACCTGATGGAGTGTCTCTGGTTCCGTGGAGTTCGGGACGGATGCTTATGTGGAACGCTACCTGTGTAGACACACTGGCACCGTCCCACCTCCAACGGACTACTTCTAAAGTGCCGAAAATCTGAAACGCATTAAATATAGGGGCCTCGGCAGAGTACAACTTTGTACCTTTTGGCGTCGAGACCCTCGGTCCATGGGGTCCCAGTGCGCAAAAGTTATTAGCGGAAATCGCGAAGCGTCTGGTTAACGTAACTGTTGACCGAAGAGCTGGCGGCTTTCTCGCGCAAAGCATCAGCATTGCAATTCAGCGAGGAAATGCCGCCAGCATCCTCGGTACAATGCCTCGTGGGCCTTTTTTAGATTTAAGTTAGCCTAGCTTTAATTTAATTTAGTTAATGTTATAATTATCATCTTGGTTAATTCATAATGGGGCTTAGGAAACTTCGGAGATTCAAAGGTTTCATTTTGCCATAACGCCACTGTCACATGAACTTGATATATCAGTTGGTTAATTATTTCGTCACTCATTGACAATGGCAGATTATAGATATTTTACTTCGCTACCTACGAGTAGCTGGGTAGAAGATGGAATACAAGGAATGTGATAGAAGGAAATATAAGACGTATCTTTTACGACTTGTTTTACGTTTGTGCCAGAGGATCTTGGAAATATAAAAGTTAAAAAGGAATCATGAAATATGATGAAGTTTCAAAAATTCAAAACTGTTTTAGAATCACCGAACAGTTCAAGTAGAGTTATTATATGAATTATTCAACCTCATTCACTTGAGTATATGGTTTTATTGCCGTGCTATAATTTGATTGCATCTACAGATGATTGTTTAAGAGTAAGTTCCGCTATGCAAGCAATATCAAGACTCACATACGCAACACAGCTAGAACACACAATAAATAATAGTACTTACGTACCTTATCCATCTGTGAGATGTGCAATAAAGAATATTTAATGTATTGTATTGTACGTACAGAATGTCCTCTACCTAAGAAAACCGATGTTTGAAAGACAGACAACTCTATCATGCCATCCCACGCTACCCTTTAGCCCGTGCACCGTAGTCTAGATAAGGTTGTGGCGTGTTGTGTGATACTGACAGTTATAACGCCGGCCGCACGAGTATGTGCAGACGATAGTATCATCCACACTCTGGTGAATGTGAACCTCGGAGGTGAGCTAGTTTGGCCGAAGACAGCCCTGACTGGGGTTTCAGTCTCGGTCCGTATTACACACATCCAATTTCAATTTCATAATCTTTTCGCAGGCTCAAACCTCCTAGAAGAAAGTCAGCGCTCGTCATGGGCGGATTTGAGCGCCGATGCTCAGAACCGCGTCGCCAGCGCCTTGCTCACTCAGCTAGAGGAAAACGCGTTTCTACTGGCAGACGCAGTCACTAAGGAGAAAACTATACTGCAGATTGTCAAGAATATCTGTAAGTCCATTAAAGTAGTGTCTTCTGTCGTTTGTATCATGTATGACATCGATGTGTATCATCATCATATCAGCCGAAAGACGTCCACTGCTGGACCGTGGCCGGTCCTGCGCCACCCGCATCCAGCGGACTCCCGCAACCTTTACCAGGTCATCAGTCCACCTTGTGGGCCTACCCACGCCGCGCCTTCCGGTACGTGGTCGCCACTCGAGAACCTTTCCGCCCCAACGGCCATCGGTTCTACGTCCTATGTGGGCGGGGCACATTACCACTTAAGTTTGTGTACGAGTTACCATTTTTATCCATGTTGACCAAGTTATCTGTACCATTATACTTTCCATGTCGTACTTTCCTACTTACTCTTCTTTTTTAAAAAAGATATTCAGATAAAGTGATAAAAGACTTTTCCTTTAAAAAGCTTTACGAACATACGACATAAGATTGAATTTCGTCTGACTTGTGGAACAAATGTTTTCACTACACCTGGATCTTTAAATTTTTTTTTTTAAATATCGACGCATATTTTTCAGGTCTTTCCGTCCGAGTTTTAGAAGTAAAGAATGTCGAAGACGAGACTTTTCCATCGATCATCGCGCAAGAACAGTGGAAGGCTTCTGAAGACACTATCACAATACCCAAGGCTGCTTTACTAGGTCAGTAGTATTATAATATCGAAAATCATGAAAGCTTCCTAATCAAGCAATACAAACAAACATTCACAGTCGAAGTTGATGTTTGTACGAGAAATTAGAATATATAACGGCAACGCGCGACAGACACCCCTATAAAGAAATCTAACGTTATCAACAAGAGACAGATACTTAGTGGTTTTCAGTTTTTTTAAATTAAAGTCTTACCCAATTTGTATATTATTGTACAGTATTATAATACAGTGACTAGATTCATACTCATATCAATATTAGGACCAATAGCATAACTCAAACGCCATTTAATTCCAGACAACCGCCAAAACGACCTAGTCCGAATCGTGTTCTTCGCCTTCGATCGTCTAGAAGAGATTCTACCTCCAACCTTCGGGATCAAAAGCCAGCAATATCCGTTCCTCCCAGACCTGTCAGCCTCGTCAGCTACCAGCCTCAACTCTGAACGGGACAAGAGGAATATCACCAGGGTTCTGAATTCTAAGGTGAGTGAATTTTAGTTTTAACCGTACACATTGCAGTTATCTTCTTTTTGTACTCCTCTGATTCTTGACCCAACTCTAATTAGGTTGTTATTATTATTATTAGTTGGATCGTGGGCGTATATCCTAACAAGGCTAATTCTCTCATTTCCTGGATACTCGGTCAGATAGATGGCATTTGTAGAATGACAGTGATGGATGACTTAAGTCACAATGAATTTAATTTACGGCGCGGAACCCAATTTATTCTCTCCGATCATTCATCCGATCTTATTTAATTATGCTTTGCTAGGCACAAGTAGTGTCTCCTAAATAAAAAAATGGTTAAGGTTTTTAGACTCTAGCCTAGTGCGGATCGGCAGCAGAGTGCACCTCTAGCCACCCCACGAGGAAATTTTAAGAATACTTTTTTACACGGATCTTTTTTTTTCAAAAAAATAATATAGAAAAGTGAAGATAGTCCACCGGCAAGTGCCTGTCTCTTAATAATGATTATGATATCTTCAATATTTCCTCTTTTAAAAGATTTCATAATTAATTGGTTTTACAGATCATATCAGCAAGCCTGGGCAACGGGCGACACATCCAACTATCTCAAATGGTGCGACTGACCATGAAGCATCTCAAGACTGAAAATGTCACGAACCCAGAATGCGTTTTCTGGGATTACACCTTGCAGTAAGTATTTAAGCGATTTAGTGAGCAGTTGATATGATTCAATCAAACTCCTGAAAACAATCTTATAATTTTAGTTCTTAACACATATTAAGACTGTAGCTACGGTAGCCTAGGATAGCTACGGTGTACACTCTCGACCGAGAACTCTCGCCGAGAGTCTCGGGGGAGAAGTTCTCGACGAGAGCACACCATGTACACTCTTGTTGAGTCATTTGACCCGTGGAACAACCCTTTGACTCGGCCGCAAAAACCGACACACGACCGAGAGCCGAGCGGGCGAGACAAGGCGAGAGCATCATGTACACTCTCGTTCTCGGTCTGTCTCGGGGTGTCTCGCCGAGAGTGTACAGCCGGCATTAGACTGTACGCTCCTAAGGGTTGATCACGTAACATCTAGATCATATCTCAGCATGTATCAAACGAAGCCCTCTTTCTTGCCAGTGGCTGGTCCCACGAAGGGTGCCACGTCGAGTGGTCCAACACCACCCACACCGGCTGCGCCTGCTCCCACCTCACCAACTTCGCCATCCTCATGGACGTCCATGGCGTGTCCATCGGCGCGAAGCACGTGATGGCTCTGAGGCTGCTCACGTTTATAGGCTGTGCCATCTCCGCTGTGGCGCTACTCGCCGCCATTATTGTGTTCCAGTGCTTTAGGAATATGAAGGTGAGTGGAAACTTGTCCATTTATATTACTTAATAATTACATTATATTTTTACATGCTTTTATTTAACTTGCCCTTATTGTACGGGACAAATCTTGCGAGTTAAATTTGACCCACTTCTCGGTGACTGATTGAGCTGAAATTTTGGGTATAACTATAGTTTGGGTGACAATTTAATATTATGGTACGACCGAGCTGATCTGATGATGGAGACAGAAGGTGGCCATGGGAATTCAGTACTTAACCGACGTAACCCCGTTGAGTTTGGGCTCGTTAGAATCGTCTTAATGAAAGGTTGATGTATACAATGGTATACAAAAAAGTACAGTCGGCAATAAAAGCTTGTACCAAAAATGAAATTTTTGACAGAAACTTAGATATCGACAAAAGTCAAAAAGCTTGTAGCTATTGTACATAATCAGACCCCTGGGGAATAAAACATAAACTGGTTTGTGTTTTGTATAGCTTACTTAGCGGTATACATTCTCAAAAAGTTCTGATCAAGTTGACGAGAACAAATGTCAAATCTAGAAGTTTAGCTTATAATTGCAAAATTATCCAGAATTTTTCCCATAGGGAACACAATTTTGAATGTTTCTCGTCGTATTGTCAAGCCTAATTCGTACTCCAGATGAACGCAAAGTCCAAGAGTCGGCATTTTGGGCTGTACAATACTCCTACAGTATTTCAGTATTAAAACCGGTCGCGTGGTTGTGCCGGAGGTTTCCGCTGGATTTTCCCCAGGGCATCCCAACCGCTTTATTGAGTTCTGTAAAAGAAACAACCAGGGTCTATTGAGATTATTTCACAAGCTCCACTAATGAAAACACCGATATTATTTCCAGATAGAACTAATGAGCTAATGACACTATAATTTTAATTGTTTTCGCAGTCGGACCGAGTGCTAATCCACAAGAATCTTTGCGCCTGTCTTCTTATCGCCGAAGTGGTGTTCATGTGCGGCATCGACCAAACCCAAGACAGGGTGCTGTGCGGGATCATTGCCGGGTTACTACACTACTTCTTCCTCGCTGCCTTCGCCTGGATGTTTCTAGAAGGTAAGGCTTTCCAACAGAGTGTTCAGGAGTTTTTGCTCCTAGCCAAATAAAACAAAACAACGTCAGAGTTTATTAGTATTTATTTACTACAGTCGAGTTCGAAATGTTTCCACGGACAAAGTGATAATAAATATGTGAACAAGACTCTATAAAGATTGCCTGAGTAATATAATACCACAGAATAGATAATAGTACAAGTACCGAAGGGACACGACTTTGATCTTTACAAAAGCCGCTTTTTTCTCAGCCATAACATTATGATTTATGGCTCTCTGACGTCGTCGACTCCAGTGCAAGCCAAAAGGAACGTTAAGGCTGGGTACGA
Organism: Epinotia demarniana; assembly: GCA_945867215.1. Lineage (NCBI taxonomy): Eukaryota > Metazoa > Arthropoda > Insecta > Lepidoptera > Tortricidae > Epinotia > Epinotia demarniana. The sequence continues at coordinate 9,613,369 of OX244281.1, forward strand.
ACGGTGAAAATGAATTGGCACACTCGCCGCGTCGCCGATAGTGAGGGCTGACAACGACTTAAAATATAATAATAATGTATTGCCCATTTATTGCTTTGTTTTTTGTTACTTACTCAGATATACATAGTTAGATTACTTGATGCATGCAGTGTTGGAAGTATGGAAGTAGATAAACCTATAATAATATCTCTTTTATTATTATTCAGTAACTACTTATTATCTATTATGTTCAATTCCTTATCTATTGGCATCCTTTGGGCGTGCCGGGAAAGAGAAAAACGCGTGATTCGTATTTTTATCATTACTACTGCATCCCGCTGCGATACAATATCTTCCCGGCATTCTTGTACAATGCGACACACAAACAGAAAAGTTCACTTGCAATATAATATTTACGTAAGCGTATGCGCGCAAAGCAGCATGCGCGTGCGGTCCGATGCACAGCGTGGCAACCACTGAATAGGGATCAACATTGAGGATCCGGCATGTACTTGCAGCGATGAACGTAAATCGCGGAGTGTCCTGCGCCTGATAATACATAGAAATAAATTTTAGACTAGCTAGTGGGTATCTCTAAAATGGAAAGATCACATAAGCGAAATAAGTAATAAATTAAATAGATTTACTTACGCACTTTATAATATAAAAAAATTCACACATTTAAAATCATCATTGAGTGCTTACTACGCTTACGCACATGCCTGGCTCCAGTATGGCATCGTGTTATGGGGAAATAGCACAAATATTATTAATATGTTTCGATTACAGAAACGTTGCATCAGAATATTAGTAAATGTAAATTCCATGGTAAGTTGTAAATCTTATTTTGTAAAACTAAAAATCTTGACTTTAGTTCTACTTTCTATATATATTTTAGAAATTTGCATTTTTGTCAAAAATAATCTCAGTCTTTTTCCTCAATATTCCCGCTCTCAAAACTTGCGACCCAAAACCAAAATGGCTAGGCCTAATTCAACACTTACAATGGTACACACAAGCCCTTATGGCATGTCAATAAAAATTTATAATAAAATCCCCGATACGGTTAAAAGCATTAATGATCAGAAAAAAATTAAAAACACAATAAAATCATATCTCATGAGGAATGCCTTTTATACATTAGAAGGCATTCATTCATTAAAACATTTAGAATGGAAAATGATGCGCTTTTAATATGCCTAGAAGTCACCTTAGACGAGTACAGTAATACCACCAATATAAGTTACATCGGCATTCTTCGTCCACGCCGCACACAATTTCAATACTTAAAGACCTTGTTGCACTATACGTATATGTACAATATGCAATGACAGGTGAACTCGTGCTTTCCCGCTCATGGCGGCAGACAAAATGGCGGGTGCCGGAGCTGCCGGCGTCGCGCGCAAAATTTTGGCCAATGGGCGTTAAAGATTTTACCCGCGCAAACGTGCTGCCTCATGATCGGTTAAAATGTTTTCAAAAAAATATTTCTGGGCAGGTGCATCGTTGTAACTTATGTTTGCGGTACTACAGTACCTTTTGTCTTGGATGAAGTGTATGTGACGTTTAGTTGAGATGAAAGAAAGAAAGAAATAAGACATTTAGAAATAAGATATTCACTAAACAAAAGACACACAGAGACAAAGGGAGCAGAAACAATACAGTTGACACATAATGTGTGTGTCTTCGCGTCAGTGAATCGGTCGCTGTCTCAGCATTATGCCGAGGTGTCAGACAGACACGCACAGCGCTGCTTTGCAAACAGCAAAGTATGTGACCCACGGAACGCAACACAACACATTGCCGATACAAACGTATAAACATAATAAATAAATAATTAATCATCATCATCAATTTAAGAGCTAGGCTCTTGTCGGTGGAGAAACCGCCACTGATTGTTGTCCTCTGCTAGCCTCTTCACGTCTTCATAAATAATTAATAAGTATAATAAATTTGTTAAATATGTAACACAAGCAAAATGGGACGAGAGACACAATGTGAAAAACGTGAAACAGTTGGGATGTTTAAGAAAATAATATAGAAGAAAAATTCAATAAAGTGGTAAGTGGCAGTGTAATAGGGTTGGGATTTTTGGAGCGCCAACAAATAGCCCTTAAGCTGGCGCCTAAAGTTATACTTGCTCCTTGGATAGGTGTGGGGAGATCATTCCAACACTTGGACGCCGCGAACGTAAAGCTACCTCGAAACGCCGCGAGAGGAGGGCTCCCCGACGTCGTGTCAGTCATGATCATGACATTAGAGGGTATTGTTGCAGGGTTCCACCTGTACGCGATGCTGGTGGAGGTGTTCGAGCCGGAGCGCGAGCGCGCACGCTGGTACGTGCTGGCGGCGTACGCGGCGCCCGCGCTGGTGGTGCTCGCGTCCGCCGCCGCCTTCCCGGCCGGCTACGGCACGCCGCAGCACTGCTGGCTCTCCACCGACCGCCTGTTCGTCATGAGCTTCGTGGGGCCTGTGGCGCTAGTGCTCACGGTAACTTTACACTTGTTTATTTATCCATATCTAGTAGTAGTAGTCAAGTTCTGACTGACTGACTGGCTGGCTGGCTGGCTGGCTGATTGGCTGGCTGGCTGGCTGACTGGCTGACTGGCTGACCTACTGACTGGCTGGCTCACTCTCTCGCTGACTTAAATCAACTCAGCCCAAACCGTTGAACCTAGAAAGCTGTGTTTTTCACAATAGGGTGTTTAGATAACGTTAGTACCCACTAAGAAGGGATTTTTAAAAATTCTACCCTCAAAGGGGTAAAAAAAGAAAGTTTGTGTAGGGATGTAGTAAAATTTTAAGTGAGAACATTGAAACTTTTGTACGGACTCCTTAGTACAATACAAGAAAAGTAATCATAGGGTTTTCGAAAAGCCACCCCTAAGCGGATTAAATAGGGGTGCAACGTTTGAATGGGGGAAATTACCTCTTCACGCGTAAACCGCTGAACCGATTTGGATGCAATTTGGTATAGAGATAGTTTGAATCCCGCTGTAGGTCATAGGATGGGTTTTGTCCCAGAAATCATCCCCTAAGGAATTGAAGGAACTGATATAACCAACTTCCACGCAGACGGAGTCGCTGGCAGAAGCTAGTTAATACAATGTATAAATTGGATTACTTAATACAAAGTTCCTTCTCTCGGTAGCTGCAAAAATTAACACTATATTAAACAATGCATGCCAGTTTTCAATAACTTAAGGCCCTTATTCTTAAGAAAATTAATCATGTGGCAACTTAATAATGTTAAATGTTTATGTTTTCAGGCCAACTGGATATGTTTGAGCATGGTGATTTACATGATGTGCCATCACTCCACCGTGTCCATCAAGGCGAAAGAAAATTCCAAGCTATACAAAATCAGGTACATTACCACGTTTCATATGATTTATCCATAAGATATTACTATGGCAATGTTTAATTTCTAAACGAATAGATCATTCAATTGGTACGCAGTTTGTGAGCTGAATGGTAAATTTGTTGGAATATGGAGTTGAAAATTGATTAGATACCTAGTTACTTGCTTGTTGTGTGAGTGAAATCATATAGTGAAATCTGATGGGCGAAGTGCCCCGTTTAAGAGTATTTCGTGGTGGCTTTGGGAGGCAATGCCCAGCTTCTGGTCGTAGTTATGCAATAGGTCTTTCTTACGACTTAAACACAAGGTTACTAGTGTATGGCCAAAAAAATGGTTTTTACAAAAAACTTAATTTTGGGAAATGAAACAATAGGGATGATGACTTAGATTTTTTTATGATGTCATTCGAACCAGTTTTTGGAGAGGTTGTTTGTATGGGAGCAACAACAAAAACTACAATTAAAGAACATCTAAATACCCAAAAAAAATTAGATAAAGACTGACCTCGCTGGCGGCAGTGCAAAACGTTTCATACTGGTAGACACACAAGTATGACGTCACATTTGTACTAATCGTCGTATGGAAAATGAGGTAAATTGTTGTTTCGGTCGCGAAATACTGCTTTTAAGTACATAGTTGTTAAAAAAATGTTTCTATAAAAGCGTAAGGTTTCAATTGATAGCTTTCAGTTTACTCTTGGACAGTAAAAAAATGCGTATATTTTCTAAACTTTCAAAGGACATATCTTTTTATAATTTTAATAATAAATTATAACTTATTACGATAATTTGATGGTTTCCTACCCATTTAGCATCACTACGTTATCAATTTGAACATGAGGCATCATGCCTATTGCGAAACGAACCTGATGGGGTTTTTTTTTCCCAGGAGACCCTTTTGAAACATCCTCCTCACGTTCCAGGGTATGGCTGAACAGCTCCCTAATCCTCGCCTTCCTGCTGGGGCTGACGTGGACCTTCGGGCTTCTGTACCTGAACGAGCAGACGGTGGGCGTGGCCTACGCGTTCACCATCCTCAACTCGCTGCAGGGACTCTTCATATTCATCTTCCATTGTTTGCAGAATGAGATAGTAAGTATTTTAGATTTGAGGTTTAATCGGTTTAAATATTTTAGTACCTACTTTGTTCCATCGACACAAGTGGATACTTACGAAGAAGTTTCTATTTATATGCACAAATTTTTAATCGATGTTTCAGTATCGTGATAATTCACAATTCACCACATTTATGATGTCCGTACGCATTATGAAATGCCCTTGGCATAATGGGGCTTCGAAACGAGCAACATTTATACGGCGAATGTGTTGGCCTTCTTTATGAAACCAACCAACCTTGACTTTTGTTCCAATATGATGATGATAAAATGCCAAACTAAAACAAGTGCCAATAGAAGTTACTACAAGTCTGAACAGAATTTGCTTGCAACTTAAATTATAGTATATCCCGTGAACGATTCTAATGGGATATTTGACAACATTACGAAAATACTCGGATCAATCAGTCTTTCTTTTATAAAAAAAATATATATTGAGTGACAATCTTACACAAATCAACCTAGTCCCAAACTAAGCAAAGCTTGTACTATGGGTACTAGACGACGATAAACATACTTAATATAGATAAATAAATACTTAAATACATAGAAAACATCCATCACTCAGGAACAAATATTCGTGCTCATCATCACACAAATAAATGCCCTTACCGGGATTCGAACCCAGGACCTCTTGCTTCGTAGGCAGGGTCACTACCAACTAAGCTAAAGCGGCCGTTTGCGATTTTAAGATTTTTAAATTCATATTAACCAAGAATACGTTTTGGCTCCTTCTGCATACCCAAACAAGGGATTTCTTAACAGAGAACCTTCTGTAGTACTATTATTCATTCAACGCTTTTTAACCGACTTCAAAATAAGGAAGAGGTTCTCAATTCGGTTGTATTTTTTTTCAATGTTTGTTACCACTCCGTCATTGATGAGCTGATTCAAAAAATTTTTTTTGTTTGTATGTATATGGTTCCAGGTGGGTCCCATTTTTTTCAAAATTCAGTTAGATGATGGGATCCATGAGGAATTGAGGGAACTCCTCAATTTTATTAGGCAGGCGTGTAGTAATTTTGTTATTTTCTTTTATAACTCGTGTATTTACATAGGGAAATCATAAATTTGGTGGCGAGGAATTGATGATGAAGACCAGAGATGACTAATCAAATTCCTCAATTATGTACTTAAAAGTGTAAAAGTACGCACAGGTTCTGATGAGATTCCGTTGAAATAGGAACTAATGAAGTGCCACATTGGTGATGATCTTGGGGCATCGACGGAAGTCCTCAAATATTATCGGCCCACATACAGCGATTCGGTTTTTTCATTTCCTATCGAAAATCAGTTCATGTGGTAAATTGTAAAAAAATGTGGAAATGTTCTCTGGCGGAGTATTAAATTGAAGTCGGTTAAAACTTTGTTCTAAAAGTAAATTATGTCAAATAGCGTATTACGTGGATATTCATACTAATATTATAAATGGGAAAGTGTATGTGTGTGTTTGTTTGTCCGTCTTTCACGGCAAAACGGAGCGACGAATCGACGTGATTTTTTAAGTGGAGACAGTTGAAGGGATGGAGAGTGACATAGGATAGTTTTTATCCCCGAAATCATCCCCTAAGATGGTGAAATGGGGGGGTAAAAGTTTGTATGGAGCTGCGATATAAACGAGTTCCACGCGGACGGAGTCGCGGGCGGAAGCTAGTACTTAATATATCCACTTAATAACATTATGAATGCGAAATAGTGTCTGTCTGTGTGTTACCTCTTCACGCTTAAACCGCTAAACCGATTCAGATGAAATTTGGTATAGAGATTGAGTACCGAGGAAGGACATAGGATAGTTTTTTGGAAATCATTCCCTAAAAGCGGTGAAACGGGGGGAGAAAGTTTGAATGAAGCTAATCCATACTTCCATAGTTAATATTATAACCCATTCCAGTTCCAAAAGGAGTGCGCTCGCCTCGGGCGCCGGCACCCGTGGCTGTCGTGCTGCCTGCTGCTCACCGGGCAGCCGGCGCCGGCGCCGCACCACCACGCGGCCACCGCCTCCTCCTCCAACTCCCACCACGTGGACACGCGCGGCAGCGTGAAGAGCCGCCGCTACCAGCAGGCCGCGCCCCCGGACAGCGAGGACGCCCGAGACCCGAGGGATGTCACGGTAAGGATGGACAAATATTGACGTTCAAAGTGACGTTCAAAAAAAAAACAAAAAGGGCACGTATCTAGGCCATAAACATTAATAGAAAGGTTAAGGCGCCGTAGGTTCATGGTCTTCTCTCCCTCTCACTGAACATAAGCGTGTGGTAGATGGAAGTGCGTGCTCAGAAGCGCGGACATCGTGTTTTTTAACTTAAATTTTTTGGCCGTTTAAATAAATAAAAAAGTAATCAATGACTTCTCTCAAACATGATATTGCCGAGTTTTAAAAACCATTTTAATATTTTTAGCTTTTGTGCATAATTTGTTACGATTATTTTAAGTGTATTTTAGACCCTTTTAGACCTATGTTCGTTTTTTATTCCATACAGCGAAAATTGCTTAATTATGTTTCAATTCACTGATCTCTCTGCAGAAAAGCCTCAAGATTACTATTCGTATTTTTTTGAAACCATATTATTATAAACAGACGCATTATATTGTTTCAAAAAGTCTGTTTGCTTCACTTCGCTGAACTTACGGTGCCTTAAGATAACGATGAAATTATGAGTATTTATTCAAAAACTGATAACGTTATTAAATAACCATTTCTTAAACATGGTTTGAATAAATACTAATATTCACGTCGTAATGTTGAATGACAAAGCAAGCATTTTGCAAAATACGCTCGCCTGTAGGCGTAAGGAGCCTTAAGGCTTTGTATATGGATGCGACGCGTGGCGAGGAGCATGTTGCCGGAGGATAAGAGTGAGGGAACTGTATTTGTAGCTGACAACACAACTAATTTTCATATAAATTGCTAGTTCAAAAGTTACTTGTGATTCTTTGAGTCGCAAGCGTCCATAGGCTACGATATGCTTACCATCAGGCAAGCCTTGTGAACTGGCGCAGTCGTGGTATAAAATTTAGTACAAAAACATTCCATACTACGGATTCCGTTTGGTTTTGCGAATGGCCCGGCGACATTCCAAGCCTCGCATATCCATATACGAAGATTAATATACGAGTAGGTTTTATTTAAATCTGAGTTAAGATTCCTTTCTGATGCTTATCTAGGAAAATTTGCCTTGAGACATGATTTGATAAAATCTGAAATAGTGAGATAAACTACTGAGTTTTAATAATGTTTAAGAGAAAAACGGTATATAATTCAATCGTATAATTGACGGATTTAAGCTGCAAGCTGTTTATACACAACATCAATATAATTATGCTATGTGTACAGAAGTTTCTAAATTATGAATGCAGACATATCTTAAACAATTAATGTGTAGAAGAAAGTTAGTTCAGCGTTAACTTAATGCGGTTTTAATTAAATATTCTGTACAGATAGCATGGTGCGTTATGGAATGCATGTTTATGTTAATGGTGAAGGTGTACACTGGGGTCCTAGTGACTACTGTTATGAACATATATGACCATATAATTAATCCATTCATTTGTGTCATTCGAAATAACGAAAATATAACTGGGTGAAAAATATTTGTTAAATTCTTTGTCGTGACACATTACACGAACTACACACAACACATTACGACATGCATACAACAAATAACAAACTTACTACACACTGAATATAAGTCAGTCAACAATCATACGAACTCAAACATTTACGTTCTAACAGAGTTCAGCGAGCCCATCCGTATCGGCGTCGACGACCAACAACCTAGTTATCAACAACTTGAACGTTGTCGTCAACAACAACAATCACAACAACAACAATGTCATCAACAACGCGGCCGTAGCCTCCCTCGCCGCTGCCGCGGCCGCCCACAGCTACCACTCCCATAGGAATCGAAGGAATTCAAACGAGAATCAAAACTTCGGTCCTTCAACCAATTTTGGTCCCACTCTCAACGCCACAGGGGCGAATTTCCAACACAACATCCCTGAAAGAGAATCCGCTCCTATGTCGCATCTTAGAAATCCTATTAACGCTGGCAGCGGCAGGTTTCAAGGTTACAGGCAGAACGTTCAGCAAGGTGCGTACGCATAGAGTAAGAGATAGGATTTATTCCAAATTTGAAACCACCAATCACCACTTTGGCTTCTGTTGTGACTAATTTGGTAAAACAGCTCAATGTTTGTGTATATTTTTGGTTAACCTTCATGTTGACGTGTAACTAACTGTGCGTGACAAAGGTAAGTCTTGTTTTATTTTTTCGTTTCAGTAGAACTAAAAACTAATCGCTTTAGACAATTACTAATTTTCCTTCTATTAGTTATAAGTTAACCTTTCTTTCTGTGGTGTGGTGGTTCCTAAAGTATCAAGTATTTTATACTAACAACTCTTTCACTAGTATAATCTTGATACATTTAGTAATGGAATTATGAAAATCCTATCTCTCAATATGCGTATGCATATGTTGTTCGCTTAATAGTCTTTCGTACAGATATTTTTAAGTACTTCAAGTCTAGACAAATCAGGACATACTTCAAAAATGCTTTTAAGTATTGCTATACTATAAGAGATTCATCACGTTTAGTATATTCTTTCAAAGATTGTACAATTTAAGATTATATTATTATTGTTTTTCTTATATATTTATTATTTATTTAATATGTGGACTTTTTTCAACACGAATCACAAACACAAAAAAACAACATGCGTTTTTGAGGGGCTAATCCTATCGAATAAACTTAATTATATCCTAAATTCTGTTGAAATACGTCCACCTACATCTATATATCTCATGCAAACAGAGCTACAACCTCCAACCGGACTCATCAAGATGGAACATACGCCCAACTGCCCCAATATACGTACCGAGCGAGGAGACCCGCTCAATGCGGGTACCTACACCTCTAAACATCCCGCATTCCGCCTCCCACACGCAAAGCATCGCGTCTATGCATAGCTACAGACATATGGAGCCGAACGATTACCAGAACCTTCGATCACGGTCGCCATCTTGTTTTTCCAACAAAATGGCCGCGTCAGTTGGCGGGAACGAATGGCAGCCTAATGGGAGCATGTGGAAGGTGAGGGGAGGGTGTAGCACTTTTAGAGTGATCTGTGTTTGGTAAGGTCTTGGTCTTGTAAAAGGGATTAGTATTCCATTTGAGTATTTATTGTATCAACAAGTCAAACCTCGTGGGATTGTAGCTAATCGCGCAATAACATAATTATATTTGTTTTTAAGCAGTAACGCTGCTAAAGAAAATTATAAATTTTTAAATGAAAGGAAAAATTGAAAAATTTAATGCTCCGAGCCGGATTCGAACCGGCGACCACAGGCATTCGCCTGTCGCTACTACCAACTGAGCTATCGGAACAACATAATTTGAGACGTTGGTGCCGTAAAGAAGCCTAAGTCTTCTGGTAGATGTCGCTACATACGCCTCCCTAAGGCGTTATATGAAGGAACTGATTGAAGGATTTGGTGCCCGAACCAGATTGTTCCGATAGCTCAGTTGGTAGTAGCGACGGGCCATGAATGCCTGTGGTCGCCGGTTCGAATCCGGCTCGGAGCATTAAATTTTTCAATTTTTCCTTTCATTTAAAAATTTATAACATAATTATACTTAGATTGGCTGAGTATCCGCGTCAGTAGGTTCGATTAGTTTATAGTAGATTAGTAAAACTGATGATCTTGTTCTTTGACAGCATCGTCTAGAAAGACTCAATAATGTAGCAATTATTAAAAACCAGTTCGTAATTTTCAATTACCAACGTTTTCTATCAATCTTTTCTGTTGTTACTAATTTCCAAAAAGAAAAAATATAATCTTATCCAAATGAAATAATTTGCACGGTGCACTAGTGAGTACCGTCCATGTAACTCTGAATTTAATTATATTCATATTAAGTACATTTTACGCCTCGTACCTACATTAAGTTTTCTTTAAACTGAATGTCAGTCCAAACTTCTTATATTTTTTTGCGACACGTGGACTTACCATCCGCAATTACTGTATTCGACCCTTTCAAACAATATAATTACGAGAAAGACAGGTTCTATGTCCTACAAAATTGACTGAATGGGGTTCTTCAAATTTTGATTAGGTACAACAGAATTGAGATAGATTGTCAGTGTCGGTTGCATACAGCACGTCCCGGGATCCTCAAAAATATACAAGAGGGTATCTGTGTCTTCTTCGCGAAGTCTACGCGTAGTCGTAGTGTTATTTCCTGATATCAAGACCAAGATCTTACCGAGGGTCGTGCATGCACTAACATAGCATCGAGTGGCATTGCATGTTTCACCCACTGTATATACACCCCGACCCCTCAATAACAACACTCCTTTCACGTTAGCATAACAGCACAGCACTCTTAACCATTTGCCAGCCTCTCAATTTTCATGGCAATATCATCAAATGACAATGAAAGTGTTGATAGATTGTAAATCTGCTGTCAAAAGGAATTGACATCTTGTATGGGAAGCGTACATTCAAACGTATTGGCTATATTGTTGAAATTCTATGTTCCGCTTCTAAAACGTTTTAGTGATCATCAAGACAATCCAGAAATATTTAAGGTAATATTCATCTATTACGACTGAACCAAATCCGTAGAATCAAATCCTTAGAAACCCTTTCAGTTTAGTTTTAAAAGTATTAGACGGTATTCTCTTCTATAGGATTATTCAGCTCGAATTCAGAGTTAATTATTAGTACTTACAATTACAATACTTTGATTAATTGTTTTTAAACCTTTACCTTTATATTATGTTGAAAGAAATATAATTTAACCCGTTATTTTAACCAAGTAGGTACATAGATGTTAAATAATGTAGACTGTCTATTAGTTTAATTAAATAATAAAACGTTTTTTAGTTTGATAATTCCACATTGTTTTCCCCTTTCTTCCTTTGCGTTTAACACAGTTTGGTCACAACCATAAAATATGCACACTCCATTGAGCTGTTTTTAAAAATTTGATATTCTTAATTTAATATTTCTAGTTTTAAGTGATTTATTTCTAAACTTTCATTAGAATACCTTTTCATCACCAAGCGCTGTATTCTATACTTACAATTGATTAAACTCATTGTTATAAATTGCGCTACTTACAATAAAACAAGACGGGGTGGGTTGCACCAATCTGTCTGTGATCTTAAGCAGTGTTTGTTAAAATCTGAATGTATGGAACAATTGTCAATAATTTTCCATTTAATGACAGCGTTGGTACCATATTTAACGTTAATCCGTCTGTAATCGGAAGTTGGTGCAACTCGCCCCAAGTTTAAGGCCAGGCGCGGGACACTCCGCGATTTACGTTCATTGCTACAAGTACATGCAGGTGCCCCAACGTTGGGGTACCGGCATTTACTTGTAGCGACGAACGTCGACGTCGTCGTCGACGACGTCAGAGGGCGATACATCTTAATATTTTGGCTGAGAAAAAAGCGCCTTTTGTAAAGATCAAAGGAGTGTCTCTTCTGTACTTGTACTATTATCTATTCTGTGGTAAGGCTTGTATGGTCGGCGCTCAGAGTGGGGCGTGAAGCGTCCATATAAATTGCATTTGTTTTATATAGACGCTGCCCCGCTCTGAGTGCCGACCACTCAACCCTTACACTAACTTCACCACACGATAGTAAAACGCATCGTGCTCCACAGAACACTTCTTCTAAACATCACCCGAGCGGAACGTCGACGTTGCCTCACCACGAGGCGCTCGCGCGGGCGCCCCCGCCCCCGCCCCCGCCCCCGCACCCCGCGGCCGCGCCGCCCTCCCCCCGCTACCCGCCCGACCTCAGCCCGCACAACCAGGGCTACCACACCACCCGCAGCTACAACCACGACTTCCGGAACCCGCACGTCTACATGTCCCAGCACTCGCCCGGCAGCCAGGAGATGATATACAGGAAACATTACAAGGACGAGAACAGACGCAAACACCACCACCACCACGGCAGCCAGAACATCAACCACACCTACTCGGAGATAGCTTCCCAGCAGGGCAGGATATACCGGCGCGGTTCCGAACAGGAGTTTCGCGTGATCCAGGATGATCCCGTTTACGAGGAGATAGAGAGAAATGAGACGCTCATGTCGGATATGTCCGACGATAACTCCGGGCCGGACAACTGCCGACCGAACCCCGGACACCACGGCTCGTCCGGCTCCAAATTCTTCGGGGACCACCGGCCTCTGATCTCGTACAGTCCGGGGGAGAGGCATCATCAGGACCAGGAGCATTATGGAAAGTATGGAAAGTGGGATACTATAGAGCGGGCAGCGTACGAACCGAGGCACGCCTACGAAAGCGGAAGGCTCATGCATCCGGCCTACCATCAGCCGCAGGAGAATAACATGAGGGCTTTGGCGGCGGTTCTGAACGGGGAAAACAATGTGGTCTGCCATCTGGAGCCCCACAATTCCTATGACGTGTACCAACCGCAGGCTAGCAATCCAAGGACTGTATCGCAACCCAGCTTCTAGATTGTTACACTCCGAGGTGACCCAGTGATCGAACGTGAAGATTGAAACGGATAGTGACAATCTCGGACGAATATTTCTGTGTTAGTGACCATAGACAGAGTGAGTGTACAGATATAGCGGATGATTTTTTCTATGGACGTAGTATAGAGAAAGATCTAGCGACGCATGAATAGCGTTTATGTAGGAACTTTGCCATAATGCGGACTTTAAAATAACATATATTTATAGACGGTTAGCTGTAAACGTAACTTTAAATCACTTTTTCCACTGTGATCCTATTTAAATAACGGCTCAACTTCAGTGTTACGACCATATTTTCTTTATATGGCGGATTTAAATAGCAATTTTGTATATACGACTCTTAGGCTCTTAGTACTTCCAGTGTGACCTTAATATTTCTATTACTGTGGACTTTCCTTTACGACTCATGGCATTTCATTAAGTACGTTTGCGAAATTTGTGTAGGTACGAAAATCTGTGATGTTTCTTTTTTTACGCTTTAGATTAGAAAATTCACTGCCATAACTTATTATTAGTATGGTTAACTTATTTTGTGAAATATAATTTTAATATTTTTTTTCCTCCGGCAGTTGTAATTCTAGCTACTGCAGCTTTGCATGTTATTCTTTCGAAAATATTTCAAAAAATCCATCCAACCTATTATAGACTGACACTACCTTGATGTTGTGCACTTTTCTGTACATTAGAACTTAGTGTTAAAATACTTAAAAATAACAATAAAATATATTATTTCTACATAAGTAGATTTAATTTTAATGCCATGAATGAAACTGTTAATTTTTATCGTAAAACTAAATGTTAAGGAATTGTTTCATAGAATTGATACAAGTACAATAATGTAAGTAACTGTACTCTTGATTTCTTGTATATTTTGGAATGATTAAGCAATATATTAGACTGAAGTATTTAATAAATGTTTGGCCATTTTTTACTACTGTTTAACACAACGTAATTATAGTATTGTAACATTTATATCATTTTAGCGAGGCCAAAATTTATGAAATACTTTTTTGGGAAAATATGATAAAGAGTGGGGTGTATTTTTTGTATTCGGTTATATACTAGTCCACCTTCGCCCACTCTCTGATACACATCCTGTACATTGTGTCATGTGTATTTCTGTTATATTTTTTGTTTTGATTGTATTTTAATAACGTTGACGAGTATATTAATGTAAAGTAGGAAGAACAAAAATGTGTAAATAATTTAAAGTTTATATAATAAAGAGTGGTTGTTCTCAGAGGATATCCACGAGGGAAATAAATTGATTGTTTCTGTTTTCCTATATACATTACGATTTTTAATTCGTGATCAAGAGTAAATTTTCCAATTTTAAAATTGATACCAAACATGATTAACTCGAACTTACCTAAATCAGACGTTCTTTATTTAAATAACTGAATAAGGAATAATTTTATAAATAATTCAAAATCATTGTCACCCTAACGGTAGTTTGCGAAAAGACGTAATGTGTGTTTGACGTATTTACTTAACTTCAAGAAATGTAGGGTGACCAAACATTCAGTGGATATTAGTGTTAACATTATCATCACATTGAATAACTCAACAGTGATTTAATTGCATGAGAATTGAGACCTCATCCATTGAAATCTGTTTTGGATATCTATCAATATTTTTCGACTCCTAATCACGGATTAAAAATCATCGTGTTTTACTTAGGTACCCAGCGTCGTTATACAAATAATTTAATATTAGGAGACAATCTTGCACAAATTGACTTTCCCAACAGAAAGCTCGTTAGGGCTTGTGTTATGAGTACTAGACGACCATATGTTTTGTACATATGAACACTCAAATACCTACTGATGGAAATGTCCCAATTTATTTAGGTACCCAAATACAGGGCGACATCGGAGAGTGATCAGAAATGACTTGACATGATGAAGTTAATTTAAATTTTGTATTAAGCGGTAACACTGCTTACGAAATTATACATTTCAATTTAAGGAAAGAGTTAAAAAAATGTATGCTCTGAGACGGATTCCTGTGGTTGTCGAATCCGGCTCGGAGCATTAATTTTTTAATTTTTCTCTTAATTTGAATGTATGATGAAGTGTTGAAACACAACCACTACACAAACAATGCGTATTATTTTCCAAAACATAAAAAAAAAATTGCTCATCCTATACAAAACCGGACCTTATGACATCCCCGTTACAAAACGTGAAACGTGTGTGCTAAGGTGATAGAGTGACCAGGATTTAACTATTTGGTTTGTTTTTTCCCTGCAAATAAAATAAAAATAACCTTACTTCATTCAATTTGACAACTAGGTATTGCATTGGAAAGGTGATCAAATATAGTGTTAGTTTTTTTTTATTACGGCTAATTTTTCCCTGGAGATCGTTCAGTCTGCGGGGACGCCCCTATTCCTACTGATGGCAAACTAGTTTGTAGTTTTTTCAACAATTTTTGTCGTGAATACCTACAGAACTTATTCGGTTACCGCTTACCAACTTTGCAAGGGAGAAACTATGTGACACGGCGAAAGCTAGCTACAATGAGCTGAAGTAGAAAGTAAAATGATCTCGCCTTTTAACTGCAGAACAAAACACAAGAACTATTTGATAGACATATATTTCCATATAAAAAAACAGTTAACACCCACAAAATAATACGAATTGTAAAACATGAGTTGCAATTTTATTTAATTAATATAAGAACACGAAAATGTTAGTATTCTATTTAAATTCAAGATTCGGCAGACTTAACACAAATGACCTACTTAACACTATATTTTGTAAACATTACAATTTTTCCATATCCAAAAGTAAGGAGATCTGTAAAAGGCACAAAATGCAATTAAATGCCCTTAAAATGAGATCTATTTTTTGAAAATTCTACATCCAACATTTTTTCTTAATCTTACTTTAGATCACGCCAAAATAATACAATTTATATAAAAAATAAAGTAGGTATAGATATATAAATCGATAATTGTAACAAACACATATTTAAGCACCACCCGCTATAAAAATGATTTAGATAAGAAATTCATTTTAGACAGTAGAACGATGGTGGTTAGATTACACAAGAGGTAAGAAGCTACTTAAACGTATTACAGTTTTGTGCCAATGAATTATGCCAGAGTGCAAAATACATAAGTCATCATTGAATCTATCAATAGCAAACTATATAGGTACAGAGAAAGAAAAATATTCTTAAGCTATATAATTATTATTTCTCTAAAATGCAGACGAGACCACAATTATTGGAAAAGATAGTATCTAATATTTATGTTTAGCATGAAATCTGTGACAAATATAAGCTTATATTATTTAAGTAGTTAGGTAGGTTACAGGCACTTTATTATATTTTGGAAAACTAGATTTAATGGTTCGATCTTTGTGATTGTTAATCTGCAAATATTATTTTGTGCTTCAAGTGCCTTCCTATATTTGGCTTAAAGTATAAATGCAAGTAGGTACATCAAACGAGCATGCTTTGGTGTCCAATGACATGCTTATCATCCATTTGTTTTAAATTCAATTAAAAGTCCTAGCTTAAATATATTACTGAAGATAAACCTAGAACTGAGAGGAAAAAATGACGTTTCGAGATAAAAAGTTGCTTAAAGACACTCGTGTCATTGCCGCAAAGGTAATAAAAGATAAAGAATTATCGTCTCGACTTCATTTAACTTACGTTATCAAGGCAGAGGTCGAAGAATATATTTTATTGATTTTAATTTACATTTTCGTAATGAATATGGGTCAAGAATTTGGTGTCGTTTATTCGGTCGATTGGTCCGTCGTTTAGTTAAGTCAATACGAATGAGAATTATTATTTTTAAAGACGCAAATATACGGGACATGGATTATGCAGAAATCAAGCAAATAATAAAACAGCAATGACTTTTAAGATTCATTCTCAAAAGAATGAACTACAAATAGTTAGTAGAAAACCCAATTATTTTTGAAATACCAGGTTGGCTTACTGAGAAGTAAATTTCGCCATTCAAATCGTTTACACGGTAATCCTACGATCGAAGGTCATTTCTTTCTCAAGTGAACTAAAGCTAAATTAATATAAGAACTTAAGATAATGTAAAATTTCGAAGATGATCCAAAAAAAACTAGCGTTTCTGAAATTGATAAGGATTTAAATACGAAAATGATGCTAAATTAGAACTTAAAGTAGGAGCGTCCATCACACTAAGATGTACAAACGTAGAATAAATTTACAATGTCACACGCGCACACAACACAGGGAATTGCAGTCTTCAGCCAAATATCACAAAGGGATAGACTACACTTTTATGACTCCAAGCGAAAGTAAAATACGAAAATGTTAATACGAGATACAAATGGGAACATTTGTATTTAATCGAGATTAACACAAAAGGGGATACAAAAGTTAGTTTGTGAAGTGACATAAAACATTGAAACTGGGTAAAAAAAACCTTCAAAAAGACATGCTTCGAACGGCTCGGCCAGATAATCTCAATAGAATTTAAGTTTTGTAGTAACGATACAGAATTAATTAAAAAAGTGCAGCAATTATGAGAATAGAAAAAAGTTGAAAAACATGGTGATAATCACTTGGAGTCTTAGACTAGGCTGGCAACGGTCGCTATGAACAGCCGCAGCTCTCCACTACCATGCCGGGGATCGTACCGTAGATGATGTTCAGATCATGATCGAAGTACAGCATGGATATACTACTCATCCTCCTCGGTGCACAACAAGGACCCCCACTTCCTTGTGGCGCTGCTAAATGTACTAGATGCGTGTGTGGATACTTCTGAAGGAAGCTATAAGGGCATTCGCCACTGCAGTAGTTCGCATCGTACTGTTTCGGAGCTATGATCCAGTCCCAGCCAAACTCTTCAAAGTTAACTACTAAGGGATAACGGCAGCATCTCGTTTCCTGGGAGTTTTCTGTGCAGTCCATGCCGATATTTCGCCTTATCCGCTTATGTGAATTGTCCTTTAGACTTATTTCTATATATGGCATCTGGAATTTAGAAAAAAAAGTGTCATGTGCTATAAAATTTTATAATAATAGGCTACGGTTATTGGTAGGCCAAGAAGATGGCTGCTATTCTGATTTTTTTTGTTAAAGAAACTAATTTCTTTCGTTGATTGGAAATTAAAAGTACTTAGGCAAAGGCAAAAGGCAGTTAACAGTAGATATCCTGGTTATTTGGATAATCTTTTATACTTATATATAAACACGTATGTGTTTTTCAAAACAAACGACGGACGTATTTATCACTGTCCTTACTGTAGATTCATCGCTGGTTCACTTGCACTGACTGCAAAGCAGTATAGTACTATTAATATCGTGAGCAATAAAATTTACGTAGGTATCGTTAAATTCTGAGAATCCAGTGTTTTTTATACCGATATCTAAATCATATGTTAATTAGAGTGACATTGGATGGATCACCTACTTGTTGATTTAAACTGTTTCGCGTGTAGCTCCAATCGCTATAAATAATACAGGCCAAATTACGTCGGCTATACGTGGATTTAAAACATAACCTAAATGGGTCCAGTGCCTTTAACTTTGAACAACTGCATAGATATATTCGATATGTTAGTCTGTATAAGAGCTAAATTCGTGACCCTGATAAAAAAGAGCACAAGCGCCATATATGTGCACAGGACTCGCATTCATTTTCATATACACATACAGAAGTCATGAAACTCACCAAAGCATTATTTGATTCAGAGCTCGGATGCGGTACAACTAAGCTCATCTTATTCTTTGAGTCTTGTACTCTCACTACTATCGCTAAATTCTCCCGTGGCAACCTAAAAAACTCTGCCACCATGCTCGTCACATCTATCTTCAACCATTTCCCCATTTTCAGTTCTTTCCTGGTCATCTTCACTGAATTCTCAGTGCCGTATGGGACGGCTGCTTTATTGTTCTGAGAGTTCCTGGTAACTCTGCTAGGTTGGATGTTGATGGTGAAGTGTTCTTCCATGGTGTCTATAGTGGAGTTGGGTGACTGCAACTCTTGGACGTGGATGTTGAGAACTGCCTCGTCGACTTCCTGCTCCAGGACTTTGTTGGAGAATCTGAAGTTGATGAGCTTCAGACCTTTGAAGTGGCCGTGCCGTCTGGTGTCTGGGGAAAGAAAACAGAGGTATGGGTTTTTTGGTAAGTGATATGAAGCTTGAATATGTTAGGGTTATACAGAGATTTAGGTTCGCATATCTTCTGTGGGCATTGCCAAAGTCCACATTGGCTATTATAAAGCCAATTTTTTTGTTGGATGAACCATGAACATTGACCACGAGAAAAGCGACTTTTGCTTTTTTGACTCCGTAGGACCCGTTACGTATGTTATTTGATGATTTTTCACTTCGTTTAGTTCATGATATTTCAGACTACAAGCTTTAATTGTGTTCGAGTTTAACTTCTTTTTAACTGTCCGAATATTTAACACCACAAGCAAGCACACTCACACAAACATACGTCCATAATTCATGATATTTCGAAGCTGCCACCTCTAGTACCCGAATTATGAAAGTTTCACTCTCCTTACACACCTTGTGGGTGTCAAACTCTTCGAACTACCCTATTATCCGAATACCTTTACGATTCAGTCATTGTAATAATTTGATTGTATTTTTGAAACTAAATGTTCTGTAACGCGGTATGTCTACGAAATTTTTGTAACATGTAACTAATTTGTAACATGAAATGTTCATCACGAAATATTAAGAGTCTGCATTTGAGTTTTGACTAGGTTAGTGATTTTTAACGTTAAATAATGATTGTTGAGACGTAGTCAGCGGCTACAGGGTCCGTCATATCTGTAACAAAAAAAAATAATTAAGAAAAACAGTGAGACACGGTGTACTATATCAATGCGCGACACTAGCCCGTTACTTAGGATTAGGACCAATCTTAGCTTCGTAATGAGCGAACATTCTACCATAAAAAAAATCTCGGCATCTTATATCAGCAGACCCCCTAGCACACTAAGTTTTATGTCGGACATAAAGCATTCGTCCCATTCTGGCAAATATGCGAGTGCAAGAGGGACAAATGCTTTATGTCCGACATAAAACTTAGTGTGCTAGGGCGTCAGATACATGTAAAAAAGGAGAGCATTACATAAACTAAATAGTTATTAATCCACTATGGATCGTTTTGGGTCTGAAATAACCATTTAAGCTATGATTCGGTAAAGCAGCGCAGCCAGCCGAGCTTTGATTGGGTTGTAGGTTGTCCACTGATGTCGCCTGTGGAACCATACCTTAGACCCGAACAGACGTCGAGGCGGTATCAGGCTGAGTAAGTTCCATCACAATTCTATCACTAACACAGCAGCTGATTTCTTAAAATTAAAATACCTAACGCATCACGCAGGTGTGCTAAAAATAAAGAGTTCGTTCATCCAATTAGAAGGTCGAACACCACATTTTTAAATACATTCGCGAATACTAACCAGCGAATTTAATAAATTAGCTCATGTTTACAAATCTGTCATCGGCTGTTTAGCATAAACTCCCCCACTTTGTTGGTTCTAAATAATTGCTCAGCCATAAATATAGTTCTAGAATCCACGTGTAACACAAAAAAAGAACTATTTCTGATTCAAGGAACATTTGGGATGCTTGGTAACAGCTAATGATTTGCTGAAAAATCGCTATTATGGATGACGTCACTATCCCCTTCGCCATCCGCGTTGCAATCGGGCTTGGCTATACATTCCCAAGTCTTAGCGTAAGTAGTTACTATAACTTGCACAATTCTAGTTGGGTCTAGGAGGCATAAAATTACATAACCTTTCAAACGTGCGTCAGGACAAACCAACAGATATTTTCCTATACAAAAAATACTATTTGTAACTAAATATGTGTCAAAATTCGAGTACAGCTGTCATTTCACCTTCACCATTATCGGCAGGTGGTGTTTTACTTAACACGTCGATTGGTTAAATAACCAGTGTATGTGTCCAAAAGATAAGATAGCCACGTCATTAGAGGGTTAAGTATAGGTATATCACCATTGTTAAATCTCGCTCCTAGATGCGCGACTCATCAAAATTATGTACCTACATAAGGAAGCGAGTGCGATCTTATCAAAGATGACCCTTGGGTGTAATTTTTTATACCATGACGGAGACCAACAGGCGTTTTATTTATGTAAGTATTTAATCTTTATTGCACAGACGACGAACTTATAGTACAAAAGTCGTACTTAATATAGAATTAAGTTCGACTTTAGCCTTTCTACCAGTCAATCTTAAGGCAAAGCAGATAAATTGTGGGCGATGCAACTTTATAAACGAAATTTATGAAATACAATAATATATACAAAATGCTACACAATATTGTGAACCGGTCTGGTGGCAAACGGTCACAGTAGCCAACGGGACGCATGCGAGTCCAGTCAAGTCATGTTGCCGAACCTTTCCTGATGAGAGGTTCTATTGCGTTGACAGCTGACCCCGTATCATGGTCCGCCTTAACACGCGATAAGTGACAAGAGAGGAGCGTCGACTCGTTCCACCGAACGGTGTCAGCCAGTGACGGACGCTCTATCCTCTGCGGTCTGGAGAGAAATGCAGGTCCATTGTCACCACAGCACATGCTCGGGAGCTTTAGCTCTTCACCAGGAGGACAATCCACACCTTGTAGTGGTGGTATAGTAGTACCACAAATATAAGTTACATGGACAATATCCGTTTGAGGACAGAGGTATGTCACTGGTGATTTTTTTAAGTTGGCGTTAGCTACTTGTGTCCTCAAACGGATATTGTCCATTATGTGACTTTTATTTGTGGTAATTACTACTATAACAAGTTGTGATCTTGTGCCTACACAAAATTTGAGCTACAGTCTTCAGTAAGGTCCGTCCTTCTCTAGGTAGGCTGCTCCGAATATGAGATGACATGAAGATGACACTGCGCCCTACCTCTCTCTTTCAATACAAAATTTCGCGTAACATACATAACATACTATACCGCACGGAGTCAGGGTGCCTACGCAAGTAAATTACTGAATTAATTAAAAGGCGTGTCGTTAAATCTAAACTTTAAACAAAATGTGTGATTTCCTACGAAGCAAGATAAACATTCCATACAACGTCAAGTGCGTGGCAAATGACCTTAATAAAAATAGGTATATAAAAGATTGTGTTATTATACATAACCCAAAGTTGAAATGTCTCTGATAAGTTGGTAATTTAAAAGGTTATTGAGATATTTTATTAGAAGTTATCACTTATCATTCTATTACCCGCGTAAGTGCGTGCAAACATGATAGCTTATATCGTTCATTCATTCATAACTATCTAACCTCTTGAACTGCCGAATATTAAACCTCAGTTATTTTTATATGCTGTAACCGACGCACCTACGTTATTGTTTTAAGACCGTTGAACACAAAAATTACACAAAAGATAGTTTTAACGGGTGATTTCAAGTAGGTAGTTATCGTTGCGATATTTAGAATAAACTATGCAACGCTACGTCAATATCCCTATGTACGGTTACGGTCCCTATTTGAATGACGTTTAAGTCCAAAAGTGCTTTATATTCAATTTCCTCGACTGTACAATATACTCGTACTTATATCTACGAGTGTGGATCCATGCGATATAAGTTACGTCAGCGCGTGAATGTCAAATATATCGTGTTCGCTGTCGACTGACTCACGCGCTGCGCAGTGGAATTGCTGCAAAAAGTGCACAGACTTTTCCACACATCTGCATCCAGTCTAAGCTGATCCCTACTAAACTTTGACCTTTAGTTTCTTAACATCAGCGAACGAAAAAACCATACAAAACGAGCTTCTTACAAATTTCTACCCAAACACATCCCTAAAACCCGGCTGCCTGGCCGTTGCGGCTGCGTGGCGGCTGGCTGGCTGGTCGTTTTGACACCTCGCCTCCACCCCCGCATAATGTCAGTGGCACCCATTCTGTGGGGCCATTTGGCGACGCCACTTGGTTGGTGGTTTTTTCGTTCGTTGCTTTACATGTATTAATATCTGAAGATCATACTCTTACCGGTACTTAAATAAGCTGTATTACGCGCAAATTAAGCAAAACGTTATAAACATTGTACCACGTCGGTAGTGACTGACACGGTCACGATAAAGTGTGCTCAGAAATGAAAATGACCCATCTACATAGCAAGAAGTCATGTTAAGACGGCGGCGATCCATACTTAATATACCTACTTAATAACATTATGAATGCGAAATTGTGTCTATCTGCCTGTCTGTCTATCTATCTGTCTGTGTGTTACCTCTTCTCGCTTAAACCTCTGAACCGAAATGGATGAAATTTGGTGTAGGGCACAAATCACGTAGAACCGATGGCCGTTGGGGCGGAAAGGTTCTCGAGTGGTGACCACGTACCGGAAGCGTGGCTAGTCATGACCTGGTAAAACTGCGAAACTGTGGCTGCCTGTTACCTTTTTACGCTTAAACCGCTAAACCGATTCAGATAAAATTTGGCATGGAGATAGTTCGAGTCCCGGGGAAGGACATATGATAGTTTTTCGGAAATCATCCCCTAAGGCGGTGAAACGGGGGGTGACAGTTTGAGTGAGGCCAATATGGTATAAAACGGTTCCTCGCGGACGGAGTCGCGGGCAGAAGCTAGTCTTCTATAAGCCTTTGAATAGCCCCGATCCTAGGTAGCAACCAACAACACGCAACTTTAAATCAATTTATTACTTCCACGAAACGACTAAGATAGCGGAAGAGACGTCGATTCATTCACAATCCGACTCGGAACCGTTCATAAACATCTGCACAACATTGGATCTTATTCCGTTGGGATAAAGGAAAAAAGTTCAAACTAATTTGAGAAGAGTTTATTGTACATGGGCCCCGCCTAGGTATATTAATAGTTTGCCTAGTAAATTTGACAGTGATGTCATGCTGAACTAGTTTTGATAAGCACGGTATAATAATGTGTAATACTGCCAACTACAGAAATATTTATACGTATAGCCACACAATAATTTTCCACGCCACTGCTCGGAAATGTGGCAAAAGATGGTCAGAATTCAGACTTCAATTGCACGAACAGGCCAACAATGAGTTCAAACAATGTTATTGTTGGACAGTTTGAACGGCAATTCGCTCAATCTCAGAGCCCCCAGAGCAATAGGCGTGAAAAGCACTATGTAATGTCTCGGCCAAAAGTGTAGTAGATGGACTCGTTTCCTTCGTGTGACCCACTCGTCCATCTATTTTTTACTTTCTAGCCTGTACAACAATGTACTCTATACTTTAAAAAAAATGTTTTAACCGACTTTAATTCAGTACTCCGCCACGCCACATGAGCTTTTCCTCATTTCCACTTTAGCACGAGAACATTGATTATTACAGAAAAAAAACTAATCGGTAACTGTCGGAAACTTAGTAAGGCGCGTAAAGCGTAATATAAAACACGCCCACCGTGGCTTCTATAATTTTATGGGACTTAGAAGCCCATGTAAGACGTGTGTCTTGGTGTGTACCCTACTTAACACATTCACCGCCAAGAATCGCTACGCGCTACGCTCGTAGCCGCTCCCGTGTTTTTCTTCGTATGTATCGGAAAGGGACTACGGCGTAGACGCCCGCTAGGCGGGTTCCTGGCAGTGAAAGTGTTAATATTATAATTTGTGTTCGCGCTTAAACCGCGGAACCGACTAAGATGAAATTTGGTATGTAGAGTTTTAATCTCGGAAAGGGACACCGGAAGTAGGTACGTATTTATGTAATATGTATAAAGCGAACTTATCCCTTTAAAGGATCTCTTCCAGCTATCTTTGAGTAAATTAGTTAAGAGAAAGAAAATTAATGACTATAAATGATGACTACTGTAAAACTAGTAATAAGTATAACTAAGAATATGTAAAAAATGGTTACGCATAACACAACCGATGTCATAATAATAAGATATATAACAGTTTGTTGGCTTTGCCCAAAGGTTGACTGATAGAGAATGCTTACGGCATCAAGTCCGCCTTTTGTACAACAAGTTGTTCTTTTGTGCCTTAAACATAAAATAAATAAATAAACAAAAATACTAAATAAAATAAATATATATAAAAGTTAAATAAATAAATACACATCATGTACACATAATACCTCATACATATATATCTGAAAAAGTTTTAGCTTTCCAGTTCTTTATTAAATATAACAACTATACTAACAACTGGTAAGCCAAATTTCGATAAATACCTAACTTAGTGAAGTCTTATTTATATTCATTAACTGAGATTTTATACGAGATAAAAATACTATGGTACTAACTTGATTGTGTCGTAAAAAAATGTATTGTTTGATTAGAGTAAAGACCCAACTTTGGGTATTTTTTAATACTTAGAGGAAAGTTTAGGCAATGATGGAATGATTAAATCAGATAAACAAGCATATAGTCAAGAATCGTTTATCTGAAAATCCGACCTTATTGTTTCTTAATCTAGTCAGAACGGCGTTTCATAGCCCGCGATAGATTCCAATGCACCCCCTTGATCGTTCATTGCGCTTGACTTCTGTACCAACAATTGTGTGATGACATATATGACGCCCCCAAATCGACGGTCGATCATATTACTCTGATACACATTGTAGAAATCACAGAATTTGTAATGTACCGTAACATTTCGCAAACTCATCATCACTACATAGTATAAAACAAAGTCGCTTCCTGCTGTCTGTCTGTTCCTATGTATGCTTAGATCTTTCAAACTTCGCAACGGATTTTGATGCGGTTTTTTCCATACATAAAGTGATTCAAAAGGAAGGGTTATATGCATAATATAGTATAGAAACACTGATAATTTTAGAGGTTTCTAATGTGATGTAAATAAACACATTTTTTGAGCTTACATTGCAAACGCTGGCCGATTCCTATGAGATTATAGATGTTATCAGAGATATTACAGATTCAAAATGCAGGGACATAGCGGTAGTAAAAATATATCAAAGGAAAATATTTTAGTACCGTAAAACCTGGATAATTGACCTAACCTAACTTTGGAGTAATTTTGTGTTAGAAAATGGTATTTCATTTCATTTAAACAGGTCTTCCCAATTAACCAGGTTCAAAAAACTATTGTCTCATTTGGGGAGGTCCTCAAGCGGCGAGGTCGTTATATTGAAATTTTGTAGAGGTGCCAATTTCTAACAAAAACACTCATTTTATACCTAAATCCAGAGAACGAAAACGATTAAACTACTTATTTACTTGCAAATTTGTAGGTTCAGGATCAAACAACTGTGATTTCATGAAAATCATAACACATTTTTGAAACACAGTAATTAAAAATATGTTTTCAATTATAAGTAGAGGCGATGGATGCCTCGTGTTACAATTACAGAGGTCATTTCATTTCAAGAAAAGTAACAAAAGCTGCGTTTCAGTTACAGGGGTCTTTGATGTCGTGTGTCAATTATAGAGGTCATTTATTTGCTTAAAAATAAATAGTACATTACTACAGTGGCCTATAGACCACCGAGCGTAGCGAGGTTGGATAGTTATGAGGCTGGCAACCCCTTTCCCGTCGAGGTATGTTCTCAAACATGCAATGAAATAAATTAAAAAAAGGTATATGTTTAACGGACCACCAGATATAGTAAAATATAACGCCAAAAAAATACTTTTTACTGCCAAAAAGACCAAAACTTTATCACCAAAATTTTATCTCCATTTTAATGTGAAATGTAACCCAAACTATAACGTCTTACTACCCTATTAAAGAAAATGCTATCCAAATAAATCATTGCTAATCCAAAAATAGTTAAGTGATCACCAAATTTTTATCTCCTATTAATGTGAAATAATAACCCAAATAATAACATCTTACTATCCTATTTAAAAAAACGCTATCCTAAAAAATCATTGCTAACCCAAAAATAGTAAGTGATCACTAAAATTGTATCTCCTATTAATATGAAAACATAACCCAAATTATAACATCTTACTATCCTATTAAAGAAAATGATATCGTAATAAATCGTTGCTAAATTAGAAATAGTAAAATAATTTCCTAAATTCGACGCATCCCCTCTTTCGTTTCTAGGACTCAGTCTCCCGCCGTCCGCCCGGGCTCCCGCCAGAAACTCCAGCTTCTGGCTCCGCGAACTTTTATATATGTCGGCGGCCGATCGTAAAATCCGCCAGATCATGAAATTCCTAGGCATATCGTGAAACGCCGCCCTTTCATGATTTGGCTGAGTGACATACGCCATATCGTTCAAAATTCACCATTTAACGATTTGCCTATAGACGTTTAGGCCGATCATGAACTTCCTAGGCATATCATGAAACGCCGGCATTTCATGATTTGGCTAAGCCAGTGACGTTTAGGCTGATCATGAAATTCCTAGGCATATCATGAAACGCCGCCATATCGTTCAATACTCACCGTTATACGTAAGTAGGGTGTCCAAAATTGAAGTAGATAATGAAAAAATAAGGAGTGCGGACTGATAATCTCCAGCGAGTAGACGCCACCCCGCTGCGCGGGGTGTCTATTTCTGGTTCGAGGGGCACAAGTGAACCCTAACCTAACCGACCTAAGACAAAGCTCGCAAAGCATCGATCTGCCGTATTGTTTATCAGGCACATCGTGATAAGCCTGGCCAACTTTTAGGCATATCATGAAATGGCAGCGTTTTACGATATGCCTAGGAATTTCGTGATCTGGCGGATTTTACGATCGGCCGACGACATATACACTCCAGGGCTAGGACAGACAAGTCCACGTGGAAGTAGCGTGTGCTGATTCGGGTTTTGGTATCACTTGTTTTTGCATCATTATACTTTATTTGGTAATACTCGTATATTTTATGGCAATCATAGTGGGTTATTTAGGTAGAAGTATTGTATTAATTTGGTCGCAAAGATTTGGTGATCATTTAGTCAATTTGGTGTTCGAATAAATTTTAATGTGCACTTTTTATTAAAACAGGTAGTACTATTGTAATGGTAGAATTATTATTTTTGGTGGTCAGTATATTTTTTTGGTAAAAGATCTTAGGGTATCAAAGCATTTTTTGGTGGTCATTATATTTGATGCCTTAAAAAAACTCCAAGAAATCAAACTTTAATTTTCATGGCTGAACGCCGTGATCCTGTGCCACAAATTGTGGAATGGAAATTAAAAATCCATGCAGGCAATCCAAGAGTCTCTCGTCGCGCTGCGTCCGAAACCGAAACGTGACATTTCGAAGCCCATTATGAAGAACACAACGTCTTAGATGCCTCGTGTCAGTGTGTCAATTACAGAGGCGTTTTTATTCTATCTAAATTTTATGAACTTAATCACTTACATGTGTTTAAAAAAATGTGTACTTTTTAATGTGTATTTTAACAGTAGATTAAGTTAAAATGTTACTATTTGTTAGTCATTTATTCATTCTAATCTTATAATATATGGCATAGGATACCTTCTCTCATATGTTACCTAGTTTGCTAGGATCCTGTCTTAGTGCTCGGTACAACCCGAAATTC
This sequence comes from Epinotia demarniana, assembly GCA_945867215.1. NCBI lineage: Eukaryota > Metazoa > Arthropoda > Insecta > Lepidoptera > Tortricidae > Epinotia > Epinotia demarniana. Next base: position 9,641,792 of record OX244281.1, read on the forward strand.
AAAGCTGCAAATGGCGTTAAAAGGATGAAAATGGGAACGATTGATCTTTAGGCGACGCATAAAAAACAATAAGGAGAGGAGTTATAACGACATCTTTTTTTTGTATGGGAAAAAATATTTTATTGTTCCGGAGCCCATCGATTCTAATGAAAGGGTATAACTAAGCTGATTCAAAAAATATATCACTGCATTATATTTCAGTCACTTGTTTTAAATTAAAATTAAAAATATTTAGAAAACATACAATGTTTGGGCTCCTCCAGATATGATGCTGGGAATCATTATTTGTAAAATATACCTAAAATGATATGTAATAGCCTGATATCTAACCCCAAGAAAGCAGTTTTGAAAATATTTACAGTTAGTATGTTTTATGGTTTCTTTTTAAATATTTAGTTGATAGAGTGTTTTTTATATCATAATTTTAGGTATATTTTACAAATAATGATTCTACCGTATCATATCTGGAGGAGCCCAAACTTGGTATATTTTAAAAAATGATTTTTATTTTTACAGCAATATAACCTCGTCATAACATGGCTGTCACATTAACGGATTTATTTACCAGTTTATGTCCATATGCCATATGACATCTGTTAAATCGATATCACTGCTATATCGCACATTATTCCAGCATAACAATCACGCCTAATAACACTATAACGCATTGTATCTAAATGTCACTTTTTGTATGGGAAAATGACAGTTGAGAGACTTATTTACGTAACGACATAAACGTGATACGTAACTTATCCAAGTTACAAGGATCGAACCCAGATCCTCCACAGCTAATTAGAACCCCTTTCAATATCCTATTCTATCACACATTGCCTAGCTCGGACAAAATATGAGTAATTAATGATTGATATTGTCATATCGACCGCCAAAAGTCATGACGGTATTGCATGAAATACAGTTAAATCTTGCCGAGTATAGACCTCTCATACCAGGTAAAAAAGATAGACGGAACATTGCGAACAACCTAGTGAAGCCGGTTTTTAACCATGGTTTAAATTAAATTTTATCTGGCATGCCAAATAAAATTAAGCACACACGCACACGTGGAGAAACTAAATTGCACGAAACTCTTCAGTACCTACGTGTCGCAATATTGTCATGATTTCGAGTTCCATTCCTATGAAAATGCTCCGCCTGCTTGTTTTTTCTTAGTCTGAGTGACCCATGCACAAATTGTGCAACTCATGTCCATATAAACGCACATACGACCCACCGAGAGAGATTTCAGCAGCCAAGTTAAAACTTGCACTGGCAGGAACCCGCCTAGCGGGCGCCTACGCCGTAGTCGCTTTCCGCTACATACGAGGAAAACACAGGATCGGCTACGAGCGTAGCGCGTAGCGATTCTTGGCAGTGAATGTGTTAAGCTTACAGACGATGGCTAACGGGGTCCACATGAAATAATTATGTCTATTGCCTTGGCCTACACTGTCCTTTAAAAACTCATTACTAGTGCATCTAAAGCACCTTCTTCCAGATTACAGCCGTTATTTGTATAACAGAGGTGCGAAACAAGTATAAGCCAGTTTTGTTCTAGAGTATAAGTGTTATGAAGCATTCAAGAATCAAGGGCGGCGATTTGCCGACGGCGCCCGAAATTAAACTAGACTTTAATGTATTTCATTAGAATTTTACAAGATTTCATGATCACTTCTTGAAATAAAAATATTTATAATAAAATACGAAATGCTTTTTGGTTCATTCTAACTTAGTTGGAAAAAAAAAACCAATGTGTTTCGTGCGTTCGCTGGGACGCGCGCCGAGTTAACGTGTAACGAATTGCTAAAATCTATTGAAATCAGATTGGGATACAAGAGTACTGAACCGAATCCAGACCCGGGGTTCGACCAACATTTTAATATGAAAAAAAACATCAGCAGAAGCCTTTTTGTGCAAAATCAAGGAACTGTAAATCGTAAATTGTTCATTAAATATTTTCTATAGCAATCAAATGTAAGTCAATGGCTGAAAGAGTTTTTCGTGAAAACGCGTCAAAAAAACGTATTAAAAATCTCACCTCTCGAAACACTGGCCGCACTGAACACACAACGCTCAACCGAATTCAAAAATCAAATCAAATTTCGAACTGAATTCCATATTTGAAAAGGATCGCGCCCCCGGCACGCAATGAACTGATGCGCTCAAGACAAGAGGCGAATTCAGACTGCGAACCAAAACGCGTGGGTTCTCGCCAGCCAGCCACTAAGAATTGAATCATGTTCTCTTTATTTCATGCACACGCTAATTTTAACTTAATACATAAGCTCATAAAATTCATAATGTATACATTGGCTAGTGGATATATGATCTTTTGGAATGATATGCAGTATTTAATTGTTGTTAACATTTTAGCAGTATCAGAGAGATTGGGTACAATGGTCAAAATCAGTTTTTTTTTAAGATCGCTGGATAAGGAATTGCAATAGGGGTTAACTATTATTCCAATCGGTTAGCAACACTACGGACAGAGACTTATATGTGCGTATGAGCGTTACTATCAAAGCACTTATCGAAGGTTACATTGTAAAACGATTTCGATGACAAAGCAGATTTGTTTTTTTTTAATTTTGTGACCAAACGAGCCATTTAAAGTTTTACAAATTTGCGAATAAAAATTTGTAATTTATTTTATTTAGATTACAAAATACTAATACAATGTTGGATCTTAAGAAGTCATCTATAAATTTTATATGGCAACAATATTGTCACAATTTGTTATTTCTCAGAAATACATCGCTGCACGTACACATATTATCATTTTTATTTACTCCATGGCCGTAAGATCCTGTAACATGACTATTCATCTAAAGGAAGAATACAAACTTTAGTAATGGAAGTTGTATGAACCTTACCATTAGCTTTTTTAACTTCTAGCGCCCTGACTTTGCCATCATGACCTGGAAAGGTTTTGGTTACTCTAGCCATAGGCCATGTCATAGGTGGAGTATAATACTGTACCGTCTGTAATCGTAGTATGGCAGATGCCCCGGTTCTGGCCACTGGGCCGGTTTTGGCCATTTTCAACTTTAAATTGAGTTTACTAAGGAACAGAAAGCTTTACAAGTCCATGGTTTATAGTAGATACAACAGTAAATCATAGCAAAACAGATGACGCTGCCATCTTTCATGTGTTACTAGTCATTCAGTCGACAGGAGCAATGTTTTGTCGCGCCACGTGTATTAGATAAATTGTTAATTAAAACCGTAAGGTTGGAAGGTGAGTAATCCGTCATCATTTTTGGAATCCTTCTATATATCTTTGAGTTTATTGTTTAACATACCTACATGTCAAAAGTATTGTTTAAGGATATTTAAGGTTATTTTCTTGACGTGCTTATGAGAAATTGCGTTATGCCTAGTGGCCAAATCTGGCGACTTAATTTTGAGATTTCTCGTTTTGTGGCCATGTACATGGCCATAACTGGCACACATACATACTAACCTAGTTCTGGCCACTTAGGTATCTGTCCCAAAAATCGTACAAAATTGAATGTTTTTCACGCAGAGACTAGAAATTGAAAAGTATTGGGAGTTTTCTACCTAAGTTAGTTCAAAATACCTACTAGAAGATCTCACTAGTAACTACTTATTATCTAACATTGATTAAGATTCTAACTAGCCAAAGAAAAATTATACATCATGGCAGAGATTAGTTTCAATGTTCAAAATATAACTTACCCACAAATAAATATGTCAATAAAACTGTTTGATTGTAACTGATGTTTTTTTTGGTCAATTTTAATGTGGCCAAAACTGGCACATACGTGTGGACACAAATGGGTAAAAAGTGGCCAAAAGTGGCTCGCGGGCTCTTTTCTGACATTTAATTGTATAAAAAAAACGAATGACAGAATATTATTAGCGAAGATATGTATGACTACAGTAATATATTCTCAATGACCTAGAACATAAAGAGTGTCATAGTTCCATATTGACACAAAATTACGGTCGTCTGAATAGAAAATCAGTCTTAAAGTGGCCAGAACGGGGGCATCTGCCCTATTAGAAACAGGCTGGTGTGACTACATCTACATATCACATGTTTGTCAATTACATTATCTCATATAATATATTGCCAACTCTACTCTACTGTCATCGTTGTTTTTTCTATTATTTTTTGTCGCACTTCCTTTTTAAGTGCGAAAGGTGCCGCACACTATATAAGCGTAAGCTCGAGAGTACTCAGTTGTCACACAGGACACATTTTCCCCTCACCAGTATAACATTCGCTGCCGTCTAATAAATGTTTTTTTTTTAAACCGCCCCTATTTTTGCAAACCCTACAATCACGAGCTATCGCTGTGAGACTCGATGACGCCGCACGCACACAAACACATGCCTATCTACGGACGGAATGCACCAACGCCCAATCAAAGACCAATCTTCCCACAATGCATTACCGTCTAAATTGCTTTGGACTTCCAGTAACATCTTCAGTTATGTACACGATTTGTAAACTCATCGTTCTAAAATTAACATTCTCGCTTGGATACAGGGTTGGAATTTCTTTGTACGCTGATGAAGAAAGTTTGTATGTATGTCGGTATGTTTTGGTCGCGGGGTCATACACGACAATGCCCAGGAAACACGACACAGGACGATGCGGCAATGACCTTTGCTGGTGAATCTGTTTTGATGATTGTCATTGAGGATATGGTGATGTTTGGGTAACAGATAGAGCGAGCATACGATCGAACACATACATACCATCACGCCGGTTTCCCAGAGGGGTAGGCAGAGATCACGGATCAGCTTTTCTAGGAGGTTGATTTTTCGCTTATTAGGGCGGACTTAATCGGCAGAATTTTTACCGTTAGCTTTTCGGTGAAGGATAACATCGTGAGGAAACCGGTCTAATCCCAATAAGGTCTAGTTTTCCCTCTGGGTTGGAAGGTCAGATGGCAGTCGCATTCGTAAAACTAGTGCCTATGCCAAATCTTGGGATTAGGTGTCAAAGCGAACCCTGGGCTCCTTTGGGGCACAAACGGGAATAACACTAGGATAATGATGAGGGCGGACTTAATGCCACAAGGCATTCTCTACCCATCTACCGTAGGTCAAAACCGAAACATGCTAAGGTGGGTGCAGTGAGAAAAAAACATGAAAAACATTATTGTCTACTAATATCTAAATAATAAATTGATAATCAATAATATATAATAATAATAATATATTATACTAGCTACCCGGCCCGGCTTCGCACGGTTAGTTTTCCGTTTTCCGGTAGGAATGAAGCATTTTCCCGCGGTAAAAAGTAAGTAGCCTATGTTCATCTGGGATAATGTTGGCTTCTTAGTTTCGGAGCCTATTCAGTACAAAACAAACTAACAAACAATCAAATATTTTAATATCTGTGTAGATAAATTGATGATTTTGGCACTTGTAATATATTTGATGATTTTTAAGTGTTTTAATTAAGTGTCATTGTAACCAAAGTGGAATATTTGGAGGAAGGAGAAACTGTATATTGTACTATTTCATACAATTGGTAAACAAAACTTGTATTTAAATTACTAGCACTCTGCCTACATAAATATTACATAGAGCTAATGTTTATGAGTTTCTATGCCTAGATACCAATATGTATTTGATTGACATTTTTCTAAATTAGGAACCAAATAAAAATAATGTCCTAGTAAAGTAAAATCTTAAATATAGTAATTTAATATCTTAAATAATAATTAGCGATATTGGTGCCCCTATTTTTTATGCTTTTATGCCAGACTATAAGACAGATAGGCAACTACCGAACCCTACATTGCGCGTGGCCCGACACGCACTTGGCCGATTTTTTCATACATGCCGTAGGTTTAACGTACGTCATTATCAGCATTCAACAACATAAGTGTAAGAGTGATGGATAAGAGGTCACGGTGTCACATGCTCGTTGACACTGACACCCCTGGATATGTAAGCGTTGAAAAAAATAGGCCGTAGGCTGCGGTGAAAAAAAGCCTATGGCCACTGCTGCGCACAGGCCCTCTCATGAATGAGGGGGAATGGTTAGAAGTCTCCCACTCTCCAAGCTGGCCCAGTGCGGGTTAGTTAGGGTATGTCTCGACCTTTCTTTAGATTTCTTGTAAATTGACTAGGTCTTCCCTTTCAACTGCCTAAATCCACTTGACCTCATGCACTATAGAACACATTTAATTTATTGAAAAGTGTCCTGCCTATGAAACTTTAGGGGAATGAAAGTTCAGGTTCAATCCCCAGGATATACCTCCAAATCTGTTTGACTCAGGTACATTTTGCTTTCATGGGTCAAAATCAGCAACAGAAAATGAAAGAGATGACGCCTGCCTACTGACTGATTACTACTACCTAGATAGATAATATACTCGTAGTTAGAACGATAGACCGCCCCGAAGCAATACGGCACTCATACACTACCAAAACGTAATATCTAGAATATCTTCTTCTTCGTCGCATCCTCATGACTGAGGGTCGTGACTACACGAGGTCGTTATTTTGCGCACTAATGCTCTCCAGGCCAAACGGTTTTCGGCCATACGGATAGACGTCTGCAAGTTTCCTTTGCAGATTTCCTTTACTGCGTCTATCTAATATCAGTGACATTAAATTTGAACCTTAATACTATCACGATACAGTTGGTTTTTCAATATGAATGTTTTTGTGGCACGTGTTTATTCAGTAGCTAGCGGCTATGCGATAATAGAGACAAATGGCCTTTGTTTGAAAGATTAGGGCTCGAAGCGAAAAATTCACCTGAGAAGAGCCGTACTATAACGGTTTAGATACTGTCGCGGAATGAGAAGGGTCGTCGCTTTTGGACTTTGACATCACTAAAATTAAGTTGGAAAGTGCTGGCGAACATTTTCATTCCTGGACTACACATATAAATGATTTGAAGCGCTCATAGCCTACCAGCGCCTGCCAGTCGGAAACGATAACGCAAGTTAAGCAAAGATGCAGCGGTCAGTCTTTGGATGGATGACCGCCTGATGTTTGAGTGGTTAATATAAATGAGCGCTTCCGTGCTTTGGAAGGCACGCTAGCAGTTGATCCCGGCTGTTGTTTATGACACTAGTCGTTAAGCCGAGTTAGAGGCCTTTGGGCAGCTTAAGAACTTCTAACAGTCGAGTTGCCCACTCACTTGACAAAGGGGGGACAACTTTACTCGCGTCCGCAGGAGCTACCTACCACAACCCTGCACGTGCCCCTGGGTGGTACTAAAGAGTGACAAACTTTAAAAAGGCCACAATAATGTATGCCATACGAGTAAATAAAATGATGTCCCGATCATACAAGGCATAAGTCGCAAAGGCGCCTTACATACCTGTATGGGTCCAGTGCCGAAATTATAGGCCTTAAAAGTCCTTAAAACTTGGGATGTGTCCACAACTCCATGAGACATATTGTCTCATTCAAAAACATGTTTCTCTTATAGCAACACAATGGATGTTTTCCACCGCCTAGATTGTCATTTGTTTTATCGCTGATTGTATTTTTTTGTAGCATTCCCGCCTCACCGATGGAAAAAATCCGTAATAGTCCTAACACACAACAAACAACAACATTACCCTTGACCGGTGGCATGACAAATCCATCCCAAATAGTTTAGGTAATATGACAAATTGATTGATGCCGCCCGCTGACACAAATGACGTTACATCATTACTACCGTGTTCCATCCATCATGAGAACAGTCAAAGGTTATACTAATACAGGTTAGACAATCATCGTCAAAAACAATGTAGATCGTTCAATCGCGTGGAACCCCACTCTTCTTTTTGCGTACAATTTTTAATACCAAAAAGATGGAAGCACTAGTTAGGAGAAGTATGGCAAAATGTCATCTGATTAGTTCACATTAAAATTTGCAGCAGCCCAACCTTACAGAACACAGCAGTCGTATTAAGACTCTTGTTCTCAGCTCATTCTTCAATTTAGGCATATTACATGCACCTATGATTCTCTATAAATTACCACCGGGTAGGACAGAAAAGTTTGCTTCCAGAAGAACCGGCTTAAAAAACTCGGCGAGGTATAATTTTTCAAAAATTTGACTGAGTAGTCGTGTTCATGTTTATGGTGTTCTCATGGATGGGTAACCATCGGTGTTGTGTCAATGGTCGCAGCTTCAAGCTATAACGCGCCCCTTAAGGCGCTGTAGGTTCATGGTCTTCTCTCCATCTCACAAAGTATTAGCGTGAGCGAGATGGAAGGGCGTGCTCGGAAGCGCGGATATCATGTTTTATAATTTTAATTTTATGGCCGTTTAGAAAAATAAAAAATTAATCACTGAGTTCCCTCAAACATGATGTCGCCGATTTTTAGAATCCATTTTAATATTTTTAGCTTTTGTGCATAATTTGTTACGAGTATGTGTTTTTGTGAATACCCATCGATCACAATTTCAAATACGAGGTGACATGACCTATACAGACAGACACGACAAAAAATTATGAATTTATTATACAAACTAAGAACTCACAAAATGATTTATAAAAAAACGTGTTTAATATGTGCATAGTAGTATATAATATATTACCTGACGACTTCAAATCACTTGAAGGCAATAATTTTAAAAACAAATTGACAACCTGGCTTTTGGATAAGTGTTTCTATAGTGTAAGACAGTATTTCGATTATAAGTGACATTGCGAAAAATATTGAATTTAATTGACTGATGGAATTTTATCATATTTTAATGAATTTTATTTATATTATTGACATTTCAACATTTTTTTTCTTGTTTAACTTCACAATCCTAAATAACATTTTATTTTTTGATTTAATTGGTTACCTAATCTATATTTTGTGTAATAAGTCGCTCCTCGAAATGTTTCACACGCCTGTACGCAGGCTGAACACACTGAACTCTCTGTATTGTAACAATAGCAACATTATGTACTTACTGTGTTCTATGCGAATAAATTCTTTGAATCTTTGAATATTTTAAGTGTATTTTAGACTCTTTTAGACCTATGTTCGTGATTTTTTTCGATCGATTGAATATTGCTTAATCGTGCTTCGCAACACTGATCTCCCTGCAGAAAAGCCTCAAGATTATTTTTTAACCATATTATTATAAACAGACGCATTATATTGTTTAAAAACTCTGTTCGCTTAACTTCGCTGAACTTACGGCACCTTAAGGCGGTTTGTGGCCTCGCGGGAGCACTGGATTATACTGGACTATGTATACTAAAGACGACCTCTTTCTCTGTAGTCTGTAGTGTCTGTACGTATGTGGCGTTGTGTTCCTGGCGGTAAGGTCGTGAGCTCCCAAGGGTACGCTGTGTTCAGGTGAGACTAAGGATCCTGCATTCGTTTCTAACTACCGAACGAATCACGAATCCTCAAATCTGGGGGCACGGCAGTGCCGACGTCAAGTCGAGCAAAACAGCGGTACGGTCGTACCATCCTTTTTCTAGTAGCAGTTGAGGCCATTTTCGACTTCGTTGTGGTTATCCACTACTAGAAGAACTAGAAGTAGAGGCCTGAATGTTCAGTAACCGAGCAGGCGTTGTACTTTGTACTACGAAATATCTCACAACTTTTTGCGGTGGAAGAGTTTCGAGGTTTGGCCTCTTTTTTACATGAAATGTTTTTATGGGTCATTATTTAGTTTTCGTAGACACAAAATATTTACCTACGCGTCGATATCAATTCATTAAGTTTATGTAAACATGTTAAATTGGCTGTTTTATCAATTCGTGCTAAGGTGACGGAGCGAAACGATAAACAGGCATAGTGAAGGTAAACTTTAAGACTGTTTTTAAAAGGAAGGAAACCCATTAATAAATTGATGAGGATTTGGCTTTCTTCGTGGTCCCTGGAACATAGTCACAATATGTTGTTCTTTCCTATATAAATCGCGCATTCTTTCATTCAAATGTGATTATATAAGATCGAAAGCAATTAGTAATAATCATAGACCTCCTGTGCAATGACGTAACAAGTCACCTTGTTAAATTAATAACTAGAAAATTGATGTCCGGTATTTATTTATTTATTTAAAAAACTGAAATTAGACTTGAACATGCATAGCTCCACAAACCAACTACATAAATCGATCAGGTTGACTATGGAGTCAAAATTACAGTCTCATTTCTCTTTGAAGTAATCATAATATAGTAGTGTCTCGAATATCAACATAATGGTACTATTACCCACTTCCCTTGCATGATAAATAAGTTGGACATATAGACCACACGTATATATGCCTAACTTATTTAACGTGTCCTGTCGTCACGCAACAGCAGGGTATCGGTTTATGTAAACATTTAAGTAGTATGTACGGTTACATAACCGTACCTACTTCACACTCACCTGATGCTCTCTGACGTGACGACTTTTGCGTCAGGCGCCGGAGAGCATCAAGCTGATGCTTTCGTCAGATAAGTCCGTCTTAATGTGCAAAATTAAACCCCAACTACGATAGGTCAATGGTTCCTTGGTTTCGTAATTGATTTCCAGTCAAATCAATGGCCGACTAATGCACCAAATCCACAAATCATTTCTCAAAACAAGGGCATCAAACCTCCATTAATCTAACTAACATCTTTCACAACAGTACGCACCTCTATTCCTGAACATTGTGTCATTTTGACTGCACACTTCCCCATCTTTATCAACACAAATCTAAACACATCCCTACTCCAAGCAGAATAAAGTTGAAATTTAAAAAATAACACAAATATATTAGGAGGCACCCAAGGTAAGATCTCCATTCTGATCGGCATACAAAAGGCTTCAAGTCTCCTTTCATCCTTAAGGCCTTTAACCCCTTTTCGGTAGAAGACAAGAATTTGGCAGATCGGCGGTCCCTGAACTTCCAGAGTTCAGTAACGTTGTCAAAGGAAATGGATATTTTGCACCAGTTGTAGTTATTACGAGGTACGGTACGCTTGAGTTCCAAATTGGCGGATTTAGATTTGACGTTGCTGCCAAGGAGACAGGAGAGAAGGAGGAGGAGGAGGATGTTGGGGATAGCCTGTACAAATTATGGAGATTTTGACAGTGTCTTATTAATATGACACCGCGTCATAGTACGTCATCATCATCATCACATCAGCCGAAAGACGTCCACTGCAGGACATAGGCCTCCCCCAAAGAGTGCCAAAGAGTGACTTTGAGCCTTCTTATGAGGCCCATAGTAAGCGACCACGTTTCATAATCTTCGTCTTCTCCATGTTCATTCTTAGACCAACTCGCTCGGAAGCTTTACTGAGGTCATCGAGCATCGTACTTTAGTCCTCCATGGTCTCAGCCAAGACTACTATATCGTCAGCAAACCGAAGGTGAGTGATGTACTCGCCGTTGATGTTGATGCCTAGCCTTCTCCAGTCCAGAGTCTTGAAAACGTCCTCCAGTACGTACGTACTGGAGGACGATACGTCATACGATAGGCTTGTTAAATCACCTTTCGTTCTCGTAACACACCTATCCTAAACCCATGACGTGCAAGATATGAAAATGCATAAGGACCTCGGAGAGGGAGTTTTAATCCTCCTCATCTTTTATATAGAAAACTCTCGTGAGTATTGACATATATAATGACGTCTTCCAGGTCGAATAGGCGATCCTTATTCGTGAGCACTCGTGATGCCAGCGCGCTTTGATCTGTGTCCTGGCGAACCATGGTTGTCATTTTTTCACCTATCGGTGGTTCAAAATACATTTCCGAGATTTGTGCCACACTAATTACTAACTAAGAAACGAATAGGTCAAGTTAAATAAAAGCTTGTAATAAACATATCGATTCCTTTCGGCTCCGCCATAGTCGGTCAAACATGCCTGACCTCATGACAGATTTGCATCGAGTTTGAACCCAATCTTCTAAACTTTGTTTACGCGGTGTAAGTGGCCGGTTCCCTCTTTCCGTCAATGACCGGTGCTAGGCTTGTTCCACTTGCGGCATCAGCTAAACTCAGCTCGCGGGCTGTCATTCGCTTCGCGCTAAAGCGGCTCACCACACCGGTCACCCGTCACGAAAATTTGGCAATCAGTTGAGCCCTTCGGGGCCCAACTTCGAAAGACAGGTAAGAAAAAGAAACCGTCACGAAACTAGACCTCTACCCACCCTTGGTTACTACGCATCCCGGTGTCAAGATATATTTATGGGTGAGCGTTGAGGTGAGCTTAAAACAAACAGAATAGGGGGGAGGCTGGAGTGACACCCCTCGTCGCGAGTCTATGTGGACGAAAAAACACGTGCCATGCGGTAGATTTGAGTTTTCTAGCATCTTCAGATTAGCGAGAAGGTTCATCCTGTTCCACTCCGTGTAAAATCATGTTTCTACGTGTGATACATATTTCGTTAAAACGCTGTTCAAGTCATATTTACTTGGGATAATATTAACGTACTCCTTTCTCGTAAGACGCATTTTATGTCCATAGTGACCCTTGCTTATAAGGTGAAGGTCGGGCGTAATGGTGACGGACGGGCCCTTGGAGGGTGCATGCTCGCAGTTTTAGTTCTGTTATAACTTCACAGTATCAATTCATCCATGAAGTAGATATCTTGCCGTGTGGTATTCAGGTTTTATCCGATCTACACGCCTTTATTCCCAAAAGGAGTAGTCAAAGCACATGAAACTTATTTTTTTTTTATTTATCTCTCAAAATCTTATACTCCAGTTTAACAAATAAAGTTCCGCCAAACTGTGAACAGCGCCACTTTTAGCATAAATGTGGGTGTAAAAGATCGACAAAATGTGACTTATTTACATAAAACTACGCTTTATGTACGTATGCTTTATGTACAAAAATGTTTGTAAATTGATCCAGGGCGAGATATCGTGCGGCGTTCGAAAAAAACAATTTGATAGGTGAGAATATAGTACATTACGTAACTAGGGCGGTGAATTTGTGAATGCCCCAGATCGCAGGTGTTTGTGGCCCGAACCGAAGGTGAGGGCCATAAATATGCGCTCTGGGGCTTTACGAATTACCGCCCGTGTTGAGTAGAAAATTTTACGTCTTCACCTGGCTACAATGCGAGTTTTCCCGTACGCGCAGCGTGCAGTAGGTAAAACTCGCTTTATGGCCGGGTGTGACGTAAAATATATGAACTAACTAACTTATGAAAGCGTCTCGTCTTCGTAGCCACAACAGCAATTCTTTTCATTTTGAAGGTGAATGTGACAGTTGAATGATCTAACGCTCGTTCGAAATGTTGCACAACTACACCTCCTAGGCTGATAGGTTTGCATGTAATTGATATTGAGTTCCCGGTAGTGAGAAAGGCCACCATAGCTTCTAATACTGCAATGTTTTCAGGTTAAAGGCCTACATTTGTCTGTAGCCGTACAGCGAATCTTCAAATCAATAAATATTCCACAACGCGCTTGCGACTCCTCCAGAGCCCGAAATAAATTATTACTCCAAAAGATATAAGGCAAGGTGACGAAAATCCCATTTAGATATCTCAAAGAATTACGAAGCTACCACCGTTTTAATATTGCTTGTTAGAGAGAGAAAACGTTCGCAGATAGAGACGTCACAATCTGCGAGCGTCATAGTAAATGACAATCGTTTCATATGAAGGTGCATTTTGTGGAAAACGGACAAAACATACCCCCTCTTCAAACTTTGGACACTTTTTTTTAAATGAAAATTACGTTTAATTTCAAACATTAATTTATAACAGCGTTTTTTTTGTTTGTTTAATTTTCAAATGTTATTCTACGATGCCTTATCCAAGAATCCACCAAAATTTCCATCGGGAAGTAAATATATGTATAAAAATAAATGACACATGCATTATGTTTTTTGTGTGATTTATTTATTATTATTTAAGAGCTCCTGTACATTAAACAAAAATATTTTATTTTATTTTATAAGTAGTTTAGTTTTAGATATAGTTATAATAAGTTTTGTGTATTTTGTTAGTTTAATCTGTAATTTTATATCATGGAATAGATCTATAATATTATTACTAATTTAAATAAAATTAAAATATCTATTAATATTTTTCCTCTTCATAAGGAATTTTTTAAATATCGAATTTTTTGATGACTAATGTTTTGGTGGATTTTGAGTCTACGTAATTACTAAAATGATATATAATATGTCAGTTACACACAAAAAAGCTGCTGTTATGAATTATTTCCAAATTTCCATTTTTTTCCATACTAATGAAAATAAAGTGCTTGGGCTATTATTTAACTTCTTGCGTTGCTGTTTTCTACAATACACTAAACATTTTGAACCCTTTTTCGAGACAATACAACATTCCACACCCCTATTGTCCATAGGCTCCGTAGCTGCCTAGCTGCTTACTATCAGGTCGCCTGATTATTGGCCACCAAAGTTAAGAAATGAACGATGAAATAGTGTCCAAATCTCAAGCTGCGTTGTCCGAAAGCCAAAACGCCGTCAATTTCGTACAATTACGTCCAATATTCCAAACCTCTATAGCAACACACGATACTCAGTTCTCAAAATATCTCGCCATGCGAAATCCGACCTTCTCTTAATAGTAATAAGGAAGCTGTAGAAGAGTTGTTAAGAGGTCACAATTGAAGGATGGAGTTGGGAATTTTAGTAGCTCAAAGTGAGCAGTGGTTCGACGCAAAGCCAGCTAAAATTGGATAGATTTGCTATTTAGTTAGTTAATGGTTATATCTGATTAAGGATAGACGTAGATCAAGATAATCTAACCAATATTATAAAGAAGAAAATGAGACTGTACCTTTGTAAGTTTGTATGTAATGAGTAATCTCGAACCGCTTATAAATACGATTTAAAAAAATCTTGCACTGCGTGTTGAATGGTCTTTGTGTATACTTATAGGCTATATTTTATCCAGCGGGCTTGCCGGCATTCTTTGTAATACGCTACATACGCTACGCTAAATTATCATCACACAGCCATCATGCTTTTGGGTTTCGGCGTACAGAACAATGAAACTGATTTCAGATACAGTTTATTTGGGCCCTTAAGGTCACTTTAGTTAGGAAATAAGAAATGCGTTTTTTGAGAATTTCAAAGAACACAGCAGTTTTTTACATAGTTATAAAAAAAAATGTGACCAGACTGAATAGGTTATCCCCCATAACGCTATTTAAAAAAAAAATTATGCGAGGCATGCGTATAATGCGCAAACACAATAATACTGATAGTTTGTTACCGATAAGGAAATCCGGGTAACATTAGTAAAATCACTAAAATATACAAGTATATAGGACTAGTAGTGAAGTCTCCAATCCGCACTGGGCCAGCGTGGGGACTACTGCCCATTCCCTCTCATACATGAGAGGAGGCCTGTGCCCAGCAGTGGGACGTATATAGGCTGATGATGATGATGATGATGATGATATAGGACTAAGTAGAAATTGCAGTGTACAAGCACACAGTGTAAATTACAGTCAAATTGTATAACTAAATACATAACCAAGTATGTATATAAGTCTTATGTACTCCAAGAATACGTATTCAAGCACTTCTTCCACGCTATAGAAGACCCTCTCATTAAAACAATTTTAATTTATTTTAAAGGTGCATTTAGAAATAAGTTTTCAGATGTACACACTATTCACCTGCATGACAAATGATTAAGGTGCATATATATCTGGAAATAAATCTCTCACTTGATTGTACCAATTGTCCCCATCACACATAATGATTTAGGTACTTATTAAGTCAATACAAATATCGATTACGCTCCTCGAACAAAAAGAGTTCTGTTTTAGGAAACAGAACTTTTTTGTTTAAAAACTTCTCAAAAATATCTTCTTATTTACATCTTCATTAGGTATATCTTACAAATTAAATTAAATGTTCAATGTACAATTATCCATTACTTTAATTATCGTACTTGTTACTGTCATGGGTGTCAAATAATGAGGACGTGTTTGCAATACATTGATAGTACAGTTAAAGTTCAAACACTAATATAAATTATATAAATAATAGTTATTTGACAAAGTTGCAGAACAGAGAGTGGTTCAGTTTGACGAGCAGAACCGAATCTTCTGTTAAATAATCTTGATCTTGAATTGAAAGCCCCGAGGTCATAGGCACACTGTAGACAGGCCACCTAGTTAGGGTTCCGTACCAAACGGGACCCTATTACTAAGACTTCGCTGTCTGTCCAGACAGACGGTCTGTCTGTCACCAGGCTGTATCTCAAGAACCGCGACAGCTAGACAGTTGAAATTTTCACAAATTATGTATTTCTGTTGCTGCTACAACAACAAATACTAAAAAAAATAAAATAAATATTTAAGGGGGCTCCCATACAACAAACGCGTTTTTTTGCCCTTTTTTGTTCGACATCAATAATGGCAACAGGTAGGCACTTGAAATATTCACAAAATACTCAGTTGTATTTTTACTTTAATAATAAATAATACAATTAAAATACACTAAATATTGAAGGGGGGCTCCCATACAAAAAATGCCTTAATATTTTAATTGGTATCGGTATGGTACGGAACCCTTCATGCGCGAGTCCGACTCGCACTTGGCCGGTTTTTTCTTGACGTCTTCCATCAGGCCGCCATCTTGGAATGCCAGTACTAGCGCCCACCAGAGACTGCAAAGCTCAAAGGTACGTACCACTAGAGTAGATGACATGCTCTCAAAGTAGAATAGGTCAAGCGAATCTTTGGTCCCTCTCTGTAAGCAACAAGGAAAGAATCGTCGGGGTTTAGTGGCTAGCCACCCGAGTTCTGATCGCAAAACTTGCGTCCGGGATTTATCATTCCTCGGGAGGTTACGATGCCCGGTTTGGCCTGCAGATGGCAGGCCGGTTGTAATTGGCGAGGATGTTAATTGCGGCGTTGGCGTTGCGGTCGTACTCGCTGTGGCACGTCGGGCAGACTCCCAGCGCAGTCGGTTGTTCATGGTGACTTTCGAAAACTCGCCCGTCCTCTCGTTGCACGTCGACAACGAGAGGACGGGCGAGCACGCCTGTGACGTGTACTTCTCGTTCACAATGTCAACTGTTATGTTGCGTTTGGCGCGCAGTCTCTTCAACAAAGACTCGTGTGGGTACTTGCGGCCCGAAAATTTGGGTGACGTTCATGAATTTGCACCCGGCGCCATACAACACGAGTGTGTCTTCAACTCCACCGCCGCCAAACACCTCTCGGACTATGCGCTCCTCGCATTGTGCTTGTCGAGTCCGAGACGCGTGAGCTTATATAGGGTGTGTCTCATACGGTGCTTGCATCGCATCATCATCATCACATGTTCGGTATTTTTGGAAGATATTGTCATTCTTTACGCGCTCATGCGCAAAACGAAGCTACACCTTTACCTACGCTTTAGTTACAACGAATCGCGGCTTCAAGATACATTTATTTATGGATGAGCATGGAGGTGAGCTTATGACAAGTTGCAGAATAGCGGGGCGGGTGTTGCACAACACCTTTTCAACAGGGCGGCCGGTGCGTCAAAGCCTTTCGCCAACGGAAAAATGGGGATGCCTGCTCTATATTATATAGCTCAATCACACATGACATGAGCTCTAATTGCAGTCAATCAGCGGGAATTGCGCGATTTCATGGGATTGACTACTTGAAAGGACAATGCACTGACAACACATGTATGAGGTTAACGTCCTATGTTTGACACCTTAATGCCTAATAGTTGACACCTATTGGTCATCTCTATTGTTACGAATTAGGATTGAAAGTGTGAATGCTTGGGTCAGTTTCAAACACACGTTTACTTTACATGGTGTTTCTGCCCATGAATGCCTAAATACGGGAGTTAATCCGATGCAGGGTCAGTCTAAGGTGAATTGCTTTCCATACAGAACGTTATTCCGCGCAAATGGGAAGCCAATTTATGAATATTAGTTACATAAGTTTCTTAAAAAATCACGCCGTTAGCCTGCGAATGTCAAATAACGTTTTAATTGGAAAGCGATCCGTCTTAAATTTGTTTCGCGCAATGAAGATCCTGAAACGAAAGACTTCTTCAACAATTGTAAAAAAGGGGGGAAACTCCCTATTTTTTCAATGGGGAATAACTTATTTAAAAAAATAAAAGTTAAGAAACTTGTGAAAAGATGAGAACTTTACTATGAAGGATAAGGAATGTGGCGCATGACTGAATTGTGAAGAATTTCATTTGAAAACATTCGTACATCTAAAAGGACCATTACCCTAACTATTATCTATAGCATCATTCTGGTCCAAAAATATCCTGCCAAGCGAAAGTCAGCCTTCTCCCTAAGCCACCCTACTTGAGGCTGAAAAGTTTTCTACTCAGGATGCACCGAGCTCCAAAAGGGAAGCTGCAAGATTCTCACGGCCGCCCGGATGCATCGGTCACTACCAGCATCCACTAGGGATGGGAAAAGGATTATACCGATTGTAACTTGCACTATTTATGTTATGGGATTACTTGTGACTTTGAGCCTTCTTATGAGGATAGCAAGCGAGCATTTTCGGGGTCATTTGTTATTACTGTGTGCCAGTGAGATTCATAGGTGGTAGTTGAATGGCCATCAGCATATTTAAATACTTTGAAGAAGGAGTCCCTAACTAGGCAGTGACCTGATTAGATTACCTCGATAAAGGGAATAGTTTTGGAGGAGAAACCTCTCTCGATAAATCTATACTTAGGTCCAAAGAACACTGTGATCGCGAATAAAAATGCCACAGGAAACAAGAGAGGAATACTTTGCTTTTGCTTTACGGAAGCAGCAAAAGACAGTAGTGACTTTTGGTAGAGACTAGATATTGAGGAGCAAGCCACTTATTGCGGAGACAAACTGCGGTGCAAAATGGTGGGAAGTTGGGAACCTACCGTACAAATCCTTCCAATGTTGTAGCTGAATACGAGAGCTACACCGACAAAAGTTTAAATCTTACATTTATGAAGATGATGTATTCTCGAGTTAGATTTAGGCTTGGCTAATTTCTAATTCTCGTTAATCGCATGTCTAACAGTTCTTTATAAGATGACCGCCGACGGCGCCATATTTAACGCGTGTTTTACGTGTTGTGTGGTCGATGCCCTAAGGACCCTTTGGACGAGTTGCATCGACTATACTTTACAGGCCCGTAATCGTTAAATACTCGTTCATATGTGTTAGGAAACCATCAAAGTTCCCATGTTGGATTTTAACAGACGTCACTTACAGATTACTGACGTTTTAAAACAACCAACCCTTTTAATCTCAACATTACAGAAGAACTAAGTGAACTAACACTAACATAGTACATATATTTGATATATTTTCATACAGTTCCTTGTTCGAATATTTTCCCACCACTATGCAAAGAAATAGGGTCACTCGCCCTCTCAACAAGTCATTTTTAATTATGTGCGTATACTTCAATCTTTCCATTAGTGACCCGTTAAACAATAATACAAATGGTCGACCAACCAACCTGTGTCTCACTTCCAAAAGACCATAATTCCCTATCATATATACAGCGACTTCCATCTTCATATTTTCGCATCGCACAATGACAGCAAATGGCTCGGTCGTTGACCTGATTTTTTTCTTTTTTGCAAACGGGACCAAGGAGTGGCAGGATGCGGCCTTTAAAAAAATGGGTCAAGAGAAATTTTCGAACGTCGACATTTGGATTTGGGTCAGTCGTTGGTGCAAATTGGACATGGGGTTATTGGTGTGATTATGAGCCTTGGGACTTTTACGACGTTACAATAATATGTTTGGACATATACTTGGGAGAATGACATGTCTTTAGTATACTTCCTTTTATTTCTATGTTATCGATACAACGAGGTTGGGAGGAAACCAAATAATGTCACCAGCGTATTCGTAGGTACCTACTTTAAGTTTTTCACACCATACAATTTTTTCCTTGTCCAGTAGTGGATACAAAAAAAACTGAATCAAGCGCAGCTACAGCAGCAGCAGTATGTCATTTTATGACACACTGGTATTTTTTTGATATCTCTCGAGCATCAAAAAATACCAATGTATAACGATGAAATGAAATGAGATATAATATGGTACATTTTATGGTATCATGGAATAAAATACATCCGAACACTAGTTGTTATCTTGCCAATCGGATTATCATAACATAAATTCACTATTATTGAGGCAAATATTATATAATAAATATTACGATAAAACTTTGAGTTCCATCCGTATTCCATTATCTTTTTTTTTTATCTCACCCTTAATATACACTTTCCTGGAAACAGGGGTTGCCACCAAGTTAATTGCGCAACAATGCCCCCGCATGTGACAACCCTAGTGTTGATAAGCGGTAAGTGGAGCCAAGGCTAGCGAAGGACAATGTTCTGGGGATCTATGTGACTTAACGTATTGGATTGAAATCATATTTACAATTGTTGCGTGCGCTCGCTGCAAGCTCAGATGCACTTTTCATTACAAACGTTTCTTGAGACTTCATTGCTAATTACAAAACAGTGTCGTGTTATTTTTATTGTATTTTATTAAACACATCATATATTTTATGGTATTTAACCGACGAAAAAACGGAGGAGGTTCTCAAGTCAACGCGTATATATTTTTTTTTATGTATGATCACGCATAACTTTTTTACTCATTTAAAACTAATATTGCGAAAATATGGTACTTACATATTTAAAAAAAATTGCATACGTGTATATACCGGGATCAAATGAGGTCGTTGACTAAACAACAATAATAATTCATTTTTTCATTGAGCAATGAAGTGCGAAAATATTGTTTGGTAAGCGACGAAACGTGTCAACTAGTACGGGTGATAAATGTAAATTTTATATCATTGCAATACGTCAAGTCAGATAGACCAAGTGGCGTTTGAACAGTGGCTCAATCCGGAACGCTCTTGACGAATTATTTTACAACATCACCGAATGCGTACCGCCCCGCTTCCGCGCATCATATCACTGCGCAAATTTAATATAGACAGAAAACCAAAATCAACGTGTAAGTAAATTACTGATTGCATAAGTTTTCGAACGAGGGTAAGAACAAATCAACAGACACTTTCTTATACAAAAAAATACATTTCGATCTACCTAAATGACCGAGCTACGACCGGCTGACATTAATAAGCTTTCGGTAAAGTATCTACATATATATGGGTAAGCTCGTCAGTTTTGCCACTTTATTCAACCAAAAAATGTCTCATAGTTTGATTGCATAAAAAAAGTGTTCTGTAAGTCTCTCTTATTATGCTTTGTAGCTTTCTAAGTATTTCAATTTTATCTCAAAGTCAAATTAAAATACTCCATAGTTTTTATCAGTAACCACAAATTAAGCACTAAAATTGAACAAATCATATCCTCTGATCGAACCAGCTCCATAAAGCGATATCGGTCCTTATACCATCTCACAACCACCTTTACAAAAATCTACGCATTGCTGAACTTAAGTTTTTTTTTTTTTTTTTTTTTTATGTGATAGGAGGCAAACGAGCAGGCGGATCACCTGATGGTAAGCGATTACCGCCGCCCATGGGCACCTGCAACACCAGAAAAGAAAAAAGAAGAAAGAAGAAAAAAGAAAAAGAAAGAAGTGCAAGAGAATAAGAGTCATAAGTTAACGATACATAGGTTTGTTTAGTACTAGGGTGTTGGCTATTACAAGGCGGGGGGTCTTTGTCTGTTAATATCATAAAACCTGACACTCGGATGCGGGTCGCCACACACGCCTTTGAGGGGATGAAGTTGAAGCGGTTATTTCTGACAGGCGATAATATTTTTATAGCAACAATAATGAGGTAAAGTTTATATTTGGTGGTAATCTCCGGACCTGTTTATTCGATTCAAAGTGTATACATTTAATGCAAGTCACGTTACAGAGATGGAATGAAGGGCTACAGGGGTTGGGTTGCATAAAGTTTAAAGTCATATTTTTTATAGGCAGCCGTGGATTCGTCATACTCATCATTACGCATAACTGTAAATAGTCAGATTTATGCGCATAACCTTTTTAATCATATTGTGTAATGCGCATAAACTTGATTCGCATAAAATTATTTAAGAATACTTTATAATAGACATTTAAATTGGTTGCTCGTAAAAAAAATACTATACTGTATTAACGCATAAGCCTATGTTTTTCTTAGTAGTAAATGAAGATCTCTCAGAAGAAAGTAAATTACAAAGTTCTCTTTTATGTTGGGCCACATTAAAGCAAAGGGCGGTCAACATAAAAGTTTAGCAACATGTTTTAATAACAAGTTTTTCCGCTCTTTTATAAAAAATAGAACCTCGAAGACGAAAGTGGGAGCTCCCGCTTCCGTCTTCTAAAACCTATCCGCAATATGAGTCGGTTTTTCCACTAAGTCCCTGTTCAGTACTGCCTACGTGAATACTTGAACTTTAAACACCTCTATCTTTGGATTGGTTGATCTTAGAAAAAAGTTTATTTGACGCTTTATATTGTTTTTTGATCAAATCTCAAATTTCATTTTTATCAATATTATGGCTTGATAAATGTATGGCAATTACAATTATTACTAAAAACAATTATATTTATCAATATAATGACTAAATAAATGTATGACATTCTACATTATGGTTAAACCAATTATGACTCCGTATAATTCTAACAGGGAACAATTATGCCATAGTGCATTTTATGCCAAAAAAATATGAGCATCAATTTTATGCGTAATGTTGTATGAAAATCAATATTATGACAATAGTTGTTATGCGACTAGACGGCCACCCGGAATGGAGAATATACATGTGGCGCCCTTCAAGGGCACAACAACACACTACTTTATTACATGATTTTTATTTATACTACTATCTATTTATACTACTAACTATCAATATAATTATAAAGGTTCATTCACTTTTCCATTCGTTTTTATATGAAGATCCGTAATCGGAGATACTACTTCCACTTTCTGTATTATTAATTAGTTTTTATAATTGTGTTACAAATAAAAGCATTTAATTATAATATTCTCATTCATCGTGTACTATATAAAAAGAACAATATAAATCAAAATAGGTTAATACTAGGTAAACGAAATCATATAAATGGGAAGTTGTAAAAATAAACTTTACGTCACACCTGGCCATAATGCGAGTTTTACTGCAAGCTGCGCGTACGGGAAAACTCGCATTGTGGCCAGGTGAAGACGTACAATTTTGTACTCAACGCGGGCGGTAATTCGTAGAGCCCCAGAGCGCATATTTATGGCCCTCGCCTTCGGTTCGGGCCACAAACACCTGCGATCTGGGGCATTCACGAATTCACCGCCCTAGTTACGCAATGTACTATTACTTCACTTTCTTTATCGAGATTTTGAATATTATTTAATTTTTATTTCTTATTATTGACGATCGTTATAATGATTGTTCTTAAAATTTTGACATTGTATGCGAATCTATTTTGTAAGTTTTATCTCGAACTAAATAAATCTAATATAAAATAAGGCCCAAGTGCGCGTCGGCTATACAAAGAATTAGCGACGCGCTTAATAGAAGCCACGGGCGACCAGAGGGCTGGCCACTATTTCGCACAGCGTATTAGTATCGCTATACAGCGAGGAAATACGGCCAGCCTTCTGGGCACCTTGCCCGTTGACGGCGATTTATGCCAAATTTTTTACCTGTAGGTTAAGTTTTGTTATGTTTGTTATTATTATTCTAATGTTATTTTCTAATAAATGACTTTAGAATATCATGTAGGTACTTAAACCATAATTTATACGCGTAAGAAGTCGTGGGCAGAAGCTAGTAATCTATATGAGCCTGAGCTGAGAAGCCAGAATTAAATGAATTATTATTATTATAATAAATAGATGATTTAAAAATAAGGTACATTTCTAGATAGTTATATGTTTGACCCCACGGTATCATCTTGGGCCGTCTCAATCGTTTATTGTCAAGTTCTTAAATTCGTCCCATTATTCTGCTTTCGTCACCCATTCTTCACTTTCGTGGGTTGTCTGTTTCATATTTGGTAATCTTAGTTGTTTATCTTTTTCTTATTACGGCTCATTTCGGTATTCGTCACGGCCGCTCAAAGTGTTATTAGAATTTCTCAATTGTCAGAGATAGTATTTTTCACAATCGTGTTACAATAGAGAGCTTTTTAGTCGAGTACCGCGTTTAGGCCACGAAGCTTGCTGAGTGGCCTAAGTAATGTACGAGATTAAAAAGCTTGATTATGACACTATTGTGAACTATACTTTTTGTACGAGCTCATTAAAATTTATAATTTAAGTCATTAATACGAGTATATAAGAAAACTAGTTCTACTATCCGACATCTTTTACACAAGAACATCACACCACCGGCGTCCGTAATGTTGCAGTACTGTGCTGTGATTGGGTAAATACTAGCCAATCACGAAACGTAGTTTTTTTTAATGCCCTGGATACAGCAGCAAGTTCAAGTAGATTTTTGACAAATGACGCGACGCTGCTACGTTCCGAAACGCCATAGATTGGTAATTTTGTATCGGATCGAGTCTCCTTAACAAGGACACATATTATTGAAATACCAAGTTCTATTTACAAATTTTTTTCGGTTGTCTAGAGCGTATCGAAACAGTTATTTCGGTTGTTTCGGAAGTAACCTAGACTATTCAATGATGAAAAGAGTGACGTTGCAGCATTCTCTATGATATCTTAATACACAGATTTGAATCGACGAGTATAAAAATTATAATTGCGTATGCTTAGAATGCAGTTTCTAGAACAAGCCACATTAACAATACAAGCCGATGCCTATGCTAAATTCAAATTAAAGTATAACATGCTAATCACGCGCGCGTCTCAAGGCCTTATGCGTTTGTGACGAGACGCGGGCCAGACGGCTTCATCGAAATATAATTATATGCAGGACAGTTCATAGAGGACACCACACCAGGTCTACTCGACACGTGGAAAGACATCGCGGAAAAGTTTACAGTTAAAGATACCTAATTTTTTGGCTGGTGTCCACGCTAATCCCCTAGCCTGATCCCCCAGGGGAAAAAACGGTTAGGTTGCTAGGTGAACTGCGACCCTACATCGCGCGAGCCGAGCGACCAAAGCGAGCGTGACGCGGCAGCGTCCGTCGAATCCCCGTAACCAAACATTATATTTTTTTCCTTGTTGAATATAAAATAATTGCCGCTAATTCCCCTGGGTGATCGGGGTCTGGTGATTAACGTGGATAACGTGATTTTTTGTTGCGAATTCGCGAGCTCCAAGGGAATCATTATGGAACTTTTCGTATGAGCGTATTTCGTAACTGTAGTTCCCCAATAAAATTTATTGAGATCTAGGGACCTAGTACGTACGAAACGTTACACAATTGACCAGCAGATTGCTGTGCTCTGCTGCAAAATTGAAGATAGCTAAGTAAAGGCCTCCACCCACCGGACGCGTGTCGTGCGCGGCGCGTGACGTGCGCGGCGCGCGTCGGGCGCGGTTGAATCGGTATATTCACAACGCAAGCGGGCGGCGTATAGTAACGCGGGGGTACGCGGTTGCGACGCGTTACCAACGCGTGTGCCGCGCGTCTGCCGCGCGTGTGCCGCGCGTGTGCCGCGCGTGTGCCGCGCGTGTGCTGCGTGTGTTCCGCGCGTGTGCCGCGTGGCTGCGGCGCAGCAGCAGCGCGGGCCCGCGCGTCATATCTCTCTCACTACCAACACATTTAATATGTATCTCGGTATCTTCATCACACCCAGCAGCGCGGGCCCGCGCAGCTCACGCGACGCGCACGACACGCGGCCGGTGGGTGGAGGCATTAAACAAGTACCAAACTAACTTTCGTTGTTTCAAAATGTTGGTGTAACATTTTTAACAACAACAACAACATTAAGAAGCTTACATAACTCCACTTTGATATCTGTCATGCTGCTTTTGGAAGACAAAGACATAAAATGGGAAACATTTCTGTCAATATCATGGCAAGTAGCTAAACCTGTTATAAGTACATCCTTCACGGACTTTCTCACTCGTTTCTGCAAAAACGATGCAAAGTTGAATTCTATTATAACTATTAATTCGTTATCTTTAGATTGGTTAAGTATATTATTATTACATACCATCAATCATTGTGACAGACAGATGTACGGTTAGTAAGGACGGACAGACAGACAGATAGATAAGGGTAATTGATTGTATCGTTTGTTATTATTTCAATAATCAATTTGTTGTTAAGCTGCGGGTATGTTTGCTGTCGTTTATTGTGCATGTTGACGAGACAATGTCTCACAAGATTGATGTTCTAAAAGAGGCAACAGACCATGCAGATACCTACTGCTATATAATTTGTAGGCTTTTCTGAGAAACCATCCTTATCAATATAATCCACACCGACCCGTCGCTTGCCATTTATTTGTCCCACGAGCCGTGGAAACAACGGGGAGTTGGTGTTCCGAGGCGAGGACCTTTTTTATGGGAGGGCGGCTTTTTACAAGTAACTTGACCCTCGCCCTGGGTCATTCTTGAAGCAAAGGTTGTCCATCGCGATTCAAAGTGGCCATTCCGTGAGCGTGCTGGGCACTTTTGCTTTTAGGGGTCGCGCGGGGAGCTTTTAGATTAAGTTATTATTTTCTTTTGTAAGTTTGTTAACCTTTAATTTTAAGTATATTTGACTTGACTGGGCAGAGGGCGTCCACAATGCGTCACCGACCCGATCCGTCTTGAGCTTCACGCTTCATTTCGCTCCAAGACTTCTTTATGGCTTTCGCTTCTGCAATGATCGTCCGCCGCCAGGGCTGTTATTCGCTACGCGCTAATGCGGCTCTCCCGCCGGTCACCCGTCACGAAACTAGACCTGTATACCTACGCTTAGTTACTACGCATCGCAGTGTCAAGATATACTTGTGGGTGAGCGTTGAGGCCGTTGAGGTGAGCTTAAAACCGTTACAGAGTAGGGGGGCTGGTCAGCTTACGATGGTCACGTTTGCGCTTGCCTTGGTAATCCTGTTCATTTTTAGGGTTCCGTACCCAAAGGGTAAAAACGGGACCATTACTAAGACTTCGCTGTCCGTCTGTCAGTCTGTCACCAGGCTGTAACTCAAGAACCGTGATAGTTGAAATTTTCACAGATTATGTAATTCTGTTGCCGCTGTAACAACAAAAACAAAATAAAATAAATATTTAAGGGGGGCTGCCATACAACAAACGTGTTTTTTTTTGCCGTTTTTATAGATAATGGTACGGAACCCTCCGTGCGCCAGTCCGTCTCGCACTTGGCCGGTTTATTTATCTCATTTGTATTTTTATGTTAAATATATTTGTTTAATTGTTTACGTTAAGAAGCAGTATAGCGAATTTAGAGTTTTTTAAAGGCATTTTTTATCCATACTAATATAAATTTATAAATAGGAAAAGTCTGTGAGATGTGAGAACTTTGTAAAATGTAAGTTTGTAAGAGTTTTCTCTAGAACTGCTTAACCGATTAAAAATTAAAAGACCAGGGGCCGTAGACAAGGTTACTATCGACAAGCGCTAACGCCAATAAAAAATAAAAAAATGTATGGGAATGACAGATGCCGACGAAATACTTTTTATTTATTTATTTAAAGGTTCACCAACAGTTATTACATGGATACTTAATACAGATAGTTTATAGATCAGGTGTCTTATGCTTAATGTATAACTACTTACAGGTAAACACAGCATGCCAATTTAAACAAGGACTCAATAAAAAAAAATAAGAAAGCAATTGACGTTAATTAGCTAAATCAGGGGTTCCCAAAGTGGTCCAGGTGGACCCCCAGGGGTCCACAGGAGACTCGACGGGGGTCTACGTTGGCGTGACAAAAAAACGGGGGTGCACAATTCGTAAGTATCGATAGTAAAGAACGAAAATTGTGGTAAATTAAACTGACATTTTATAAAAATTACACCATTCGCCTCCAAAACTTGTCGATTGTAAGTCTTCAACAGATCGCGAGCGTCTCCAGACTTAGGTAATCTTCACATTTTTTGCCGAGTTTTGGGAATATGGTAGAAATGTGGTGTAGGGGGTCTACCAGAACCAGTTAACTTTTGAAAGTGGTCTGTGAGAAAATAAAGTTTGGGAAACCCTGAGCTAAATGAACAAATTTCTGATCTTGGATATTGAGTCAAAGTTTATGTCGATAGAATCGCTATATTTGTTGAGTAATTTGCTCAATCGTGGTAGAGGGGAGGAAGAGCCCAAAACAGTTCGTCGCAAGGGACAAGACAGTGGTTTGGCTGCAAAACGTGGAATTCTACGAGGCACTGAAAAGCGAAGACTACTGAGGAGCTGTGGACAATCAATCTTGTTTCTTACGAGTTTAAAAAGAAATTGAAGATCCAGTAGATCTCTACGACTCTCAAGTGATATCATTTTAAAATGTTTGAGTCTGTCCTTATATGAGAAAGATCGTCTCGCAAGGCCTGCAGATCGAGCCAGGTGCCACATAAATCTTTATTGTAGCCTTTCGATGCGGAGACAATGAGTTGCGAAGTGTGGTCGCCAGACAATAGTACCATACTCAAGATGACTGCGTACAAGGCTATAGTATAGCATTTTTTTAGTGTTAAGTCTTCGAAATTCCCCCAAACTTTTCGTTGACATCTGTCGTCATTCCCATACTTTTTATTCGTTTTCTATTGGCGTTAGCGCTTGTCGATTGTAACCTTGTCTAAGGCCCCAGGTTGCACTCCGGGAGTGCCGGCAGAAGTGAAAACTCAGACACCTTAAAACCTCAATATCACTAGTTATAGGATCTTACATGCAATGCAATCCATTCTGTATGCATTTTAACGACAAAATCAATGTTAATGTTTGCACACGAAATAGTTCAAAGGATGTTTTGACCTAGCGCACTACAATTAAGGTTCTGTTTCTTAACTCTGTTGTTGTCCGTCGCAGCTCGCGCACAGTAAATGGCCGTGAGAAAAAGGTCCTACGCGCCATGCAGATTGATGCACTTGCGCGTCTCGAGCAACGACTGTCTCGAACCTCACGTCATTACAAATCTTCCGTCCCGTCCCGTCCGCCCCCGCCCCTCCCCCCAATCTCACCCAACGCATCTTACGGTCACGTGACCTCCATTTCGGCAGTCGGGTAGCCCTGTAGTGGCGCCTACCCACAGGCAAGCCAAGACCCGCAGCTACAGCCTTTCAGACAGCTACAAGAGAACCTGTTAAAAAAAAGTGACCTCTCCCGAATCGCATTTTACGAAATCTGTGTCGAGTTTAACAATTTCTCCCAATCCCAAAAAGTTCACAGCGCCCTAAAGAAGTTTTCACTTCACAAATCTTTCACCTGCGTGTAGAATAGACTTTCTGGATGGTTATATTATAAGCTATATTATATCTTAAGGGTTTGCCTGCGCTCTTTGCAATAAGCGGGCGAATCCGCCCGGGCAGGTCGTTATGTATAATACTATTGTTGAAACATAGTTCTGCATTTCTTTGCCAGCCGTACACTTTTTAGCTTTTTATGAAACGTCAAATACGCTCTGTCAGTGTTAAACTGGTAAGTATAAATACAGACTTTATTGACGTCACAGTTTCCTATGGCCCGACAGAGTCCCTTTTCTTCTGTCTCTCATTGTCAAAATAGCATAAATTGTAGTTTGATATTTTCCGAGTATTTAAGAAAGTTTTGTTAGTTGGTTATGTAAACCCAGAGACGTTCTTTGCTGCCAATGATTGCCGCAATGACCGGCCCTGCGCCACCCGCATCCAGCGGACTCCCGCGACCTTTACCAGGTCATCAGTCCACCTTATGGGGGACTACCCACGCCGCGCCTTCCGGTACGTGGTCGCCACTCATGATCCTTGCTGCCCCAACGGCGATTGGTTCTAGGTGCAATGATTGATTTAACCGTGTAATTGTAATTCTCGCAAACGTTTGTATACGATTACTTCCCGTCGTACATACACAGCATTAATTTCTGAATTAGTTAGCTTTCAGCTTTTTATACAGACACATTAAAAACGTATTTTTTTTTACAATTGAAATTGTAGTCATTCATGAGCTGAATAGGTATCGAATTATCATTTAATTGTCATTTAATGCAATAATGCACTGCGTCTGCGGATCAGAGGTCAATGCAATACTAATATGTAGACGGCGGTACTATAGTCTTGGCGGCGGGCGGGCGTTAGAACATATGTTGATCGCCTATGTTCAAATTGTAAGTGACAGTTGTGTCATTTACAGTTTCAAAAACATTAAACGAGCGATCATAGCAAACCAAGTTATCCGTCTCAGTTTGGGCGAATAGTCTTTCGTGTGTCCGGATGTGCAGATGTCCACGTGCTCTACAGGCATTTCTCAACCGATTCTCGTGAAATTTTGTGAGCAGGTTCGTTAAAGTCTATTCAGTACATTTTTCATAATATTTCTTTAAAAAAATACAGACGCGTTCTACAGCCACAGAGAAACTAGTTGTGTTTTATCGACCATAGATAAATAATTCTTAAGTAGGACGACATATTTTATATATATAAGAATGAATTAAGTGAGTTAATGAAGCCGAATAAGTATTTAATTTATAATGATATTGCAAATTGTAATAATAATAAATAAATAAATCAGCCTATATGGGTAAGGCCGCGAATTTTGACCAATGTGACATAGAACTAACATAAAAAAAATACGTGACGTTACTATAAAACGTAACATAAGTTGTTGTTAAGCTTAGATCACACTGGTTAATGTTAAAAAAAAAATACTTAAAAATAAAGTATTTTCACGACAGCATTTTTTTAAATTAAGTAAATGCTTTAAAAAAATTAACTAAATATTTATCAATAGGTTTTCATTTTCAAAAAAGTTACTGGACAAAAAAATCTATAATGAAAACCTCTGCTCACAAAACTTCACGACAATCGATTGGGAAATGCGATAGAGGAAAACAGACGGACAGACGGATGATGGACACGGGACAGATACTGGACATAACGATTTTTGGCCCAACCTGAAGCATAGAACTTTGTTCGCTTCGCTCGCTCGTTCGATTAAATACTTCCACGCGGACGGAGTCCAGGGCAGAAGCCACGCAGAAGCTCTGCCTGCGACTCCGTCCGCGTGGAACTCGTTTATATCGTAGCTCCATACAAATTTTCACCCTATATTTCACCTTCTTAGGGGATGATTTTTGGGATAAAAACTATTTTAATGTGCTTCTAAAATTTCATCTAAATCGGTTCACTGGTTTAAGCGTGAAGAGGTAACAGACACACAAAACTTTCGCATTTATAATAATACTAGCTTCTGCCCACGACTCCGTCCGTGTGGAACTCGTTTATATTGCAGCTCCATACAAATTTTCACCCCCCCCCCCCCCCCCCATTTCACTCCCTTAGGGGATGATTTCGTTAATAAAAACTATCCTCCTATGTCCTTCCCCGGGACTCAACCTATCTCTATACCAAATTTCACCTAAATCGGTTCTGCGGTTTGAGCGTGAAGAGGTAACAGACAGACAGACAGACCCACTTTCGCATTTATAATATTAGCATGGATATTAGTATGGATATGGATAGTAGATGGATTGGTCAATTCTCTCGTGCTAGCTGATCCCTGTACCTACTGTACATACCTACAATTTCAAATTAATACTTACTGTATTTGGAAATAAAATAAAAACTCAGTTTAGTTCGTATTTATCTGTGTGCACTTCCCTTTACCACATGTTTTCGTCACGTTACACAAAGAATACGTTGCATTTTTACAAAATGCAACGTATTCGTAACGAAAGTGTAACGTATTTTTGAAAAAATATTGATTATCATGGTGAAATAACGATATTTTGAATATAGTAATACATGCCACCTGCATGAATAACATTAACCTATCGTATGAAAAATTACCGCTTAAAAATAATCACTACTTACCATTTAAATCACACAAGCACTATTAGCGGTATTTAAAAAAACTTTGTCCTCGTCACTTTCGTCCGCGATTTATGAACAAACTGAGGAGTTTAGGTTTTCTGTCTGGTGTCGCCCTACTAGAATATGAGTTGCCAGTGCACAAAAACGAATTTCTACCACAATCGGCTATAAATCTAGCTGTATAAAGCGTCACGTAAGTAATCGTAACGAAAACGTGGAATTGTGGTACCATAAAAGAATGCAAGATAAAACAAATAAATTATTTAAATAAAAATGTTTAGCAATCGGTAGAACTATCGTCATATCATAAAATTTTGTTTAAACAAAAGCATGATCATGAAAAGTTGAAAATCGTGAAAATAACAGGGCTTTAATTAAGTACACAGGGTAGAAAAAAAATATCAACTTTCGTTACGTTTTGGACAGAAAAATATTTTTATTATTTATTTGAAAGGATTTAAATCAATTATGTCACTTGCGTTCTTGACAGTTTTTATCGCTTAATTTAATAAAAAAAAAAATGAAACCTCTAGGTGTTACCAATTTTTTTTTATGAGCATGTTAAATTTGAAACGTCCAAATTGGTCAAAATTCGCGGCCTTACCCATATACGTCCCACTGCTGGGCACAGGCCTCCTCTCATGTATGAGAGGCAACGGGCAGTACCTAGTCCCCACGCTGGCTCAGTGCGGATTGGGGACTTCACATACACCTTTGAATTTCTTCGCAGATGTAGGTATGCAGGTTTCCTCACGATGTTTTTCCTTCACCGAAAAGCAAATTAAAAAAGCAAAAATCCAACATTTAAATTAGCTTAGCGCAAAATAATACTTAGTATCGAAATGTATATTGGTTCGTTTTCATCTTCTATATAAGTAGTACAGTCGACTGCAAGGAGATCGAACGGCCAAAGTTAACAAAAAACTTTTTAACAAAAAAATTAAACCGCCGAAAAAAAAACTGAAAAGCAAAAAAATATAAACCTTTCTTATTTAGTTTAATAACTAAGTTCTTAAATGAATCTAAGTGTACCTAAGTAATTTTGAGTCGGCGCCAAACAATCATATAAATATTAAACTTTTTTATTAACCTTAATAACTAAGTTCTTAAATTAATCCCTTTCGCACCTAAGTAATTTTGAGTTGGCACCGACTTCAAATTAATTGGGTACACTTAGATTCATTTAAGAACTTAGTTATTAAACTAAATAAGAAAGGTTTATTATTTTTTGCTTTTCTGTTTTTTTTCGGCGGATTAATTTTTTTTTTTCAAAATTTTTTATTTTTCAATTTTCTGTGGCTTACTTTAGTTATAATTACTAACTAAATTACTAGTTACTTACTTGCAATATTTGTGATTACTCTTTGCATATGTGGTCATACCACAGACCATATATCCTAAAGACCCCGCTTAGCCTAATTTTTACTTAAAAACAAAGCTGCCAAACTTGCGGAGCGCGGGGGACGTCAAGTGCGCTGTGATTGGTGCATTCAAGGCCGCGCGTAACTAGTGCCTGCCTGTAGTGATGGGACACATGCGATACTTTATAGAATTCTATAAAGTATTCTTAGTAATAATTATTGCTCTGCAGTTGTGTTACCACGCGTTAAAATACAATAATATATTGCGAGCCCAAATGTAAAGCAAACATAAATGTTTCTTTTTATGTATAAAACTACGAGTAGGACCTTAGTTTTTTTAAGTACTCATAAATTATCTTTATCTGAAATAATTATGTTAAAATAGAAGCAAATAAAATGAATTCCACCCTCGATTCTGAAATACCTAGTTTCTAATTTTGCGTTTATTAAACGATACGTTGTACAAAGGTTACGCATAGAATAAAAACCAATCAGGTAGTCGTCTTGTAGCGTTAATCCACATTTCCTTTATGTTTGGACATTTAGGAAACCTTTAACATAGGATACACGTTATAGCTAACATGCTTTGAATACTTTATAACACCAGCTTGAGAAGATCATTTACCACATTAAGTATTTTAATAACTCCACTGTGCACAAATGTTTAGCATGTGATGTGTAATATTTTGCTATTTTTAAATTACTTACGATGTATTGCATCCTCCGTTAATTATCTTATCGATATTAAACGAATACATACTATGGACAGCACTACCCACCTTACCAACTAATGCTAGACAAGGAAGGAGCGACTATTCGCAGCGGGATAGAAAGAGACTTCGGTTGAAAGACATCAACGAGCCCGAGCACGGTCTACTCACAACTTTATTTAAAAACTCACGTATTTTATTGTGTAATTTTATTAAAATCGGCTTACCTGTGAAATGATATAGCGTCTTTTTGCACACCAGAAGTTTTAGTGTTTTTTCCACACAATTTCACGCAACAATAATGCATTTTGTAACGATGTTACCTGCGCAAGCGCCGTCCGCAGACTGAAGTTAGTAAAGGGGGCGTGTCTCAAACATAGAGTGAATTCACTGTATGTGTGGCAGCGGGGGTCGCCCGACTAAGCGACGTCTTTAGGTTTACTGGTCTGTGGGTCATACATTTCAATCAGTAAGTGAACAATCAATCATCCCCTGTTTTCCTACCCCCAGGGATGGAATTTTTATTTCAAATTTATGTGGGACCAACTTCGAGGTATACCCTTTCTAATAAAAAAAGAATTATCAAAATCGGACTACTCTCTAAAAATTTATGCGTGGTCATACATAAAAAAATATATATACATATATACGCGTTGACTAGAGAACCTCCTCCGTTTCTTTTGTCGGTTAAAAATATCTACATACGACTGCATGTATAGGTATATTGCCTTATAAACATTGAGTTCGTGTATGCATATTTTTGTAACTTTAGCCGCGGTTATCTCTTTGCCTAACCAAAAAAAAGTCATCTACTTAGATCATCCCTTCATTATTGATAACTGGAAAATCGACAAAACTTAATATGTACCTACCTAATGCCTCTTGACGTAAATTTTTGCTACGAGATTTCCGCTTTTTTTTTCTAAGTTGGGCCCCGAAGGGGCCCTTAACTAATTGCCAATGACACATAACGAGATTTCCGCTCCCTGGCTTATGACAAACCTTGTTACAAGATCTGGGGGCCTAGACAAGTTTATAATCGACAAGCGCTTATAGAAAACTAATAATATGTATGGGAATGTTTCGTCGGCATCTGTCATTCCCATACATTTTATTATTTACTATTGGCGTTAGCGCTTGTCGATTGTAACCTTGTCTACGGCCCCTGTAATCGAATTTAAACGTTCGTGAGACATGTTGAAATTATGCTATTCACACACGGTTCAACTAACGTATTAAATGTCACTATGGGCGACATGTCGGGCAAGATTTGTAATGTCAATAGCT
This sequence comes from Epinotia demarniana, assembly GCA_945867215.1. Classification (NCBI taxonomy): domain Eukaryota; kingdom Metazoa; phylum Arthropoda; class Insecta; order Lepidoptera; family Tortricidae; genus Epinotia; species Epinotia demarniana. Next base: position 9,676,868 of record OX244281.1, read on the forward strand.
GTCAAAAGCAATCTCGAATATAGTCCCAGAACAGTCATAAACTAAGTAAAACTAAATAAAAAACAAATCAAGGTACCCTCAGTTTTACAGTTAAGTACGGTGCGAAAATAACAGCGAGCTGCAAAACAATTCTTGGAACCCTTTTACGATTCGCGACTGTCATTACGGACACGTGTTGGGCCGCTTGTTTATACATGATGTAGTCAACTGTTGAAGTCTGAAATTGTAGGTTGTGTCTCAAGGGAGCAAAATTTTATATTTACGGCGAGGGGGCTTTATTGAATCCTGAGGGTAGCGAGGTATTCTAAAGTAGAATCTTGAACGTCACGATTGATTTAAATCTTTACGCCCTACATGGAAATCAGTTTGCTACCGAGTGGCACATACTGCTTCTCACTCCTTCTATGAGAAAAATTTTAATCCCTCAGTTGAGTGCAACAATGTCAGTTTTCTGAAAAGCAGGTGTAAATACATCATTACCATCTTGAGGTCATAACCGTCACCGGATGGTACGCGTAAAGAACGCGACATCCCATTTGAGGCCAGGAAACGCTACGCTGTACGCAGCAGCATTTTTGCGTTTTGTAGCGAAAAATGCTCGTAGAGGTGACTCAGATTTATTATTGGCCTTGAATTGGGTCACCACATTCACTGCCAAGAATCGCTCGTTAACGATCCCGTGGCTTTCCCAATAAGTAGCAAAGAGCTTACGGCGTAGGCGCCCGCTCTAGGCGTGTTTGTTTCTTTAAAAGAGTCAAGCCAGTCACCGAAGTGGTTGTAGTCACGCCACTGCACTTTTGAGCACAACTGACGCCGACTTAGCAGCAAGAGCTAGATGTGTTGGTGTCGTGGTTCCTTCACCTTGAAATAACGTCGGGGTGACAGCGTCTAGATTGAATCATTGTTCGATCTCTCGAAATGTCCCCGGCAGGACTTATCATAAAATGACCAACGTATTTATAAATAGTAAAGCAAGTGATGAAACCGGTCATTTATAAACTTCTACAGCGGCAGCGGTATCTACTTATAATAATTATAAATCAGCCTGGTAAAGGTTGCGGGAGTCCACTGGATTCGGGTGGCGCAGGACCGGTCACTTTGGCACTCTTTGGGGGAGGCCTATGTCCAGCAGTGGACGTCTTTCGGCTGATATGATGATGATGATGATGATCTTATATAGCCCCACTGCTGGGCACAGGCCTCATCTCATGGGTGAAAGGGAACGGGCCTATAGTCCCCACGCTGGCCCAGTGCGCCATAGTTATAAATAAATTTAATGATAATCGCTCCTTAGCAACAAAAAACTCCTATTTATGTTATCTACTTATACCATTTATTACATTGTTGCGGTATAATATGTAACTACGTACGTTAGGTGGATCGTAGGTCTACATGTCAATTTTTATATGGAAAAATGACAGTGCTCCAAACGGTACGTCATTACCCCTCAGGGAACATAAACAACAAGGCAAAGCCCCGTTTGCATTTTATATTTATTTATTTATTGAATTAATTTATTGAATGACTCTTTGGTCATCTTTCTTTTGAAGTATAGTGAGAAATTTTAATCTTTCAGGTGAGAAACCGCTGAAGAAATAATATCACCCTGTGATTACTGACTTTTACTTCATCTAAATATAATATAAAGCTGACATTTATTATTTCCTCTGACTCGGTTTACGCTTTGAATAAACTTCACTTCAGATTAACTGTCTGAAAAAATATAGCTATTGACCGAGATAGTGAGGCGCCACGCTGACGCAGTGCGGGTTGGGGACTTCACACTCACCTTAGAATTTCTTCGTCGATGTATTGAGGTTTCCTCACGAGATATTCCTTTATCGAAAAGCAATGAGTTTTCGGAATGTATGTAGGGCATTATTATTCCGAAAACACATTGGCATGGGCCAGGATTCGAACCCACGACCTCCGTTTGAAAAATCATGGTTATTACCTAAGTCATACCCCCCTAAGGGTCCCCGTGTGGTGTCGGGTTAGAATGTCACCACACCCTTTCTTCCCGTGGGTGTCGTAAAAGTCACCTAAGAGGTTGAGGTGTGTTGTGGGCGATGGGCTAGCAAGCTATAACTGCGAATTAACATTTTGTCGATCTTTTATACCCACACTATTAACTTCCGCCCGCGACTTCGTCCGCGTGGACCCGGGATTAAAAACTCTTATATTTTAATCCAGACTATAAACTATCTTCGTGCAACATTTCATCCAAATCGGTTGAGCCGTTTCAGTGTGATTGAGTAACAAACATCCAAACTTTTATAATATTAGTAGGATTTATGCTAAAAGTGGCTCTGGAACATAAATTTCATGTACTATCCCTATTGAGAATGAAGGCGTAAATCTATGAAAGTTTAACGAAAGCCTAGTGAGCTAGTAACGCTGCCCCCCAAACTGACGGTCGTGGGTTCGAATCCCGGTAACGGCAAAAAATTGTGTGACGCATACACACACACACACGTACACGTATATACACACACACACGTACATGTATTTAAGTACGTAGAACCGATGGCCGTTGGGGCGGAAAGGTTCTCGAGTGGCGACCACGTACCGGAAGGCGTGGGTAGGCCCCCGACAAGGTGGACTGATGACCTGGGGCCGTAGACAAGGTTACAATCGACAAGCGCTTAACGCCAATAGAAAAGAATAAAATGTATGGGAATGACAGATGTTAACGAAAAGTGTTTCGTCGGCATCTGTCATTCCCGTACATTTTATTCTTTTCTATTGGCGTTAGCGCTTGTCGCTTGTAACCTTGTCTACGGCCCCCTGGTAAAGGTCGCGGGAGTCCGCTGGATGCGGGTGGCGCGGGATCGGACACTTTGGCACTCTTTGGGGGCCTATGTCCAGCAGTGGACGTCTTTCGGCTGATATGATGATGATGATGATCTATTTACATGATATAACTTCGTGCATTATCGTCGTCATTTACATTAAGGTTTGTATTATCTTATTGAGATCTCTATTGTTTTTTTTTTTAGCTCTCTGTGGGGATAGGTGGGGATCGTTCGCTTTATGCAAGTTATATTATTAAATAAAAATAAATAAAAAATAAACGTTCTTCTTCTTTCTTTCTTTCTATATTTAAGAAAAATATGGACTCATCTGTTTTGATGTATAATGTAATTAATACTGCAGTACCCATTTCTAAGCCAGACTGCACGTGACACGCATTCGCATATCCACGTTGTTCACAAAAGGGCGTATCTTAGCTGAAAACTGTAGGCACTTAAGCCCTTTCTGAACCCCAAATGCATTAGGTGCATACTCCCTCGGTTCAGAAAAGGCTTAAGTGCCTACAGTTTTCAGCTAAGATACGCCCTTTTGTGAACAACGTGGATATGCGAATGCGTGTCACGTACAGTCTAGACGAGCTAGCGGCATTGTCATTCAAATTTTCGGCGATACTATCCGGAGGTGATAAGAGCTTAAGGGGAAGCCAGGTTTATTCTTCTGTGACTCAAAAGCTAAACAGGGTTATTGGGGTCGCGACTGTTCTACTGGCGGGAGCCATAGCACTCGTCTAATGACACCACGAAATTGTGCAACACGTCGCATTAATAAGTTTATATAGATAAGATATGTGTGTGTCTTTAAGGTATTTGTAATATGGGCCTTGTTGCCTGATTTAAATAAATAAATAAAAATAAAAATAATGGCGGGGTCCCACGGCCCTTGCCGGATCGTGCCAGGCCTGTGGATGACTGTAGGTACCCTATCAGATTTTTATTTATACTTCCGGATTCCGGAAGACGAAGAATCCGGAAGTATAAATAAATATCTTCTAGTAGGAACGACTAAATGTGATGTGTTCCTTATCTTTGAGAACATATTGGCCAGGACGCGGCTATATAGTGGAAACAAAATTTATTTTTTTACTTATCCTACCTACTTACATATTTTGTTGTTATTAGAAGCCAAAACATTGCTTGGAACTTTCTCTATAAATAAAATAGAATAAATAATTGTAACACAAATGTTGTAAGTACTTAAGTTTATATTAATTTCAACTAAATTATTGGGCTTAGGTAGTTGCCAAAGAAACGCTAGGAGCATGATTAATTTAATCTATTTTTTTTTAATCTGAGCTATACACCATTAAAGCATTCCTGATGGCCCAACTCTGACCCATCATAAATAGTGCAAGTTATAAGCATCGAACCTAGAACACTGGTCAATATCTCATCCCACATGCTCTTAACTACAGAAGTCAGAATCGCACAAATACCTATGAGTGATTAATTCAAGAATGTTTAGTACCTACAGTATTAATGGGGTGTAACGTTTGCTTAGTAATCCAGAGTACTACCGCATTTTTGTTTCAATATGCAATTTAAGCAATTGGTATATGTAGATAATTAGAACCCGTAATAAAGCAGACTTGCCCTTAACACTTCAGTCTAGACTTAAGCAAACAATTGCATACCGATTCTGCCTAGCCATTGTCCCGGCATCTATTTAGCAGGCCAAGCATGGCTGCCTAATTCGATTGCATAATGAGTACACTCCGTTCCAAATGTGACCGATTTTCAAGCCTCTAAAAACTTAGAACACTTCCTTCGTACACCTGGGTGAACCATGATTATTTTTCACCCCATACTTACCTTTGCCTCTTAAACAGAGAATCATGAATAAGTACCTAAAGATACAGAAGGTCCACTGTCTAAGTAATGACGATAGGTGTATTTTTTTATGCAATATACCTACAATCTTAGAGTGAGATAGGGTTGTTGATGTACCACATAACTGAACATCCAAAATTATAAACAATTTTAGTTCCTGGCCCCTATTTCACCAACTCGACAGTTGTCACCTGACAACGGCAATGCTCCGTCCATCACAACCACCTTAACTTCTACAACACAAGACACTTCTACAACAAGCATTGTATGGCGAATTGTCAGTGTCAGGTTACAATTGTCAAGTTGGTGAAACAGGGGCCTAATCATTTTGGGAATACTTTGTCATTAGAATGAGCATCCATTTTGAAAATAATAATATAATATCATCATCATCATCATCATATCAGCCGAAAAACGTCCACTGCTGGACATGACCTCCCCCAAAGAGTGCCACAATAACCGGTCCTGCGCCAGCCGCATCCAGCGGACTCCTGTGACCTTTATCAGGTCATCAGTCCACCTTGTGGGGGGGGGCCTACCCACGCTGCGTATTACGGTACGTGGTTGCGACTCAAGAACCTTTCCGCCCAAACGGCCCTCGGCTTACTATGACAGCAATGGAGATGGCTATGCATGGAGTTTCTCTGCGTGATCGCATCAGAAATGAGGCTATCGGCAGCAGAACCAAGGAAACCGATATAGCCCTCCGAATCGCTAAAATTATGTGGTAGGTAGTGGGCGGGGCACATTACATGAATATAATATAATAATACAAAATACAATAGACGAGAACCGGGGAAGTAAGGATTAAGTAAAAAAAATACATGGATACAGATTAAGTAAGTTTTATAAATCAGTTCATCTTTTGCAATGGGATTACTTCTTACACGTCATAAGAAAAATACTGATGTGAAATTGAATGTATAACGGTCTGCAATCAATTAAATTATGTTGTACTACGTACAACGGAGCATAAAATAATATATGAAACGTCATTGTGTGTCCTGACGCGCTAAACCTACACCGAAGGTCACCATAGATAATCTTCATTGCCCGCCAAAATGACAGTGGGATAGGCCTGGCTTAACTGAGACGGCACCTGCTACGGCGCGGGTGGAGATGGCAAGAGGACCGTCTCAGTTGAGCGGACGACCTGGGGACCGATTTTTGACTTTCGAGCGCTCGACTCTTTCACTTGAAAAAAAAAATTATGAAATGCTATTTTGAAATAGCGACCACTCGTATTCAATTCTATTGGTAGAAAGTAAGTGCCGGCCATTTTGACACTCCAAACGTATTTATTTTATTTGATTTTCGAGCGCTCGAAAGTCAAAAATCGGTCCCCTGGCGGGACAAGGGGATTAATGTACAAGGGGTTGTACATTAATTTATTAATGGTACTGACTGTCCCTACCGGTGTCTGTTGCCAAGTGAATTGTTATGTATATCGGTGTACGTGTCGAATTATTTGGTAATGTTCTATTATTAGACATAGGAACGGTAGACAGAGTGACGGGAGTACTTAGATAGAATTTCGTGGATAATAACTATATACCTTGGCCTCTTTATGGTTTGACCGTTTAACTCAGTCCTCGCGCGGGTGCAGGGGTATGACGCTAACTAAGCTAAGCTAGGTTTACATAAGAAATTAGGTATGTAAAGTTATTTTTTTTAAAGCTAGCTTAATTGAGTACAAATTGACAAGACTAATGTTTGATTACGATTGTTTGTCTGCTTGGCATCAGGGACGCGTAGTCTTGAACGCGAGCGCCCGTAATTAATACGATTTTGGCAACTTGGGCCTTATTAGCCGACAGGCCTTATTACCCGCAGGTACCTTAATATTCACCAAACGCCGGTTGCCGTTTCCCACCGGATCGACATATAAATGAGTTTTCCTGTACGCGCAGCGTGCAGTAAAACTCGCATTATGGCCAGGTGTGACGTAAAACTCTCTACGTCACACCTGGCCATAATGCGAGTTTTACTGCACGCTACGCGTACGGGAAAACTCGCATTGTGGCCAGGTGAAGACGTAAAATTTTGTACTTAACACGGGCGATAATTCGTAAAGCCCCAGAGCGCATATTTATGGCCCTCACCTACGGTTCGGGCCACAAACACCTGCGATCTGGGGCATTCACGAATTCACCGCCCTAGTTACGTAATGTACTATTATTTTATAAAACGATTCACAGCACTTAAAATGTATGTGAACGTGTAATGTCTAAAGTAGCGACCACACCGGTGCGTTACGCTGCGTATACGCGTTCACGTGTCGTATGCGTCACGTATTTCTTCATACATTTTGCTGCGTTTACAGTGCGTTAGCGTATTTTGAGCAGCGGTGTGGTCGCTCCTTTATGAATGTCATACGCTGCAGTACCTGCACCGATTTTTAAAAACTCGTGTAAGTAGCTATGTAATGATTGTAAATATTACTAAGTCTGAATGAATTAAGAGTAAATAAATAAATGCAAAAAGGCTTTAGAATGTGTTTAAAGTTCTTTCATTTGATACCCCACTTGACCCAATTACTAGACTGAAATTTTGGCCCCCTCACATACTGCATTTTTCATTGAATATATTTGTATAAATAAATGTATTTATTTTTTCTATACACGTGCATTAGGCTGCAGCTCATACGCGTGCGTTAGACTCGTTAACAACAATTTCAAATTTTAAATTGATAGCACAAGTAGCTCTTGAGATATTTAACGTTGTGAAAGACAGACGGACAGACGGACAGACGGACTTAGTCGCACCGCACTATATGGGTTCCTCTTTTACCTTTTTGGTACGGAACTCTCATTCATCGATACGAATGGGATTTGAACAAACGACCTCTGCATACCATGCCTTGCTCTAAACCAAGTGAGTTACCGTGGGCTGTACTGGTTGTTTTTGTTTTTTAATTTAATTGCATATTTAAGGTTGGATAAGCATTGTTTAACGAAGGTCGTAAGTGGAATATTTCGAACAAGAGTCTATCAGAAGCAATCTTTTGATGACTCGAGTTTGCAATATTCTTACGCCCGTGTGAATGAAAAATATTGTGTTATAACAATATTTTTCATCACATTTGCGAGGAAACAAATACATTTTAGATGAAATTAATACAAATCGTAATAAAAACTGCAACTGTCAGTTGTCCATTTTGTTGAATCTGACGTGAGGCGCGGATGGCAAAGACCCTTCGGTATACAGCCACGATTTGAAAACACTTAAAAAGACATAACTACATACTAAGGGCGGGTTGCACCGACTTACGATTACAGACCGATCAACGTTAAATATGGCGCTGACAGCTGTCATTCCATAGAAACTTGTCAAACGTTACATACATTCCGATTTTAACGAACACGTACCGCTTAGGATTACAGACGGTTCGGTGCAACTCAGTCTAAATCTGTAAATAATTCTGTTAAGGGTCCGCAGTAAGCTCGCTCGAATTTCACCTTCCCATACAAACGTAGTTACTGTCTCATTTTAAAACTACGTATTGGATTGTGACGAAACTTTGCATATACAATGACATGTTGTATATCTATGTCTGTAATTAGTTTATATGGTTCCAGTTTATAAAACAAACTAAATACCGCGAAAACAAGTTTTGTATGAAAAAGTTAAATTCGCTGTATTTTTTACTTTGGTACCTGAAGCTACATAAACTTATTACAGACATAGATATACCTCATGTTATTGTATATGCAAAGTTTCGTTACAATCCAACACGTAGTTTTAAATTGAGAGCGTAACTACGTTTGTATGGAGAATCGAGCTTTGTATGGAGAATATTTGTAAACACGTTTTCAGACATCGTATTTGATATAAAACCTATTCGCTTTGTAACTGCCGCATGAGTGACAGATACACGAAAAAAGCCATTACGCCCGTGGGAGCACCATAGCTCTGTAGCTCTGGATGTCTGCGCAATATGAAGCCCTTTACGAGCAAGTGTGATGAAATAGTACATTACGTAACTAGGGCGGTGAATTCGTGAATGCCCCAGATCGCATGTGTTTGTGGCCCGAACCGAAGGTGAGGGCCATAAATATGTGTTGAGTACAAAATTGTACGTCTTCATCTGACCACAATGCGAGTTTTCCCGCACGCGCAGGGTGCAATATAACTTGCATTATGGCCAGGTGTGACTTAATAGTACATTACGTAACTAGGGCGGTGAATTCGTGAATGCCCCAGATCGCAGGTGTTTGTGGCCCGAACCGAAGGTGAGGGGCATAAATATGCGCTCTGGGGCTTACCGCCCGCGTTGAGTACAAAATTTTACGTCTTCACCTGGCCACAATGCGAGTTTTCCCGTACGCGCAGCGTCCAGTAAAACTGGCATTATGGCCAGGTGTGACGTAAAAGCACTTACCTGCGTCGGCGTGAAAAACGGCTTTAATTTACTACTGGAATAGACTTATGTTTTGTTCATAAACACCTACTAAGAGGGTAGAAAAGGGTGAAACTGTTGTGTATGGTTTAACGTAACTTTTTTTGGGGTCGAAATATAGAATAAAATGTTACTCTAATTATTAGCGCTATATTTATTTATTTTATAACTAAGTATACGTACACTAGCTTATTCATATTGTTAACTCTAAAACAATCTTTCATTTCAACGCTAAATATTTTTATTATGACTCAAACAGAAAATCTTTCTTTTCAAGCATTTTTCACCGTATTTATATTAAATTACATCATATAACCTCAACCATTTCAACGCCAAGAATGTCTAAACATGTCGCGCGTTTTCGTGTCCATAGCTTCAAGAACCACTATAATGTCATGGCGTTCAGTTTGTTTCAGTTATAAAGCCAAAAAGTACATAAAACCAACCATTACGGACATCTATTGTTTAATTGGTAACTTCAAGTCCGATGGGGTTCCAGTGCGCATAAGTTATAAGCGGAAATCGCCAAGCGTCTGGTTGACGTAACTGGTGACCGAAGAGCTGGCGGCTTTCTCGCGCAACGCATCAGCATTGCAATTCAGCGAGGAAATGCCGCCAGCATCCTTCGTTACAATAGCTCGAGGGCCTTTTAAGATTTAACTTAGTTTTAATTTAATTTAGTTGATGTTAATTATCATCTTCTATACTTTAGAAGATATATATTAAGCTTAAACAATAGAACAAACAGAAGCTACTCCAGCACACGTGCCATACTTCGGTCAGTTTAGCAACAAAAGAAGTTATAAAATACCACGTTTAGTGCAATTTCGTCATTTTAACTGAAACAAACTATAAATACGCCAATTGTATCTTAACCTCAGTAATTTTCTGTTGTTTTTTTTTTATATTGGCTAGTGTCATTTATCATCGCAATTGCCAAGACTACGATAAAAAAGACTTATAAGTTAACTAACAATTAGTCACTAAAATTTTGTACAAAAAGACAATTTACAAGAAAGTAGACCAATAGACGACGTTCAGGATGAAGAAAGAGAAAGGAAAGAAGAAGCGAGAGAACCGATCGATGTATACTGCCGTCTCCCTCCCGTTGCAGGAGGTATCGTATTGCGGGATGGAGGCAGATGTGCTGGCACGAGGGTCCGGGTTCGGGAATATGTGCTGGAAAGTAAAAAAAAATTAACAACGAAAAACATTGCTCAATAGGAGTGTAGACACTAAATAAAATAATCAATAATGATATAAACTTATTCTTGAACAAGGATTAAGAATGAGATAGAGAAGTGGTTAAATGAGCGTTTCTCAAAAAAATGCCACTACATTTTTTCGGAGATTTTCTGCAACTTTTATGTTATTTCTACTCAAAATTACGATGTCTTTTCATCCCAATAGGAGAAAAAAAGTGTCCCAAAATTTACATACATTTTTGAACTATTTGAACTTTCCTATTGTGTTACCGCCATACAAAGTCTAAAGGTAAATGGCAACACAATAGGAAAAAAATATTTGGGACAAATTTTTGTCCTACCAGGGTCGAAAGAGCTCCTGATTCTGAGTGGAAATAGTTAACATAAAATTCCTAGAAGTACAATTAATAATAGTGGCATTTTTTTTGAGAAACTCTCAAATAATCACAAAGTTATAAGTGTCCAAAGTTTTAAGAGGTAAGTATGTTCGGTCTACTTTCCGCAAAACGCATCTTTATTAGTATGAAACTTCACGTTTTCTCTCTTTAACAAGCAACATTAACATGAGTAAGTTTTGAGATATTTGTATTTTTTTGCCTTCTGTTTTATACAGACGACCATCAATTACTATTTTTAACCTTTTTAGGGTAAACGTCCCAATGAATGACGCTTCAATACACATAATTGATACCCCATATGTCACCTTTACAATAAGACTCAAAATACTAACTATTGGGGCAATTTCGGGCCCTGGCAGTGCATTTAAAGTTTTTTTGGCACTTATTGAAATAGAATTCTAGAATAATTTTTACTAAAGGTTTGTATTGGGCACTTTGCTCTTTTATTTTAGAAGGCGTTGGCACGATTGTTCTGGGGTTGTTACAACAGTCAACCCTGTTGAATTGGGCACCAACGCCGACCCTTCTATTCTAGAGTTGGTGTTGACGTTGTGATGGGGACAACTGTTGGCGGAGTCGCGGAAGTGTGCGCAAGTGTTCCCGTGACTACGCTAAAGGGTAGGGCGCCAGACTTCGCGTGGGGGGTTTTAACACTTTCGCTACCGCACTAAAAATGGAACAATACACCAGAAACCAACAGAACTCGCTAGGCGTGTAGGCTCATACCTGTGCCCGCCTAGCGGGCTCAGCAAACATTCCGAGTGCCTACCGAACGTTGGTTGCGAACGTGTTAAGAAGACGCTATTCCGAGCGGTTCCCGGGAGCCGGGAGTCTGTCATACCCTTCCTGGCGTATAAGCATTTTCAGACGAAACAAAAACCGGCCAAGAGCGTGTCGGGCCACGCTCAGTGTAGGGTTCCGTAGTTCTCCGTCCGTCACAGTAAGTGTCCCCACTTAAGCGTTAAAAAATGGGCTAATTGTTACATTGACTTGACATATTAAGTACAGAACCCTAAAGCCCTACAAGCAATACTTAGCGAACAATTTTACTATCAGACAACGAACGACCAAAGACAACTAAGACAATTCGAGCACGACAAATTTTCGACCTAATGTATGGGCGCACCTGCTCCGAGCCCATTAAATCAGGAAAATCTTAACACCGCCATATACGATATGAGCGTTCCGCGTACAGCGACATCTATCGGCAAATTAAGTAAACTATTGCGCGGGAGCTTGATGATTCTTATGGAATAATTCTTTATTGGGTGAACCGATTTTCACCGTTTTTACTTTATTTGAAAGCACGTCATTTCATTGTGATTTTGTAGAAATTACAGGTACAATAAACACCTGCTTATACGGTTAAATTACGAACTTAGTTCGGAAATTATTTAGTATTTTTTTTCAAAAACTATTCAACCTATCATGTCCAAAATAATTTTCCTAGAAAGTTTTTATAAAATTCTACTGTTGAGATTTTTTCATATTTTTAAAACTTATGGTTGAAAAGTTAGAGGGGGGGACACATTTTTTTTTACTTCTGGAGCGATTATCTCCCAAAATATTAACATTATCAAAAAAATATTATATAAACCCGTATTCATTTTTAAATACCTATCCAACAATATATCACACGTTAGGGGTGAAATGAAAAAAAATCACTCCCGTATAGGGGAGGTACCCTAATAAAACATTTTTTTCCACTTTTTAATTTACCACTTTGTCGGCAGGATTGATATACATATTAGAACCAAATTTCAGTGCTAACGGTTACTGAGATTATCCGCGGACGGACAGACAGACATGGCGAAACTATGAGGGTTCCTAGTCGACTACGGAACCCTAAAAAAGGGGGTTTGACGTTTCGCCGTGTATTCTTGTTTTGATGTTATGTTTTATTTCGTGTACAATAAACAATTTACAAATGTAGGTACACACTTACCGTCTACGCAAAATTATACCCATATAGCTACTAAGCCGACTTTAGCGCGCTTTTCGAGTAATTAATGATAATAAGTGTACTATAGGGGATTTATCTTTTAATACAGTTATTAGCCCCCCATACGATGCAACGGTTACAAATAAACGGAAATAAAGCAAAGAAAGTCACTGATCGCAGATCGTTGACACCGTAGCCAAAGGCAAATAAAAATGCAATCTATGGCGTTCTTTATTTCCGCCCGTGGTGAATAGAACACCTTACGTCCCCCTGACAGGAAGCGGGTAGAAGTGCCAATTAGATAAAAAAAAAATATCATGAAAAAACCTGGTTTGATGTGATTCCCAAAACCTACCTTAAAAGCATCCAAGTCCCTAGACAGATCCTCGTCGGAATATCCCTTCATAGCCTTCGTAGCCACCGGGCCCATATAGTTGTTCACCACCGCGAACTCGAAGAGCGAGAGGAACACGAAAACAGAGCAGGACGACATCCACACGTCGATGGCTTTCACGTATGAGACGGGCGGCAGGTTTTGTTGCGATTGGGTGTTCTGAGTAGCTGTATGAACGACAAATCGAAAGTAAATAGGTACATGTTAGGAAGCATTTTTTGAAGTGAAAACTTCTTTAGCGGCGCTGTGCACTTTTGTGATGGGGAAAAATTTTTAAACTCTCAACAGGTCACGTGACCGTAAGATTCGACAGTTTGAAAATTCGTAAGACGTACACGTGACCTGATCGAAAAACTGTTACAATCTCATTGAGTTTTCACTTCTGCCGGCACTCCCGGAGTGCAACCAGTTTTTTTTATATTTCTACGTCGCGTCAATTTAACGTGGAAGTTACCAAGATCATAAACGATACAGAGAACAAATGGAAAAAACAACCATCATGGTCATGCATCATGGTAGCTACGGTAGCCTAGTGGTTCAGGCATGCGGCTGTCAAGCGGCGGTCGTGGGTTCGAATCCCGGCTCGTATCAATGATTCGGAACTTAACTTAAGCCTTTCGGTGAAGGAAAACATCGTGAGGAAACCGGTCTAATCCGCGTGATTTAAGCCATGAGGCGTTTTTCTTGGTTGTATGTTATTTAGGTATGTTTTGTTTTTGCTTGTTTAATTTTGTAGCTTTTTGATTCCTTTTATCTTTTTAACCAATGTATGTCTGGTGATTTTATATTATGTATGTGTACGTTTCGTCACTGTGCCGTGGTATCACCAAATGGTCGCAACGGAAGATCAGCGCTGGTTCCGCCAGCATTACGCTGAGTTGCGACCATTTCGTGGCAAATTACGCAATTGTATGTTATTGTTTGTAAATTGCTTTGTGTCTGTCACGAATAAATGTATCTTTCTTTCTTTCTTTCTTTCTTTCTTCTAATCCTAATAAGGTCTAGTTTTCCCTCTGGGTTGGAAGGTCAGATGGCAGTCGCTTTCGTAAAACTAGTGTCTATGCCAAATCTTGGGATTAGGGGTCTAAGCGGACCCCGGGCTCGATTAGGATACATCCGGGAATAACACTAGGATGATGATGATGAGTTGTTCTCGGTATAATATCCTTTAAATATCCTTTAAATCGAAAGAGGCCCATTATTTATTAATTGCTTACACATTACATTTATAGGCTTACAGTAAAGCCCAAGGTGCCTACAATTTTAGGACTTAAGGTCATAGCTCACTAGAGCCACCCGTCGCCCGAACCGCGCCGCCTCGCCTCGAGCGGTTAGGTATTCTTTATATGGATTTGTATGGGCATGCGCTCACTGCATCAACTCCGTAGTTAGTACATTTACGAGGCGAGGCGGTAAGGGTCGGGCGACGCGTGACTCTAGTGAACTGTGACCTTTAATTTAAAATGGTGCTTAATAAGTTAAATGAGTATCACAAAAACTTAATCACTAATCTAGGCACATTACTACCTACTAACAATACATATTTACATAGTGCACTTATTTCAGAGAGCAGGGTTTGCCAGCTATCGGCAAACACATCGGCATCCTGCCTCAACACGAGTTGATTGAGTAGCGCCGCCGTTATGCTCATCACACAAATATTTACCCTTATCAGGATTCGAACTCAGGACCGGCAGCTACGTATTGTAGGGTCACTGCCCATTAGGCTAAGCTGGTCGTCAAAAACTTGTGAGACCATCATCATAATCTTTGCTTCAAAATAACTTATTTGGTACGCTTATTCCTTAGGTTGTTTTGACGCTGATGTAACCCGATATGAAGTATCTCACTGGGTATTCCTTAGAATTCCAAAGAAACGAGGTAGAAACGCACCTTTCGCAGTGCAGTTTTATCGTCGATTTCAGCCCAATGAAAATGCAGAGAAGTGAATACAGATGATACATTAATCAAGGAGACTAGGTACTGTCGAACCAACTGAATCATGACCCACCATAGAACCTTGTTACAATTAACGAACATAAGTACGATCATATGACGTTAATATGTCAGTTAATTGTAACAAGGTTCCATGGTGGGTCAGGATTCCATTTTGTCGATAGCACATGATTCCATATTCCATAACCAGCCACTCACCCAAAGAAGGTTTGTGACTCTCAGCGTTACCACGACCAGCGCCGAGGGTAGGTGTGGAACTTGAAACCACAACTAAAATGTATCTAATACCTCACCTAAAGTCAGAAGACTGGTGACCCCCAGCGTGACCCTAGCCGGGATAGCTTCAGGCTTGATCCAGAATGAAATCCAGGACATGACGACGATCAGCGCCGAGGGTATGTAGGTGTGGAACAGGTGGTAACCGAGGCGGCGGCGCAAGTTGAAGACTATGGCCAGGCAGGTGAAATTACCTGGAATCATAGATGATTAAATGATTGATGGAACAATATTAATGATCCTCCTTTTAACTGACCCCTAAGAAACGGGATAGCGGTTTCTTCTCACTTCCTAAATCATAAATCATAAACTAATTCACTCACTTACTAATTCCCCATGTTTGTATAAGCGCTCCAAAATTGGCACATTCCACCAACTTGCCACAGTTTCACGTCGTATTCATAAACGTGTGTCAGCTGGCAGATTTGGTGGCCATTTTAAACACGGAATTTCATTTACACAAATTAGTAGGGCAGTTTCAGGTGATAAAGTGGACACGCTGGACAAAAGCACCAATTTTTTTTCAGGTACTTGTTAGGTCCATAGCTTTAAGTTTTTGATAGGAACCAACTCCTCCGTCGGCCATCTTTAATTTTATGGCGGCCATTTTGAATTTTAGTGAATTTATCAATTTCCTGAGTTCTATTTAACGTAGAATGACAAACTTAGTGTCTAAATATACATATTTGGGGTCAAGGAATTCAACTAGATAGTTTTTAGAGTCGAGTTCCCAAAGGATATCAAACGGAACCCTGTTCTTGAGCTTCCGCTGTCCATCCGGCTGTCTGCCTATCAGGAATAGCTAGACTGTTCAAATTTACACAGAAGTAGTGTTTCTACTGCTGCTTTAACATACATTCACAAAAATAAAAAAATAAACAGTGCTCTCATACATGAAACGTAATTTTATGGCGATTTTTGGCCCGCCCATAAGTCATTCAAAGTGTGCCTTTACCAGTAGAATACTCGATAGTGCAGTCGCTGGTGTAGTTGTTGGAGATGTCTAGCTGCGGCAGCTCGATGTCGGGGTTGACCACAAGCGGGTCCGTGAGGTTCCAGATGAACACCAGGTCGTGGACCGTGTGGGACACTGGAATGAAGATGGCGGTAACCGACAACAACAGTAATATTAATTCACGAGAGGAAACAAGCGAGGCTTGCACTACTGACCACGCGGCGCAACGCGAGACGAGAAATTCTACCCTCTTTCTAATTTGCGTTGTTAAAGTGAAGGAGGGGGTGTGAGGAGTCGCTGATTTGGTCGCGACGCGACTTGGGTTATTCTAGGCCGCAAGCTTGTAAATCTTGTTTACACTAAAGAGTAAAAAGAGTAGCTTAAGATATTCTCCAAGATTTGCCGGATTGCCTTTTACACACAATGTTGAATCTTCGTCTGAATTTATTAATAGGGGTAATGCAGAACACCTAGGCTAGTTTAAAGAGTAAGTCTAGCATCGTTTAGACAACTTCTGATATTGAAGTAGACGCTTACTCCTTCGTTGCGAGATAAGTTGCAAGCAAGTTACTTTTATCATCGATTTGTTGAACAGATAATTGTCAAAAACAATGTGGGCTTTTGCCATGCACCTTTAATTTAACAGCCAGTCGAATGACTTATAGTAGAATACTGGTACTATAAGTAGGTACTACAGGGGGTGAGGTACAGATGGTAAAGACTCATTTGTATATTGATCTTTATTTATTGGATAACTTGCTAGATGAAAGCCTCGGGGGCCAATCCTTGACATCTTCGGTTCCTCTTCTATTTATAGACTTCCAGACAGCTGATTTGAACTCCGAACGTCTGCGCAGTGCTGGCCAGCCAGCACTGTCGAGGTTACGTAGACAACCTCTACAGTACCTACTAGTATAACTTCCGCAAGTAATGCTTATTAAAATATCAAAAATCAAGCTTAAATAACTCACAGCTCTCGATCATCATGGAACAGCTCTGGGTATCGTGAGGGTAGGTCTCGAACTTCATAGCGCATGACAGCACCAAGGTCAACCTTAACAAAATACAATAGATTTCATACGATTTTTTTGTTTGGTCCTTCGAACCGGATTCAAATCTAATGCCGCTTGTTCAATGCTTCTACGTATTGTAAACATACCTACCGCAGCAAAAACTCACACCCTGACATAATAATAAAAGGTTGAAGGTTTTTGAGGTATACATAGGTAGGATCAGCTATTCTAGTAGGTTCCGTTTCAGTTCAGTTGCTTTACAAATCCGATAAAATTAAGCAAGCGCTAAAGCCTCGAGCACTTCCTTACGTATGCAATTGTAAAGTATATAATGTTGTAGGTAATGCACTAAATGCTTGTTTCGGATATGGGATACTGATATGGAATAGACGACATCCATTATTTGTGGGTAGGTAAGTGTACTTTAATCCTTATGCATGCTGTGATGCAACAATAACAACTGCGACCAAAACATGTACTAAACTACTGGATCTGTGAGGTGTAGAACTCGCGAGCCTATAATTTAAAAAATCTATTAATTTCGAAAAAGTGGCTAAGACAAACAAAATCTATATAATAAACGAACCTGCTACCAAAATTTCACGAGAATCGGTCGAGAAATGCAACCTGTAGACGAACAGCCCGACAGGGGGACACCATACAAACAATATTCGACCCAAGCTGAAGCATAGAACTTCGTTCGCTTTGCTCGTTCGTTCGATACAAGCCCCTGACACAATAAACATAGGCTAAGCGAACCACCAGATGGCATTTAAACGCACTCGAAATATGCATCCTTTTCGTAGCTAATATGCCACAGATCACACAGTCACACGGATACACAGACACAAAGATTTTTCGCGGGGTTGAATACAGATAGGACAGTAACTAATAATTATCATAAATTACTCACTTAGACATATATAGCAGCGTCTTATCATGATACAGCCAAAGGTAATGATTCGGTATGCTCATCTCATGGAAGGTCACTTTCTTGGCGTTCTTGAAGAAGCAGTCCGGCCTCCAGATCTTGTTGAGCCACTCCACGTCGAGGATCCTGTACTCCTCGTGCATGTTCTCTGGGAGACGGAGACGGGGGTCGCGCCAGGATTGGGCGAGGAAGATGTCAGCTACGTATGTCTGGAAATGATAGAAGGTTTCTGGAAATAGAACTGACACTTGACTTCTTAGAAGGTTACAGACGCTGGTCAATAAGCTCTTATTCTTTTTAGGCATTAGTATTACAAGGTTCTGAAAAATAGACATCTGCCAAGGGAAGAACCAGAGCGTAAAAAACTCTTCAAGGCAACATTTTTCAAAGCAGACAGATAAACAAATGTTACAGTTGAAAACATATCTATGCGATAGATAGATTAGGTTACTCTCGTAGGCATTAATGCCAAACATGGGGGAGGTCTATGTCCAGTACATGATGATGATGATGGGGAGAGATATTTGGCAGTAGCCACTAAACACCTTGCACGAGAAAGGGTACTCAATGGATGGAAGGATTACATCTTGAATAGGGATCCATGAGTTAACATTTCGGAAGTCTATACTGGCAACTCATGGTAATGGTTAACCAATGACGAGTCACAAGTGCAGTGTTGACGGATTCCCTTACACAATTGGAACTCATAGCTTATTAAAGTTGGTCTCTTATGGCTAATACTTACCATGCTCTCCTCATTAATAGAATCCAAAGACAGCACAGTGACGTGGAAGTAGACGATGGTGGGCTGCCCCAACAGTTTCGGCGCGCGGTTCTTGTCGTAATACTTCGCTTTGACGGGCAAGATGTCTCGTAAAGACAAGCTCGATTCTGACTTAAGTTCTATCTCTTGGTAGGAGGAGTTTGTTCTGGAAATGCAGTCAAACCTGGGTGATTGGGATTGCAAAGGAGCGTTAATTTATTCCTACTTAAAGTTTTGCTTAGATACGAGCGAGGAACACGAAGACCTTGACAGCTCAGGTCGCTCGGAGTGGGTCGGAGCAATTATGTTCGTGTGTAAATATGTATGATAATCTGTATCAACATGAAATGGCTGTTGTCCACTTCAATCCCCTACCCTGATCCCCCAGGGGAAAAACGGCTAGGTGGTTGTGACCCTACAGCGCGCGAGCCGGGCGCGCGGCGAAGCGCCATAACCGAACATTATCATTTCTTCCTAGTTGAATATAAAATAACTGCCGCTAATTCCCCTGGGTGATCGGGGTCAGGTGATTAACGTGGATAACGTGGTGGGTGAAATGTAAGATTGTCGCTTTGTAAAATAAAAGTACTCACAGAAAACTGACAGCAGCCTTCACTCGTCCCGCATCAGCGTTCCCCTCCAGTATGAAAGATAAGGTCAGAATGCACCACGCCACTCGAAAGTTCATATTGAATACGAAGTGTTCCATTCAATTTAGCTCACTTTCCACTGATGGTCACCTTTGTGAATACTTCATACTTGCTTCGGGATGGTCCAACTATATAACAAACAAATACATTAGGTAGAATACCTAGCCGTTTCAAAGCCAAGCACCCGTCAAGCAACGCTACGTGTGTTTTACCAATAATACAAATGGACAGTCTTATTTGCCAGATATTGTGTAAATTACGATTTTATGACACAAAATAGACCAATCAATCAGTCAATGACCGAAGAACTTAGCGGTTCTCTCCCGCAACGCATCAAAATTGCAATACTGCGAGGAAATGCCGCCACCGTCCTAAGTAGCCTCTTTTTATATTTAACTTAGTTTTGATTTAATTTAGTTAAATACTGATACTGGTTGTCATCTTGTATATACTTTAGAAAATAAATGTATGAAAAAAACATGTTATCACTGCCTGCACTTTGTTCTTATATCAGTATATCTTACTCAATCTTACCCCTTGAAGCGGCCAGTATAACTAGAATAGTATAATCCCCAGTGCAGCCAGTCGGATATCAACTGTGGGGCTTCATTGCTTAATAGGTCTCGCTTTTATACGGTGTGAATATCGAAATGTTTTATTGGTTTTTTTAAAGGCCTTAAGATTTTACGTTTATGATTTCTATGTAGGTAAGCAGTTAAGACAAGTTATTTTTTAAGTTGCTATTAAGAGTCCGCAGTAAGCTCGATTCTCCATACAAACGTAGTTACGCTCTCATTTTAAAACTACGTGTTGGATTGTAACGAAACTTTGCATGTTCAATGAAATGAGGTATATCTATGTCTGAAATTAGTTTACGTAGCTTAAGATACCATAATAAAAAAAATACAGCGAATTTAAGCTTTACATACAAAACTAGTTTTTGCTGTATTTACTTTGTTTTATAAATTGGAACCATATAAACTAATTACAGACACAGATATACCTCATGTCATTGTATATGCAAAGTTTCGTCACAATCCAACACGTATTTTTAAAATGAGAGCGTAACTACGTTTGTATGGGAAGGTGAAATTCGGCCGAGCTTACTGCGGCCTCTTAAGTATATAACCAATGAATGACCTACTCACTTATTTATTGGAATGAAGTTTACTGGGACCAACCCATTAGATAACCATCCCTTATGTCTGACAAACAGCATTCCTCCCTGTCGCACATAATCATAATAATAATCATAATAATTTATTTGTAAAACCAATTTACACGCCCTTACATACTTGCTAGTATGGAATGAATGATATAAGTCCGAAATAATACGCGTTCATGTTCATATCTACCTAGGGTGCACAGCTAACATGAGAGCCTTTAAAACCTGCCATGCCAACTATCCTACCCAGTTGGCAGGTTAGGTTTCATGGTCAAGTTCAAAGGTACCAAAACGTCAACATGACCATAAAACCCAACATGTCAGCTACCTACTTACCCTGCCCAGCTAGCGATAGTAGGTATTCGTATTTATGGTAAAGATTTACAGCACTAATGACCCTAAACGTCATGTACCTAATACATGACCATAAAACTATCATGCTACCTGTCCTGGTATCTGGAGCGTAGGAGATGGTGATAAATGTACGAGCTGATAAATTCTTTATCACTTCTCATGGTGGTTACAAGTTATGGATCTAACCTTAGCCAATAAAATTTAAGGATCGGGTGGTAAATGCTACTTACGGCCTAGCTGATGTAACATTGCTTAGTTTCGCACTAAGAAACATCTTTAGTCACGTAGTTTCACATAAATAGTCACCCATATAATTTCATTTAATATTTAATATTCACAAGACATCCATTGTCAATCTCAATGATATCTATTTCGTGAATTGAAATAGAACTCATCCATATTTAATCACATAATAACCACAGAAAATCAATCTGTATCGTATATAAAAGATATAACTATGTACAACAAACACACAAGCGCAATAATAATCAACATTTACTGCACTAGAACTGTAAAATGGTTAAAAATCCGCTCTATCATAGTGGCACAGTGGAGGAATAACATAATTCGATACACTACGTATTTTACACTGGACTAGATAGGAAGACATGAAGCTACTAATACAATTCCGGTGTGCGATGTTCCTGCAAAAGCTAGGTATTGACACTTTGAACGCCAAGAACACATCTAAGGGGCTGTCCATATATTACGTCATTTCAAAATAGGGGGGGGGGGGGGGTGTCTGACAATGGGGGTGGGGGTAGACGTTATAACGTCTATTATAATATATTATTATATTCTTCTGTTAGTGCAACGCAGTGTGCACGACAATGCCTTCAAATAAGCCATTACATACTTACTCCCATTCAGAGTATAATGTGGTAGTTTCCCCTTGCCTTCCACACCGCAGTTTAGGAAGTGTGATTGCTACTCTGTAGTTAAATACAGAACATTGACACAATGTCGAGTCTTTCAAAAAGAATCTATAAATCAGCGAAAATATGTGTTGATGATGTTTTCAGTCAGTCGTGTTTTGTTTATGGGTGGTGTAAAATATATACATTTTGCTGTCATCGAATACCCTATCACAGTATTATTGGCTTGTTGTCACCTAACAAGATTAACTCAGGGTGTGGCGAGTAGCCGCCGAGGCCTTGGGCTGTTTGCACTATCCATCGCCTTCCTTGCGAAAATCGATCCAGATTCAAAGGTACTACTTATTTCCATTAAAAATCGTAACGCTGATCATAACGCCACTATATGCTCGGAGATTGTAATTGTCATTGGGGGTAGCAGGGGAACATTGCAGGATCCTATGGCCGTTGGGGCGGAAAGGCTCTCGAGTGGCGACCACGTACCGGCAGGCGCAGCGTGGAGGACACAAGGAGGACTGATGACCTGGTATAGGTTGCGGGAGTCCGCTGGATGCGGGTGGCGCAGGACCAGTAATTTTGGCACTCTTTGGGGGTGACCTATGACCTATAACTATGTACCTATATAGATGGTTTATCTCCCCTCCCCCAGTTATTGCACTGCATTTAGCCAGGTCTAAACGCCACTTCATATTGACTATTAGTAACCTTATGTCATTGCAATAAAGTTTACAATTCGGTCATGGTCCTGTGTCAGCACAGAGTCCATTTCTAATTAGAACGCGAATCCGGTCGCGGGCCGTCCTGTGATAACCGAACAGAGGGTAGACATTTATAAAGACATTGGCGCCATTTATTAGGTACTTTCTGATTGAGTTCATAGATGGCGCCAATTTATAGTGGCCTCTACTTAGAGGTCTTAATTTCCATACAAAATAAATGGTCTCTCAATCTCCAAAGTGAAACTAGATCTAGCATGCAGGTTCATTCTTTCAAACGAACGCGACATTGTTCTTTATATTTTACTAGCTTTTGATGGCACGCATTACTGACTTAGTATACACATTGAATAATAATCATTAACACATTCATTGCCAAGAATCGCTAAGCGCTACGCTTGTAGTCGACCCCGTGATTTTCCTCGTATGTAGCGGAGAGCGACTACGGCTTAGGCGCCCGCTAGGTGGGCTCCTGGCAGTGAAAGTGTTAACCTATATATATGTCCCAATGCTGGGCATAGACCTCTTACACACAGCTTTTGTCGAATGAAAACGGGCAGCGCTGGCCCAATGCGGGTTGGACACCATGGAAGTGCCATGGAATAACAGATGAAAGGTATTTATTATTGTAGATTAAACTTTTATTTGTTACTTGTAAATCAGTAAGATACAGCTACAACTTAAATATATTGAACTATCAATAATGCCGACTTTTCCTATATAACATGGAAAGGAAATAGGTTTCCTATAACTAAAGTTCATGATTCTATTTCAATAATTCACGTGATGATCATATAATAATTGGAACACTGCGCAAATCTTTCAGTCAGCCTCAAAATGTTTGTAAAATGTACTCTTTCCACATGTATTTAAGAAATATAATAGCTTAGCGAATTATAGTGCTTCTCGCTTTATTGCTTGGGTCAGATGATACCTACCACTTAGACCACTTTATAACAGATTTTAGCAACACAATCAGTAAGCTGAAAATATTTCTGATAAATACCACATCACAGACATAAACAGGTAAGTACTGAAAGATATTAAACGTTTTGTGCTGTGTCTAATATCATACTCTCAGTGTTTCTTTTGCCTGTCCCATATATTTTCTGGCACAAATCATAGAACTTCCAATCATTCAAGTCTTCAGGGTTCTGCTTTATAAGAATCTTGTACTGAGTCCTAATTTCTGTCATCTTTTTAGAGCACTCTAGAGCACTTTTCTTGAGGATATCTGATGCTTCCATCCATAAATAGCTACGAACGAACTTGGGGTTTTTGAACTTCTCTAGATTGGCTAGATACCAGCTAAGAAGCTGCTCTGTTTCGTCATCTGTCCAGGGTTCTTCTTCAATTTTGATTTCCACATTGACGGGTTTTGGCTCATTTTGAATGTCACTTGTAAGTGTCGATTCCTTGAGTACTATTTCCCTCAAAATGTCAGTGAAAACAGTATCTTCCCCAGCAACTTTTCCGGATTGACTGTCGAAATTCTGTTTCAAATAGTTTATCTTGCTTTGTATCGTGTCCAATGGTTCGGAGATGTAGCCACCCGAGATGTAGTTTGCCAATTCTGTCCAAAGATATTTATTTTCGAACTTTGGACTCACGAATTCTTCCACGTGCTCCAGATAATATTGCAAAGCCTGCTGCACTTTCTCGTCAGGTAGAGGAACGTCTTTGTATACTTTATCTTTCAAAGCTTTATTTTTGGCAAATTTAGGCTTCATAGCCACAATCTTTTCCATCAATTTGTAATATGGAGACTTCTTTTTGTCTTCTTCATTGGCTAGTTGCAAATGGTTGGTCTTCAATTTGGCAAACATTTTTCTGCAGGACACAGGAGACATGTCGCCTAATTTCCCTGCAATTTCCTTCCACATGTCACTCGCATTTATTTCCTTTCCTCTGTTCATTCTCAAATAATTAATATAATGTATTAAAAGTGTCTTTTTCGTCTTTTTGGTCCATTTTTTAACTTGGTTCTCTGTTTGAACTTGTAGATATGGCTGCGATTCGCCATTTTCGGGCATTATTATTTGAGCATTGCTCATGTCGTTGATATCTTGACCTTCGGGTATCACGATTATGCATTGGAAGTCATCGTCTGTAATGATCATAAAAAAAGCATTATTGAAACATCATATTCTTGTATTTTTTAAGGCGGAATTTATTTTCTAATCTACCGTAACATGTGATAATGAAAACGAAATGTCCATACAAGTACCTTCCCCAGTATATTACTTTAGATATTTAATAAATAAAATATGCTCTAATGAAACCAACTCTATATTGTGATTAAAAACAGAAAACAAATACACGGTATTTTTCATTTATCAACAGCCTTCAACTTCTATTTCTATGTAATCTGAAAGACATAACAATAATGATAATAGTGCAAATAAACAAAGTTCTAGGACAAACAACAAAATGAATTCAATAAATGAAGGCAAAAGCATTAAAAACAATCGAAATTACCTTGACCTTCCATCTTCACATCAGAAAGATTTAATTCCTCATATCCATCTCCATTTATGTCCATTTCTTGAACAATCTCAACTGTATCTTCTTTCGCAGTATAAATCTCATCAAACATGTTGAAATATTTCCAACTGATCTTCACGTCAGGGTTTCTGGTCTTCATAGTTTTAAGTTTTCTGTAAGACTTACGGAGTTCCAGTAACTTATCATTGCAAGCATCTTCCACTTTACCGATTTCGGCCGCTAGAGCAGACCACTTGCTTTTATCCTCTAGATTAGAGTTTATAACATCAAAATTCTGCCCAAAATAATTTATCAGCTGTTTTATTTCTTTAGCAGACCAATCCTCTTCATCATCTGTGTCTTTCTTCCCATTACGCAATTTGGATTTTATTGCCCTGTATCCAAAGACCTTTTTGCAATGAGCATAATAAGGCCAGAGAATGGGCTTTTCTGGTTTATTGATTTCTCTCTGAACGTATTTTGTGTACACTTGCTTTAGGTTCCTGAATCTATGTGCGCACTGGGTGGCAGATATGCCAATATCTCTGGCTAAAATTTCCCAAACGGCTAGCTTCTTGCGGAATGGGGAATTGAATTTTTCCTTGTTTTTCTGGTAGTATTCCAGAATCTTAAAAGACTTGGAGTCGCCGGGGCGGCGTTTTGAACGCTTCATAAACCCTCTATCGTCATAAGATTCGTCGTCTTCAGAGATGATTTCGTCAAACTCATTTTCGTCGTCAGATCTGATGTCAACTTTTTTGACTGAAACATAAAACAAATTTGTTGAAATTGGGAAACTGGTGGCATGGCATGCAACTACTGTGATGTGATACAAAGTCTTTATGTGATGGGTCAATCGAGTATTTCTTGTTGATATTCTGTCCCGTACGTCCCGTTAGCCAGGAGACACATACTTAACTAAGTTTCTTCGAAAAAAATCCTCTAGCGTGCTCGAAAAACGGCCCATAAAAAGGGGTAAATGGTCAACAAATCCATGTAATTACAGTTTTATAAAGTGGCTCAGGACACGTTACCATGGCCTTTAGCGACAGAAAAAAGTTGATTCACCCAAAAAAACTTGTTAAACAACAAAAGAAGACTAACCATAATACTCAGTAATGGACTAAAAAAAAACTTGGTTAACATCACTATGGTATAGGTACTTCCGAGTGTACAGATCACCATATAAGGAAAATGTATGTACATACATACATTCACGCCTTTATTCCCAAAAGGGATAGGCAGAGCACATGAAACGAATGTTCCAGCGCCACTTCCAACATAAATGTGGGTATTAAAGATCGACAAAATGTGATCTTAATATTTAAACACTTTTATTTTGAGAAATGCGGCCATCATAGACCTTACATATGTCATATTGGCTCTGTTTCGCCAGCTTTAGTATGATATACAAAACAAATCTTACCTCCGACCTTTTCAGGTTCCCTATCCTGATCCTGCGACTTCTCATAGCCTTCAAGCAGATGTGTGTCCATGCCGTAGACAAAAATGCTGTCAAACAATTCAATGTAACGCCAATCTATCTGCATATCTGGGTTATCCCTCTTGTCTTCCAGTATACTCTTATACAGGCTAGTCAGCTCTTTCCACTGCTTCCTGCATGCGCCCACAGTTCGTCGTAGCTTCTTAGAAATAGCTGCCCAACACACGAAGTAACAAACCGAATCTTTAAAAACATCAGTATTGTCATAGAAAAATTGCACCATTTCATCTAACTCTGCTGTTTTCCACAAGTCGTTTTCAGAAGCTCTGAGGCTTTTCGTGGCTATTGCTAGTTGGACATCCTTACATATTATGTTGTCGAATAGAATCGCAAGCGGTGCTCGAGTCCGTAATTCATAACCTCCTTCAATATACTTCCCTAGATGTTCTGTCCGTAATTCGTCGTATTTAGTCTTGCAGGAGTCAGGAGTCTTGTCTATAAGACGGCCGACCTCGTTCCACAGGAAACTGTTTGGAATGGTTTTATCCTGAAACTCTTGGTAGCAGTCAAAGTAGTATTTGACGAGAACAGTCAGTTCAGTATCATTCCAGAGATGTTCCAGAGACTCTGGTGGTACTTGTTGGTATTGTTGTAGCCGCATTGGAGCTTCATTTTTCTGTGGTCCATGTTTTTTCTGGAACTCTTCATCTCCTTCGTATATCTGATCAAACAATTTCATGTACGGCCAGCTTATAGAATCAGGACCCTCCAAGTTCCTTTTATCCAATAATCTGACGTAGTTATTCTTGAAATTGAGAAAACGTTTGTGCCAATAATCGCCGTCTTCAGAGCCTAATTGTAAAGCTATATTTTGCCATAAACTCCTTTGCTTTGCTTTGTGGCTACTGATTTTTTTGTGTTTCAAGTATAAATTGAGCATAGCTTCAACATTCCCATCACCGGCATGCTTTGAATTAACCTTTTTAACAACGACAACGCCTGAATCCTCATTTGTTCTGGCAGGAACAAGAGGCTTTGGTTGTGCTTGTCCTTTCGCCCTTTCCTCCTCTAACACTGCATTAACAAATTTGTCATCATGAAAAGCTTGGTGGCAAAGTTGGAAATACGGCCAAATTACATCAAACCCTTTATCTTGTTCGACACGCAGCTGAGTGTACTTTCTTTTTAGGTTGCGTATCTTCATTTCGCAGGCCGTATGATTCTTGGTTGACAGCATAGTTTTGCATGCTACAGTCCATAGATGTTTTTTTGTAGTAGATCCACTTAAAAATGAGGTTTTATTGTCTACATAGAAGACTAGGAGCCGCTTAATTTCGTCGTTAGTCCATTTGTCTTTAGACCAGGCTTGTTCCTCTTCCATACTCTCTCCTTCTTCATATGCGATGCTGGATTGCTCCACCAGATAAGTGTTTCCATCTTGCAGCTGTGCTTCTTGACTCTGCTCCATGTTTTCAATAGTTGTTACCACTCCATGTTCATTTGCTCCATCTTCTACAAAAATAAATTAAAAGACCTATTAGGTATACGCAAAGGTATCATTTAGTAGATTAAAAGTACTCACTCTCGACGTGATCAGAATGAAGTCAACATTTGTTTGAAAAAAGACACCTTATTGAAATCTATAGACCATATTATACGCCTGCTGAGCTGTTAAGTTTTTTTTATTATTATTGTGAAAAATGTATGAGCTCGACTTCTGTAGTTGGTTAAAAAGAGTCCAAGAGTAAATTTAAAGCTACCAATAGAATTCTTACGCTTTTCTAGAAACCAAATTGTATGGAACTATGGGTCTAAACACAGTAGTTCACGACCGAAACAGCAATTTACTTACAACAATTAGTACAAATAGCAGAATGTGACGTCATACTTTTATTTCCATTAAATGAAGCGTTTCAGCTGCCGCAAGCGAGGTAAATCTTTTGACTAAACTTTTTGGGTATTTAAGTTCTATAATTATATTCCACCTAGTAAAGTGTGCTCCCATACAAACATTTTTTCTCTCCAAAAACTAGTTCGAATGGCATCATAAGAAAATCTTAGGTCCCATATTCTGTGTATGCATTCATATCATGTAACACTAACAGACTCGATGTGTTACGTGTGAAATTGTGTGAACTTACCATCTACATAAAAGAGCAGTATCTCCTCATTAGACTGCATTTCTGTCTTGACGACAATTTGCTCCATTTTGGCTTATCTGTGAAATAAATATGACATTTGGGTTATTGTTTTGTGAGGCAAACAACATTACTTGGATATCTATGTGTGTCTCACAAGCACCGAGCAATGCCGTGATTAACCTTTTCACCGCTAGATGGTAAAGCAACTTGCCGTGCCACCTCACGCCACAAGGGTAAAAAATAATGGATAAAGAAATAATGCCAACATGAAATTGGGCTATTTCAGAGTAGGTTTTCAAAAATTAAAAAAAATTAAAAAAATGTCGGCAAATGCCGTCTTTGGCGTCGGTGTCACGAATCGTCGATGACGTGATTTTACGTGTTTGGCGGTGAAAAGGTTAAGAAACAAACGAAAAACTACAGAAAGACTGGTATCCCAAACATTTATTCTGCTGAAATGATTTTTTTCCCACAGGACACCTTTCATATAGAATAGAATAGAATAGAATATAAATTTATTCTGATATCTCATCATTACACATACATTCACATAATGCTTAAGAACTAACAAAGAAGGATGTGCTACAGAAAAGGTCTCCACTCAGCAATGCAGTTGACACAGCAGTGCCAATGGCGCTGGTTTTCTGTGGATCCAGTGAGGTGTGCGGGACAGCATACTGCGTGACTAATACGTAGTAGTAGACGTAATAATATTCAATAGATATAAGTTTAGTCCCCAACCCGCACTGGGCTAGCATGGCGACTACTGCCCGTTCCCTCTCATCCATGAGAGGAGGCCTGTGCCCATCAGTGGGACATATATAGGCTGATTTATTAATATTATATTAGATATAAGTATATAAATAAAATTAAAAGGGGAATGGGCCCTCCCCATGGGGAATCCCCACTCCACGTCCTCACATGTTCAGTCAGGATTGGGGACTCCACACACACCTTTGAATTTACATACAGATGTATGCAGGTTTCCTCATGTTTATGTGTCACTCAAAGCTAAAATACATGTGTAATGTGTTGGTAATTAATTACTCATTTTACTGTTTATAAGTTAGGAAAAACTCATTAGTTGATTAGACCATTGAAGTGTCATTCAACAAACTTACATTGAATAAATTGTATAAATATCCCTTGAAATATTTGATACAAATTATTCCCAAATTGAATGCATTATCAAAAAAAAAAGGATAAAACACAAAGCCTGTTGGTAAATGGACCCCATATGCACATAGAATCTTGCAACTCCCAGGTGAATAATACACATATTGCCAAGAATTCAGTAAATTTATTGAATGACTTATTGATAAGAATATTTGCTGTATTGACAGGAAGAGACAGACAGATGTAGGTGCCTCACTCTCAACATAATGCAACCCCATCATGCATTCTCTCATCTGTATGAATATTTTTATTTTATTTTACTTGTTTTGTTTCATTCTATTATAAAACACAATAAACTCTACTCTATTTTCTGTAATAGTACAGGTCAAAATTTTATTTTTTGTACTTGTTTTTTAAATGAGAGAACTGTTTACATTTCTTAGCCCCCAGCCCTCAGACCAAGAAAAATATTTTTTTTCTTTGTCTGAGCCCCCAGCCAATATCATCATATCAGCCGAAAGTTGTCCACTGCTGGACATAGGCCTCCCCCAAAGAGTGCCAAAGTGACCGGTCCTGCGCCACCTGCATCCAGCCCACCAATATATTTGCTCCAAATCATAAATGGGTCAACCACTCATATGCACTCATAATTTGAAAAAAGGTAATGGGTAGGATATAATAATAATGTAGAAGGCATTCTGAGACACACTTGTTTCAAACCATAGTTGTAAGTTGTAATGTATGGGAAGTTTGGGAGTTTCCTATGGGATGAATGTAGCCTGCATAAGGTAAGGTGTTTTTGATGGAACCCACCGCACCACAACTACCACCAATTGTTACATACAATAAATAACCACCAACCAAAACGTTAACCGGTCAGCACAATGGTGAGAGAAGTATAAAATAAGTGATAACACTAAACATGAAATGGGATTTGCCTGGTCTCCTCATGATGTTTTCCTTCACCGAAAAGCCACTGTCAAACATGAAATGATATTTTGTGTATAAACTTTTAGAAAAACCCTTTCGTATGAGCCAGGGTTGAAGCAACCACCAGATTGAAAGACATGTGCCTTACCATACCTTTCTCACATGTTTTATGATAATCTAATGCCAGAGAACCCGATCAATACACAGATAAAGAAGTCTTCCTAGTCAACTATAATCAGTAGATTATAGTTGACTAGGAAGGTATTGTCCGTTATGTCTTATGAATCTTATGATATAGAAAATAGAAGAGGAATGATGATGTGGCAGCTCATACGGAAGGACAACCTGTTACACAGAAAAGATTACAGGAAATTTATTAATTTAGGAACAAAATTCACCTACATAACATATTGCAGGTAAGGCAAGCTTCGAGTTAACACTGAAGTACTTGTTTTTCAAAACCTGGTGTATGTATACACGACGAGGTAAATACAGGAGTATCAAAATCACGAAATGTGTGTTTGGGAGAAATGTGCAAACTGTAACTGATGAAAATTCAACCTACCTGTTCATAAACACATTCCTTAGGTCCCAAACGAAAACACAGCCAAGCAGCGGCACTTGGCAATTATATCATGTAGCATCATCAGAGTTTTACACTTCTGTGGCAGTAAAAAAGTATCTTGTAATAAAGCCTAAACTCCCGATTATTTTAGCATTAACATCTTTGTTAACTTACCAAAATAAGGTTTTAAATTTTGACAGTGGCGGCGACTTCGCCGGTTTTGATCTAAATTTTCGTCGATTTGCTCACAAGAAGCGCAGCAATGCGGTACAAAAAGCGCGTTTCTGTTCTGTATCGGCCATTTTGGAACACAACACAAGACCGTTCCAACTGGCCAATATAAAAGTAAGGTTTAAGTAGACACGACTGGTACTTGATAATATTTGATTAAATAATTTATAACGATGCCATCGTCCGACCGAAATGTTTTAATAAAATAACATTGATCCGTGTTATTTAAAATACTTTAAAAATGCGTTAAACTACACTCTTTTAAATTTTCTTTTCGAGTCTGAGGAATTTATTGCAATTTATTACAAATAAAACTCAACATCAATTATACATATTTTTATTCTTCTCATATGGAAATCAAGTAGTCACTCTAGCACTAGCATTACGGTTTTATGAAGAAGACCAATATCCATATTTATCAATGTTCTACTTGAACATAACTTACTCTAAATACATTCGAGCGCAAAAGTGTTAAACTCTATAGTCGCATCGGGCTAAATTCCGATTAGACGAGGTCACTAGAGTCTGGCAAACGAAAGCGTGACCTGAGAAAACGCGGCAAATTAAAAAAAAAATCATGTGGTATTACTAATTCTTTGTTATTCACGGATTCCTTGAATATTTTCTAGATTATCTGTAAACAAAAAAAACGTATCATCATTATCGACAATATTATTATTATTATATATGGGTAAAACAATAAAAAGTAATGTGCGAAAGCTGCTACACACTATGATCAGTAAGTTCAAGCAAAAACAACAGGAGAAAGAAGTTGTTTTCCAAGAGAAACAACAATATTTAGATGCGAAGTCGGATTTTTTAGGTTAGTATGACTTTATATAATCTTAATCCTTTTCGGTTGATTATTTGATATAATAATATTGACGATAATGATAATACCGTTTCTAATGTCTACAAATAATCTTGAAAATATTCAAGGGATCTGTAAAAAACAAAATCCTACTATGATTAGTAATACAACATGTATTTTTTTTGAATTTGCCGCGTTTTCTCAGGTGACGCTTTCGTTTGCCAGACTCTATTCCACTTGTCCAAGATCTTTGTCCAATGTGTATTTGCGTCTCACATTTTGCTTAAAGTGTGAGTGAGACGCAATGGATGCAGTTTAAATGGCCTGTCGTTACTGAACCGAGTCTCCTACGCCTGCTTTGTTCGAAACATTGCACAAAAAATCATTGTTTTCATACACAACTTGTCTCCTGCCTATTAAAAAACATTACACAACACATTTGTTTTCATACCCAGATAGGCGTGCGCTTTGTGCAAGGTGGTTGAAGGTGAAACAAATACTCCTGAACTAACCTCCCTTCATCCACGCGGGGATTATTATTCCATTGTCCCCGAAAAAAAAAACATTGCGTATGCATACACATTTCTCCCCTGTTTATCGATGTTTTTATGTAATGTTTCGAAAAAACACGCGCAGGAGACTTGGTTTAAATTCTATCCCTATCTCACTCTATCTTATAACTTCCTACCACTCATGCAGCCCACCACGAACGGATGTCTGGCGTGGCTAATTAGTCAAAGGCCTCAGTGTTGCCAGTTTAAACTTGTATAATTGTAACTTATAAATTCGTAAAACGGGCCCCAGGTCTAGAGTCTGTCTAACGAAAGTTGAACCCACTAAACTGAATTAGGCGGCAACACTAAACGTCATACGCATACATTTTGAGCAACAGTGTTGCCGCGTAATTGAGTTTAGTGGTTTCAACTTTCGTTAGCCAGCCTAATATTATGAAACATTTTTTTAACCATTTGGTGGATGTTTTTATGTTAGGTTGTTTAAATATAGACTTAAAAATAAAATAAAAATACAAAACACATTTTGAAAAACCAAAGCTAGCAACACGATTATTATTAAAGGCTGGTAAAGGAAAGTTGAATCCGCTAAACTCAATTACGCGGCATCACTAAACGTCAAACGCATACATTTTGATGAACTGTGTTGCCACGTTATTCAGTTTAGTGGGTTCAAGTTTCGTTTGCCAGACTCTAAATATGAATTGATTTAACAGTAGCTTTTCGGTGTAGATAAACTTCGTGAGGACATGGGTCTAATCTCAACAAGGTTCCCTCTGGGGAGGAAGACGGCAGTCACTTTCGTAAAACTAGTCCGCATCATCATCATATCAGCCGAAAAGAATCCGCTGCTGGATATAGGCCCCCCCAAAGAATGTCACAATGATCAGTCTTGCGCCACCCACATCCAGCGGACTCCTGCGACCTTTAGCAGGTCCCCAACCACTGCGAGATAAGTTTAGCGATTTGGAAGGCTTTATCCTTTTGAGCTCATTTCTGATATAATCACGCAGAGAAAGTCCCAGTATTGCTACCCTTTGGGTGAATTTGAGCCGTCTTATGAGGCCCTCAGTAAGCGACCATGATTCGATGCCGTACATCATCACTGCTAACCACTAACTAAGTAACTGCTGCTGCTGTAACTAGTGCCTATGCCAAATTTTTGTATTAGGCGTCAATGCGGACCCCGGGCCCTTTAGGGTATAACCGGAAACGATAGGAGAAAGATTAATTATACATATCACTTACAGAGCGAGCCATCGCGTGGTGGATATTAATATTTCAAATATTCATAAAACAATATGATGAACAAAAGTAGAACGGTTATTTTTAAATAAAATAAATACTCAATTTTCTGTATCGCCATCTGAATATGAGCATGAACATACGAGTAGGCCAGGAAGATAGCCTCACCCGGACGAGCCGGATATAGCAAAGGGCGCCAATTTGTGGGGAGTAACACGCTCTACATCACGCTCATACATGAGAGGAGGCCTGTGCCCAGCAGTGGGACGTATATAGGCTGATGATGTGAACACGCTCTAGGATGGGAAGGGAGTACCGACCAGCCGCAACCAGTCGGCCAAAATCGACTGGCTATACAAACTTTAGCCAATATTGGAAAAGAGGAGAGAAAGGATACTTCGACGGGGGACGAGCGTTGGTAAAATGATGCACTTTGCTTCATACTCGTATAAAGTCTTCATGTTGAAGGTGTTCTCGGCGATCGGGTCCAGCTCGCTATTTCAAGATCATTCTTTATGTTCCTCTGATTTTGAAATGCTCTCTAGTTGTGTGCTTCTTTGGTTGAATGTTTTATGTCATGAGGTCATAACTCTTTTTTTTAATATGAAAATAAAGCGTAAAATAACTAAATACTGACCTATTTAACTGTACTCTAGCTGAGATTTGATTCAGCACATACTCACCACCCTCTTACCCATGTGCTCAGCAGTGGGATGTATAGTGGCAGATTTATTATAATTATGTTCTTATGGCTCAAAGTGAGACTGTTTTGTGAAATCTATCCTTACATGCAGTTATTTAAGTCGATTCTCTCTTTGCGTATTGTTTAAATAGATTGAATAATATCAAGCAAAAGAAGCAGGCAAGAGAGGAATTAAATGAAACAAAGATGTGTAAATACCAGGGTATTATTATTTTATTTACGATTTTCATTCGATGAATAAACAATAAAAATCAAAAGACAATAGGAATAATTATTTAGCTACCGTGATTTAATATACTTTATATTTAATGCAATATGTAACAGGTCAAATAAGATGGAGAGAAAATAATGATACAAAAGTACGGTTTCCTTTAGAGTACTTTTTTGATACACCGCATCCTTTATGATTTATACAGACATAAAAAAAAACAATTTCTATTATATTTATTTGTAGGCTTAGCAACAGCAAACAGCACTGTCATATTCTTTTTGCAAGACACCGCGGCCTACATAGCAATCGCAGAATTTAAAGTTACAGGTTAGTATATATATAAGTATATATATATATACTTAAATGAGCTACAATTATATTTAAAATTACCAAATGTCATTTAAATAAATATTTAAGTATTTGGTCTCCTGGCTATTTGTTTATTAAAAATACACGATATGATATGGAAATATTGACATTGATAATGATTGTAAAGTTTTGGCTAGTCGATTACTTGACACCGAAAGCATTTTTCAAAGAACCTGGGTTTCAAAATGTTCGAGTGTGGGAATTTCCAGGTATGATTTTATTTAACAAAAATATACGTTATAATAAACAATTGAAACCGTTGCTCAATTGTCAATTTATCTCTGAACAAAAACGAACTTCTACTAAAATGCACTACTTGACGGAGACAAATTTGGCACGAAGTAAAAGATTAGGTACTTACTTAAGTTCATGGTCTATGTTTGAGTCTACCTAGTTCGATGGATATGTGAAATGACTTTTTACAGATTAGGAATGGGGAACATCAAGAGACAAAATGTTTATTGTCGCCATTACGGAATGTTTTCCCTAAGATTGTACTTAATTGCTATTGAAACCAGCTATACAATTACGTTTGCCATCATAAGTTACGAGTATATGCAGATGTTTTTGAGAGTCTTCTATTACATATAAGGCCAACATTAGCATTAAAGATACTTTGTGTATGTGTGTATTGATCATGAGTATTCATGAGTAATCTTCAAGTATACTATAATTTTATGTTAAAACCTACAGCCAAATAAAATAAAACTTGCTAATAAACATAAATTTAAGAAGAAACATAATACTAAATAATAACGTTATAAATTCTACCATTGCCCTGGCAATAACACAATATAGACATTAAAAACCATTGACGTAGCATAAAAAAGAGATATAAAAAATAGATAGCTACAAGCACTCCAAAAGTGGCACACTAAAACTCAGCCAATTGTATGACCTTGCCTCAATGTCGCGTCGTCAATGGACACGTATAAACGTGTCTCAGATGTCTGATTTGGTGGCCATTTTTAAACACGGCATGTCATATACACAACGAATCTACCTCTTTTTTTACATTACATCATTGTTTAAAACACTCAACTTATCAAAAGGTCATGCTCTATTTTCAAAATAGGTTCCTGGCTTAACATTAAATTGACGATATAATCAGAATATGTTTGAGTACATACCAAAACATTTAAAATAAATTAATAATATGACAGTATCTGATACATTTTATGCTTCAAGTCAAACTAGTATAAAACGGTAAAAATGACCAGCATTTTTAGAATGACACTTAAAATATACATCAAGGCAAACCTGGATAAGTGAGTTACAAGGGACTGCCATTAATTGACAAAATTTCATTTTTTAAGTGGTCCATTATATGATTTAGTTCAATAGAAAATGAAATTTCAAGGTATACGTGATTTTTTATTTCTCCCTAAATGTTTATTTTCATTCAAAAATATCATAATTTAAAGTAGTGAATTCCAATAGGTCGTAAGTAAAATAGGACGTAATTATTATGTCTCTCTATGGCACCTGTCCACATCTTTCACTAACAGACGTAGGAATGACGTCACGCACGGGGTATACCGCGTTTCACAGATTTTAGTGATTTTCTCCGAAACGAGTAAGAATAAAAATGGGAAAACCACTTTAGTACGTTCAGATAAGATAATTACCGAAATGGTTTTCGATTTAGGTATCGTTACATATTTTGAAATGTTGTCAATTGATGATGTTTTGTTGTAAATGTTTAATATCACCTATCAGTTTATCATAACAACTGCTGAAACGTATGAAAATGCGTTAATATTAGCATTTAAGAAAAATCTATTTAATTCAACTTCTTTCTACTACTACTACCTATTTTAAAATTTACACAAAAGTCAAAAACATAAGAAAGGTAAATATACTAAATATGTACAAAAAGGTTGGTCGGTCGGCATCGACCGCCTTCAAAGTGAATGAATTGAATGTGTGCTTGCGTGGTCCTTCCATCTTATAACTGCATCTCAAGGTTGTTGTGACAAATTGCTAGGTGTATAATGGTCTTTACAGTAGTATTACATTCTTCTACCTATTACACTATTTTCTTGCACATAATCGCTGGGTAAGTAAGTATCACAATTTTAAGAACAGATACATAGTACTTGACCCACTTCATGTCTAACATTTTGATATTTACCTAAAAAATGTAATGTACACATTTGCTATTAAATCAAGTATGGATTAGCAGTGTTAATTCTGGGCCAAAAAACAGTCATAGTAGGTGTTTCCTTGACCATCGGGTCGCACTTAAGTCACTTATCAAGGTTGTACTGTATTGGACTACAGATATTTTTACCTCACGAACTATAAATGGCACTACGCACGGTTACCTACATTACATATTCACTTAAAATTAAGTACGTCAAAACATCGCACTTATACCTAAATATACAAATACATTTAGTAAAAAATATATTCATAATCCATTTATGAAATAAAACCATTATATTTAAGAAACACATTGTGACGCTGTTTTTTGTTGGTGAATAGGGTTTTACTTTACTGTGTAAAAAACACTTAAAACAAAAGCGAAATCATGGCTACATTTAATGATATTATAAGTTTGTTTCAAATAAAACAAGCTAGTACGTATTAACTTGATATTCATTTTTAAAGGATCTGGTGGTGAGATCTTTCTTTTGCCAGCTGTCATCCCAGTACAATTTATCATTGTTGACGTTTCTTTCTTCCAAAACTCAAAACATGAAATAATAGACCCCCTCCCCCGCAGACGAACGCGGGGAATGCTTTCCTTTCGTGACGGAAAACATATTTCTATGTTTTCAAACAAGAACATTTTGGTCACGCCTCTTTTCGGTTCGAAAAATATGTTAGAGGTTTAAATCATCGAAAACTCAGCGCAGCGGACGCGGCTTTAGTTGATAAATGTTTTATTATTAGGACTGTGTGTCCTAATAATTCAGCGCTGTAAGTCCTGCACCGGAGCGCGGGACACTACCATCCGTCCGATTAGTTCTTACAAAATGTTATATAATAATGTATATAGGATGGCACTTACAATCGCATGGTGATTTTTTTCAATAATATATACAGTGATTCTATTTGACCAGTAACCCGTTAATCCGTTTTCACTTCGACTACCCTAAGCTCATTATTATACCTACTACAATATATATCTATATAAAAATGCCCAATCATACAACATCCAAACACGAATAACAAATATTTCATTCTCACAAGCATTGGAGGCATTTCTATTTTAAATAGATTGGTACTTTTATTGCAAAATCTTTAGTACACGTTTTTACTTCGAGCGTGAATTCTTAAAGCACTTTTGTTCAGAATTGTACTACTTGCTCCAACTGTCATTTGTTTTTTTGTCAATTTCAATTGTCAATGTCAGTTTCAAGCTTGAGATATATCAAGGCGGTTCTTGTTTTTTTTTTAAACGCTCCTTGCCTTGCCTTGAGCCTCTGAAGTCCGATTCAAAATGCTGATAATTTTTTCGTTCAGCGTTTAATTAAATTTCACACTTCAGGCAATAAATATAGGAACGCAGCATCGCAGCAGCAGTGAAGCTCAGGAAACGCGCCGAACCAGCCCATTTTTTTTCATTTACCTACCATACTTCACATTTGTGTTTGGGGTTCATATTAGAGCCTATGGGACAATTGAATTCATTGGAGAATTCTTTCAGGTTAGAAATTGGGCCTATTACTCGATACTTTGCAACCGAATGGTCATCTTTATCTATTTGCATTTTAGTAGCTTCTTTGGTCATTGAGGAACACCATACCTGAAAAAAAAGCATTTTATATTTTTAAATGGATACGGAATGCTCCTGTAACTTACTGCTCTTACATATCTCGTTAAACAAATCATTTTAAGTTACATTACATATTCCAGTTATGGTTTGGCAATGGTACACCTAACACCTCTGGCGATTCCTATAATGTGCAGCACCTACAGTCAAATAAACGGAGTCCATCCTATCTCTGTCTCTTTTAACCCATGCTTAAAGACATTAGAGGAGATATATTGATTTATTGAGTCTTGCAATATAGGGATCTGCCTATCTGCCCCTGGAGATTCATGCATCTTTAGATTATGCTGTCTGGCTATCCTCAGGCTGACCAATTGGTTGTTAGTCACTGTTGTGATAGTTTGCTGTACAGGGCATTTCCCGCAAGTCGACACCCAGTGTGCAAATTTTGTGTGGAAAAGGGGGGTAGCTCCACTCTATCCACCCCAGCTCCTCTAAAAAGTTAGTGAGTGTGTTGGTGTTGTTGACTGCATCCTGTAGTGTGTCTAGGGACCCTAGGTGTTTCTTCCTGTGTACTTCTACCTGCTTGCAGGCTAGTAGAATATGTTTGACTGTTTCTTCGGCCTCCATGCACTCTGCATGTGGGGCTGTGCTACTACCATTATACTACTACTACTAATATGTGCTAATACTGTTGTCATATTAAAGACTAACCTGTGCAAATGAAATGAAGAATAGTTGTCTATGGTTGTACTTCAGGCCCGGTAGTGTCAAGTTGACTTTAGCTTCAGTCCGACTATATTCCAAGTAAGCATGGAATGATGCCTTTAGACCTCCATTGTCGGCTATATTTTCACCTAGAAAAAAAATGTAGCTTTGTTTCATATATGTAGGAATTTGACTCTGAACACCATACGACATATTCAAGCCGGTGTTCTAAAGATTCTAATATAAAAACAAGGTTCGAAATATGTATATGGATGAATAAATTATAATTTTGGGAAATCTTATACAAATTAAACTGGCCCCATAGTAAGCTCAGCTCAATAAGGCTGCGTTATGAGCATTAGATAATAATATTTAACAGATTAAAATAATAAAATGTATAGCAAACATCTAAGACTTAGCAAATATTCATGGTTGTCTCACAAATATTTATTTGTGTAGTTGCTAGATGTAGTTTATGAGGTCTAAAACTTCCTCGCTTCCCCTAAATATTTCCTATTTTTTTTATGAGATTGTCAAGTCCTATGAGGGCTATGAGGTACGAGATATAACAGCATAAAAAAGTACAATAAAATTGAGACCATGCTTATGAAACTGATGGTTGAAATATCAACTAGAAATATCAACTGGGACCTCACGTTTTTAAATGCGGACTGTAATGAAAAGCTTAAGATATTTTACAATGCATTTGAACGATTAGTTGCCATACACTTTCCTTTTAAAAATATTGTCTGCAAGGAGCAACAAAAGAATTGGCTTACTAAAGGTATAAGAAAATCTAGTCGACGTAAAAGAAAATTGCAATTAAAAACGAGGAAAAGTAATAATATTAGCTTAATAACCTATTTTAAGCGATATAAAAGAACGTTTCGAAAAGTCCTCATTACTGCAAAAAGAAGCCACATTAAAAAAACTATATCTAAGGCTAAAAATAAATCTAAGGCTATCTGGGATATAGTACGAGAAAATACAGGTAAAAACAAGAAACGTGAAAAAGTTGCCCTTAAAATAAATAATGTAATTGTTAACGACAACACAGCAGTTGCGAATACCTTCAACAATCACTTCGTTAACGTTGGTAAAAGCACGGTTCGTAATGATGACTCTACATACATGAAAATTCTTCAAAAGCAAAACTCTAGTAGCAGCCACTCGATATTTATGTCACCAATAATTGAACCAGAAGTCATTAAGATAGTTAAAAATCTTAAAAACACGTACTCAACGGGACCTGATAATCTGGACACTTATATTATCAAAATGCACATCGATGTAATGTGTATACCTCTCTGTATAATTTTCAATGACTGTTTAACTAATGGAACTTTCCCAGAGCTGTTCAAGAGAGCTAAGGTTATTGTTATACATAAAAAAGGTAGCAAAACTGATTTGAACAATTACAGACCCATTTCATTATTGCCAATTCTAGCTAAAGTCTTCGAGAAATGTATAGCCGTGAGATTACAAGGTTATTTCGAGCATCATGGTCTACTTTCATCCCATCAATTTGGTTTTAGGAAAAATAGAAACACGTTAGCCGCTGTAAGCAAATTGGTAACTGAAGTTACGACACATCTCAATATTGGCCTTACATGTGGAGGAATTTTCTGTGATCTGACGAAGGCGTTTGATTGTGTGGATCACAGAATCCTCATAAACAAGCTTAATTTCTATGGTATACGTGGTGATGCTCTGGCCCTGCTGAAATCATACCTGTCCAATCGATGTCAATACGTGGAAATTAGTGATCATTCATCAAAGTATCCAGCTAGATCGGCTGAAAAATGTATAAAATTTGGAGTCCCACAAGGGTCAGTCCTAGGACCTTTACTATTTATAATTTTTATTAATGATTTACCAGACTTCTTAAACTGTGGAACCCCCTATCTTTACGCTGATGACACTAGTATTATTTTAAATGCACCATCTTCTTTAGTCTTATGTAATCATATGCAAGAATCCTGGACGCAACTCCTAACATGGTTTGAGGCCAACGGGCTAAATATGAATTGTAGCAAAAGCTTTTACATGACATTTCGCAGAAGTACATCTAGTCCTGACTTTGACTGTAATATACCAATATCTAAAGCTAAATGTACAACATTTCTAGGTGTAGATCTTGACCCATACTTGAGGTGGAATGACCAGATCGATAAGGTTAATAAGAAACTAGCAGGTGCTTGCTATGCAATGAAATCACTGATGAATATAGCCACGAAAGAAGTATTACTTACCACGTATTTTTCATATTTTGAAAGCATAATAAGATATTGCATCGAGGTTTGGGGAAATGGAACTAACATTAACAAAGTGCTCCTTAAACAAAAAAAATCCCTGAGATTAATAGAAAAATGTGCTAATGTTCCTGACTCCCACCGTAGGATATTTGTTGACAATAAAATTTTGACTAGTTTCTCTCTATTTGTACCGTTTATGTCTTTATGTTTTTAACAATAGAAACCTGTATGTCCAGCAGGGCAAGACTACGAATTATAATCTTAGACAACGAAATAGACTACATTTAAATGATGTGCATTATGTTCATTTTGACAAAAGTTTAAATAATACTGCCATAACAGTGTACAATCTACTTCCTGACGACCTAAAAAATATCCTAGAGTTAAGATCCTTTGACAAAAAAGTAAAGGAATATTTTTTGATCCGACCATTCTACTCAATCAAAGAATATTATGCAAGAATTTACGACAAAACTTCGTGACATTTATTGTTCCATTTATTGTTTTTTGTTTTACTTTTTTATTTATCCGTACTGACATCTTAATTGCATTATTATTATTACTTAAATTATAAAATGATTATTCTGCTTTTGTGGCATTTAATGTAGGTTAATAATATTTGTTTAATTGAATTTTGTATTTGCTTGTTAGTTTTATTTGTGTGTTAAAACTATATTTGCATGCATTTATAAATGTGTTTTAAAGCAAATAAATGATTGATTATTATGATTATGATTATGATTATGTAAAAGGTAAATTATGGCCAAGTTTTTCATTTATCCATTTATTCATTGCATCATAATGATGCTTTTTAAAACAACTTTTAACAAACAATAATTTCTGTTAAAATTAAAATGGGTTTACTAGAACGCAATGTTCTGACCCTCATCATCTTTCTAGCGTTATTCCCGGTTGTGCCCCTAGA
Source organism: Epinotia demarniana (assembly GCA_945867215.1). NCBI lineage: Eukaryota > Metazoa > Arthropoda > Insecta > Lepidoptera > Tortricidae > Epinotia > Epinotia demarniana. The sequence goes on from OX244281.1 coordinate 9,719,871, forward strand.
GGAGCCTGGGGTCAGCTATGACATAGAATACCAAGTTTTGGCATAGGCACTAATTTTACGAAAGCGACTGCCATTTGACCTTCCAACCCAGAGGGAAAACTTATTAGGGTTAGACCGGTTTCCTTACGATGTTTTCTTCACCGAAACGCTAATGGTAAACATTCCGTACATAAGTTCCGAAAAACTCATAGGTAGGTACTAGCCGGGATTCGAACCCACGACCGCCGAATGCCTAAACCACTGGGAAACCGTAGCTATCATCATAATATATATCCCTTCATCTTCAACTGTACCCGAGCGGAGATCCAATGTACCCGAGCGGTACCTAAGGCATGGCAGTCGCTTTCGTAAAACTATACCTACGCCAAATGCTGTGTGTGTCAAAGCGGACCCTGGGCTCATTTCGGCCACCACCGGGAAAAATATTAGCAGGATGATGATGATTCCGGCCCGTTCTTCGCCTTACCCAAAGACTGTTTCCCATTTAAATTCTGTTCCTCCATCGAGTAGTTTGAGTACTGTTTCTGGATGCATTCCGCTCGTTTCTTGAAGCGTTTTATGGTGGCGTTGTTCCACCACTGATTAAGGTTTCCAAATCTGAAAGATAGATTAAATTCTTACTGTTTCTTGAAAGACTACTTTTATTGGTACAGCGCGCCCACTAAAATCGAAAGTTGAAACTCGAAATGTCTACACACGTGTGATACACGAACGAACGAAGCCTTTTAGCTGATAAAAAAATCCAGAGAATTATCAATTTAGGCTATAGGTATTACACTATTATAATACGGAAGTAACTCGTCTCTCTGTTATTTCTGTGACCTCATTGATTTAACAGTGTGTCCCTGGTTTAAGTACCGCGTGTTGAAAGTCCTGCATTTTTATCTTGCGATCAACTCAACACAGCGGATCCTCGTATCAATAAAAGGTCGGCAACGCGCATGGTTCTCTTGAGTTGCAAGCGTCCAAAGGCTACGCAGCCCGCTACATACATAGCCCTTAAAGTTTGGTGGCAAGATAGAGAAAAAGTCTATTGGATTATAAGTTTGTATGATTGTAACATAACCTCCGAAACCACTTATCCGACTTCTAAAAATCGTTCAGTCATGAATAGTATGGACTTTCTGGGTGTAGCTACATAGGCTATATATTTTTTCACGGGCGAAGCCGCGCGGGCTACTAGTCTGGCAAACCCTTTGGACGCCAAGAACATCTAAAAGCGTTGCGTGTTGCCGTGCCGACAGCGCCAAGAACTACCTATTAGGTGTTATGGCGTGCGCTGGCAAAGTCACCATCGTGTTTTCTACTAAGGTCCAATCACACAAAAATACTTGGCGTAGGTACCTATAGGTGTCACTTCCGTACCTATAGGTGTTCTTCGGCGACTCAAAGTTTAAAAGTATTACATACCTATCATACTCCCGACCCTGGTCATCGAACGCATGCGTCAACTCATGTCCCATGACGACACCCATGGCCCCGTAGTTGACACTCTTTGGGTTGTCTCCATCGTAGAACGGCAGTTGTAGTATACCCGCGGGGAACACAATTTGGTTCTTAGTTGGAGTGTAGTATGCGTTCACCGTTGACGGGGTCATGCCTGAAAATTGTGTCATAGAATTATTAAGAGTCTGATGCTGATGATGGCGGCGAACTATCGTATCCAGAGGAAGGGGCTAAGGGGCTCACTCAGGACCTTATAACCGTGTGATCTCAGGCTTTCTTTGTTACCCCCCTGGCGAGTAGGTACAAAATGTTACGTCTCGCCCTGGCCAGGTAGTGAGATTATTGGCGGGCGGTAATTGCCACTTAATCGCCAGCGACATACATATAATCACGCCAGTTACCCTGAGGGGTAGACAGAGATCACGGATTTCCACTTGCTTATCGAGCCCTGACCCCGTATCATGGTCGTCCTTATCACACGATAAGTGACTAGATAGAGCGTCCGTCACTGACACCGGTCGGTAGAACGGGACGACGCTCCTATCTTGTCACTTATCGCGTGATGAGGCCGACCATGATACGGGATCTGAACCTTGGTGTCTATAAGTGCGGCCGCTTAACGCCTTGCAACAAGTTTAGAATCCCAATACAATTTATAGTTCCCCTTATGGAGCAGCTTCTGCCAGAGCTAGTGCCTACGCCAATATATTGCTATTCTTGCACAAGGGCAATATTTGGAGCAATAATTAAATAAATAAATAAAATAAATAAATATTTGGGGACAATCTTACACAAATCGATCTAGTCCCAAACTAAGCAAAGCTTGTACTATGGGTACTAGACGACGATATACATACTTAAATAGATAAATAAATACTTAAACACATAGAAAACATCCATGACTCAGGAACAAATATTCATGCTCATCACACAAATAAATGCCCTTACCGGGATTCGAACCCGGGACCTCCGGCTTCGTAGGCAGGGTCACTACCAACTAGGCCACAGAGGTCGTCAAATTACCCTATAATTGCCCGTCACAACATTGATGGGCAATTATTACGGGCAGTTGTCTCTCTCCCGATTACTCCTCTTACCTGCAGCCCCTCAGGGTAGAGGAAGACCACGGAACACAATCATGCACAGTTGCGGGCACATTTATTGCTCAAAAAATGGCCTGTGTGCACGTTTCGGAACGGATTAAGGCTAAGAAGATGTACCAAACTAGCGATAGACCGGCGCAACACTGCTTTCTTCAGAGGGAGTTTTAAATTCGCAGCTAGGTACTTGCTTTAAGTACAATTTTGTGGCAATAATTACTTGTCTGATTCATAATTCATCTTTCATTTATTTATTGCAGTATGGGTCTTATAATACGTTGTTAAATATAAATACAATTCCAGCATAATGGGTTAGATTCTGAAGAGTAGTAAGTCCACTTTTCGTACTCACCCCATTTCGTCCGATTGACTGGCTGGTCCAACTTCTTCAATTCATTCTTCAAACTGAACAGGTTGAAGTTGATGTTGTTTTCGAAATACTCGTTAGGGTTGACCACGAGCTCATCGTATTGTTTGTCTAATTCCCCTTTGTTCAGGATGTAATCGGGGAAGCCTGGAAACAAATGTGATGGCCGGGTTAGCTTAGTGACCCTGCTTAAAGCTTGTGTGATAACGACTATTTGTTTCTGAGTCTGCGCGTACCTACCTAAAGTATATTCATTATTACGTGTCCAATTATGTAAACAAATATGATCATAGACTAGTGATTGGAAATGACGATACAACATAAGTACATGAATTGTGATTCATAAACAAACAAGACATGGTCATATTATGTCGGATATTTTTGAGGTAAGTAAAACATTTTTTTTTGTGGTTACTTTGTTGATTACTACTAAAAGTCAAGACTTTTGAGCGGGTCTATATCGGGTGGCATAAAATTGTTGATCCTAATATTTTGTCGCATACCAACTTTGTGCCGAATATCGAATTGCATAAACATTGTTGTGCATATTTTTTATTTGCCGAAATTGTTATTCCTAATATCGATTGTCCTAAATATTTATTGTCCGAATGTTTATTGTGTCGAAGGTTTTTTTTTTAGAATGATTGATGTGCATAACTTTGATATTACTAACATTTAATGTACTAAAAATGTTGTGCATACATTTTGTTATGGTTATACTAGAATTATAAAAATAAATGTTTTATTTGTGGTTACCTAATCTTTCCTATTTAGGTACGTACTTTTAGAACTTATAACCCACCCTCATGTCGACGGAGCCCCGCTTCGCGGGGCCCCTATTTCTGCTCTGAGGGACAAAAGGCAACTAACGAACCTATCTAATTGATCTAAATGAAGGTTGCCTCAGCTAAGAATTGCCTAATACTTGAATAACCTATGATCCACCTTCGTGTCCACGGAGCCCCGCTTCGTGGAGCCCCTATTTCTGCTCTGAGGGGCAAAAGGCAACTAACGAACCTATTTTATTTATCTAGATGTAGGTCGGGTCTGCTCAGAGTTTACAAATAGTATAAAATTTAGGAAAAAATAGTAAAGGTGGTTTAATTTTAGCACGTTTAACAATAGGCAAAATAATTACTATGACAATGAAAATTAGGACTATTACTTTTTAGGTCATTCGATGATCGAGTAATCAATATTAGGATAAACATACTTTAGGACTTTTAAATGTGTATGCGCAAAAATGAATAGGCTAAATAAGTAGTATGCCACTCAACATTATGCCAAACATTCTCGGCCGAAAAATTTTAGGACGATCAACATTATGCGATACGACAGGCACCCCTTTTGAGCTTCTTTTAGTTATATAACAACATTTTAAATGATGATTGTTGTGTAGTCTCGGAGAAAAGTGTGATAATGTCTTCGAGAAGCGTTTGTTTACATGATAAGACACGTAAGGATGAATAGACTTTAGTACTGAGCTGATAAGTATTTACGAATATATCTAACCATAACACAAACCTTATTGAGCCAATATTACAAGCACAAACTACGTCAGGAGCGCTTCATATACTTTGGCTCCAGGATTCATAGTTTCCGTCAACAGCAGAAAAGTACTTTCAAGTTTCAAGACGCATTCACTGCCAGGAATCCCGTAAGTAGAGAGAAAGCGGCTACGGCGTAGGCGCCCGCTAGGCGGGTCCCTGGCAAGGAAAGTTTCAAAAATACCTATCATATCCGTAATCGCATCAGCCTTGGTCTCAGCTGCCTTCATAGTCTCTTGATCCATCCAGTCCAAGTTCTTCAAGTTGTTCTTGAATGCGGTCCTTACGTTATCTATCATAAGTTCTCCTTGAGTCTTCGCTTCGCCGTGGAAAACTTCTCGGACAAACATGGCGCCGACTGCGAAACCTGGAATGAAAAGGGTACATGTAGCTGTAGAAAGAGAGCGAGTTGCCGACAGTCCAATCGCAGTTTAGGCAAGTTGTTTAACCTCTCAAGCGCGACACGTCTAAGAGAGGTATCTATAGGCACGTGCAATATACTTAGCATTGACCGCAAACAAATGTTATGAAGAGATAAAGGTCAACGCAGATTTATCTCTCCCTCGCCACCTCCGACACGCAACGCCATTCCACAAAGCTCTAAACAGCCCTGGCTCAGCAGATACTGCGAGGTTTCCATCGGTTGGCAGTTTGTTGTTGATTTGATTACACGTTTGATGTTGGCCCACGCGCCACACATCTGCGACGTCGGACTCGTAGTCACACTATTTTGTCACACTGGTGTGACCACGAGGAATTTATTTTCCTCGTAGGCACACTGTTTGGTTCTGGCGCTTCGCCTGCCGCTGCCGTGGCACGCTCGCTTCGCTCGCTCGGCTTGCGCGCTTAGGCTCACCGTACAACTAACACTCCTCCTCGCTTCGCTCGTCGTCGTACCTACACGGGCCTGTTAAAGTGTTATCTTTTTTAAAGTGCTGTGACCACGAGTAAAAGTAATTACTCGTCGTCACACTGGTGTCACAAAATGGTGCGACCACGAGTCTGTCGCTACATCTGCCCACCCACTATTAGCTTGTCCCGAGCTGGGGCAAGATGGAGTGGGTATGGAGTCGCTAAATGTGCGTTGCTATATATAGTTTCATACAAGGAATATTGACCGGCACGAGCTGGGACGGTGACATGCTATAAGATTCAAATGAACTGATTTAGTATTTATTTGTAGCGACTACAAAACTCAATCCCTCGTCGTTCCAGTAGGTATATTTGATTTCATGGCACAGAATAAACATAGTACTACGTACAGAAGGCTCTCTGTTAACAAATCCCTTGTTTAGGTATGCCGAACCAGCCTAAACGTGACCATCACTTTCTATCGCATGCAACGCGCTGCGATAGAACGCGTGCACCGGCGCAACGAAATCACGGTGAGCCACCCCTGGTCACGAAAAGTATTAAAGAATACCCCTCGGTTGTTCACGGAACCCCCAACACCCCAGATCGGAATTTAAAACTTACCGAGAGCATTATTAGTGTCAGTGACACAAGATCTCCAAGACTCCTCGGTGCCATCAGATCCATACAACGCTTTCCGCAGAATGTTCGTGGCGTCCCGGAACGGTTTAGACAAGTACGTTGAGAAGGATCGGGACACTTGCCAGATGAGGTAGTTCTTTAGGGTGCTGTGGAGATGACTGTTGTTAGAATGGGGAAAAATTGATGCGAACTAGCCTACTTGAGATCTATGATGGGGTCTGCTTAACCTAAGTCAAAGCAAAACTCTTTGTGTCGACTCATTAGTACTTTTTTCATAAAAAATACCGATAAAAAAACACGAATGAAGGAATCCCGTTGTTGGCTCACCATTGGGCTCGAATGGAATGGTCCCAAAAATAATTAAAAATTCTGATTCGTTTTATTTAATCTTATCTCTTCCTGTTATAGCATGAACCCGCACATTCATGCTACGCTACGTCATAATAGTAGTATATTGTTTTATTGTATTTATCTACAGTACTTAAATGGGTTATACAGAGATTTAGGTTCGTGTCTTTCCCGTAGCTCTGTATGACCTTGACAGCCCTTACATTTTATTTTCTGGTGTTTTGGTGTATTTCTTAATGACCTTAGTTAAGTTCCGGAAGTATTCTGGCGCGTAGACGACGATCTTTTCGTTTTCTGATATCTGTAAAAATGCATACTCAGTAAGCTACTGTAATAGAAACAGTACAGTAATTAATCCATACCGACTAATAATAATGTGTGATTGTGTATTCTATACTAAACTGATACAGGAAAAGCCTGTGATTGCAGTTTTGTGAGCTGATCATCATCATCATCAGCCTATTGCTGGGCACAGGCCTCCTCTCATGTATGAGAGGGAATGGGCAGTAGTCCCCACGCTGGCCCAGTGCGGATTGGGGACTTCACATACTTTGAATTTCTTCGCAGATGTATGCAGGTTTCCTCACGATGTTTTTCCTTCACCGAAAAGCTAACGGTAAATATGAAATCATATTCCGTACATAAGTTCCGAAAAACTCATTGGTACGAGCCGGGATTCGAACTCACGACCGCCGTTTGACAGCCGCATGCTTGAACCACTGGGCTACCGTAGCTGATATGTAGGGGTAATTTCCAAGACCACTTATCCGATTTCAAAAACTCTTTCACCATAATTTACGTTAAAAACAAAGTTTTAACCGACTTCAATTTAGTACTCCGCCAAGCCACGAGAACATTCCCTATTTTTATTTACAATTTACCACGTGAACTGATTTCCGTTAGCCGCTGTACGTGGGCCGATAATATTTGAGGACTTCCATAGATTCCCCAAGATCATCACCAATGGCACTTCATTAGTTCCTATTTCAACGGAATGTTATCAGAACCTGTGACGTACTTTTGCACTTTTAAGTACATAATTGAGGAATTCGATAAGTCATCTGTGGTCTTCATCAATTCCTCGCCACCAAATTTATGATTCCGGATGTACATGAGTTATAATTATAATAGAATACCAAAATCACTACACGCGTGCCTAATAAAATTGAGGAGTTCCCTCAATTCCTCATGGGATCCATGCATCACATAACTGAATTTTGAAAAAAATGGGACCCACCTGGAAGTATATATATACGAACAAAAAAATATATTTCGAATCGCCTCATCAATGACGGAGTTCTGAGGCAACAACCATTGAAAAAAAAAATACAGCCGAATTGAGAACCTCCTCCTTTTTTTTGAAGTCGGTTAAAAAGGCTCGGTCTCGAGTGCCACGACTTGTAAGTAATTTCGACACTCATTTCCTTCCTCTTCATATCGTTTAGTCTAGAGTGTGCGAGAGATCACATAGGTACTCCCTCCAACTTTTCCTTGTCCTACCGCGTCTCTTAAGTGCATTACATCCCTTCACATTCATCGATTACTCTTTTGGCCAATGACTATCCGCATTACCTAGGTACAGGCCACGTACCGGAAGGCGCAGCGTGGGTGGGCCCCATAAGGTGGATTATGATAACCTGGTAAATTTCGCGGGAGTCCGCTAGACCCGGGTGGCGCAGGACCGGTCGATGTGGCACTCTTTGGGTGATGCCTATGTCCAGCAGTGGACGTCTTTCGGCGGATATGTTGATGATGATGATGATGATTACAGGCCCGGGCCACGATATAGTAAGTATTATTTCATTTCATTTCATTTCATTTATTCATTGCGTTTGTGTGTACAATTTAAGGTCTTAAAGATAGTAATAAGTTCTAACACAACCCTGTGAGGGCATTGCAATATTATAACATAACAATGGGACTAGTATAATCATCATAATTACAAACAATAAATTAAAAAGTAAAATTCATGATAATAATTCAAACAATAGTTAAAAATAAAATAAAAATAAAAATAAAAAATTTAGTTGAAATTAAAATTAACATAAAAAAAATATAAATGATCGTGATATAATAATAATTAATTAATAATAATAACAAAAATTTTTTACAATTTTGTGTTTGGTACTGAAATGTCACGGTATAATAAAAATAATTTATTTGAATTATCACTTCTTAATATACATTATTTTTGCGATCTAAATATTCATTTATTGTGTAAAAAGCATTTGCAACTAAAAATTGTTTTAAGGTATTAATACATTTATTATTGTTAGGCTCATTCTTTATATGATCAGGTAGCTTATTATAGATCTTTACTGTCATGGAATAAGGTCCATGTTTGTGTAACGCTAGATTTGATGTTATTTGTAATAAGTTATTTTTTGAACGAGATTCATAACGACGGGGTACGTCGTTAATTTTAGAATAGAAGTCTGGGTGAGCCTTAACAAACTTACACGATTCTAATATATATATGCCAGGTAAGGTTAATATTTTAAGGTTTCTAAAGTAATCCTTGCAGCTATCAGTCTGTTTTATGTTTGTTATTATGCGGATACATTTTTTCTGTAATATGAGTAGGTCTTGCGCCGAAGTACTGTTCCCCCATAGTATTACGCCATAACTGAGCCACGCGTGTGCAAAGGCATAATACGCCGCTAAAGCGGTTTGTAGATTGGTGGTCTTTTTCAGCTGCCTTAAGGCATACACAAACTGGCTAAGTTTAGTTTTTATGTTTTCGATGTGATGTTTCCAATTTAAATGGGAGTCAATTGTGATACCAAGAAGCGAAAACTATACTAGAATTAATATAATAGAATTATACTTACAGTTCTCCCAACTAAACTGAAGGCATCATTAAAGAATGCCGTCCAATTCAGGAAATTGGCTTCCTTCTGCCATTGCTTTATAGTAAATGGATGATAGAGGCCCTCTTCATCCCTCCTGTCTTCTGACGGAGTGGTTATTCTTGCTAGATCAGTCTCAAATTGTATCACCTTGCTCATTTGGTCTTTAGCTATCGTCTCGTTCGCTCCTAACAGGACACAGACCCTTGTCATGTAGCTTAGGTAAGCGTCTAGAGCTTTCTCGTGTGCCGTTTTGTTGAGGTAGTAGTCGCGCGTTGGTAGGTTTAAACCGCCTTGATCCAGCTGAAACACAAAGGTATACAGCATGACGCTAGAACTAATATTTAAGATTTGTAGCCACAACCTACCTAAAAGAAGCCCCCATCATCCATCAGTTCGTTTCATACTCAGACCAAGAAAATATACAGACGGAGCGTTACGAACAGTCTAGTGAAGAAGCCAACCGGTTTTCAACCAAGCCTCATAAGTTTAGCACACGCTAAACAAATTAAATCGCACAAAACTCGAAATAAATGATCTTGACAGCATTGCGACACGTGCTGAAGAGTTTTGTGCGATTTTGTTTGTATATGTGTGTGTGAGCGTGTGCTAAACTCAGAAGTAGCTAGGTTTTGTTTGTATGTGGTTTAGCTTCACTTGACTGTTCGTAACGCTCCGTCTGTCTTTTTTTCTTGGTCTGAGGGTTTCAAATCAGAAAAAGTATGAACTCTGTAGATAGACTGCGGAGTATGGGTTGCTATCACACTTACCTAATAAATAAAAACAATTGTTGTGTCAAGTGACGTACGAGATGTCGTCTATAAATCGAAAATAAGTGTAAAATCAATGTAAAATTTATTAACATCGCGTGTGTACAAAAAAAGTGGACTCTCATAGATTTTTTTTATTGTGTAAGTACCCAGGTAAGTAGTACCTATGTATTTTTTGTGTTTCCGATTATACTGCAGCTGATTTCGACTTGGTAAGCGATTACTTTATTAATGTCTAGAATGAGAGGCGTGGCCGATAACAGATTGAAAATGATGATGACGAAGTGTGCTATCTTATTCGAAGATGATGTATGGAGTGAACAGCCGATGTGGTAATTTAATTTGTGGCGTTCATCGGCTGACGAGGACGCGTCATCGCTAGATTATTGCTTTCTGGCGTACTACTGGACTTAAATCGTTAAAAAAAGCCGTAGCAATAACATCTTCGTGTTATAGAGAGTTAAGAAATTGAGAGTGAGTTAATCGAATCTGTTGCCATTGACGTTACGATATGAAGACAAGAATAATAAAAGTGTACTCACGACTATGATATACGTAGACGAATTCCGATCATCTTCTGTTACCGCCCAGTTAAATAATCCACCCAAATTGTACCTTAAAGAAATCATAATAAGCTTCTCATCTGTAAGATCTCTACCTGTGCCAAAAACCTCACAATTAACATCAAAAACTCACTCATTTTGTATATCTTGTAGCAACGTCTGCAAGTCAAAGTCCTTAATTATATCTTTGGTAGTATTGTTGACTGTAGTATCATTTATGTGGTTGGTTATAGTATTGTTCATAGTGTTGTTATTATTGTCAATTAAGTGCCAGCCTCCTAGTTTTACGATGATATCAACTAGAGGTTTCTCAGCCAGTTTCTCTATAGTCTCATTTGCGTCTATACACGCGTCGTAGTACATCCTCGCTTTGTACTCCGCCCCGTTTTTGTCTGTCAAATTCACTTTTTCTGCAAAAAAACAAACGTCACCATATCACTATTAAATCCTCTGTCCATGCGTAGGTACAGAGTGAAGGAATCTCCAAAAAAGTATGTGAGAAAAAGAAAACCATAAAAAACGAAATAAAAAATATTGATTTCCAATATAACTATTCAAGGTTGGAAATCCGAAGGTATCAAAGTCCTGCAATTGGTGGGATTCTAGTTAAGTAACATTACTGTTGCCTTTTCATGCTCAACTGTTAATTCGATTTTGATGAAATTGGGCAGGTATAAAGATTAATGAAGTCTCTCAGAAGCACACTTTAGACCGCGAAATTCATCATTCTGTGCTGCGCTGCTGCGGCACTGGTGCTGACATGAGAACGAAAATAGAAATCTGGTAGGGCTCTTCAGATATCAAGGAGCGAGAAAACTCGGTTAGTAAACTGCAGTGTGAAAGGCAAGGAAGAAACCGTCGTACTAGACTTCCCTAATTTGGAGTAGGTAATGAAATACTGTACAATTACTACTACCGACAAGATCTGAAATATATGATAATGAATAGTGCACATTCTTCTCATTTTGACGACCGCTTTAGCCTAGTTAGTAGTGACCCTGCCTACGAAGCAAGAGGTCCTGGGTTCGAATTCCGGTAAGGGCATTTACTTGTGTGAGCACGAATATACAGAGCGGAAAAATGTTAATTTTCATGGCCTTCCGTTATTCTGATTGTATTTGTTATTTACAGAAAAATGAACCTTATCAGTAACCCTTTCAATCTGCATCATAAAATACAGCACATTATTTTTTGTCACATTTGACCGGTTCGAGTCCCGACTGAGGCAAGCGATTTTTCATAAATCCTTAAATGCAGTATTTATTGTTTTTAAAAACAAAGGAAAGTCTCCCTTACACAAAATGTGCTATTTACAATATTTAAGGTAGTTGCCATCCATGTGGCATTCGATTTTTCCGCCCTGTATATAAGGTGCCAATTAGGTACCAATACTTTTAGAGTTGATAGTACTCGTCTCTAGGAGTCTATTTATATAAGAAATATTTAATAGATTGTGTTCATTTTTGAAGATATATAAGGAAACAACATTACTGCGTAAAACACCCTGTTAATGAGATAGTTAACAATTTTACCGCGAATCATTGACGTGTGTCACACACAGCGATGTTCACTTGACAGCAAGTGTTAAACACCTTTTCAGTTAAATCACAAGTGGTTATTATTGAACGAAATTTTAAATTATTTATTTTGTTCTAAAAATTAAAACAAAAATATCATATAAAAAGTTATCTTAATTTCTACTTAAAGTTAATTGTTTTGATGTAATGTAACACCTCTTAAAATATTGGTACCTAATTCGATGGCACCTTATATATGTTCCTGAGTCGTGCATGTTTTCTAAGTTTCTATGTATTTCAGTATTTTTTAATCTATATTAGTATGTATATCGTCGTCTATTAGTACCCACACTACAATCTTTGCTTAGTTTGGGACTAGGTAGATTTGTGTAAGATTGTCCGCAAAATCAATTAAAAAGTTAGCGTTGTCTCAGGTGCCTTCTAAAGAAGCCGGGTCCGCTAGGTAGCTAACAAATTCTAAGTATTGACGTACGTAGGCATCCTTTTTTGCGGTTGAACTGCTCTGATCTGACCTTATAATTCAAAGAGGAAACTAGACTTAATTCTTATTATCTTCCCCACTATTCTAACGCCAAATATCGCACTTTTTGTTCTCATGGTTGACGTAGGAATAAGAAAATCGCATTGTGTGGGGCGAAAATCGTCCAAAAAATCATAACAAAGAATAACAGCGTTGCCATGCTTGGCTAAACTATAAAAATCACGACTTGCCATGGGAGAATGAGAAACGCAAATTTCGTGTGTTGTGTTAAATATACTGAAAATTGACAATGAGGCTCTAATTCCGTGGAAGTATATAATAAGTGGCTGTAAAGGAACAATAAGTAATGTGGATAGTCTGAACGGATTTGTAAGACTAGAACAGGAATTCAAGAGTTGTTCACAAAGCTCATGTACACAAAGGAAAACACTGGTCCAAAATTTTGGACTGAATTTGGATGCTGAATAACAGCGAGTGATGTTTATCAAAGTACTTAGTACAAGTGTAAGAAAATGACATATAGGTTACAAAATCAGAAAGTCTTGTGCTAATAATTTGTATCATTAATCCTTCTATCGTACTAATATTATAAATGCGAAAGTTTGGATGTTTAGATGTCTGTATGTTTGTTACTCAATTGCGCTTAAACGGCTAAACCGTTTTGAATTAAATTTTGGACGAAGATAGTTTAAAGCCTGGATTAAAATAAAGTTTAGTTTTTATCCTGGGTCTATTCAAAAGAAGTCGCGGGCGGAAGTACGTTAATAATCAAGTAAAATAAAAAAAACAGTGACCAAGAATTTCAATGATAACACTAAGGGGTGTTTACTAAACTAAGTATGGAGTGAAACAGAAAGGAAAAGAGAGACAATTAATGCGATGACATAAATAGGCACACATGTATTCAAAACGTTTAAAATATGATTATGCTGTTGACTATACGAGATAAGTTCAGTTAGTAAATGGATGTGCAAATGTTTAACATTTCAATAGAGAAGTCTTTTAAGGAATTATTTCGTGTTAAAAAATACTTGGAGCTCTTTGTTTTCGACGCATCTATGACGATTCGCAATATTGCTAATTTAACTAGAGGTTAAGTTAACTTGAAACAGGAAAATCCGTGTGAAATTTCCGGTTATACATGACAGTGATATCACATTATTACCCGGTGAACATGAAATTAGTTGAAATGTGCGAAAAATAAGGAAGAGAAAGTATAAGAACATTGTGTTTGTAAGCACTAATCCATTTTCCTTACTATTCAGGGCCACATTACGTTATTACTATGTTTAGCTTGAACTGGGCTTGACACGGTACCTCGTGTCCAGATCTCTGATTTAGTTTTTGATAATTTAATTGACTTGTACGTACAGCTATTTGTACGCTTGCACGCAAGCTGGATACACATTAACATGCATTAACATAATATATTGGAACATCCCTGTACTGTATCTTATGCAAATAAATTATTTCTTTTCATATTTATTCCGGTGGTAGGCCTTAATAGGGCCAAGCCCTTGTATCACTGCGGCCATTGCTGATTTATTGCGATTGCCACATATTTATTACAATTCTTGCCAATTTACGTATTCGGTATCTGAGAATATCATATATAGTTATTTCTAATTCTTCGAATACATTACTGTAGAGAACGGGAAAATAAGTATTTATATCGTGATTTAGATCAGATTACATCTTTAGTACATGACTCTAGAATTTGCTCTAAAAATAGCTACACAATAGATGCGTCTTAGACCTTTTTCCATTGTCATTGCTTTCCACTAGAGCACAATGGAAAATCTAGGTACCACTGGGTTAAACACAGTAAAATACAAAAAGAACAGGCTACTAAAGTTTAAATGAGAACACAAAATATTCATATCACTATCACATAAGGCACAGGAATTAAACGCATCTGTATATGTTACCACCACATTAAGAGTACATACACCGCTAAATTACACTTCCTCTCCCGCCGACCCCGATCGGGGCCAGAGTTTAGTATGGACTTGCGAAAAAAAAATAGCCCGGGAGCGGAGGGATTAAATGATCAAACTCACCTAACGCAGAGCGGATGATCAGTTGGTTCCGCAATTCCATTTTACTAAAGATGCCCCAAGTGGCCTTGCCCTCTGGAATAGGGTTGTTCCTCATCCAACCCCCGCACGCGAACTCGTAGAAGTCATCGCAGGGGTTCTGGGTCTCATCGAGAGCCCTGATGACTTCGCTGGCCGTGTAGATACAGGAACTGGAGAGGCAGATACTGCTTTCTGAAAGGATAAAATACATGCATAAATTATGAAATCAAATAGGTTGAAATGAAATCAAGTAGGTCGTGATACACACATTTCGAATTGTGTTTAGGCTAGTAAGCACGAGGACACAGGTATGTTGGGCCCCGTATGGCAAGCAATAGTGATGTGGACAGAAGCATTGAATAACACTAGCATCGCCGCTCTGTTTAGCAGTAGCCACGTGTCAGCACTCATTAGCTTCAGGTTCAGGCTGGTAACATGGCGGCACGAGCAAGTATGCTGGGCCCTGCAACGCCATCACCAGTTACGTGGTTAGAAGCACTACTACCGCTATAGCACCGCCATCGTCACAAGCACCCGCTCTCGTTGCAGCAGTACCTTTACGTTCAGAGTAGTAGCTCGGGCAGGTACGTTGGGCCCCGCATTGCCGGCAGTAGCGACGTGTTTAGAAGCACTGCTGCCGGAAGCACCCCGCCAGCGTCACTAGTGGGCTCCAGCTGTAGCAGTACCTTTAGGTTCAGGTTGGTAGCACGGGCAGGTACGTTGGGCCCCGTATTGTCAGCAGTAGCGACGTGGTAAGAAGCACTGTCACTAGCAGCAGCCACGATACCTTTAGGTTCAGGTTGGTAGCACGGCGGCACGGGCAAGTATGTCGGGCCCCGCGTCGCCAGCAGTAGTGACGTGGTAAGAAGCACTGCGACGGCTAGTGCTGCCACCGCAACTAGCAGTACTCGCTCCAGCCGCGAACGCAGGTGCCATCCTATGAACGACACGCCCTGGAATAGAAAATAGACGTTGTCAGAGTTGGTGTCATCCCACACAGATGGCGTATAGCTGGATGAAGATTGTTGATTTCTGGGACTATTATTACTCAACAGTGTCAAGTCAACTGAGCTATTATATGGTCTATTGTCACATTCATTTTTTTATTAGTAGTAGGTAGTGTTGCTTCTACAATTGAGGTAGACTTTGAACCGCTCTTCTTACAAGTCGCTGTGTAGAAACGGACGTATACTTAGTATGTTTACCTAAACAAAAAATGTTGTGTAAATGTAATATTTTCAACAATGTGAAATAGTAGATTGTATGACAAGGGTCTAAAGTAAGCCATATTACCACGAGATGGATATTTTCCCGAACGAAGTGAGGGGAAATAGTTCGAGGGGTAATATGGCTTTTAGACCAGAGTTATACACTCTACTTTTCACTTCGACTGCGAGAAAATAGTAAAATCAAAGATTATCCATCCACAATCAACAATTCTACCAAGGCGAAAAGATTGTTCAATTTGGCGCCATTCTTTTTAATGAACTGTTTTGACACAGATACAAAATATTCACAAAACGAATAAACGCCTCTGACCGTCTAATAGCGGCGTAGCCTATCCCGCTCAATCTTCATAGCTTATGTCATGTAATTACATCCACCAATCACAACTCTTTAAAATAACATTAGTATTTGCTGTCTACTAACCAGAATACAGTTAGATATTAAAATCGACCAATCAGGAAACAGAATTCAATTCAAACATTAGGAGTTTTTCATTCCCTACTTTCCAATAATTACAAAAATAAACGCCTCTGACCGACTATAGCTCCATCCAAACGTTCAAGCGTGGTTAACTGCATACATGACTCATGTGTGCAGTTAACCACGCTTGAAAAACACCCAATGTTTGAATTGAATTCTGTTTCCTGATTGGTCGATTTTAATGTCTAGCTGTATTGTGGTTAGTAGATAGCAAATACTAATGTTTTTTTAAAGAGTTGTGATTGGTGGATGTAATATTGAACTGTTGTGAGTGGTCAAATTAAAATGTTTTATAAATCATAAATATGTATACATATTTTCCGGGCTAAATGTACTACTTTAGCCCCGCTTGCCAAGTCTAATATGATGCACTTTTTGAGCATGAGAAGTGAAAAAGTATTTACGCCACACCAGGCCATAATGCGAGTTTTACTGCACGCTGCGCTTACGGGAAAACTCGCACTGTGGCCAGGTGAAGACGTAAAATTTTGTACGCAACACGGGCGGTAATTCGTAAAGCCCCAGAGCTCATATTTATGGACAAACACCTGCGTTCTTGGGCATTCACGAATTCACCGCCCTAGTTACGTAATGTACTATAATCAAATTTATCTTCTAGTACATTATACTCGTATAGGCTAGAATAAGAAAGAGATCATGTTTATCTATTGCAGATACATGAGTAGATCTTGAAACGATGGCTGTTCCCTCTGACTTTCTAAGCCATCCGAGTACCTTGAGTATGCGTTCGTGCGCCATTTTTCTGAATATTTAACTCAGAAAAATGGCGCACACGAACGCATACTCAATTACTCATACAGAAATTGTAAGTCAAACGAAAATAGCCGTTTGATAAACATTGCAGAAATAGCAGCTCACCCCATATGTACCTACGTCAGAGTGGAAACACACGGCGATTTGACCTAACATTTATTCCCTGAACAGCTGTCGCGAAACTAAACCTTCGTTCGTTCGTGTATCCTGAGACTCAGGGGCAGATTTACCTATAGTGCAGGATGTGTGTTGCACACGAGCGCAGCGGTGCTAGGGGGCGCCGAGTGCCACACTGCGCTAGCTAGAGGGCGTTAGGGTAATGATTGCAAATGGGCGGTACATGGTCTAGAGACGCCTCTGCTGAGTGCTGAGACTCCTGTCCGCGAAAGGCATAAGGGCCACATCCATCGCGCTCGAGACCCACCAGGGTGATATATTTTTTCATATGGTTTGACCTTTGTGTCAATAACAAACTAATAGATTATTCCTTTACCACATATGAAAATCATGATACTAAAACATCAAGATTAAAATAAAATGTTTGTACCAACAAGTTGAATCGGAGATATTACACATTCTCCATGGAAGTAAATCGAATGATACCTATAATAATCTTGTCGCTTATAAAGTTTAATCATTATTTTCCTTCATCATAAAAGATAGAAACTCATTAGGTCAGGTTTTTTTTATTAGCCTATATTGTGTCCCACTGCTGGGCAAAAGCCTCCCCTTTTTTCCGCCACTCGTCTCGGTCCTATGCTAGTGTTCGCCAATCTGTACAAAACGCATCAAGGTCGTCCCACTATCTCCTTTTCGGTCAGGTTTACTTTATAATAATCCTGTACATTTCATAGTTTCTAAAAACGGCTTTTTGTCGAAATAAAAATTCGGACAAACGATATAATTGGGACGTAAAATTGTGTGACTGCGACTGGTATCGATTTTAACGCAACGTTAGCATTCGTTATATCGTACCGTGTGCATCGTGTATTGGAATATTATACCAACATGCATAAATACCGAAATATTCATGCTCCGCTTACGATCGTCGTGAAAGGACCTTTCATATGCGCACACCCGTGAACCATGAAATCTTTGCAGGGCAAGCCACGGCCGAATAGGCTTGAGCATCTGATAACTATGTTGTTGCGTTGGTTTTCACGGGTGAAAGGAGGTATGTTATTCCACCACTATTTGAGCTGTAGGTATGTGGTGTTGTGTTCTTGTGGGGATGTGGTCCGTTTCACGAAGGTACAAAAGTTTAAATTTAGCTACATTGGTCAAATAGTTAGTCGTTATTAAGTCAAGCACCTCAATTCTGTTAATGTTCCTGTGGGGATGTAGTCTATTTCACGAAGTTACAAAAGTTTAAATTTGCCAACATTGGTCAAATAGTCAGTCGCGAGGATGTATGTAAATATTGTAAATACTTTATTCTACACAACACACAGGTAAAAATACAGACAAAGTATGGTAAAATGGGTAAAAAGGCGAACTTATCCCTGTAAGGGATCCAGTCAACCTTTGAGCAAATGAGTTGAGATCAGGGACAAAAAGATAGACACCCTAACACTTGTACACAGACTTAATCCTCGTATTATCATTATCAAACATACGCGGACGAAGTCCCAAGTACTTAATGCTTTGTGCATTTCAACGACCTTTTAATATCATATTCGCGGCACTAAACTATCTCTGTTGCTGAGTGCAGGCTTAAATGAGAGTAGATAGGCAATGCATTAAATTCACGTCATGCTTTGAACGACCTTGACAGATAACGTTAAGTACAGACATTGAAATATAAGAGGATTCATAACATCTTGGGGAATAATGAAACTAATATTTAAAATAGTTTTGAATAAGTAAGGTGTAGAATGTTTCTCCGTTCATATCGTAACGTTTACCCTCCCCCGCCAACGCACTAGAGATTATACCCCCAATTTGAATAACTGGTGAGACCTGTGAGACCACTATCTCTTCAGCCCTCATCCACTTTAAATATCAACTCCGTTACCCCTAAAGAATAGTTGGTTTACCCCTACGATCTACTCAGTAGATACTAGATGCTATATTACACTTGTATGCCATTATGTGCCATTAATTAGTTCCGGCAGACGCACTAATAAAGTGATCGATAAAGCATGTCTGGCATAAATTGTAAGTAAATATCGATAAGTATACCTGCTGCTGAATATCGCTGCAGCTATCAGTGCGTGACAGTGATGTCATGTGTAATAGTCTAATAGTAAAGCAATACAATAACACAGAAGTTAGAGCAACAGTCCGCGTGACTCCTAATCCTCCTCTTTGCTGCTGCACGATGATTCACATAAAGGAATAGTCAAATTGGTTTACTTCCGGGGCCGGTTTATTGACTCGAAAATACGACACATGTATGGAGCGTGCGGTTGATTTGAATTAAGAGGCCTTACGCCCACATAAGCGGAAGCGGAAGCGTATTTTGCAAAATGCTACCTTTCTCATTCAAGATTTTACGACGTAACTATTAGTATTTATTAAAAAACTGATAACATAATTAAATAATCATTTCTTAAACTACTTAGAACGGGTTTCGACATATGAGGTGTCGTTGGATTCCTCGTAATCGTGGGAGTGACATAGCCCATAAAATTTAAAAGAAGCAGTTGGGTTTTTTGAAAAATCTTTTGAATGCACTTGTTAATGTATAATTAATGTAATTATGGATTGTAATTTGTATTAACCTGTAGTTTGTAAGTCTTTTTATTGTAATTAAGTACAAAATTTTACATGGATTCAGAGTCTTGGCTGAATTATATAAACAAAAAAAGTCCTATAGCGAATGCCGAAAAGGGATGGAGGTAAATTAACTAACTCTAGCTGAATAGAGAAGGGTCAGAAAACTAATACATCCTCAATATCTCATGTCCAATATGCATTAGTCGGAAAAAAACCGGTTATTCACAGATCTTGCTTCCAACTAAATACATATATTCATCTGCCAAACCACAGAATGGGTTGTTGGCAGTCGAGGCTCCTTTACGTTTGTGTAAGTTAGGTACCTACGTTGTTGACATATTATGTAACTTAAACTTATCTTGAATTTCTCTACTTAACCCTCTATCGCATACGCACCCGAATTTATATGGAAGTTATATAAGCAAGTGTGTAA
Source organism: Epinotia demarniana (assembly GCA_945867215.1). Classification (NCBI taxonomy): domain Eukaryota; kingdom Metazoa; phylum Arthropoda; class Insecta; order Lepidoptera; family Tortricidae; genus Epinotia; species Epinotia demarniana. Next base: position 9,740,084 of record OX244281.1, read on the forward strand.
GTCGTACTATATCCGTGAAGTCAATAGTAGGTATGTATAACGACTGAAGATACAGTCGTTCGATTTGAAACTCTCTTTATAGAATACTCAGTCGTATTTCGTTTAATCTGTTTTGCAGGAACTTTGTACGTCGCTTTGACGTCAGTAGTGAGGAAGACAGGCTTGCACATGGTATAGAAATAGAAGCATTGAAGCTTGAAGATACAACGTTATGTACGTATAAGGTATATAGGTACCCATTGCCTACGTTCCGACCTACGTAAATAGATATTGTACTTTGTAATTTACACGTTACACCGAACAAAAACATGCTTGTTAAGGAATCCGAATATCTCAGAGAGAATTAACACATTCACTGCTAAGGATCGTTACGCGCTACGCTCGTAGCCGCATCGTGGTTTTCCTCGGATGTAGCGGAAAGTGACTACGGCGTAGGCGCCCGCTAGGCGGGTTCCAGGCATTGGAAGTCTTAAAGATGCAATACATTTTAACACATAGACGTTGTTTTACGAAGTGACGTCACTTTTTCCCATTTCTCTATTAACTTTATATTATAAGAGCGTTTGTAGGGTTCCTTAGTCAACAAGGAACCCTTATAGTTTCGCCATGTCCGTGCGTCTGTCCGTCTATAACCGTGTGTAACCCTTACTACTAGAAAACTGTAATTCGGCATGGGTAAATCAATCCGCCGATAAAACAGTAGAATAAAATCTTGTTTTTTACGGTACCTCCCCTACACCTAAATTTGGGATGTAATATTTTTTCTCGCTAAAGAGAAGGTATCGTTGGATATAGCTTGTTCAAAAATATTATGAGTTTCTTACAACTATTTTTCATTTTAGTAGTGATTCGTTTGCGAGATATCGGGCTTTGATTTCGTGGCAGTATTTAGTACATATAATTAATTTAAAAAAAAAACTAACACGGGTAAGTAGGCATTACTAGTTACCGAGTAATAGTCGACCAACTTGAAAGGCCACCTTTCGTACAAATTCGGCCGACGCAACCGCACCATTTACTTGGCACGTGTCGATGTAAGACAGGCAACTACGGAAGTGTAGGGACACTCACTGCGCTGCGACACGCACTTGGCCGGGTTTTGATGTTTCATAAAACGTTGCGTATTTGTCTATCAACATTCCTATTGTTATTTCACAAGAAAAAACAACATCTAATGACATCCAAATGTCACCGTATAGACGGTGTACTCTGACCTTATCGGTCAACGACACCCATAACGTCAGAGACCCGTTTAGGAGTTCCTAATTATCATACAAACTGATTTTGAAAGCGAAATAAGGAAGAAGGAAAACAATGCTAGTTGCATCACCATAGAGTCTACTGATTGATCATTTTCAATAGTTTTGGGCTGATATACCATCAACAAAAATAAATTCTATTTACTTACATTAAGTACCATAAAGAAAACTTACGAAAAGTTACGATTATAATGCGGTTTTTTCTGTCCGAAAGCTGACTTGATGGAGATGGTGCTTAGCTATGTTACAACAACTTGAGATATTGAATTTTGAAATGAAAATGTCAGGGGTTGGGTCAACATTTCTGGAAGTTGTGAATTATTGCAATTTTGAACATTTTTACACCTTTGATTACATCACATCAATCCGACGAATTGAGAACCTCCTCCTCTTTTGAAGTCGGTTAAAAAGGAAATAAGTACCACCAATTGATCTTAAACGTCACAACAGGAATCATCGCAGTACAAACACATGGAACACAATCCAACAATGAGTCACGTGTCGAATAGGTTTCAGAAGATAAGTAGTAATTATAAATAGGAGGTTTCAAGGCAGCTGGTTATATACCTACCTAGTTAGCTCTATTACGAACGTAATAGACAAGGAAGGTATGTTCGTGCTCTGCTTTTATAGATATTGTATTTTGTTGTTGTCAAATCTAAGTGCTAAGTGAAATGTAATTATAGGTACAGTTTGAGCCGTTTTTTGGCTATAGCTGTTAAGGTGCAAATTTTGTGTGTAATAAATTAATAAATATATAATAAATAGGTACGGTACAGTCACAAGAATTAAGATCTGCTACAACAAGGCGCGCATAAATATCTGACACGAAACGAATCTATTTCTAGCGCGTTAAGACGTGTCAGATATTTACGGCTTTGTCATGACAGATAGTCCAAGCATTTTATTTTCATTAGTATGGAAAAAAATCATAACAGCAGCTTTTTGTGCGTAACTGGTTTATTATCATTTTAGTAATTACGTATACTCAAAATCCACCAAAATATTAGTCATCAAAAAAATCGATGTTTAACCAATTCATTAAAAAAGAGGAAAAATATTAATAGATATTTTAATTTTTGTTTTGGTTAATTTACAGGAGCTCTTCAAGAATAATAAATAAATCAACAAAAAACAAAATGGATGTGTCATTTATTTTTATAAATTTACTTCCCGATGGAAATTTTGATGGATTCTTGGATAAGGCATCTTAGAATAACATTTGAAAATGAAACAAACAAAAAAAACGCTGTTATAAATTAATTTTTGAAAAAAAACGTAATTTTCCTGGGGTAAGATGTTAATGTAGGTGACCGTACAGTTAGTTTTTGTATACCACGACGGTGGCAAACAAGCATATACGGCCTTTCGTAAAAACCGTAAACTATGGCAGTATGCGACTCCAGAGTCACCAGCGCGTTGCTGATGATTTGAGGCTTAGTTGGGTTCAGTTTTTTAACTATTTGTGCTTGTTTCTCAAATATTATTTAAAAGGATCTCACGAAGTTTAGTGCAGTATTTGGCAGAATCCCTAGCCCACACTCATAGAAAACACGTAGTACAATCGCGTATAACACTCTACTTAATTGATAATCTTTTTTCAACTAACGAGGTTTTTCTTTGCTTAAATTTCCGAAGTGATTATTTTGAAAAAGTGAATCAACAAAAAAGAATCTACCTATAATTATTGGACCTGCTTACAAAATTTCATGAGAACAGCCAGCCGTCATAGGACACCCAGACATACGAAATAATGTTGGCCTAAGCTGAATCGGAGCACTTCGTTCGCTCCGCTCGCTTGTTGAAATATCTTAACTTGTGTTGATTACTTGGAATGGCCACCTTCTGTGTCCATAATCAGATTCAATATTGTTTTGCGTTGTCATTTACACAAGTGTGGCTATCAGCTTAATCGGATACCGGCTGACTGAAAATGGTTTGCAAATTTTGAAGGGCGACTCACTTCACAACATAATGTATGTACCTTTAATCCTTTTCAACACAATTGCTCGTAACGTACCTCTTATTGTGTCGCTTTTAGGCTCATAATCCTGGATATTAAAAACGCGTGTTTTATAACTTTACAACACTTGTGTGTTATGGTTATATCCCGATTAAGTCACGTTGGCACCTTGCAGCAAGATATATGCATGAACACGGTGCATTCTTAAATTAACCAGGTTGTACAGAATGTACAGCTTTTTTTTTAATTTTCGGCAAATGGATTCTTACTCGACTAAACAAATTAAATCCTTTTTGTTAATTAATTGACTATTTCTTTTTGTATATGATATGGAAACGTTTAATTTAGTAAAACTATTCACTTTTCATAACATTCTACATGAATTAAATACAGATAACATATTAAAATGAAAATATAATTTTATTTTGTATTGGCTGTTTAGAGATTTCTGTGCCCACACTGCGCAAACTTCACGAAAAAAAAACTGTTGGGTGCCAATATAGGTTATATTTTGATAGGTTATTTATTTCACAAATATTTGTAAAATTTGTATAAACGTGTTTGGTTATTATCAAAAATGTTGACTCGTGGTGACTAGAAAAGTGATAAATAGAATGGACGCCTCTGGAAATTCTTGGCGATGTGCAATTGTGAGTAAAAATCTGTTGTCATCGTAATGATTTGCTTAATGTAAAGTAAATAATTTGGCAGGCCTATAACATTTTCATCTTATGAAAATGATTTTTTCCTCGCAAAATGTGTTGAAAAACGTCGTATGATACGCGTGAGCTTTGATAATTACATCCTCGGCTTCCTTATCACGCTCACCTGCGGTTCGCGTGAACAATTTCGCCTCTGATGTAATTATCAACCTACCTCACTTGTATCACAATGTACTATTATCCTATGAATCCTATCCAATACTATTAAACGAACAATTTTTGTACATATGTATATTTGCAATCACCAAAACGGCTCTAACGATTTCAATGAAATTAGGAGCATAACGGTTTACGGGGGCGAGAAATCGATAGCTGGGTCTCATGCATGTCTGGGAAAAATTGATTTTTCCGTATTTTCACTGTTTTCACCCGAGCAGAGCTCGGTCGCCCAGGGACTATGTACTGACAGTTAAACAAAAGCTTGTAAAAGTAGTACTTACGATTGCCATTGATAAAACTGCCGCAATAAAATCAGAAACGTGTCCTCTCAATGCAAACATGGCACATAATGCCAACCAGATTGATTGAATCCTATATGTACTATATGTAGCATAAGGTAGTCCTCATAGTAGCATCTATTGTAAAGTCCAGTCGACAACAGCCAAAATAAATAACTTACATTACCCATGAACAAAACTCAAGAAAATCCCAAAAAAAACATAAATTTATCACCCTTGAACGTTTTGCTAGAAAGAGGTTTTTCAATTTACTAAGATCAAAAAGTTAACGCCCGCCGAACTACGCTTAGATTTACTATAGCGACGCGTGCGAGTGACTACATCAAATTGTTTTACTGGTAACAATACAACAACGAAATGTATTGTTAATCCAAACGAAAGAAAGCAGAAAAATATGCCTAGTGACGAAAAACCCATTCAGATATCATATCTCAAAGAATTACGAAGCTACCGCTTTAATATTGCTTGTTAGAGACAGAAAACACTCGCAGATCGTCATCATACATGACAATCGTATCATATCATATGAACGTGCGTTTTGTGGGAAAGGGACAATATATACCCCCTCTTAAATCTTTGGACACTTATAATATTCTTCTAATAATAAGTTCCTCTAACAGTTTTATTAGGCAGGCGTCCGATGTTTCACCCAATAGCCCAGCCACTAGTCCATCATTTCAACCCAACAACCCGTTTTATTTAGATTCCATCAACCATCAATAGTCCCTATACACCCCAGCGGGTGCTGTCTCTGTGTGCGTCCCATGACACGGGCAGGGACAGCATCCGCTCGGTGTACTCCTTGCATTTCATTAAATTGTCAAAAGGGCCTCTACGTGTTGGCTCAGTTGGTACTTTGTAGGTACCTAGCTCCACGCACGCCTCCCAAAGGTCCGGGACTTCGTTGTCCCGTGAACGGAAAAGTTCCTCTAATAATAATAATATCTCCTAATAATCTTTTTTCGGGAAAAATCAACATTATTGGTTATTTTCTTTGGTGTACCGTCAGCATTAAGAGTAACTAACTAACTAACAATCAAGGACGTCAAAAGTTCTTATTTCCCGGGACTCAAACTATCTCTACCAAATACCAAATCGATTCAGCGGTTGAAGCATGAAAAGATAAGAGACAGACAGACACACTTTCGCATTTATAATATTTAGTTATTATGGGTTATTTATTTAGTATGGGTATTAGTATAGATTACACTTTCATTGACGCTTGGTACAGGTTGGGCAAGTTGTTTTGAAATGACAGTAGTTATTGTCAATTTTAGATAAGAAACTGTAAGGGCGCGGTCTGTGCGCCAGCGGGTAGCGGGACGACCGCAGCTTAATCGCAACGTTTTTTAACGTCAGTGTGTCGCCAACTTTATCGTACACGAGTCGCCGTCTGAATGCGCAGTAACTCTCTATAATAGTCTCTAGCACCTTTTGTATACTGTACGATCCCAATCAAACGTACAATCGCCGTTGCTACTGGTCCTTGACTTGGAAAACGTAGTACCCGTGGAACGGCGTTTTCGTATTTATTTCACCAATTAAATTTATTTGTTGATAAAAACAATACTGTTAATCTTTCAGGATAGACATCCATACTATAATACTAATCACGCTTAAACCGCTGAACCGATTTAGATGAAATTTGGTATACTTAGATAGTTTGAGTTCCAGGAAACGACATAGGATAGTTTTTATCTCGGATATCATTCTTTAAGGGAGTAAAAGTTTGTATGGAGATACGCTATAAACGAGTTCCACGTGGATGGAGTCGGGGGCAATAGCTAGATTAGTTATATTTTTATTTGATTAGCTAGTAGCCTATATTTTATCCAGCGGTGCCGCCTGTAATTCGCGGAGCCATGTGCGCAGCTGCCCGATTAGTCGTTAGTATATCTATAGCTGAGTATATTTACTGCGACATAATCCTTTCAGTGGTTGTATTTCATAATTGCTTGCATAAAACCGCTATTAATAGATTAGAGGCCACGTTATCATTGTAATCGATAAATGGTTAAGTCAGGTCAAATGAGAGTCGCGAATACTTCGTATTGAACAAGTCAACATTACAAAGGTACCATCACATTAATAACGAAACAAAAACCTGCATATATAAGCAGGTTTTTTTTCGAAGTTCAGGGACCTTGACCCAGAAAGATACAGAGATATTTTAGAAGCGTTCGAGATGTGATGTTGAAGGCGAATGGAGAAAATTTTGGTTACTCTTAACCAATGAAGAGGTGCTGAATAGAGAGACAAACCAGGCAGTTAATGAGAAACTTAGAAAATAGAAGAGGGAAGATGATAAGGCACCTCATACGACATAACTAGTTCATCTACACTAATATTATAAAGAGGAAAGATTTGATTGTTTGTTCGTTTGAATTGAATAGGCTCCGAAACTACTGGACCGATTTGAAAAAATCTTTTACCATAAGAAGCCGACATTATCCCAGGTGAACAAGGCTATTTTTTACCGCGGGAAAATGCTTCATTCCTACGGGAAAACGGGTAATCCGTGCGAAGCCGGGCCGGGCAGCCAGTTCAAAAATAAAGGCGCGCATCGTGCTGCCAGCCAACTGTAGGTACTTTTTAAATTGATTAACTAGAAGCAGATGTTTCTTGTTTTACGAGCTCAATGCCCCGATTGATGTCCTGGGAACGATTCATCTTAATATTGATTGACGATGTTCTCGCTCACACTCACTCGTAAACAGATGCGTGTGAGAGGGACGCAAGTTTAGTAAGATGTGTTTGGCACGTACGAAATTGCAGTCTTGTTTCGCTTCTATTGCATTTCGGTAAGAGGGTGCCTATAATTATAGCAACACGCTAAAGCGCTTATTTTTATTGGTCTTGGCAATAACGGCTGTTTTATTTTCATTTGGTTTCAGTGGAGTGCTTGAGTATTAGGGCGAATATCCATGAGATGTGAAGCTGTGTTTTCATAATATAGCTAGTTGTCTATAGGTAATGATAGACTAGGTAGAGCGAATGCTATATGAATATATGTAACAAAACATCGAATATTCGCCGTTTTTAGGGTTCCGTAACTTCCGTACCCAAAGGGTAAAAACGGGACCCTATTACTAACGCTCTGCTGTCCGTCCGACCGTCCGTCCATCCGTCTATCACCAGACTGTATCTCACGAACCGTGATAGTTAGACAGTTTACATTTTCACAGATGATGTGTTTCTGTTGCCGCTATGACAACATAATACTAAAAATTAGAATAAAATAAACATTTAAGGGGGCTCCCATACAACAAACGTGATCAGTTTGCCGTTTTTATAGATAACTAGCTGCTGCCCGCGACTCCGTCCGCGTGGAACTTTGTTATATCGTAGCTCCATACAAACTTTCACCCTTAGGGGATGATTTCCGGGATTAAAAGTACCATATGTCCATTCCCGGGACTCAAAGTATCTCTATACCAAATTTCATAGCAAATCAGTTCAGCGGTTTAAGCGTGAAGAGGTAACAGACAGACAGACAGACAGACAGACAGACAGACAGACACACTTTCGCATTTATAATATTAGTATGGATGGATTTCAACTTTATTGCACAATTAAAATAAGCACAAAGGGCGGACCCAATGCCACAAGGTATCTTCAACCATTCAACCCTAGGGCAAAACAGAAACTTGCTAAGTGCTGCTCGTAATGTAACATTCGCTATAATTGGATTTTTTTTTACAGTCGATATTTGACAGCTGTCATCACATATGATGACATAAATTGTACTGGGTTGACAGCTGGCAAATATTGGATGTACGGATTTTAAGGGCATTTTCACTATACAGTGTGTTACCGGCACGCGGACATTTATTAAAACTGATAATAATATGTTCCATTAGCAATTTTTTGCATGTATGTATGTATGTATGTAAGCACTTTATTGTACACAATAACAGGTTAAGGAATATACATGTCACACAATAGATCAAAGTACAAAGGCGAACTTATCCCTATAAGGGATCTCTTCCAGCTAACCTTTGAGCAATTGAGAGGAAGGTAGGTAGAACGAGATAGGCAAACTTATACCGTGTACAAAAACAGAGAAAATAAAGCAAATCCTAATTAGTATTAATTCTAGACAAATAAAAACATGCCAATACATATATAAATATACAATATAAAATATAATACACACTAACATATGTTACATATATATCGCAAATATACAATAAAAATCAATATAAATCAATATATGTAAGTAATCATAATTGTATGAATTTACTACATAATATTTTTTCCAAAATTCAAAGCTCAAATATACAATGTGTATATTTAATATTACCTCAAATTGTAACCAGAGGTACGTGTTAGGGCTATTAGGCATAAACCGATATTGCAAGAAAAAATTAAGTTAGTCTTAACTAACCAAAGCGTAATTATTTTTTGAAAATTTATCGAGCGGCAATGTATTGGGTACACTGTGACATGATGACATATGGAAAAATCAGGTGACATGTGACAATTTATTGTGACGTCAAGTCAGTGAGACAAAGTAGTGATCCAGAGCGTGCTGAATTATTTTACATGGAAAAAATTAAGATGGTGTTTAAGAAAAAAAATTGCAATATCGGTTCTTAGCCTTAACACCAACCTCTGGTTACAATTTGAGGTAATATTAAATATACACACTGTATGCAATGTAGTATGAGGAGCTGTACACTTACTTGTCAATTTACTTTGCTGGACATTGCTGACAATTTAAATTTTGTTCGAAAATGTATGAAGTCAGATTACCCTTTACCGTTACCGTTAATTTACCCTTCTTAAAAAAAACCCTTACCGGTAAATGCTCATTAGGTATGTACACGTGAATTCACACGTGTATCAACACCTTAATAGCTGTCAAGCTTGCGTTGTCTACATTTACACTAATATTATAAAGAGGAAAGATTTGATAGTTTGTTTGTTTGTTTGTGTGTTTGTATTGAATAGGCTCCGAAAGTACTGGACCGATTTGAAAAATTATTTTACCATTAAAAGCCGACATTATCCCTAAAAGAACATAGGCTACGTTTTACCGCGGGAAAATGCTTCATTCCTACGGCAAAACGGGTAATGTCAAATATAAGTAAACACAGCTTCGCATCGCACATCTGTCGTGGATATTCACATTTATATCGTGCTGATCATCTTCAGAGAACAAAGCCTGTTTTATATTAAACTAAATTGAAGTACTAGAATTTTTACGAGCAAAATGCAATGCCTGTTTTACGTTCTGTAAGTCGTAAAAGAATGAACTGCTGATGCCTTCTAGGTGTGAGATAAATACTGAGATACCTACTACATACCATCGCCACATACTTAACCAACCTGTGCACTTTATGTACATTGTAATAAGGTTCAATATAAACACGACCGGGTGAACGACTGGTAAACCTAGTGGGTAGAACGCTGCCTACGAAGTAAGTCCTGGGTTCGAATCCCGGTAAGGGCAAATTTGTGTGAGCATGAGATTTAGATTTATTCATGAATATTTGTTTCTGAGTCATGGAAGTTTTCTATGTTTTTAAGTATGTTTATCTATTGTATATATGTATATATCGTCGTCTAGTACCCATAACACAAGCCTTACTGAGCGTACGTAAGTACAATGGGACTAGGTCGATTTGTGTAAGATTTTCCCCTAATATAAAATAAAATAAAATACCGGATGGTCAGTTAACTTTGTTGGCGTTTGTACATAGGTAGGTATGAATGGTATTATTACTATGTTTAAGATATTAGACATTATAAGTATGTAAGTATATAGTTTGCAGTTACATATAATCCACTAATCCATCATTTTTGTATTATAAATATAGTTGTTCGCACGTTAAGCCCGCGTATTGTAAAAAACGCAAGCAAAACCGAGGGATAAAATATAGCTTATTTCCATGCAGAAAGTCAGTCCCAAACAACAATGAAAGTATTTTTAATATCGGTTAAGTGATTTCGGAGTTTACCCCCTCCTACATACAAACTTACAATAGGTACCTCCTATATAGCCACATAGTCAATTTGTGCATCGAAAGGGGCGAATTTCCTGACAGATTAAAAATAGGTATAGTGAAGCCGCTTTTTAAAAAAAAACCGGTCAAGTGCGAGTCTGACTCGCGCACCGAGGGTTCCGTGCAAACTAACAATTAACTCAAGGTAAAGTAAAAGTCCCAATATATTTGTTAAATTACTTATTTTAACCCAACACAATAGAATTCAATTTCAAAAAACGAGCAACTTTTACACCAAGACAATTGAATCGCGATCTTTGTTTGACCTGCTATTGAAAATAAATATACGCGTCCCAATCCCAACCCCATTAATTCTAGAAAATCTTAACAGCGCGAATGGGGTCAGCGCCATCTATCGGCCCCATTTGGTACTAACGTGCAAGGGCAATCGGCTTAGTGTGTATCGGGTTGGTCTTTTAGCGATTATTGTTTATCACGTGAACTGATCTCGATAATTATTGTTTTATTTGATAGAGAGTACTTCTATTTATAGTTTTATAGGAATTTCAAAACAAAAAAAAACTTATAAAGTTGATTAAATTGAAAATCTAACTAGGAAATGATTTTTGAAAATAAAACAAAAAATATGAAGATACGGAAAAAACAAAACTTTTCCCGTAATATATATGTTTATCTTAATCACAAGTAATTATTTCAAATTTTTCGCTTGAATAACTTCGGAGATAAGGGGGGGGGGGGGGGGGAATGGTATTTTTTTATACATTTTCCTTCATAGATCAAAATTTTCCGAGTGTAGAAAAAAAAAGAAAAACTTTTTCAAAAAGTGCAACTCAAGCCCTTTCGAATGATACCCCACATGACCCTATAGATGAATTTTTTTTTTTGCCCCCTCATATTCGTAAGTTTTTATAGAAAAATTAAATGTATATTTAAATTTTTCATTTTCCATGCACGCGGATAACTCTTATTTATAACCATTCCAAGTTTCAAGTTGATAGCTTGAGTAGTTCGTGAGATATTTCACTTTGTGACAGACAGACAGACGGACAGAGTCGCACCATAAGGGTTCCTTTGTTACCATTTTTGGTACGGAACCCTAAAAAGGTAACAGAGAAGAAATGGCCAGCTATAGACCGGTAGCACTTCTCCCTATTTTCTCAAAGGTTATAGAAAAAGTTATAGGTAGTTAGTGGTATCTATGACTACTTTGACAAGAATAACCTGTTTGCTCCAGAGCAGATGGGATTTCGAAAAGGCAAATCTATCAATATGGCTATTTTTAATTTAATGAATGTAGTTTTAAGGAATGTAGATAATAATAAAAAAATAATAATAATAAATAAATATTAGGGGACAATCTTACACAAATCGTCCTAGTCCCAAACTAAGCAAAGCTTGTACTATGGGTACTAGACGACGATAAACATACTTATATAGATAAATAAATACTTAAATACATAGAAAACATCCATGACTCAGGAACAAATATTCGTGCTCATCACACAAATAAATGCCCTTACCGGGATTCGAACCCAGGACCTCTTGCTTCGTAGGCAGGGTCACTACCGACTAGGCTAAAGCGGTCGTCAAAATAATAATATAGAATAATAGTATTTTATGCAACTGTTGTATAAGTAGGGTCTTAAAACGCGAGTGTCGTGAGTTGCGATGCGAGCCTTGGCGAGCATCGCAATTAAAGACGCCACGAGCGTTTTAAGACCAAGTTATACACCGTTGCATACAATATTTTTTCTACGACTATTTTAAATAAATAGCATAATTTGACTTTTCAGGCAGTAAGTTTTCCGTCAGTTCTATTACTACTCACGCAATTTCATCAGCGGTGCAGTTATTTTCTTCTTCGTCCATTTTAAAAGGAACGTACATATTTTTCTTCACTTCACAAACACGAATCAAATCTTAAGTAGTTATTAATAACGAATAGTTATCATATTTGACATATTTCGTCTTTTAATTTTGAACTGGAACTTTGGTGGGAAATTGGAAACATGACACATTGACACCTCTTGTTTATGGTCTGTTTTGTTCTTAATTCAACTTGCCAGTACTGTCATATTAAGAGTCCGTATATAGCCGTTTGCTGAATTCGCTAAACTTTTTGAGGTCATATCTCATTAAATATTCGTTTTCCTAAAGATTTTATTGTGTAATATGAAAGATCATTTCAATTCAAGTTGAATAAGCGGAAAAATTGTTTACATTTAGCCCTCAATTTACCATATTTTGGCTCAGTCCAATCGCTGTTTTCTCAATTTTCGCTCGGAGACGTGTAAAACGACGTGGATTTGAAGAACTATTTGATTTCTAACCAACATGAAACAAATATATCCATATTGGAATGATAGTCTTCTTAGGAATAAGCGGAAAACATTTTATAAGTTACATATTAAATTGTTGAGTAAAACCGTATTTCCATCCAACAACTTTTGAGTAAAAACACACGAAGAATCGCCAGTATTTTTGGCCATTTAGCTCATTATTTCAAAAATATGAAGCCATAACAAGAAACTCTAGTTTAAGCGCTATTCGTACAAACAAAAATATATTTATGTGTAGAAGTAAATTAAAGCATAAAAAATATTTGAAATCACACTAAAGTTCGTAATAAAACACCGTGCACGGCGCTCGATTCGGCAGTACCGGCTTAGCCGTTGTCCGGGTTGGATCTGTACGTCGTGTAATTGTGGCTATTCACGAAGGCTACCCCTCTACTAAAATATTATTTTGATCTCCGGCTAGACATAGTTGTTACCAACGTCGGGGTCAAACTATACTAGTGAGACATTCGTGAGGCTAATCGAGACAACTTACGAATTGTATAGCTCCAATGTCAAATATTTTACGAGTGATCGTGATACTTGATGAATTTTTATAAACTTTTATTTAGTTCACCTATCCGTTGTCTGTAATTAAATCTTGCAAGTTAAATTTGATCCACTTCCCGGTTTCCGATTGAGCTGAAATTTTGCATGCATGTATAAATTGGATGACAATGTAATATTATTATGACATAAAGCTGATCTGATGATGAAGCTGGAAGGTGGTCATAGGAACTCCGTAGTTAAACGACGCAACCCTATCAAGTTTGGGCTCGTTTAATTTGTCTTGACGAGTACTTTGGTATTATATGGTAACCAGGGTCTGATGATGGACCTGGAAGGAAGCCATGGGAACTCCGTAATTAAACGACGCAACCCCATCGAGTTTAGGCTTGATTAATTCGTCTTGACGGGTACTTTGGTCACCAGGGTCTGACGATGGAGCTGGAAGGTGGTCATAGGAACTCCGTAATTAAACGACGCAACCCCATCAAGTTTGGGGTCGTGTAATTCGTCTTGACGAGTACTTTGGTTCTATGGTAACCAGGGTCTGATAATGGAGCTGAAAGGTAGCCATATAACTCCGTAATTAAAAGACGCAGCCCCATCGACTTTGGGCTCGTTTGACATATCTATATGATATGGCGTGAATATGCAACTCCAACAAATACAGGAAAAATTAAAAATCTAAAAAGTTAAAAATTTAATAAAAGGAGAAAAGCTTGTTATAAAACAAGCTTTTATTATTTGTTAATTAGTTATTGTTATTAGTTACATCAGTCCACTTTGTGGGGGGTCCAAGGTCCAACGGCCATCACTTTTTCATTTGTAACATTCACAAGTACTTACAAACCACCGCCATAATATGCAGGGTTGACAAAAATAACAATATGAATAGTGCAAGTATTAATATCGGTCGCGCATTCGCTCCAACGGTGCGCTATACAGCTACAGTAAGCTTGTGTGCGTGCTAGTAGTATTTACACACACACTACGCACTACGCGTCTCAAAATACCGAATCCTGAGCGAGCGCTTTTTTTAATAGCACTCTTAAAGGCTATAGATAAAATCGGCTTTTTTCACAAAAAAAATTAAGCTATTTCTGCTTCTTCTTCTGCAGCTTGGATAGTAATTTGTACAATATCATTCCACCACTTGTATAGAACTCGCGCTTTTAAAGTGTATTATCGTTTTGCATCTTGTAAGTCATTTATGACCTACGTATAGTGATAATATTTGCTGAAGTTGTTTCATCTTTCACTTTAGTTGTGGACGTACGGTGCAACATGTTTTATCTCCATATCTTTTTATCGCCCATCTTTTCCTTGGTCAGATTCTTACTATTCATGTCGCTAATGTAGTATACTATAAAACAATATTCATAAATTGATTGGTTTTATTATTTTAGATTCAAGTATGGCGCCTAGGAAGACAAACCGTTCATTTGGTAAAGTAAAGAGAGAGAAAATATTTAGTTGTCCTAAAGATTTAAACCAGAATATAACGAAATCAGCACAACGCTGGAATCTGGAAAGGTTAACGAATTATTAATATTTATCAAGTGATTAAGCTCATACGTTAGGTCAATCAACTGTAATCAAAAATAAACTGTACCTACATTTCTAAATTACCTAGTATTTTATTTCAACACATACACTAATGTTATACTATAATTCAGGTAAAAACTATTCACCTAGAATTGAATAACCTGGAAACTGAAAACTCTAACAGTAGTTAATTATCGACCTAGTGAGCGGAAGCGAATAAGGTCGCCGTTTCAGCTTGGACAAAAATGCTTTCGTATGTCTGTCCGGATTTCCGGCTGTTCTCCTCTAGAGGTCGCATTTCTCAACCGACGTGAAAGGGCTTCGTTCAAAATTGTCTAGCTATCGCGGTTCTTGAGATACAGCCTGGTGACAGACACACGGACAGCGAACGGGTCCCGGTTTTTACCCATTGGGTACGGAACCCTAAAAAAAGGCACCAGTTGGCCATACGTTTCCAGCTTGCCAAAGTTACTAAGTTTTAAGATGAATAAAGATAAATAAATATTGGGGACAATCTTACTCAAATCGACCTAGTCCCAAACTAAGGGAAGCTTGTACTGTGGGTACTAAACGACGATATACATACTTATATAGATAGGTAAATAAATACTTAAATACATAGAAAACCAATATCCATGACTCAGGAAGAAGTAAATGCCCATACCGGGATTCGAACAGAGCCTCCAGCTTCGTAGGCAGGGTCACTACCAACTAGGCTAAAGCAGTCGTCAAACAAGTAAGTACTTGAATGAATTTTGAATTTCTAGTAATTACATAAATACATTATAATTAACGATACAGTTCTAAGTAGGTTCCCTCTGTTTTGGCATATTTTTGAAGTGAAAACTTCTTTAGCGGCGCTGAGCACTTTTTGGGATGGGGAAAAATTGATAAACTCGTGACAGTCGTGACAGATTTTTGTGATGTCACGTGACCGTAGAATTGGGAGAGATTCAGGACGAGGCATGGGGGCGGGGGGGAAAACGGGGGATTGACTAGGGGCACATAGTTCTAGTTTGTACTTTATTGTTAACAGTATAAGGTCGTAACACATTTTCCGTAAATGCAAATTCCATTTTGTTTAAAAAAGCAAACTCTTATATTTTTTGTTAGCCGATTCGACTTCATTCAAAACTGAACACTATTCGTAAGAGTATAAAGTCCTTAAACACTTTTTGCAATTGCATTGTCTGCAAATAAATATGTAATTTTGTCCACGCGTCCTTTACCGTTTTGCCATTGAATAAATTCGAATAGTTCGAATTTGGACGTTATTCCTAAAGAGATAGGGCTTTGAAAAATATTTAGCAATGGCAAAACAAATTGGTATTTTATTTCATCGTCTCCTTCATCAATTTTGCTGAGTTAAGTTGAACTATAGCGTACTACTAATAAGGCTGTTATTAGATATATTGGCACGCAGGGGGAGGGAGGGGGGAGGAAGGGTTTTTTTTTGCAAAATTAAAATTATTCATGTTTTCACTTCTGCCGGCACTCCCGGAGTGCAACCCGGTCTTTTTTTAGTAGGAATTCAATTTCGCATAATCTATGTAGCCATAATTGACTTTTCGCATAATAAACTGTTTTGGCAGAATTGAGATTCGCATAGTTCGATTACGCTGAAGTTCAATAGCCCGAATATTATTTGTGCATAATTTTGATACTCCGTATCATGTTCACACAGAAAATACATGAGTTTTTTTTTTGTTGATTGCCTGATATTTTATTTCAACACAACACGTATAACAAATATACAACACATGTACAACACACGTATATGTATTTATATATACAACATTTATATATTTATATGAATATAAATATTAAGTAACGAAAAACTCAGATAAAACGGTTAAAGTATCAAAACTTTTCTACGCCGACCTAGCACTCGCTCGACCCCCACCACGACACCTGCGCTGGCGCGCTCGGGAGACGGGTAATATACCTACAATCGAACTTTTGCCGGGCCGCCACGGACTCTTAAGACCAAGGTTTTTCTTAAGTTGGCAGCAATGCCTTTAGTACAATAATTTATTTGAAGTAAATACATTCAGTGGTTTGTTAAGTTGGTAGTACCTAATGTATTTTATGTTTCGGCATGGCCCTCTAGATTAGTCGCGTCGCGGCCTACTCCATCGTGTCTAGTAGGCCGTGGCACAATGTAGCACTACCCAGGTTTAGAAGCGTATGGCTGCTAAGCGTATCGTTTTGGCGACAAAACAGCACGGTTGTGCCGTACTGTTATGGGGAATAGAGTATAGACTTTTCTGCAGACTTGTTTTGTATGTCTTTATATTAGTATTCGGGACTATGTAAATGACAGATAAAAGTACAGGAGTAGAAAAATAATTATAATAGAGTCCCAGTTTCAGTCCTGTATATGGATATGTCTAAAGCGTTCGATTTTGTTGATCATCGCATGCTTTTGGATAAACTATACACATACGGTGTTAGAGGTAACATACATAACTTAATCAAATCGTACTTAAGTAACCGTAAGCAATTGACTCAAATAAATAGAATATGTATTAAAACGAAAACTGAAGTAACCTATTCATCGAAAATTAGACAAATTAACTATGGCGTACCACAAGGAAGTGTTTTAGGTCCTTTATTGTTTATCATCTATATAAATGACCTACCACAAGCCATACAATACCCGATAGTCCTCTTTGCAGATGATAGCACCATACTTTTTGCGTCTAAAGATACAGAATCGTACGAGAATGACATTAATGCGACATTAGAAATTGTAATTGACTGGCTTACTAATAATAATTTAAGAATAAATTTAGAGAAGACTAAAATCATGTCATTTAAACAAAGATCAAATAATGCACGTAATTTAAACATATCCTACAAAGGACAGCAAATTGACGAAACTGATGTGACCAAATTTTTAGGATTAAGTGTATATAATAAGTTGACATGGCGAAATCAAATTGACATTATATGTAAAAAATTGAATCAATTTTCGTATGTATTATATAATTTAAGAAAAATTGTTAATGAATCAGTAGTTTTAACAGCCTATCAAGCTTATGTAACTTCGACACTGAGGTACGGCATTCTCTTTTGGGCAAATTCTGTTGATAGAGAAATAGCTTTCAAAGCACAGAAGAGATGTATTCGCTCATTATGTGGCATTCAAAAATTAGACAGCTGTAAGCCCTATTTTCAAAGATTGCGAATATTAACTCTTCCCTGTCTCTATGTATTTGAGGTTGCAATGTTTGCTAGATTGAATCTTAATTTATTTCAAACTTTTAAGAGTACACGCCTTAAGTATAAAATTAATGGAACATTTTCAAAAACTGCTCTATATCGGAAAAGCATACTTGGAATGGCTCCTAGAATTTACAATAAGGTACCGAAAGACATTATAGAAGTAGAAAATGCGGTGGTCTTTAACGAAAATTGTTTGATCATCTTGTGAAAAAGCGTACTACACAACAAATGAGTATTTTTTAGACTGTAATTAATGGAATAGAACCATGTTCGTCCATTAATTACTGCTAAAATTTGTATGCCTAACGGCCCAGCATAGTGGTTCCAAAAACTATTATTTAAGCTCCTTATGTACTAAGTTACTAACCTATGTAGTACAAATAAATCATTTCATTCATTAATTCATTCATTCATATAATCTCACAGGCTTTTCATATAAAAGACGAATGCTTTAGTCCTATATAAACATGTCATGTTAGCTAGGCTGATACGTGTAAAACCTTTAAAAAGATACCTAGGTATAGATAGTTACACATTCTGTTAACTTTAATACGTTTGTGAGTTCGATTCCGCTTCCTTTACAGACGAGATTGCACTGGAAAGTTGCAAAGATTGCAAAGAAAAAAGAAAACCTGCCAAGTGGAATCTAACGAGAAATTGAACCGAATGCAATAAGTGAACTTCCTTTAAACCGACTTATATTAAGCTGGGGCACGGGGAGTTGTGAGAGGAAATACTTCGCAGATAACTACACGAATGGTTTTCATTTATAACGGTTTTATAAGTAGGTAATTAATGCTAATTTAAATTGATATTAAACTACTGTATTTACATACTATATAGTTACACGTCGTGACATTATTTAATAACCTAACAGACATACATAAATAGATAGATTCACAGCTTTATTCCCAAAAGGGGTGGGTAGAGCACTACATGAAAGTTATGTTACAGTGCCACTTTTCGACCTCATATACAAACGTAATGAATTTAGATATATGTTTTTATAACCCATTCGAGGCCCAGTAGCAACGCTACGTGTATCAGCATTTTTCCGCATTGGAGCGGAAATCGCTCGTAGAGGCATGGCTCGTATGTGGGTCATTGACCTTTAAGTTAAGTGTTAATTTTAATCCTAATTAGGTGCAGCGGCACTGAGAACGGATTAACAATATATGTATATATCCCCTTAAATAACCAATGCAAATCGCTTTGAAAATTTAACTTTCAAAGGTAAACACCGGTTAGTTCATATTAAACTACATCATTTTCCATAAATTGCTGAACGCAAAATTCACTGAAGTACACCTTTAACTAAATAATTCGCTCTTGAAGATTAACCCGGCGGAAACGGAGGTCGAAGATTGTCTTGAATTTGTTATGGGTTAGAGTCACTCCTAAAATAGAAGCCTGCCCTGTGCTTACTTAGTGTAGGTTGGTAAACGATTGCGTCATGGGTAGATGGGACGGTACGTTTGGGAGAAATCGATCGCAATAAAAGCATTGTATTATTTGTATTTTTTTCTACTCCTGTACCGTTATCTGTCATTTATATAGGCTTTAGCTCAAATACAATGACACCGGTAATAAGTCGTCGAAAAACTCTATGCTCTATAAACCCATAAGGCCCATAAACGCACTCTTTAGTGTACTTTTTTGGTTCATACATTTTTCATAAAAGCACTGTTTACCGGGTCAATTTTCAAACGAGCTGTTTTTGCTATCCCACGGCCATAATTTCAAGTCAGATTAACATGGAGTATTGATTCATATATATTTGTATTCCGTGTGTTATAAAGTATTCAAAATATATATAACAATACCTTAAATATTCATTGATTCTGAAAAAAAATGTATTTGGAATCGTAAAACAGCGAAATCTACCGCTTTTTTGCGTGTCCCACTTGCGGTTTTGCTCAAACAAAAATTCATAACTATGGACTACGGCAACGTATATATAAACAACTTGTACTGTTATAAAGAAGATTTATTAGCGTATTCATTAATATATCTTGCAAATTTAATGCGTGAATAATTAAAACCTGTGAAGTATTTTTGTAGTTGTCCCACGCGCGACCCATTTATTAGGACTCAAGCTCAAAACCCTGTAATCTGTTTTTTTATTATCCCACCGTTACATTTACTTTACGATACGATAGACAGGTTAGTTGGACTTAAACCAGCAACGGGAGTGGACGCAGAGCCGGTATTTTGAAGGAGGAAACAGGTTTTCTTGATACGATGTATTTTGGTACGGCTATCACGACATTTGTATGGGCGTTAATTTATTTATATACGATTGAAATAAAAATGTGTCTTTCATAACAAAGGTTAGCAATATGGGGTAAGAGTTTCGTGTTTAACTAATTAGTGAATTCAATTAATAGTGTACGAAGGATCGCCAAAAAACATTCATGTTGACATTTGTATGGCGACATTTGTACGGCTTTTTTGGCCATACAAATGTCGATCGTGGCATACACATATCGATTCAAAACAAAATCTAAGTGATTTTTAATATTTTGGAATATAATCACAGAATAAGTAATAGTACAATATAACGACCATCATAAACCATAAACCGGAGATACTATATCGAAATAGTGAGTTTTTTTATTGTACAAATATTTTAAGCTGTTTCAACAATTGTATGGCAAGATCGACATTTTGATGGCACTCGTTGACATTTTTATGCCGCTATCGACATTTATATGGCAGAATCGACATTTGTATGGCATTATATCGACTTTTGTATAGTGCTGTCGACATTTGTATGGCGCTGACGACATTGGTATGGCACGGTGATTTTAAAGCATCAATATCTAGCTAACCATTAGAAGCACAGTGGTGCCTCATGCACCATATTTTTTCTTTTTAAGAACCCTACCTCTCGCTGTCCGTAAGAATCTAATATTCCAAAAAATTAAAAAAACCATACAAATGTCGAAAAAACGTCTTGTTCAAAAATTGACCCTAACCACGATGTCAAATCATGGTCAAATCATCTAACTTTTTTTTAATCAGCCACTATATTGCGGTGGTACCAACTTCATAAGCAAATTTTTCGAAATAAAGAGTTTTTATTTACTATCAAATATTTGTAAAACATAAATTGTTTACTAAAATAAAAATAAATTATCATGTATTGTGTGTTAATATACATATTTTACCAATTATTGGTATTATTTATAAATATAAACCGATCCGATTCGGTTCGGATCCGGATTCAGTTTGGTTCGGATGGCAAGTGCAAGGAAATTAAAAACAAAACAGACCATAAACAAGAGGTGTCAATGTGTCATATTTCTAATTTCCCACCAAAGTTCCAGTTAAAAATTAAAAGACGATATGTGATAACCATGTGATAACTATTCGTTATTAATAACTTCTTAAGATTTGATCCGTGTTTGTTAAGTGAAGAAAAATGTGTACGTGCCTTTTAAAATGGACGAAGAAGAAAATAACTGCACCGCTGAAGAAATTGCGTGAGTAGTAATAGACTAACGGAAAACTTACTGCCTGAAAAGTCAAATGCTATTTGTTTAAAATTAGTCGTAGAAAAAGTATTGTATGCAACTGTGTATAACTTGGTCTTAAAACGCTCGTGGCGTCTTTAATTGCGATGCTCGCCAAGGCTCGCATCGCAACTCACGAGACTCGCGTGTTAAGACCCTACTTATACAACAGTTGGATAAAATACTATAATAACACTGTGGCGCGGCGTGGTTAGGCCCACAAGGTGGACTGATGCCCTGATAATGGTCGCGGGAGTCTGCTGGATGCGGGTCGCGCAGGACCGGTCACTTTGGCACTCTTTGGGGGAAGGTCTATGTACAGCAGTGGACGTCTTTCAGCTGATATGATGATGATGTAAATAAAATATTGAGCCAATCTTGATGTACGGGTAGGCTTGGACACTCCCAGAGTGAGTGAGAGGAAGGGGAATAGGAAGGAATAGACGGGAATTGTAAGCGGAGGAAAAATAGGAAGCTGGAAGTACTGCCATGCCGAACATAATTGACGAAGTCAAGGCAACGCGACTCCGCTGCCATCAGACCCCGTATCATGGTCGGCCTTACCACACGATAAGTGACACGATAGAGCGTCCGTCTCGTTCTGTCAGTCAGCCAGGGACGGACGCTCTATAGTGTCACTTATCGTGTGATAAGGCCCTCCATGATGCGGGGCCTGGAGAGGATGGGGGACGATCGTGCAGTGAAGAGAGCGTATGTGGGTGTGGGTGGAAAACGCCCAGTGGGCCGGGCCCAGGTACCGCTAGAGTGACGAAGCCCTCAAAGATCTGACTACCCTTGGGGCATCCAACTGGCGTGAGGGGCGCGTTATATGGAAGAGTCGCGTTCTCGTCTGTCAGAGACCAAGATCCTCTTTGGGTCATCGAGTACCTATTACCTAAGTACTTAAGTGGTAATGTAATTTTCCTAGCCTAGTAGCCTTAGTTACCTAAATACTAGCTGCCTGCCCGGCTTCGGCCACGTATTGCAAAGAAAGCAAGCGAACCTGTGGGATAAAATATAGCCTAAGTATACCGTAAATGTGATATTTCACTTCCTCATATTAAAGGTCTTTTAGCAAAGTTTACATAGGTGTACCACGGGTAAAAAAAAATGCTCGTGGTTCACCTTAGTCCACCTAGGTGGACCACGGATAGAAAAAACTTCCCGTGTTCCACCCAGGTGAACAGATTAGGTGGACCACGGGCACGGAGGGCTCAAAACATACTTTACAAAGCTACAACTAACAGGCACTTCTTCCGTATAACATTAGCATTGATGTAATTGTCTACTGTTTGGAGAAAATTATACCTGCATGTCGATCACGTAACGCATTGTACGTGCATCCGTTAGATCTAAATGTCACAATTGGTATGGAAAAATGACTTAAATTGTCCTAACGTACGATCGAAACGTTACGTGATCATCCCTCAGGC
The DNA here is from genome assembly GCA_945867215.1 of Epinotia demarniana. NCBI lineage: Eukaryota > Metazoa > Arthropoda > Insecta > Lepidoptera > Tortricidae > Epinotia > Epinotia demarniana. The sequence continues at coordinate 9,763,019 of OX244281.1, forward strand.
CTAGTTTCTCTCGACGGTCTTCTCGGGGCAGAGGTTTTGTTTTTGAGAACGTTAGGCAGTGTTCGTTTTATAAAGTCATATATCTGGAGCATAGCGTTGTATTGCTGCGAGACATGGACACTTACCCAGCGAGACCGAGAAAGATTAAGTGCCTTTGAGATGTGGTGTTGGCGAAGGATGGAAGGAATTAGTTGGACGGAAAGAAGAACGAATGAAGAGGTTTTGGATTTAGTCGGAGAGAAGAGATCCTTGCTAAGGACGATTGAAAATGGAAGAGGAAATATGTTGGGGCTTCTGTTACGACATGACATTTACATAAAAACTATAATCGAAGGGAAAATAGAGGGAAGAAGAGGCAGAGGAAGGCCGCGACGTGCTTTTATGGACCAGGTCAAGGAGAAGGTCAATGTAGTGTCGTATCAGGAGCTCCAAGCATTGGCAGAGCGTAGAGCTGAATGGCGGTTACTCCACCGACAAGAGCAGAGCTCTTAAGTTGAAGAAAAAGAAGAGAAGAGAAGGCAGAGAAAGAAAAAACCATAGAATGCGAGCTCCTTACAAATTTCTCCCCAAACACGTGACTAAAACCCGGTATGCGCATGTTCTAATTAAACAGCCGCCTGGCATCGTTGTGACCCCCACCGCCACCCCTGCATAATGGCAATGGCACCCATTCTGTGGGGCTATTATGCGGCGCTACTGAGACTTATATGGTTTTTTCGTTCGCTGACCTTAGGTAGTTAATTGATATTCATAGTTATTGATGACATGATGACATTAATGGTAGAATTCACCGCTTTACCACGTCGTGTAGAAGAAACATAATTGTATTTTATTTTTTTATTCGATACATCGATAGAAAATCAACTGGATTGAATCAATCGTCAAGCGGCGGCTGAAAGTAATTTACTAGCAGTCAAGTCAATCGTTTCTCCAATGACAATGGTATCAATTATAGTTATGAAAAGAGGAAATGTCGCCGCAGCCTCGTTAATTACAAGACCGCATAAACTATTGCTTGTATAATTTATAATGGTCGTTCGGCTTGGAATATAGTTCAAGCCTCGGTGACACAGGGTAGTCCCGACGATTCTGATCAGGAAAAACACAAAAAGACGGCCAAAGACTTTGTACAGCCGGCTGGACACTGCCAAATTAAGGGGCTACCCGAGGTTTCCATCGATTTTTGACAAGTTTTGAATCGTATCTCCTACTTTTGCACTACAGATAGAAGTATAAATCAAACGGTTATCGGTTCTTCAATATTTTATCTCCATTTTGGTCAACCGGATTTTGAAACAAATGAATACCCAATTTAGTATGATCTTTTTAAACATTGTCTAAAATAACACTTATTTTGTATCTCTATTGACGTGAAAGATCTAACCTAACACACAGTATACGAAATCTACATATTTGGGTTCGTCTGTGACGTCCCAAAAACTAGTCCAGGGTTTTCATTTTAAACCAATGAACACAAAAGTTATGACCAGAAACCGGTTTTTTGGCCTAAAATTGTGCAACTTTGATGCCAAATTATACTATAGTATTAACTTGATTGTGTCATAAAATAATGTAACGTTTCAGTAAGCTGAGTAAAAAAAAGAAAATACAGACCCAACTTTGCCTTTTTTTTCTATAGGAGGATATTTTAGGCAGTCATGTTTCTATAAAAAAATCAGAAAAACAATCATACCTATATCTGAAAATCAGACCTTATTGTTTCCTAGTCAGAAGGGCGTTTCAAAACACGCTATAATTTCCAATGTACCGCCGCCTTAAGCCATTAAGTCCGCCAATTGTACCTTTATTTTTATAGTTGTAATTAAGTTTAAATAAATTCAAATTCAAAATTCAAATATTTATTCTGCAAGTAGGCCTCAAGGGCTCTTTCACATGTCCGAGCTTACAAATTCAGTTAATTAACATTAAATGACATTAATATGCGCACATTTCCCGAGAGATGTATAGAGTCTCCGGGTCCATTATATCACAATTCTATAATAATAATAAGGAGATGTAAAGTCTCTAGCGTCAAAATGAAATATAATAAAGAAATAATCGAGAAAAGTCGAAATATCTCGCGTGCCGTCTTGTGATAGCCGTGCTGAATGTGCTCAACTGATATTTTAACAGTCACGTGATGATAGGATATCACAGTTTAATCTCTCACAGTATGGCATACCCACATCACCATATCAACCAGACCCCGTATCATGGTCGGCCTTAAATATCACGCGATAAGAGACAAGACAGGAGCGTCGTCTCTTTCTATAGAACGCCAGTGACGGCCACTCTATTCTGTCACTTATCGTGTGATAAGGCCGACCATGATACGGGGTCAGCTGGCTACCGCGAACATTCACCAGCTCATCAGTCCACCTTGTGGGGGGTCTACCCACAATGCACCTACGAGCAATGCAATTTCTCACCTCTCAAAGCCGCCTGTTGGTTGCTTACGAGTATCCTGTGATAGAGACAGTCACTTTCTGAGACATAATGGCCGCTCCACACGATGGGCCATCCTGACCCAACATACAGGACGCGGCTGTGTGGAGGGGCCATAAGAAGAGTCCAGCACACTACAAACGATGCAATTTGTCACGAGACGCAGCTGTGATTAAAATGAGACAACATTAAAAACGAATAGCTGCGTCTCAGTCAATTGTAGTAAAAAATTGCAATGTTTATCATTTATCATTTATCGTGTGTTAAACGCAAACTTGTGCCTTCATTTCAAGGGCAAGGCTCATTTCGCAGAAAACTATTTCTACCTATACGGTCGGTCAAAGTATTAAACCATGAAATAAGAAATAATTCTGTGATTTATGTAGGTACCTATTCTTTTCCATAGTTTTGTGGGGACATAAATAAATAACACAGCGATTGACATAGCGTGTTATCAAGAAACAGATTGATCGTCTGGTACTCTGCGGTTAAGCAGGGAAACACGTAATTTGCTCTGACAAGAGCAGTTTTACGTTGCCCTGTTAGTACAGTCGACTTCAAAGACCTGTCTACTCGTAGCCTTATTATCCTAATAATAGTATAAATATAAAAGTTTGGATGTTAGTTACTCAATCACGCCTAAACGGCTCAACCGATTTGGATGAAATTTGAGGTCCACGCAGTTCAAGTCGCGGCGGAAGCTACTAATCCAATAAGGTGCAAAAGTATAAACATATTTTTGACGTCAACTGCACAGAATCTTAACTATGCACCTAATCTTAATGTATCCTTAATTGATGCAAGCTAATGGAACTTGTGGGCAATGATTTAGAATAGCGCCGTGACTGTAATATGATTATATGCAGTCAACCATAAGAACCATATCTAATCGACTTCGATCGTATCGATATCGTAGATATACCGATACGTATGACAAGCGTTAATAAGACATGTCATGCCGAAGTTGTAAACAATTTGTACTACAGTTTACGAGATTTGGGACTGGTCTTATGACACTTCGCGACACCCATATAACGTAAATTGGCACTGCTCATCGAAATAATTAAAAAAAGTTTCAATAGCTTACGAGTTACGAAATAAAGTTCAATCTCCATGCACGCTCTTTTTAGCTCTTATAAAAATATTGTAATATTTTTTTACTGCTTATTTGTGCAGAAATTAGCATTGAAAACTCGGTATGCGAATAATTTCGTCCTACGACTTATTTTTTTTTAAATTTAGTGTTGCACTGCTTCAATCGATTGGAGTCTGTCAATTTAGAAATAACTCGGAATGAATCAAATAATTGTGAATAGGAAAATACCAATGTATTATTTAATTACTGTCACGGATGCTACGAAATAAAATCACATCGATCCACGAATCGATCGAAACCGACATATTTGAATGTGCAAAATGTTCCGTTAGAAGATATGGCATTGATTTCTGCACGTCTATCACGAGACGGCGCGCGAGCTCTCTCGATTTTTCTCGCACTATCCGTCTCTCACTTATTAGAACACTTAGAACAAGTGGTATTGTATTAAACGTTCGTTCGACGTTCTTTAACGCATTATTGACAAAAAAACCAAAGAAATGTTAATGTCACTTTGCAACTTGATTTTATTGAACAATTATTATTATGGCAATTTTTGCTCGGACGGGTTAAAAAGGCTCTTTTGATTTCACTTATTCATGAATTTACTTAGGAATATATCAAATTAATTTTACATGTAGATCCAAACGGTTTACCATTGAATTGCCGACAAACATTTCATCGAATATTACTTCAAAGACAACGTTTCAAGTATTTTCATTTCATCGACAGGTCATCCCGTCGAAAACTCGATATTAGGTAATTTAAACCGAGGTCTTTTAATTGGTAGTTGACTTATTTCAATCGAATTCATGTCATGGCTTTTCATTTCGAATTTTTTTTATACAATTTTTTTTACTTGTAATAATATTTATTCCGCATAAAATTATTTCAATTGACAATATTTCAAAATATGTAATGACGCCTAAATCGAAAAGCATTTCGGTAATTATGTTATCTGAACGTAATAAAGTAGTTTTCTGTGTTTTTTTCCTGCTCGCTTTTAAGAAAATCGCGAAAACGTGTAAAAGTGGTTTTCACCGTGTGTGACGTCAGTATTATGGCTGCCATATGAAAGGTGTCCAAACTGCCATACGGAGTCGTAGTATTGACGTCATAATTTACTTTTACAACCTTCTGGAATTCGCTACTTTTCAATTTGATAGTTTTGAATGAAAATTACAATTAAGGGAGAAATAAAAAAACACGTATCGCTTAAAAAAACATTTTCTAGCGAACTAAATCATAAAATGGCCTACATGAAAATATGAAATGTTGTCAATTGGTAATATTCGTAATCGAAACTAAACGCAATCACGTCAGTCGGCTCACTCTGCGAGATTATAGATATGTGGGTAGTTTAAGTCTTATATTATCTCTACAGACTTATGTCTTGTTGATTTTTGTTTTTTTTTATTATTTTAATCAATAAATAGATCCTGCTCCTGCATTAGGGTGTGTTTTTTTGTAATAAACGATTTACACCAATTTTTCTTAGTTTTATTATACATACATATTATACATTTCATCATTTGTCATGATAATCAGAGCTCGCGTGCCGTCTTGTTATAGCCGTGCAGCGAGTCGACGCCACCCCGCTGCGCGGGGTGTCTATTTCTGGTCTGAGGGACACAAGTGAACCCTAACCTAACCGACCTAAAACAGATTTCGCTTATGACAAGCCATTTTTGTCCGCCCTGATATTTTTTTGTTATGAACGATTTACACCAATGATTCTCAGTTTTATAAATTTTAAATGAAAGGAAAAATTGAAAAATTTAATGCTCCGAGCCGGATTTGAACCGGCGACCACAGGCATTCATGGCCCGTCGCTACTACCAACTGAGCTATCGGAACAATCCGGTTCGGGCACCAAAATTTTTCAAAATTTTTCAATTTTTCCTTTCATTTAAAATTTATAATTTTCTTTAGCAGCGTTACTGCTTAAAAACAAATATTAATTTAGTATGGGGTGGCGCATCGTTACTGACGATTCTCAACATAATTTGAGACGTTGGTGCCGTAAAGAAGCCTAAGTCTTCTGGTAGATGTCGCTACATACGCCTCCCTAAGGCGTTATATGAAGGAACTGATTGAAGGATTTGGTGCCCGAACCGGATTGTTCCGATAGCTCAGTTGGTAGTAGCGACGGGCCATGAATGCCTGTGGTCGCCGGTTCAAATCCGGCTCGGAGCATTAAATTTTTCAATTTTTCCTTTCATTTAAAATTTATAATTTTCTTTAGCAGCGTTACTGCTTAAAAACAAATATTAATTTAGTATGGGGTGGCGCATCGTTACTGACGATTCTCAACATAATTTGAGACGTTGGTGCCGTAAAGAACCCTAAGTCTTCTGGTAGATGTCGCTACATACGCCTCCCTAAGGCGTTATATGAAGGAACTGATTGAAGGATTTGGTGCCCGAACCGGATTGTTCCGATAGTTCAGTTGGTAGTAGCGACGGGCCATGAATGCCTGTGGTCGCCGGTTCAAATCCGGCTCGGAGCATTCAATTTTTCAATTTTTCCTTTCATTTAAAATTTATAATTTTCTTTAGCAGCGTTACTGCTTAAAAACAAATATTGATTCTTAGTTTTATTATATATACATACATATTATACATATTTGTATGTCACACAATTAACTAGGTACTTACATAATTTGAATAGTGTATAAATGTGCAGTAGGACATATAAAATTGTATTAAACTAATACATCGAAGAAATGAATTGCAATGTTATGTAGTTGTGCCAATTAAGATAATTTGAAACAAATCAGCGATTAAGTAATATTCGTTGAATTGTATTTCTACGTAGGAAAATAAATTTAAATGAATAGTAGTTGAAATAAAATAACGCCAAACAATATTACTAGTACTAAGGTTTCGATGAATCGTTGTCGATGAATCGTTGTCGATGAAATAATATTCGATGAAAAGATTGTCGACAAAACAAGGGTACACCAGATCCAAACACATATTCTAAATAATCTCGAGGTCTTTGCATTCGTAACGCCTTTACAGGACACTTTTGTTAGCAGACGACTGTGTATAGGCTCTCTAGTTGATTACCAAAAAATAATTATTATTACACAGTAATCAATCGATTCCTTATATTATGACAATCGATTTACTCTAGCCACATCACTCTTTACGTCATATTGAAGCTGTCAAAAGACCAATCCCAAATCTCGTAGACTGTATTCATATTTGATGTGAAAACCGAAATAAGCTATGCTAGCACCTTGGGAAATTAACACTTTCGGTGTAAGGAACCCACTGGGGGGCGAACCACTCGCTTTTCCCTACATACCTACTGGGAAAACCACGGTCATCATATCAGCCAAATGACGCCCACTGCTGGACATAGGCCTCCACCAAAGAGTGCCACAATGAGCGGTCCTGCGCCACCCGAATCCAGCGGACTCCCGCGACCTTTACCAGGTCATCAGTCTACCTAGTGGGCAGTCTACGGTATCAGCCTAGGGCAAAACCACGGTATCGGCTCGGCTACAATTGTGACGCGAGAACGTTGGCGTAGAATGTCTTAAGGCTACTACACAATGGGCCCCTTTATACAGGATGCAAATATCCGTTTTTAAAAGGACCATGTTTCAGCATAACTGCGTTCTGTCCTGCAGCCATGTTCCCATTTTGTAGAGCCTGTAGACTCTTTAGAGTGTCCGCCGCTTTTCGCGTTAGTTTGACAATTAGGCAGACAGACCACAGTTAATGAAGTTACAGGGTAATAAGTTCATATCAATTTGCATGGGGCGCCTGATTTTGATGATCTTATTTAAGGGTCCGCAGTAAGCTCGCTCGAATTTCACCTTCCCATACAAACGTAGTTACGCTCTCATTTTAAAACTACGTATTGGATTGTGACGAAACTTTGCGTATACAATGACATGCGGTATATCTATGTCTGTAATTAGTTTATATGGTTCCAGTTTATAAAACAAACTAAATACAGCGAAAACAAGTTTTGTATGAAAAAGTTAAATTCCCTGTATTTTTTTACTTTGGTACCTGAAGCTACATAAACTAATTACAGACATAGATATACCTCATGTTATTGTATATGCAAAGTTTCGTTACAATCCAAACGTAGTTTTAAATTGAGAGCGTAACTACGTGTGTATGGAGAATCGAGCTTACTGCGGACTCTTAACGTATGATTAGACTCCGACCATAAGCTACGGTAGCCTAGTGGTTCAGGTATGCGGCTGTCAAGCGGCGGTCGTGGGTTCGAATCCCGGCTCGTACCAATGAGTTTTTCGGAACTTATGTACGGAATATTTACCGTTAGCTTTTCGGTGAAGGAAAACATCGTGAGGAAACCGGTCTAATCCCAAAAAAAGTCTAATTTCCCTCTGGGTTGGAAGGTCAGATGGCAGTCGCTTTCGTAAAACTAGTGCCTATGCCAAATCTTGGGATTAGGTCTCAAAGCGGACCCCGGGCTCCTTTAGGGAAATTACTGGGAATAACGCTCGGAGGATGATGATGATTAGACTCCGACCAGCATTCTGCACATATTTTTTTCAAATACTTTTACAATGCTATGAAGCCTTCAACCAATTTGCTTATAGTATTACTGATTGCAGATAAATAAAAAAATACTTTTACATTTCTTTAATATTATCTCCTATATAAGCTGTTAACCATATAAGAATCACGTCGCTGAATTTCGTGTTACCAGCTTGCTGCAGTTTTATAAAGTACAATTGAAAATAATTTAGGCTTAAAACTCGTGTGATCTTATTGTTTCATAAATAAGATGCCTGCGCCTGCGGCTCGTTACCTAACACCACACTCGGGATTATTCGCATTTTCTAAAATAACACTTCGTTATCATATTTCGTCTTATAATTTAGAACTGGAACTTTGGTGGGAAATTGGAAACATGACACATTGACACCTCTTATTTATGGTCTGTTTTGTTCTTAATTCAACTTGCCAGTACTGTCATTTAAGAATAAGGTTTTTCTTAAGTTAGCAGTGTTGAGGTTTTAGGTAGAAGAATAAGCATTACTTATCACAAAACATACTATATTAATAAAACATTAGCACGACACAATCTACATAAGAAGAGAATGTAACCATAGTTACCAGTCAACATTACTAGTGTGGAGACACGTAGCTAGTGCTGTACATCTATCTCAACACTCCTCCTAAATGATGACATGGTTTACAGTTATTATTTAATACACAACTATATCTAACTAAACTAAACCAACAGTAAACTAACCAACTAGGAATTAGCGTAAGAACTTATCAATGCATTTATAAAACTTGTCTGTGCTCAAACTTTTAGTCATAACATCCGCTAAATTTTCATTGGTACAAATATGTTCAATAGTGATCACCTTCTTGACAACCAAGTCTTTTATATAATGAACCCGTATATCAATGTGTTTTGTACGCTTAGAATTCTCGTAATTCTTGGCCATTGATATCGCACTTTTGTTGTCAACAAGTAACACGGCATTTACATCACAACCTAAGTGTTTACATATGCCTTTTAAATTAACGATTTCCTGTGCTAATGATGCGGCAGCTACGTATTCGCTTTCGGCAGACGATAAAGCTACACATTGTTGTTTCTTTGAAAACCAAGCAATGGGGTTTTGCCCTTGTAAGATAATACCACCGCTAACACTCTTTCTGTCGCTTCTATCTCCAGCCCAATCGGCATCAGAAAATCCGTATAAATTATTGTCATTTGTCTTTTTAAATAACAATCCTTTTTCTTTTGTTTCTTTCAAATAACGTAATACTCTTTTTCCAGCTTTCCATAATTCTTCGCTCGGTTTATCTAAAAATCTACTCAGATATGATACTGAAAATGTTAAATCCGGTCTTGTAGTTACAGTTAGATAAATTAGACTTCCTATTAGTTCTCAATACGGTACTTCCAAAATTTCTGTATTGTCCTTTATTTCTATATTGTAATTTCTTTCCATGGGTGTTTTAATTCCGTTACATTCATCCATTTTGAATTTAGTCAATATCTTGTCAATCATTTTTGTTTGTTTCAATTCTAAGGTGTCTTCATTTCTTTTAACTTCCATTCCGAGAAAGTTTTTCATTTCGCCCATATATTTTGCGTTAAACTCCTCCTTAAGTGCTTTAATACCAGTCAACATTACTAGTGTGGAGACACGTAGCTAGTGCTGTACATCTATCTCAACAAGCAGCAATATATGCCTTTAGTACAATAATTTCTTTGAAGTAAAAACATTCAGTGGTTTGTTAAGTTGGTAGTACCTAATGTATTTTGTTGTTAAATTATTGTTGATCACGTAATACTACCCAGGTTTAGAAGCGTATGGCTGCTAAGCGTATCGTTTTGGCGACAAAACAGCACGGTTGTGCCGTACTGTACTGTTATGGGGAATAGAGTAGACTTTTCTACAGACTTATTTTGTATGTCTTTATATATGTGTTCGGGACTATGTAAATGACAGATAAAAGTACAGGAGTAGAAAAAGTACTATTATATTTCATCTAAAAGTCACGCCGTAACGCCTCACCGTATTGTTTCAACTTTCAACACGTCTGTTGAGACAGCTTGACCTATAGAACTATAGTACAAGTTCAAGGTTACAAACTGGTATTTAAACCAGTGATTATAGTCGCACGCTTAATACCATTGTTACACATGTAGTTCAGCGTCGCTACCACGAAAATCGAAACTCTTATTTCGTATACATGCATCCCTGTCACTCGAGTAACGTAAGTGCGATAGAGATGGAGATATCATCTGTGGAGATACTCAAACTTCGAAATTCGACGTTCGTGGTTATAGGTAGCTCTGTTTGAGATTGTGTGCACGAAATCATATGGTTATCTCTTTACGATTTGTGGACGTACTCGTATTTAGTTAACCGGGTGAAATCAAGCACTTTAGAGCATTATCTATAGGCAGCGTGAGTATCCACTAAACCGCGACCTTTACAGTAGGTACTATGAAGGTGATTCTATTCCTTTCAAGCCAAAACAAATTAAGTATGTATGCAAAAAGATTTTAACGAATAAATTACTCTTAAACATTGTGATGAAAAAACTGTTGAAGATCTCTACGAGATTTGAGCGATGCGAAGAAGAATTGCAGTGGTTCTAATAGATCAGAGAAAACAAGTAACTCTATGACAAGGATTAAATATGTCTATTCTGTTTCATTTGGGAACTACAAAACAGGCGCAGGCAGGGTACGTATCAGGGTCATATTATCTTATTTGTAGTTTGGAACTCTTCAACAATCGGTCCTATCCTATGACTAGGAATATGTGCAATAACCTAAATAATGAGTTAGATGACACTGTTTCCAGTAACTTTGCTCAGATATCGAGGAACAATTCGATGTAAATGTAATCATGGTTCATAGTTACCTTTAAAAACCGTTCATTTGTCTCCGGCTTGGGCGCTGTATCGAACAAGTTTAACCTAGAACTTTGAAAGAAGTCGGCACTCGAATTCTGCCTCGAGAACAGCTCTGATGTGGAACTCTCCCTGGTTAGAGAAGGTCGAGGCTTCACGAAGGGGTTGTTCCGGCCCCTGGCCTGCTGTTTGATCCAGTTGAACTTGTTATTGGTGGTACTGGGCGAGTCAGGGGAATCCGTGGCGTCGGAGGAACCTTCCTGGACTCCTGACATGATGTTGTGACACTTATCTACGTATTTGACACTGGTGTTTTATGAATGTTTTGGTAATCCAAAGCTGGGGTTTTTAATTGTTTACAATATTATTTAACGTTTTTATTCGGATCCATTGCATTTAACAACTTGGATTTATCAACACGTCGTTCATATTTACAAACTTTTCAATCGATTTCCGTAATCACAAACTGTCCTATACCGCATTAATTTTGTTTATCATTTTAATATCTATTTTGATCCAATCCAGTAATTCACTCACTCAACGAAAACAAAAATTAACCATCTCAGCAAGGTCAGTTATTGACGTATAAAACAAAAACACACGTGTATGTTATTTTAATATATGTTAATGTATAAGGCGTGCGTACGGCGGCTGTCAGAGCGACTGACTGCCTGCGCCGGCGCCGCTTCGTAGATATTATAGTAGTGGCGGTTTGAACCATTCATTATACTAGTCTGGATTTTCTGGTTGGCGATAACTAGTGTAAACAAATAACGTACCTAATGTTTATGAAGATTGGCTGGGGGTTACGGAAATGATACCGGATCATGCAGAAAAATAAAAATGGCTTAAATGCCTTAGTAGATTATTTATATTAGTTGTTGATGTGAAGTGAATTCAAACTATTAACACTTTGACTGTCCCTCGCTTTCGCCACTGTCATGGGTCGACACGTCCTTGCATTACATGTAATGCACAAATGTATAGAATCATCCATTTCTGACGTCACGTAGACGAGGCAAACCTAGTTTGACGGTGCATTACATATAATGCACGGACATTCAAAGTGTTAAAACAATATACCGTTGTGTTAAAGTTTTCTATGCGCCTAGTGCCATGACTAGTTAAATGTCTAGCAAACAAGGTTGAGCATTTATGCGGCTGTCAAACGGCGGTCGTGGGTTCGAAACCCGGCTCGTACCAATGAGTTTTTCGGAGCTTATGTACGGAATATCATTTGATATTTACCGTTAGCTTTTCGGTGAAGGAAAAACATCGTGAGGAAACCTGCATACGAAGAAATTCAAAGGTGTATGTGAAGTCCCCAACCCACACTGGGCCAGCGTGGGGACTACTGCCCGTACCCTCTCATCCATGGGAGGAGGCCTGTGCCCAGCAGTGGGACGTATATAAGCTGATTTATTATTATCTCTTTATTTAATATTTCTCTTAAGTTAGGTTTTTACAATAATTATATAAAAAGTAAAATATAAAACAATACATATAAAACATAAAACCATTATAAAAACCTAACCTAGGGTACCGCCGGCAGCGAGGCGGGGCCTAAGCTACCGGTGGTCAGGGCGACAGAGACAGGAACCTCCTGACTATTCGCGCAGTGTCCAGGAGTACCGCCTTTATTATTATTATTATTATGCTCGCTATATAGTAGCGCGGTCTACATTAATTTTCACGGAAGTAAGATAAGAACATAAATAAAGGTCGTCGCATAGATAAACGTCACATATTCATTCGAGTAACCCTTTCAATGCGCATGAGTCGCATGAGTCGCAACTTATAACACATTCACTGCCAAGAATCGCTACGCGTTACGCTCGTTGCTGATCCCGTGATTTTCCTCGTAAGTAGCGGAAAGCGTTTAAGTGGGTATCCTGGCAGTGAAAGTGATACCAAAGCACGCTACGTGCTACGATGTGCTACAGCGTAGCACTTTCGTGCGCTGGGGCTTAGGGTTGCACCTTCGTTATGGACACAGGCAGGGCCGGCTCACTCCGTGATTTCGTCGCGTCGCTACACGTACATGGCCTACCGGTCCCAGCCGGTATGCTAGCTCTGCTACGGCACGCTCGCGTTCTATCGCAGCGTGTTGCATGCGATAGAAAGGGATGGCCACGTTTAGGGTCGTTCGACATACATGAACAGACCTTCCGTACGTAGTACTATTATTTATTCCATGACATAGGCTATATTTTATCGCATTGCCCCGCCTGCGTTGTTTGTAATTCGCGGGTAAGAAAATTAAATACTAGTATATTACGTAAGGCTTCGTTAACTTAATGACGTATATTCTTATGAATCATTCATTCACTGTGTTGTTTCTTAAACAGCTGTGTACTTAAATCAATAACAATAAGCGCAGCTGCTAATGTTGTTTTTACGGTTAGTATGTATTGAGATTGTGTCAAATATAACCTAATTTTTGCATGACAATTATCTCTACTACCCATTCGCGCTAAGTTTGCCGGTCCGTTTTTCGCTTTGTTTAAATCTGAGGTTTAACTATGGGTAATGGCAAAACTTTAAGAAGTGATTTACGAAATATGGTGTTAAAGGATGTGACTTATTTCGAAAATGAGAAGAAAAACCGTTTTGATAACGCTACCCTTCGAGTTACGTCATATCGCCAGCGGCAAACTTAGCGCGAACGGGTAGTATATCACTCACTTCTTTCACAAGCATCCGATCTCTTCACACACATTATTTCTTTGTACTTAGGCGTCTCTCGCTTATAAAAGGTTACACACACTCTTGATATCTCCATATCAGATTTCAACTAAATCGGTTGAGCGGTTAAAGGGTGAAAAGGTAACAGATCGATAGACAGACAGACAGACCGAGTTTCTTTCGCATTTATAATACTAGTTGCTCTGTGAGGTCTAAAACTTGCGAGCCTTTATATGAAATAAGAAATTTCAAAAAAGTGAATCAGCAAAATATTTAATGTATTCCAATATAATTATGGAATCAGACCGGTGAGAAATACGACTGGTAGAGGACCATAAAACGTTATCTCGAACTGACCTCTTTGAAATAGTCACGGCATATTTTGTAACCCATTTTCCTCTGACCCTTTTACCGACCGCATACGCTTATGGCTATTACGCTAATTTCCTTCGTACTGAATAATTTATGACGCTTCTGCGCAGCGCCTTGGAAGTATCAGAAACGACCTGAACGTAGATCATACATATATTATCCTTAGTACTGGCTCCTGCAATATTATTTTACTCTGCTCCAAAATATTATCGCGCCATCCGTGTACTCAGAATCAGAACACAGTCAAAGCGGGATAAAAAAAGCATATCCCAGCACGCTTATCACAAGACAGTGCGCGATCTGTCTTACGGCGAGATACGACTAGCCCTCTCTTCCTAATTAGAACACTTAAAATGAGACGGGTTTCTCGCCCCGAGAGAGCTCGCGCGCCGTCTTGTGCTAAGCGTGCTAAGTCGAATCTATACATAGGTTCAAAAAAAACATGAATGGTTTCGGAGATTACCCCCTAAGTACAAACTTACTCTTTATAATATTAGTAATAGCGGTAGTTACTATGAAGAGCCGCCTGAAAAACTTGTAACATAAAAAAATACACAACTATCATTATAGAGCCGTGCGATTACATACTAAAATGATTAGACATTGGTCCAACACTACTTTCCGGTATTCGGTATTATTAAAACTAAGTAACCTTCGTACCTTTTCCAGAACAGACAGACAGACAGAGTCTCTCGACTTATCTGTATAAGTCTAAGTGCGTGTGCGTCTTTTCGTGACAACTTTACCGTAGGTATGTCTACCACGAAATGCTGGAATAACATCCCACCCCCCCTCATAAACGCTTCCTCGTTGAATTCGTTCAAGAGATACTTAAACATTTACCTACTAGATCAACAAATTAATCCAGCATAGCGTTCAGTGTTTTCATGTGTATAATTATGTTCTTTTTGTCGTACCTAGTTGAAATGAAAATGTATTCGTTCACATGTAAATCATATATGCAACTTTGGACAATGGAGAGTGCTATGTTGGAAGTTTCACTGCGTGACCGCATCAGAAACGAGGCAGACCACAGCAGAACCAAGGCAACCGATAGCCCTCCGAATCGCTAAACTTAAGGGGCAGTGGGCGGGGCACATCGTAGAACCGATGGCTGTTGGCGGAGCCACTCGAGAACATTTCACGAGTGGCGACCACGTACCGGAAGGCGCGGTGTGTGGTAGGCCCCCCCCCCCCCAGACAAGGACTGGTTACCTGGTGAAGGTCGCGGGAGTTTGCTGGATGCGGGTGGCGAAGGACCGATAGTTGTGGCACGCTTTGGGGGAGACCTATGTCCAGCAGTGAAGGTCTTTCGGCTGATATGATGATGACATGCACGTTTTGTAATTTTAGATGACATTCATTTATTTAAAAAACCCTTTAAATATGTAACGTGCAGTTCTGTAGCGCACATCATGTGGATCCACATAATACCAGCGTCGTTTCGCCTTCTGTGATTCAGATTCAGAATTTTATTCATAAAACAATCGACATTATTCTGTGTAGACTCAAGTGTAAATGTAAAATATGGTATCCTGCTGTTTCGGCAAAATATTTTTCCCTAAATTTCACTTCCCACAAAACTTATGGCAGTAGTTTCATTTCCCAAACGAACAAATAGCACATTTTTGTTTCGCATTTTGTTAATTTGGTCAAAATATCATCTGGCATAATTTTGCTTTGTCAAGTGTTATTAAGCAAACACTTTGTTCGGGATAATATTGTTTTCCAAACAAAACATTTGTTCAAATTTTAATTTCGCACATTAGGAATCAGGGTGGAAAAAATGGCTTGTCATAAGCGAACTCTGTTTTTGGTCGGTTAGGTAAGGGTTCAATTGTGTCCCTTAGACCAGAAATAGACACCCCGCGCAGCGGGGTGGCGTCGATTCGCTGGAGACTCTCGATGAAAAAGGCGAAACCGACTCGGGGCTTGCTTGCATGCATGCTGCTTATGTGCATTATAATATATTGTTACCTAAGTACCTATAGTACAAAAGAACATATAAACTTACCTGTAAATTATTTACTTTTGTTTTTTATAAACTACCCGCTTAGTAAAATATGTAATCTCATTCAAATAGATTTCGTATGCACCACACAATTAGGATCTAAATCGTATGCCATGCAATAATTTTGAAAACGAATGTTATGCCAAATAATACGTTTGACCAAATGAAACTTGACTATGTAAAACTTTGCCAAACAATATTTGCGAATTAATATTTTGTCATAGGAGATATTGCCAAGTGATAAAATGCGAAACAATAATTTGACTAGTGATTTTTTGCCAAATGATCATTTGGGAATCATTTTTTGGGAAGTGACACTTTGGGAAATGATTTTTGCCCATACAATAGAGAACCGTAAAATATACCACCTAACTGTTAATACTTATTTATACATACATACATACATACATACATTCACGCCTTTATCCCTAAAAGGGGTAGGCAGAGCACATGAAACTTATGTTCCAGCGCCACTTTTAGCATAAATGTGGGTATAAAAGATCGACAAAATGTGATATTGCAGTGACAGGTTGCTAGCCCATCGCCCACAACACACTTCAACCCTGGTCCCTTAGTCGACTTTTACGACACCCACGGGAAGAAAGGGGGTGGTGGGTACTTATTTATAATATCAATAAAGTTTGATCACCATTAGTGAATCACTTATGCATTTAACTGTACCCATACTACTTAAATACTACATACAAGTAGGTACGTCCCGTGTGACGACTGACGAACAGGTTTATAATTTATTTTGTATAAGTCTCATCAAGTCCGTCTATTGTCTGCTTTGTACTCGTGTAACTATTGTAATTAGATTCATTACTGTGTTTCATAACTCGTAATTCCACTGCCATTATAGTAATAATGTCACTTTTAATGTAGTATATTCTAGTGTCACCTCCGTACAATTCTAGTTAAAGAAAACTGACCATTTCAACCCTTTCAACGCGCATCGAGTTGCTGTGCCAGAGTTGTAGTTGCTTGTGTTTATCCATTACTAGCGGCCGCCCGCGACTTCGTCCGCGTAGATTTTTGATGATGACAAAGATATTAAAATAGGTAAGTGAATTTTATTCTTAGTTAAAATGGTCTAGTACATTTCAAACAGTGGCAGACACTGTTATGCAATTGCTAAAGAATTTTTGAAGATTTTCCAATCAGATTACGGTAATTGTTTCCAGGATTATTCCGTCAGTTACCTGATGCTTTTAATCTTTGGCAAAAATGACTCTGCAAGATATAGAGCGACGCATGGATTTGGAGTTAGAAAATCTTAGTTATTATGAGTGAGATTTAAAAAAGTTATTTATTGTAAGGCTGTTAAATCAATCTTAAAAAAACTCAGCACTGCAGCAACCGGGTGGAGGTGGTAATTGGCAGGGCCAAGTAGAGAAACTTGCTTGGCACTGCGAAGGGTTATCCTCAACCTCCATATGCTTTTTCTTTTTTTTCATTTTCTAATTTTTCTTTTTGTTTTTATTTTATCTTTGTAAGTTGTTTTTGTATGCCTTAGCTTATTATATTCCTAACATAGTTCTTAAGGTCCTCTGTACTAACAAAATATGGATCAATGGTCTGAAATAAACGATTTTTTTTAACCCTGTTAGGGTTAGAACTTTTTAAGTGGGGGAAAAATGTTCTAAATCGCTGTTTTTTTTTAATTTTAATAAGTACTCTTGCTACAAAGTTTTCCTACATACAAACCGTGCACCCCTTTTTAACCCCTTAGGGGTTTTTTAAATAAGTAATATTTTTACAAAGTTTTAAGTCTCTAGCTAAGAAAATAAAGTTTATCTCATACAACTTTGCATCCCTATTTAACCCTCTTAAGGGTGGAATTTTCTAAAAGGCTGACAATTTTTTTTGGTATTTTAATAAGTTAACTTTCTACAAAGATTCAAGTTTCTAGCTCAATAGGAAAAGTTTTCCTCGTACAAACTTTGCACTCCTATTTAACTTCTGAATTCTCTATAAAACTTTGAGAGTTGTTTTTTTATATTCTAATAAGTAATCTTTCTACAAAGTTTTAAGTTTCTAGCTCAAAAAATAAAGTTCCTTCCATACAAACTCTGCACCGGGTGTCCCTTGTTTTGTCGACAAACTTCTCATCGAATTTTATTTCATCGAAAACGTTTCAAGTAATATTTACTTCACGAATTATTGTCTGGTGTAATTTTATTTCATGGCCAGATCATTCCAATTTTTATTATTTCATAAAATAACTGTTCAGGGAATATTATTTGGCAAATTATTCATTTTGTATGAATTTTAAATGGCAGAATAACAAAACAACGAATTTCATTTGTTCGAAATTTTATTACAACATTACAGAAACAAACAACTACTGATTACAGGGTTGACTAAATTAGGGCAGCCGGAAAAAGGGGGCTCGGGAGGCGAAGCCCCCCGCGGTCAAAAAACGAACAACCGGAACAATTGTATTATAAGTAAAGCGGCTCCAATGTGACATTAGTGTACGTATATTATAGTGTTATTAGTGTTATTACGTCGGTTCCAAACATACCTATACCGGCATGTAAAGCCTGGCTTAGTCTCGGGCCGTTATTAGATAATGTCTGATATATGTATCCCAAAAAAAATTGAGGATGAATACGAAGACCCATTTCCGTATTCTCGAAATCTCACATTCGAGATATGTTTGCCAGCGTTCGCGATGGCAATTTATTATTTATTTATCGTATGGCAAATCAGTACCTATTTAGAACCGTGAATTAAAAGTAGTAGCTACAAACAGAAATGTAGTAAGATCATTTATTTGTTATTTTAATTGTTATTAATTTTACTTGTCGCTTATTTAACGTAATTCATTATTTTGTTTGTTGATAAGTAGTTGCTATTTCATAAAAAGATAAGAGGACATTTGGTAAAAGAAATGTTCCTTCTGAAGTAAAAAGTACGCCCGATAGGCAAAATCACGGAGTAAGAACTGTGATATTAGAATCAGACCTTGTTTGTACAAGTTTTTGTTTAGTTTCACCTGTCTCGTTGTCTGTCTGTCTGTATATAATCAAATCTTGCAAGTTAAATTTAATCCACTTCCCGGTTTCCGATTGAGCTGAAATTTAACATGCATTTATAAATGGGATGACAATGCAATATTATTATGACATAGAGCTGATTTCATGGTGAAGTTGGAAGGTGGCCATAGGAAATCCGTAATTAAACGAAGCAACCCCATCGAGTTTGGCCTCGTTAATTGTCTCAATAAGTAGTTGATGATGGTATACAGAAAAGTACAGTCGGCAATAAAAGCTTGTACCAAAAATGTTTTCTTGTGGCAGAAACTTGTTTCACCTGTGTTTTACAAATAAATATATTTCTATATTATATTTCTATTTCAATGAAATTCTGCAATATAACTGATTTTAAGAATAGTTAATCGGAATAATCTGTCCGCCTACAATACAATCTTCAGTAAAGAACCGACAAGTACCTACCCTTAAAGCAACACAGCCAGCTACGCGGCCCTCCGTGGATCTTGTAATAAAGCTGACATCGTCATGCCCATCTTGACCTTATTAACATGATTTCAAAATTTAACAGACCCATCTTTTCAAGTTGGCTGCTGCAAAAAAACCTAGGTAGATTGGTTAAAAAAAGCAGATTAATACCTACAGAAGAATCCTGCTTACCTGCTATGCAGAAGTAATTGTTGTCTACAAATGAGGGATCAAAGTCGTACCTTTCTCCCCTGTGAAGTGTGTGTGTTTCTTCCTGCCCCCTCGTGTGAAAAGCAGTATGTGCCACTTGGTAGCAAAATGATTGAGGGCGTAAACACTTGAATCCCTTCTTACGCTCGGGATTCTATAGTAGAATCTTTATCATAGGCGACGGTGTCTGCGTACCATCACGCAGGCCGTATGCATGCTTGCCACCGTCGTAGATAAAATATGAAGCGAAAGATTCATTATCTCAATCTTAAACAGACAGCACACTCTGGCGACCTTGCTTACTGCCTGAAACACGTCACACACCTACAGAGCAAGCAGAGCTATTGTGGCTGACGTTTTCTGTAAAGTGCGGGTACTTTCCTTAATAGAGCGAGATGACAGTCCGAAGAAGGAAGAGCAGGGGTATAGTTTGTTTTTCAGTCTGCGCATGACACATTTAGCGTAGCAACGAGTCGCGTAATGCCCACTTATCTTTTTAATAGGCCATAAAAGTCGTTTATATAAAGTTGTTGCTGATGACGACTTCCTAGCGGCCTCCAGATACACATTAAAAGTCCGGTCTGGCAGCCATTTGGGAAACATCAACTCCATCATTTCAATAAACTTTATGGGTACTCAAATAGAAAATCTGATCCGATGTACCTACCCTCATTTAATCGTATACATTATTTTGGCCTTTGAAGTTTGTCACTCTTTTAGTACTACCCAGGGGACATGTGCAGGGTTGCGTTAGGTAGCTCCTGCGGACGCGAGTAACAGTTGTCCCCCCTTTATCAAGTGAGTGGCCAACTCGCCTGTCAAAAGTTCTTAATCCGACTGAAGGCCTCTAACTCTGCTTAACAACTACTGTCATAGACAGCATCGGGCAGCACCGGGATCAACTGCTTAGCGTGCCTTCCAAATCACGGAAGCGCTCATTTATATTAACCACTCAAACATCAGGCCCATCCAAAGACTGAACGCTGCCAATGCTGCCATCTTTGCTTAACCTGCGTTATCGTTTCCGACGCTCAGGCAACGCTTTCGTAGGATGACTGGTTTATATGGGGTTTCTACCCACTAAAATGCCACGGCGGCCGTCTGCGCCCTGGCTCCTGACACCCCTGTTTCTAGCTGATGGTCTTGGTTCGTCTTCTACCTTAGTGTCGCTGCGGTCCTCGCCACGGTACATACAACCCCAATAGCTCCCTTTAGTCACCTTTTACGATAGGCAGAACCAGTAGACAATAAAAGAAGAATAGTCTTGACCAGAGAGGTAAAGAAATCGTTACGAAAATTCAACCGTCATTTTCCCGTATAAAAAATTACATTTTGATTAACCTGACGCGCGTGCAATGCGAATGCGTTACGTTGGTTACGTAATCGACTGGCAGGACTACACTTGATTAGCTAGAAATTGTCCTACTACTATACGGATTAGATACTCGTACAAGAGTGTATTATGTTTGCTCATCCGCGGTATACACTCTAAATATAATTTATTTTTAAAACAAAGTACTAACCGACTTCAATTTAGTACTTCGTCAAGCCACGAGAACATTTCCACATTTATTTTCTAATATAGGTACCACATGAAGTGATTTCCGAGAGCAAGTGCGTTGATTATTAGAGAAAAAAACCCAATCGCTGTATGTGACCCGATAATATTTGAGGACTTCCGTCGGTTCCACAAGGATCACCTTTGGCACTTCATTAGTTGCTATTTCAACGGAATCTTACAAGAATTGAGGAATTCCTTAAGTCATCTGTGGTCTTCATCATCAATTCCACTCCACCAAATTTATGATTTCCGGGTGTAAATACACGAGATATAATAGAAAATACCAAAATCACTACACGCGTGCCGAATATAATTGAGGAGTTCCCTCAATTCCTCATGGATCCCATCATCCAACTGTATTTTGAAAAAAATGGGACTCACCTAGAAGTATGTACATACAATCATAAAAAAAATCGAATCGGCTCATCAATCACGGAGTTCTGAGGTAACAAAAATAAAAAAAAGTATATACAACCGAATTGAGAACCACCTTCTTTTTTTTGAAGTCGGTTAAATATACGTCCAATTCACCGCAACGGTTCAAAGGGCCGACGAATGTTCAGTTTGCTAATGCAACTAGAACTTTTAGGAGAAATTATTATCATTAAATAATAACAAATATTAAACTATTTACAATAACAATTATAGAAGAAGCTAAAGCTAACTTAAAAAATTCAAAATATCTCTAGTAAGGGCCCCCGTGGCATCGTACCAAAGATGCTGGCAGCAATACCTCGCTGAATAGCAATACTAACCCTCTGTGCGAGAAAGTTGCCAACTCTTTGGTAACCTGGAGTGTCGAAAAGCCTTTTGCTAAGCTCGTTTTTGAGCACATGGACCTCAAAGCCCAAATCGATATATAATGGCTTATGTCAATGAATTTGGTTCTGCACGGATCCGCAAGGATTGTTTTTCCTGAAACTTCAACCTCCACCTTGTGACGTCAAACGAACACAGAGCATATAAAATATATACCCAATTACAGAATGGAAATATACCAAGCTACAATTGTCTAGTTACCCTACTAAATCGATATACAAACATTGCTCGCTAATGAAACGATTGCGAATCGGTCCGTCCGTCTGTCCGCGAAGAATTGGTTTGGCAAATATAGTATGACGTGAGCAAATATATATTCTTTATTATGGTAGTGTGGACGTTGGCATTTCTTTGGACATGTAAGTTACGTACTTTACGTAGTGCTATGAAAACTATAGTTTGTTTACCTAAAGTTTCTTAACGTTCGTAATAAGTAGTGGTTATAAAATGGCAATGCCAAGCAATGCCGCAGCAGAACCAAGGTAACCGATATAGCCCTCTGAATCGCTAAACTTAACTGGCCGTGGGCGGGGCACATATCACGTAGAACCGATGGCCGTTGGGGCGGAAAGGTTCTCGAGTGGCGACCACGTACCGGAAGGCGCGGCGTGGGTAGGCCCCCCACAAGGTGGTAAAGGTCGCGGGAGTCCGCTGGATGCGGGTGGCGCAGGACCGGTCACTTTTGCACTCATTAGGGGTGGCCTATGTCCAGCAGTGTCCGTCTTTCGGCTGATATGATAATGATGATGTTGAATGACAATGATTCTTATCCGTGCCATTTATTCGCACGAAGCGTGTTGCCTCGTCGAACTGCTATGGAATGGACTTCGCTTGTTCATCTATATTTCCTGAGAACTACGATCTAGGTGTCTTCAAAACAAGAGTGAATAGGCTATTAGAACCAGTGAGCTCCAGCTTAGGCTCTGGTCAATCACTGGACAGTCTTTTAAAAAAAAAATTTTTAGCGTCATACAGAGATTTAAGTTTGGATATAGCCAAAGTTAGGTAAGCTATTAAGCCCAATTTTTGATACTATACTTGTAAAAAATCTGCGTAATTAGGTGCTCTTATATATTTTTATGCGATAAATAGTAGATTGTACAACAAGTGCATAAAACGCACCATTTAACGGGAGACGTTTATAAAATCGAGTGTAAAATGGGTTTTATGGACGAATTGTACACTCTACTTAACATTCATTCACTTCGATTGCGAGGAAATAAAACTATAAGTTTATTTCATGAAGTTTTATTGTGTACTCTGGCTGTCGGTATCCTTGCCTTGGTCTTAGAATACTAACAAAACATTTAAAAAAAGTTTATTCTTTGGACCGATTTGCCGACGACCGACGTTTATGCCTTGGTCTTCGACGAAGATTTTACTTTAAGCACTAGAGCAAGATCATAAAAAGCGACTTTATGTCGCCTACACACAGCATAAAGAATTAAAAATGCACTTTTAGAGCATGAGAAGTGAAAAACCATTTTATATGGTGCATTGCACGTATGTCCTATAACTTTTGAACACAGGAAATACTTACGACATTTGTTTTTTTTTACTCTACGTGACTCAAAACCTAATAGCAGACTGGCGACCTAATGCAGTATCAATAATAACATACCTTAACAACAGTTGCGCGACTAAATAGTTTACAACTTGTAACTTTTCGTCGCATTTAAATAAAGTCGAAAGTTACAAAACAATGTAACTGTGGACTTATATTGTGTATCAACAGTTCTAATGAACCAGAACATAAGATTCCTTTCTATTGGACCACTATGCATGTCTTGAAAAACTTGTTGTTTTATTGAAACTAATAACATAGGCAAATATAAAGGTTGTTAAGTAATAAATGCTTCGAAACGTTGCAAAAATCACCTACTTACTAATATAATCTACCTGCGATATTCTTCTCATTATAATTTTGTTCTAAATTTAAATTAAATGTTAATCAAAGGAATCTGTTTAGTTATAGTAAAAACTCATATCTAGTATGAACTTATTAGTGACAACATACTAAAACATTAAAAGAAAAGCGTTTAATAACGGTGTCACAGATCACGGCTATTAGGCCGCGCCAGTGTGTGGCAGGCATAATACTTATAGGTAAATACCTTACAAATGTCCTAATCTGTGCCAGCCAGTGACAAAGGACCTACCTACTACTATCACCTTCAAAATGGTGATAAAATAAGGATTTTCCAGAAGCCATAACCATTTTACCCGCATCAATAGTATCGGCCCCGCCGTCAACCTAAATACAAAGTTCGTTCAACAGCCTTAGACTTTGGCAGGCTTCCACAATTCCATATTTCCTATAAGTATACCTAGTACGAGCTGACACTGAATTTTTATTTACGCCCATAAAAAAGGAAATGTAGGTCGTATGGACTGGTTCCCAAAGAAGAGCCAAGTTTATTTCTTTCGTCGTTGGCTTGAGATAGTATTTGCTGTAATGTAAAGTTTACTATAGACCGCCACCGCCGGCCGCTCCAGTACTACGAGAGGTCTTACGCGTGTCACCATAAGGGACGAAAAGGCACCTATGTAGCTAAATTGAGAACTTGTTTTGAAACGGCTTACCATAAATAAAGATATTAGTTAATTAAAATTAACTATATGTAGATATTATAAGTTACCCTGATTGTTGCTACACCCTTCCAGGGTCCATGTATCTTAGTTTTAATTACTTTGACTTGGTTGCAAATAAATCTTACCTTATCTTATGTTTTGTTCGCCACAACCTAATACTGATTAAACCGACTGCGGCAAACACAAAAGGTGGAACTATTTATTAATGTACACAAAAAAATAACACAGCATCACAGTTTGCATCAAGGTACTGGTAGGTATTAATATCACCGACACAAGTCTGAAGGTACAATCACATTTTGAAGCTTCTACATAACATCCATTAGCCACATGACTGTGTTTCACATCGTTGCCTGTCAATAACATTCAGGCGCTATTGTTAACTAGTACGTATATAATACTAGCTTCTGCCCGCGACTCCGTCCGCGTGGAACTCTTTTATATCGTAGCTCCATACAAACTTTCACCCCTCTGTTCACCCCCTTAAGAGATGTTTTTTGGCATAAGTAGAATATTATATGTCCTTCCCCGGGACTTTACTTTACTCAAACAATCTTTATACCAAATCTCATCTAAATCGGTTCAGCGGTTTAAGCGTGAAGAGGTAACAGACAGACAAACAGACAGGTACACTTTTTCGCATTTATAATATTATAGCAAGTTTATGGAATACCTTTCGTTAATACAAGGCTCAAGTTTCCAAGTAGGTTATTAATTAGTATTTAAGCTTAAATTGCCTGCATTTTAATGGATACGTTTCATTACTTCTCCTTACTAAAAACAATTAGTTTATTGCCTCCCAGGCTTCAATAAAAAGCCGTGTCGCAGTTTTAATGACAAAATTTTCATTTGTTTTTTTTTTAAAGAAATAACATAATATACTACGACGTAATATGGTAAGGCCGCCGACATTGCTACTTTTGGTCTGAACAAAACTTTCCAGTTCGTTTTCTCCACTTGTGTAAGCACTACCGCCGTTATTGTTAGTTCATTCTATAAGCAATTATTGAGCTTGTTTCGCCATTTCGCCCAGTGAATAAAAGTGGTTGTTTCTATAAAATACTTGCATTTATGTTCACCAAACCCCCCTAATTTTGATCGAAAATGCCGTGTCGCTTTTTTCCGAGTACTTTTAAACTATGAATTATTTTCGTATTTGAACATTTACAAAAAAACGTTTAAATACGTTTGAAAGATTAGACACATTACTTTCTGTTAGTACAAGAACGGTGTTTAAATACTTTGATTTGCGTATTTTATAGATCTTTAGATTAGTGGGCAGAGTTTTGGCTTTCGTGACACAAAATTTTGTGTTATGCATAATTACCCCTAAATATTAACAGAAAACTGGGGAAATACGTATTTTGGCACGGCAACACCTTGAGGTCTCAATCAATATTTAAAAAAAGAAACTGTCATTATTAGTTTGTCTATGAGAACCGTTTAAGGTGAGTGGCATATTTTCGTCAAAATTTGTGTTTATGTATATCTCTCGTAAGTAAGCGTTTCAGAAGTTCACTTTAGTATGGTTGTTTTCGTTTATGTTTAAGGCTTACATGAAACATGTACAATTGCGTCTAGTTTGAATTGTAGAATTTGGTTTTATAACCTAAAACGTTTGTAAAAAACTGCTTTTGTGTTATATATATGGCGGTTTTGTGTTGTTTTTGTGTTAACCATAAGACTAATTTTGTGTTCAGTAACACAAAACAAGTGTAAAGAGTCATGCAGATTGAGAATACTGTAATAGTAAAGAAAAACATTTTATTATTATCGTAAGATTAATTCGAATTGTTACTTAAATTTTAATAGTCTAACTAAACGTATTACTCTTGCAGTAATGGTCGTCGGGTGACGGACAAAACTCACTATTTAGTGCATTTGCAGAAAAAAAACAAATTATATCAAGTGTGTTAACGTAGTATAGGTCGTGTTTTCATGTACTTACCTATTACTTCTTATTAGATAGTTTAGGTTATCACCGGACGATGTAGATACACCAGTGATGCCGCATTCGATCAAACTTGAATTAGGTCTTAAGACTCTTAAGGTGTAATTCCGTGAATCGCGGCTATCGCAGCCGCGCGCGATCGATCGCCTGCGACGCGCGGCATGCGACGGTTGGGGTATAATAAAAAGGTGGCCGGTTTTAGGACTTGAAATTTTTTTATAAGTATTTTAAATTTTCTTTTCTTATCGTAAATATACGTAAAAATAAGCATGGTTTATTCTTTTAACTTTTTCTCTCAGATCGATATTTACCGAGATATTTGGGTTCAAATGTCAATCTTTGGCGGTATGTTAGAAGATCGCCGCCGTGTTCGTGGTTATGTTTTTTTTATAAAAGAGCGGAAAAACTCCAAAAGAGAAAAGTTTTTCAAGTAAAAGATGCTTATTGCGACGTGTTCTATACGATCGTTCTATTCAAAAACCAGATCACACACGAGTACGAGGTCACTATCGAGTGTATGCTAGTCTAATGTAGGAGAAGCTGAAATTAAAATGCTGCCATTATATTTAAAATGTCAGCTCTTAATGTTAAGCCTCACATCATAGACTGGTGCAACCTGTGGTGTGTTGCAAGAATTCTTAAAACTTATTTGTTTCCTAGAAAATTGCTCAATTTGTTATATTTTTTTTTTGATGATCTGTTTTTTTATACAGAAAAGTTAATTACCTTTTACCTTAAAAAATACTGATTTAGTCAAATACCATTCGATCACGTATCTAAAATGTTGTCATAATAAATATATTAAAATACGTAAAAAAAAGATTTTTTTTCCTTACCCTGTATTTTAATACTAGTATGAAACAATCTTTACAAAAAAATGTGTTACTTTTGTGTTGCATTTGTGTTATGGTATCACAAAAGTGACTGTGTTATTTTTGTGTTATAAGTAACAATCTCAACGGCCTTACCCATATACTGTCAATCTTTACCGTGTGGAGGAATGACGACAGCGGTGCGTAACGCTTCCTATAGGCGTTGACGTGTCGTATGCGGTACTTCTTCTTAATACATTTTCCTGCGTTTATAGTGCGACAGCATATTTTGAGCAGCGGTGTTGTCTTACTGATAATGTCCATAACTTGGCGTCCAAGGGATTAAGGGGGTGAATTGGAAATTATCGCGTGCTTTGAAACGCCATTCTGACTGGATAAGAAACAATAAGGTCTGATTTTCAGTTATCTGCGATTACGATTGTTTCATATGATCAGATATATGATTGTCTACGTGATTTAATCGATACATGATTGCCCAAAATTTCCTCGATGGAAAAAAAACCGAAGTTGAGTCTTTATTATCCTTTTTTTACTCAGCCTACTCAAACAATACATTATTTTATGACGTATTTTATCTCCCCTAAAATCTCACTCAATGAAATATAAATAAAACTTCACTAAGTTGATTAATTATCGAAATTTGTTCAAAAAAGCCAAGAAGAGTGTTGCATCTCTTTTTCTCGTGCGCGGAAGGCATACGTGTGTTTCTCAAGTGAGCGTGGTCGACT
Source organism: Epinotia demarniana (assembly GCA_945867215.1). Lineage (NCBI taxonomy): Eukaryota > Metazoa > Arthropoda > Insecta > Lepidoptera > Tortricidae > Epinotia > Epinotia demarniana. Next base: position 9,791,165 of record OX244281.1, read on the forward strand.
CGAATCAAGGCAACCCCTTAACCCTTTCACCGCCACAGTCGGCCATAGCCGACAACGCAAAATCGTGCCCACGGCGCCCTCGTCGTCTATAGACGACAAAATTTCAATGATCAAAAACACGATAATTCAAATCGCTACAAGTGTTTTTCAATGCCTGTTGATTTTGAGCATTTCGTTATTTTTTTCGCTGTGGCGTCTGGGGCACGATTGTCCGACGACGAGCTCGGCGGTCAAAAGGTTAAAACGGACTTACCATGTGGTAGCGGATGTGGGTCCCGCCGGAGCGGACGCCCTCGTTCAGCTGTATGGAGCTGACGCTGCCGGCGTCATCGTCCATAAAACCCGTCTTCTTATAGCGCGCCATCTGCAATCAACGATAGGCACGTTCATTTAGGCAAGTATATGGCAAGTCATGTACATACAACTATGTATTAAACCTTGGAATCATTACTCATAGACAGAGCTATATGACAGGCATGGTTTCCCACTAGTGTTCGTCCTGAGTGCACGGGCATGCAGTACATACATACAGTGTGTAAGTCGATAAATACGGGCGATAAATTAAATCGGACATAGTATTCATTAATGTCATCATGAAGTAAAAGGTTTTTTAAGTTGCAGGACATTGTCAAAATTATTGTTGCAACTTTAAGTAAATGTTATCTAATTACCTTTACTTTGTCCTATACTAACCACCGTTAAGAGATTCGCCCGTATGAGACTTACACACTGTATAGGTATACATTTACGCCTTTATCCCTAAAAGGGGTAGGCAGAGCACATAACCACTGCCCAGTACCACTTTATCATAAATGTGGGTATAAAAGATCAACGAAATGTGATAACGCAGTGACAGGTTGCTAGCCCATCACCCACACACTTCAACCAGGGAACAGTCCCTTAGTCGACTCTTACGACACCCACAGGAAGAAAGGGTGTGGTGCTATTCTAACCTGACACCAGACGGGGGCGTGGAGTGTTCATATAAATTGCATATGTGACGTATATGTATACGTAGTTATAAGGCGCTTGCGCCGTTTGGTTTAACAGTAATAAACTAGCTCGCAAACAAGACGGTTGTTTTATCTCAAATACCTCACTGGCGATCGAGGATTAAAAAGTACCCGCGCATAAGAAAAAAATAATTTTGGCGTTTTTCGGAAATTTAACGAATTTTGATTACAAAACTAGCGAGTGGCAGATATTTTATAGCAAATTGAATCAGTTTTTTGTGGTGAACAAGGTAGAAGATGAACCGGATAAGCGCGCCCTATTGTTTACGCACATTACGGACGATACCTACCGCTTGTTACGAAACTTAGCCCACCCATACGTGGTGGAGGAGCTTGAGTTTAAGGAGCTAGTAAGATTACTCGACGGCCACTTTAAGAAGAAACAGTGTACGTACGCGGACAAAGCCAGATTTTATGCGGCGACAAAGGTACCAAGCGAGACGTTGGGGGACTGGGCTGCGCGACTAAGAGGGTTAGCGATTTTTTGCAACTTTGGTGCCGCCCTGGAAGCGAATTTGGCAGATCGTTTCATCCTTGGCTTGGGTTCTGGCCCGGAGCGAGATAAGTTGTTCGAAAATACGGCGACGTTGACAATGGCGGCGGCACTGGAGATAGCAGAAAAAGCGGCGGTGGCAAGGGAAGCCAAGACAGAGATGGCAGTCACTATTAAGGAGGAGCCTGTATATTATGGGGCTGGTGGAAGCGGACAAGGCCGTGGCGGCTGGGACAAAGCGCGGCGCGGCGGCGGCGGCGGCGGCGGCGGCACCGTGACGCGACCGGGCGGAGGAAATCAGCCCCAGCGATTTGCGTTGTGCCATTTGTGGAATGAGAAACCACAACGGAGACAGTTGCCGTTACAAGCGCTATCGATGCCAGAAATGTGGAATTATAGGACACTTAAAAAAAGTGTGTAAAAGCAAGTCCTCCCGCGTAAACTGCATAACAAGTGAACCGGAGCAGAACGTGGTAGAAGAAGTAGAAAAATGTTGCACGGAATGTCATAACTTTAATTTAAGGTATGTGTCAAATAAACCGATTCTCTTAGATGTAATTTTAGGAGGTAAAAATTTATCGATGCAACTAGACTCGGGATCAGGGGTGTGCGTCATAGGCGATAAATTATATTACGAAATGTTTTCTGAGCATCTATTAGAAAAGTGTAACGTTAAGATGTGTTTTTACAATGGACATAAAATCTCGCCACTTGGCTTTTTCCAAACCGGGGCTACTTATAACGGTGAAACGAGAAAAATAAACCTTTTTGTAGTAGTTAACGGCGGTCCGCCCTTACTCGGACGAGATATTATGTCTGCTTTTAATATGGCGCTAACAACAAACGTAAATAGTATTTCTGACGGCAATGACATTGATGTAAACCAATTGTTAGAACGATATCCGGATATTTGGCGCGATGAGCTCGGTGCGTTTAATAAGTTTAAGGTGCACTTGCGTTTGAAGGAAAATTCATGCCCAAAATTTTTTAAACCACGCACTGTACCCTTTGCTTTAAAAGACAAAGTCGAGGAGGAACTAAATAGGTTAGTGAAGTTAGGTATTTTAGTTCCCGTAAATCATTCGGAGTACGCTACACCTATTGTGCCCGTGCTGAAAGAGAATGGGAAGGTCAGGATAGCTGGCGACTTTTCGGTCACGCTTAATAAGGACCTAGTTGTTGACAAGTACCCGCTCCCTAGAATTGAGGAGGTATTTGCCAAATTAGGCGGTGGCGAACACTACAGTAAAATCGACCTCAAAAATGCGTATAACCAGTTTATGCTGGACGAGTCGTCGCAGGAGCTCACGACCATAAATACATCTAAAGGACTATTCAAATATACGCGATTAGTATATGGACTGTCAAACGGTCCAGCAGTCTTCCAGAAGTCCATGGAAACCCTCCTCACTGGTATTGATGGCGTGAGCTGCTGGCTCGACGATATTTGTGTAACTGGTCCAAACAAAATCTTGCATTTAAGGAGGTTAAATGAAGTCTTGAGCAGAATTAACGACGCGGGACTAAGGGTACAGAAAGAAAAATGTGAATTTTTCAAACCCAACGTTACTTATTTAGGCTACGTTATTAGTAAAGAAGGTCTACAGACGTGTCCCGACAAGGTACAGGCTATTTTAGACGCACCCGAACCGACCAATGTGACAGAGGTGAAACGTTTCTTGGGTGTAGTTAATTACTACAGAAGTTTCATTCCAAAGGCCGCTACGTTAATGAGTCCCTTACATGAGCTTTTACGCGCAGGCGCTGAGGGGGAGTGGGGTGAGAGGCAGCGCGGCGCCGTGCGCGCGGTGCGCCGCGAGCTGGTCTCGGACCGTGTGCTGGCGCATTTCGAGCCCAGCGCGCAGCTGGTGCTGAGCGTCGACGCGGGGCCCGGGGACCTAGGTGCCTTGCTAGCCCAGCGCGCCGCCGATGGACAAGAGCGCCCGCTAGCGTTCGCGTCGCGCTCCCTCACTAAAAGCGAGCGTAATTATAGCCAGATCCAAAAGGAGGCGACGGCTATTATTTTTGGGGTGAAGCGTTTTCACCAATACCTGTATGGTCGCAGTGATCCCTTTATACTCAAAACGGACCATAGGCCGTTAGTTTCAATATTTAACATTCAAAATGGAATATCGGCCACATCGGCGTTGCGTCTCCAAAGGTACGCCATCATATTATCCGCGTACACATATAAAATACAATACGTTTCCAGTGGTAATAACTTGGTGGCCGACTATTTTTCCCGCGCTCCACTGCCGAGCACGTCAAGTGATAGTGATAACGAGTTTGATACGCTATGTGCGTTAAATTTCTTAGATTCGATTTCATCGGCGGTTACCTCGGACGACATTAAAAAGGCCACCGATAGCGATGTAACCCTTCAAACGGTAATCAAATATATGCACCGAGGTTGGCCGCGTAAAATAAACTGTAAATCGGTTGAACCTTATTTTAATTGCCGAACCGATCTACAACTTGAAAATGGATCTCTATTGCGAGGGCACAAGGTCGTAATTCCATTGTCACTGAGGCAACGGATGTTAAGTGAATTGCACAGCACGCATTTGGGTATAGTTAAAATGAAATGCAACGCGCGCACCAGAATGTGGTGGCCGGGCATCGACAGTGACATCGAGCGGTGTGCGGGCGCCTGCGGCCCCTGCGTGGCGCTGCGGCCGGCGCCGCCGCGCGAGCCGCCGGCGCCCTGGCCGCGCGCGCCGGGCCCGTGGAACCGCGTACACATCGACTATATGTCTATAGGGCAAAGGGTATATTTGATTGTAGTGGATTCCTACAGTAAATGGGTGGAATGCCTACACATGCAAAATGGTACTAGCACTCAATCACTAATATCTAAATTAAAGTATTTATTTTCAATATTTGGTATACCGGAAGTTTTAGTTTCAGACAACGATGTTAAAATACACTGCGTCGAGTTCCGTTTATTTTGTTCTAGCAATGGTATTAAATATATGAATTCACCAGTGTATCACCCAAACAGCAATGGGCAGGCAGAGAATTCGGTACGCACGTGTAAAAAAATGCTTAAACATGTTTTAAACGAAAATGTAACCACGCACTTAGTGCACGAGAAATTACTAAGTTACTTGTTTGATTACCGAAATTCGGTGCATTGTACTACTGGGGAGACCCCAGCCAAACTTAAGTTCGGTAGGAGGTTAAGAACTCGGCTTGATTTAATACTACCCTCGGACCGGCCTACGAGGGCGAGTGAGTACAACTCGGCAACATCTGTGTGCATAAATAAGCGTCAATATCAAGTAGGTAATGTTGTCTGGGCGCGGTGGTACAGTGCGAGAAAAGTAAATTGGGAATTAGGGAAAGTTATAGAAAATATAGGTAACAAAATGTTTAAAATATTTGTAAACAAATATGATTCTTATTGTATAAGGCATATTGACCAACTTTTAAAATATAAGGGGCAGCCTATTACAAATACACATACGAAGGATAATCTAGTGTCCAATGACCGTGTACCATTGCCCTCATTTCCTTCCTCGTCTATTCAAAAAGATATGTCAATTTTAGCTTCCGATTCAGCAATGGACAATGTAGTTCCCACTGAGACTATAATAGAGGAAACGAGGCAAGAGCAGACAAGGAATGAAATCGGGATAGATGAGAGAGAGACAGGTGAGCGGGGACCGTCTGCGCACGAGTCCGCCGCGGCACCGGCGTCGCCGGCGCGCGCGCCGAGCGCAGCCGGGCCTGCAGCCCTCCCCATAACAACTGTTTCAGACGAGCCTTCTGTGCGTCACCAGTTGCGTCCAAGAAAGAAAGTTGATTATAAAGTTTAATAGGTCTAAATTAGTTTTTAAGTAGTGGTGGAGGAATGACGTATATGTATACGTAGTTATAAGGCGCTTGCGCCGTTTGGTTTAACAGTAATAAACTAGCTCGCAAACAAGACGGTTGTTTTATCTCAAATACCTCAATATGTTTTATTTGGACGCTGCACGCCCCGCTTAGAACAGCGCTAGCACTCAAGCCGTAGCGTAACCAGGCATGTTGCCGACATTCGCATCCCCATCAGCACCGCGGAAGTTGCGCAGATATTTTCGCCATTAGAAAAACAATCCCCCGTGTGGTGTCAGGTTAGAATTTCACCACCCCCTATCTTCCCGTGGGTGGCGTAAAAGTCGACTAAGGGACCAGGGTTGAAGTGTGTTGTGGGCGATGGGCTAGCAACCTATCACTGCAATATCACATTTTGTCAATCTTTTATACCCACGTTTATGCTAAAAGTGGCGCTGGAACATACGTTTCATGTGCTCTGCGTACCCCTTTTGGGAATAAAGGCGTGAATGTATGTAGGTATGTATGTGTATGTATGTAGAAAAACAAACTTCATTTCGTTTCTGTGACGAAGACCAGATGCGACTTTTATTTGTTAGCTATTATTGTAACTTAGTCGCAAGTTGCGACTCGCAACGTGTTTGGTGATTGCGTGATATCATAAAATGGACGTTGTTTTTACGTTTTTTAGTGAGTGACCCCAAAATCCGCATCCGCGGATGTGCGCCCCCAAATATCCGCATGCGCGGATGTCAAATGAATCGCATCCGTGACATCTCTGGTAAGTACACTGAGGTAGCTTCGGTGCAATAAGAGACCGCTTGACTCATATTCGTTGAAGGCGTGTTGATGTTACTTAGAGTAAACAGGAGATTGATTTAGTTAGTTAATTCGTTATTTACTTAAGAGGGAAGGATAGCTAGCAGCTCGCGACTGACAATAGATAGTTATTATATGAAATATCCATTTCTTGAGAAAATTATTTCCATTAACTAAATCTTAACAAGTCACTTTGCTTTTGATGTCCATCGCTTCAGCATTAATATAATCTAGGTTTATAGGTTTCGCTTTAAAAAAAATTGTTGCCTATAAGGTATATAGGTTTAAATTTATATCAATTTTTTGAAAAAAGGAAACATAAAACTAGTCGTTCATTTGTGTCCGCATTCAAAAAAATAAGTTGGAATACCGATATAACATCACACTCACATGGGCGGCGGTAATCGCTTACCATCAGTCGCTTATCACATAAAAAGAAAAAAAAATTACACGACTAAATTATATAGGACATGAGATGTTAGGCTGGCCACACAGTCACACAAGGTCAAGAAGAAAAAAACCCGGGCAAGTGCGAGCGGACTCGCACGCTATGGGTTCAATACCATTATCTATAAAAACGGCAAAAAAAATCACGTAATATTTGATATTTAAATATTTATTTTATTTCGTTTTTAGTATTTGTTGTTCTAGCGGCAACAGAAATACATCATCTGTGAAAATTTCAACTGTCTAGTTATCGTTCTTGAGATACAGCCTGGTGACAGACAGACTGCCGGGCGGACAGACAACGAAGTCTTAGTAATAGCGTCCCGTTTTTACCCTTTGGTAGAAATTCTGCACAAAGTCAAACGTTTCAAATGCTGAATCTGATTATGATTCACTTACTGAATTCCGTTCAGTGTGAGTCCGGCATTAAGAGCTGTAGGTATTAGTCTTCTGATGCTTCTTAATTTAGTAGGTTAAATACCTCCATTATTTTCGGGCATTAGTTAGGACGCCATCTAATCCGCTAGGTGAATGCCCAGCGTGACTCTCAATTGTTTTGCTACTTACTCTAATAATTGTTTCTGTTTAGTTGTAACGCGATCTGTCGACGCGAACTCACGAAACGGGGTCAATTGGCAATTGTGTAGATACAGTCTACATAAAAATTGTAAATACGTAGTCTGGCAAACGAAAGCGTGACTTGGACTTTTTTAAAAGTGGCAACATTACAATCTGTCAAAGGCACGTCAAATTCTTTGGTTAGAGATTTCAGTATTTTGTTTAATAACACATTTATTTTGCATTAATAATTGCCGTAATATGGGTAAAACAATAAAAAGTTATGTGCGCAAGCTGCTTCATACTATGATCAGTAAGTTCAAGCAGAAACAAGATGAGAAAGAAATTGTTTTCCAAGAGAAACAACAATGTTTAGATGCGATGTCGGATTTTTTAGGTTAGTATGACTTTGTAATCTTAATCCTTGTCGGCTGATTATTTGTTATAATAATATTGACGATAATGATGATACGTTTCTTATGTTTACAGATAATCTTGAAAATATTCAAGGAATCCGTAAAAAACAAAAAATTAGTTATACCATATGTATTTTTTTTGAATTTGCCGCGTTTTCCCAGGTCACGCTTTCCAGCTAGCTTTTTGCCAGACTTTACAATCCTTTATCAGTTTATCTGGATGTTTATAGATGAGATGGGGACTCGTCTATGCTACTTTGTCTCTACCTCATCGGCTACCGAGCATTTATGATGCGTCTTGAGTCTGGTATACGGTACTTCACGCGATTTAACAGTGATGTAATTCTCTCTCTCTTTCCGACCAAATCGGAGAAATCCTAAAGGTCAGAGCCGTATCATGGTCGGCCGTATCACGCGATAAGTGACAAGATACGAGCGTCGTCTCGTTCTATCGAACGGTGTCAGCCAGTGACGGACGCTCTATCTTGTCACTTCGCGTGATAAGGCCGACCATGATACGGGGTCAGAAGGCGTAACACGGTTGCCGGGGTTGGTGATAACAGGCAACCGTGCTAGGTTAAGAGTAACGCAAACCGACGACCATGTATAAAGAATGTGAATGAAGCAAGAAAGTTTTGTCAAGATCGTAAGTGGAAATCCGTGATCTCTGCCTGCCTCTCCGGGAAATAGGCGTGATTATATGTATGTAACTCTGCAATGACGTAGCTATCATATCGATTGTACACATTGAGTCTCAGACACCGCAGGCCGCGTCAAGGCCCAAGCGTGTGAGAGGTAGGCCTTGACTGACTTCATGACTTAACTGGTGGCTTGCGGTGGTGGTCAATACAAGCGGCTTACAGTTCATTTCAAGTCTAGTACAGGTCGACACATTTAAACAAAGCTCTGGCGGCCATACATTTAACATGGCCACACTGCAGGCCACGTCAGTGCGATTGCGGCTTGCGGTGGCAGTCAATAGTTAATTTTATTTACAGTTAATGTCAAGTCTAATAGTATTGAAAGCCCGCGTCACTGTGATTCAGGCTTAAGCCAAAAAACTAACTGTATTACCAAAAAAAATACGTTGTCAACCGTCTCGAACACTGGACTTTCACGGATAATCTAGCGAATTAAATCAGGCTTAAGCCTGAAACCCCTCGCAGACCAGTGTTGGGCAAAAAGTAATTGAATTACAAATTACTAATTGCAATTACAAAATGTAATTGCAATTACAAATTACAATTACATGGAAAAAGTAATTGAACCTCAATTACAAAATGTAATTTGTAATTTAAATTACCAATTACATTTTGTAATTAAAATTGCTAATTAATTACTTTTTCAATTACAAATTACTTTTTTCTAACACAATGTTCGAGTATATTTTGGACTTGGAAATTTTTCATAAAATTATTTCCTCACATTTTAGTGTTTTTTTAATTCGGTCGTACAAAATGCTTAAAAATAATCACAAAATGTCATATAAAGTTTTCCCCAAAATCACTTCTTTCAACGATATACTTCAACTCGATGTGTTAGACGGCGCGGTGCTATCTAGGACAGAGAAATTTCTAACAATAATTTTATTTTAACGTTTTGCTGTTTTTTTTTCAATTGCGTCGTAAAGTATACCTGAAAAGAATCATATTATGTCATATAAACTTTTTCCCAAAATAGCTCTTTTCAACGATGTACCTACTTAACTTCGATGGATCAAAGGACAGAGAAATTTCCATCAAAAATGTTTTTGTTAGTTTTCGGTTTTTATTTTTATAATATTGAAAGCAATGCTTAAAACAATCACAAAATATCATATAAAGTTTTCCCCAAAATCGCTTCTTTCAACGATATAGGTACTCGATGTGTTTTAGACGGCGGTGCTATCTAGGACAGTGAAATTACCATAAAAAAATTTTTTCTTAGTTTTTGGTTTTTGTTTTTTTTCTATCGAAAACAATGCTTAAAAACAAGCACAAAACGATGCATATTTTTTTTCCCAAAATCGCTCTTTTCATCGTTATGCTCAACCACAATGGTCGAACGAATCTATTTAAGGACTTGGATAATTTTGGACGAAACAATATTTTTTTAGTTCACTATAAAAAACGCGCAAAACTAAGCACAAATTGTCAAGTAAACTTTTTTCTAACATGTGTCGTTAGAGAGATATCGAAGTTCCAGTTAAAAGTAATTGAGCAAAAAGTAATTGCAATTACAAATTACATGTAATTGCAATTACCAATTACAAGTAATTTCAATTACAAGTAATTTCAATTACATGTAATTGCAATTACTTGTAATTGAATTACATGTAATTTAATTGGTAATTAATTACAAAAAGTAATTAATTACGCCCAACACTGTCGCAGACTGCTGCGGCGTGCGGTGGCAGTCGTAAACTTGATAATAACTGTAAAGTTTACTGTATCACACTGAAGCGTCCTGCGATGGCTCAATCAGTAGTAAACTTCACCGCATAACCGCTTTAAACCGCATTGAATGGCCGATGTGACAGCCACTGCACATGAGGACTTTGTGCAGCGATACAAACGCGATTCAGTAGCGATACAGGCCACTATGACAGGCTATGGTTGGAGATGAGAGCAATGTGCGAAGAAATAATCCACCAATAGCATATGCTAACTTCGATCAAGCATATACATATATATCTTCCTATAGTGCTGGATTTATCCTTACACACCGGCCCGCTGCCTTGCACAGCTTCGCGCTATTATCCTTAAGTTACATTTGTTAAAGTTTCATTGTACAAGATTTTATCCCACTCTAAGAACTCGGCATCAAGAGCAGCGTCTATCATCCACAATGCACTTTCGCACCCTTAAAAGTTTTTCGCTAGCAGCTAGGGGATTTTAGTGGACAATAGCGAAAACTTAAGGGTGCGAAACTGCATTGTAGCAGGGCCTAGCCTGATCCACCAGGGAAAAAAAACGGTTAGGTTGTTAGGTGAACTGTGACTCTACAGCGCGCGAGCCGAACGAGCGAAGCGAGCGTGACGCGGCAGCGTCCGGCGAAGCGCCATAACCGAACATTATCATTTTTTCCTAGTTGAATATAGAATAACTGCCGCTAGGTTCCCCTGGGTGAGTCAGGTGATTAACGTGGATAACGTGAGTTTTTCGGGCACTATGGGTTTATTGAGCGACTTGAGGTCCAGGGTAAGGTCGAGGGCACCAGACCGCCAGACCAGGTCAGCAATGAGATAGGCAGACCAGGTTAAAAGCTGCAGTAGATGCATCACACGTAAGCATAAGGAAGGCACACGATTATTATCCCAAAAGCAGGACAACCTGCGATGTCTTTGATGAAATAAAACCCAGCACCTACCGGTATTCTTTCTTATACGTTTTTAAAATAATGCTCTATTCATCATTTCTTTACACGATATTTGCTGAGAAGACGACGAAAAAAGAAACGCCGCATAATCGCTCGCCCATATTCACCCAGATAATATCATATTCTGTCAAAGTTGTATTTTGTTTAAGCGTCGATTCTATGCGAATTCGGATCAATACACGACCGTAACAAGATATATGCTTCTTGGATTTAACTCTATTATTTAACGAAAATTTGAGGTATTAATCTCAAATAGAGTTATAATTGTTCAAAGTACTCTACCGTCCCGAGGAGATTCCAATTCCAATTTATTATAATCGTATGGCATACATTATTTTGGCCTTTTTAAAGTTTTGTCACTCTTTAGTTACCACCCAGTGGACACGTGCAGGGTTGTGGTAGGTAGCTCATGCGGACACGAGTAACAGTTGTCCCCCCTTTGTCAAGTGAGTGGGCAACTCGACTGTCAGAAGTTCTTAAGCCGCCCGAAGGCCTCTAATTCGGCTTAACGACTACTGTCATAGACAGCAGCCGGGCCAACTGCTTAGCGTGCCTTCCAAAGCACGGAAGCGCTCATTTATATTAAACCACTCAAACCCATCCAAAGACTGACCGCTGCCATCTTTGCTTAACCTGTGTTATCGTTTCCGACTCGCAGGCGCCGCTAGGCTATGAGCGCTTCGACAATTCTTCCAATTCCAATGACAAGGTTATAAAAAAGCGGTCATATTCAATAATCTCGAAGCAAAGGGTTTTTGTATGCATAAGTATCTTACCTCGTTATTTTCTGATAAAATCATTGGTTTAGCAGTTTCCTTCATTATCAGTCGTCCATTTACTTTAATGAAGTATTTTGTATCAAATTTTAATTATCCACACGAATAGCACACAACAGCGAGCAAATATTACATGTATTTACAGTGAAAACGAAACTTATAAAATAAAAACGTCAAAAAAAATGTGTACTTTTACATTGGATGGTTTGTATACTGAATTATCTTTAAATAAGTGTTCCGTTGCACCAAATTTGGAACAATAAACGACAAAATAAAATTCCGTCGATGCTTTGTCGTATTTAATTTAAACTGTACATTAAACACTTATATTTAATTAAAAATGATTTTATATCACGACATGTTCACATCTTGAAGCTTCCTAAAATACTCATGTCACTTGTCAGTTTCAGAATCACTTCAGGAGTAAACAATGACGTTATTATGGAACATATTCATCATGATTATCAAGCGCCTCACACGCAGACAAGCAGAACTTGGAGCTCCAATTGCCTGTAGTTGTTATGAATCTCGGTTCTAGCTATAAAGTTTGTTGTTATTATGACGAAAATGCACTTAACGCGGGATTTTACAACTTTATCGTTGCTAAATATGAAAGGAAAGGATAAAAAAGACGCGTCATAAGACCGAAATATGGCACGTGTACTGGAATAGCTACTGTTTGTTCTATTGTTTATGCGTAATTTTTTTACAACCGTTTGAAGATAACAGTTTAAAAAATATCGGTAATGTTTAGTTTTTAGTAATTTCCGTCATCCTACTAATATTATAAATGCGAAAGTTTGGATGTTTAGATGTTTGTTACTCAATCACGCTTAAACAGCTCTACCGGTTTGGATGAAATCTTGCGTGAAGACAGTTTATAGCCTGGATTAAAATATAGGAAAGTTTTTCCCAGACAAAGTCGCGGGCGGAAGCTAGTCTTACCATAAACAAACTATACCATAATCGTGAGAATAAACGCGACGATCGATGGAGAAGATAAGCCCCATCGGCAGTCCTCTCGCTCGCACACCTGAGTCACTCTAGAGAGCGAGTTATAGCTCCAGCTTAATGATTTTAAGGATCCCTCTCTGGTCATCAGAACTTCAGGTCGTAAATTGAATATTTAAAACACCTTACAACCATAGCCAAGCACCATTCCGACACATAAGATTTTCGATTCTAGACCGCATTCAAAACGGTTTTCTTCAGGGGTAAGGTAAAGTATTCCGTTGAAGCCCATTTTGAGTTGGCAAGTCGTCCATGGAGAATGGCATGTTTTTTAATACCTCATTGTATTTATAACTAATTTCCTTTGTTTTTTTGTAACTTTGATTTTACCAGAAACAGTCCCCGCGAAGGATACGGGCGACTGAATCCGCGATTACTGTATGGTAATAAGTGACTACTGAATGAATAATTGATTCTGTGTATGAATGATGAGTATGGTAACTAGCCTCTGCCCGCGAATCCGTCCGCGTGGAACTCATTTATATCCATACAAACTTCCACCCCCCAATTTAACGGAAGTTAGAAAGTAACAAAAAGTAGCCTATGTCCCTCTCCATCCCTTCAACTACCTCCACTTAAAAAATCACGTCAACTAGTCGCTCCGTTTTGCCGTGAAAGACGGACAGACAAACACACACTACACTTTCCCATTTATAATATTAGTATGGTTAGACATTTCTTTGTAGGTACGTGTATGTTAGTTAAATATTTAACTTTTTTGTGGGTAACAGTGAATAATTTATAACCAAATACCTATTCTATTTGGCCGTGATAACGTGATAAGTTATTTTTGTAAAGTAATAAATAACACGAGGATTTTCCGCCACCTTAATAACAGAACAAATAATTAAAATGCTAAGTCTATAATTTTATCAGCGTTTCTTTTGGACATTATCAATTTGACAGCAATATCCACAGGGAAAAGTAATGTCTGCTTCACATATATCCTAGCGTTTAGTATGTGCAGACCCATTTACGCACATTTATCGATCGTGTGTATGACAAATCGTAACGATAATCTGCAACGATTTGTCATACACACGATCGATAAAACTGCACTAACGGACTGCGCAGCCAAATCGTTACGATAAATTGTTGTCGTGTGTATATATAGCCGTAGTATTTTTTTTTATTTGGCCGTCTATCAAAGACGGCAAAAGTAATAATATGGAGAAATTGATGATACAGAACTTTGTAAATTAACAGTAAATGTTAACAAAGCAGAAACGTCCGCTAACGAAATTCTAAATTTCGGTCAAAGTGGAAAAAGGTGGTCCCTAAAGATTCCTAACCACTAGCGGACTCACGGTAGCTCAGTTGGCTAGAGCGATGGACGGATTCCAGAGGTCGCGGGTTCGGGGTCGCTCGTGGCGCCCCGCTCGAGATTCGTAAATTAAGTAACAAAAACTAAAACTGATCCTTACGTAGTAGATCCGTGCATATTTTTTTTGCGATGCCTGGCTGTGCTTTGTCCGCAGGACGAAGTTCGTCCTACGGACAAACCGACGAACCCAATTTAAAGCGGTCGAACTTGGGGAAATCCAGGAGAAACCTCCGGCACGACCACGCGGGGTTTTTTTACATACCTATAAATAAATAAATAAATATAAGGGGACAATCTTACACAAATCGACCTAGTCCCATAGTAAGCTCAGTAAGGCTTGTGTTATGGGTACTAGACGACGATATATATAATAGATATAAATACTTAAATACATAGAAAATATCCATGACACAGGAACAAATATTCATGCTCATCACATAAATGTTTGCCCTTACCGGGATTCGAACCCAGGACCTCTTGCCTCGTAGGCAGGGTCACTACCAACTAGGCTAAAGCGGTCGTCAAGGATAACTATAAGCTGATATAAATACACACTTAGAACTGTGTGAGTATAGACAGCGATAGGGTGTGACTGGTGTGAGCGAGATAGAATGCGAGCGGACGCCATTTTCAGATCCATTCTTTATCTGCGCGCGTTATATCCAGTTACTTGTAATTTCGCTCGAGTCGCTTGACGTCCTATTTGTATCAATCGGTCGGGTAGTTTAGCTCAGTGGGAGGTAAATTGAAAACCCGGCCTAGAGTATGTATACAGGGTGTATAAAAATGTTCGGTAGCGTATTACGATTACAAAAATGCTACCAAATATGCCCTTGTTCGGGTCACAACCCATTTTTGATATACCCTGTACCTATGCGTAGGTATGGACTTATTTTGCATAAATTATAATCACTGCACCGTTTGAATAATACAACCTGTAGGTAGGTACAGGGTACAGGTCCTTCTTGGGCACAGACCTCCTCTCTAGTATGAGAAGGATTCTATTCAGCGAATAATATTAGGTGGTATGTATTCAAATGCATATAGAACAAAAAGTTTAATTTAGTTTTTGCACACGCCTTACACATTTATTTATCGTATGGCATAAAATTTCTATACTTAAAAATGTTTAAATACATTCAAATACAAAGGCGCGAGGCCACGAACAAAATGGATCCCCAGCCCATATCCGACGCGTCAACCAGATGGACTGGCAATTGCATTACCAAGTTTATTGCGCTTGGCGAAGCGCCACGAAATTTACTCGTGGCGGAAATGAAGCGGGAAATAGCTGTATGAAGTATGTGGCTGATTGCAGGGTTCCCCATATCCTATGGGAACCTTCAATGTTTCCGGGAAATGGGGTAAGGATCAAGGTCATGGCCTTTTGTTGAGGGTGTGTAGATAATATACGTCAATTTACTTTGGCAGTCTTTGGGCTCTCCCAGTCATAAATTGTGTTAAGTACCTACTTTTTGCTCGGCTGTAGTAGTGAGTGACATTGTCCTCGCATGTTCGCGGTAGAGTATTAGCAAAGTAATACTCTAATCCCTAATACACATAATCCCTAATATACAGTATTAACCTACAGTCACAAAGTATTCGTATCCACACTAGGTGGATATTCTGTATAAGTAGACTACTAGCTGCCCGTAGTTAAGAAATACCTACCATCGTTATTTGTCACGCCGCCCCATGTCAAACTGACTTGCCTTTTAGAACATGAAAATTAGCATAATTACGTAAGTATTGGAGTTTAGAACATGGAAATTAGCGTAAATAAGTATTGGAGTATATTACTTTCAGCGTAAACCTCTACAAATCTATATCTGCACTAATATTACAAGGAAATAAGTTAAGTCAGTGAGGTCGTAGCTTTGTTAGTTTGTATGTAGGGGCAATCTCCAGAACTACTCATACGATTGAAACAAAAATCACCAGTAATGGAACTTTAATATAGACAACATATTTTATAACGCGGCTTCGCCTGAGTTATTTATTGGTAATGCAGAGCCGAGCGCGAGCTAAAGTCGTCACTTTTCGTTGAAGGTAGGTGATATAATAAAATACCTCTTCCAGAAGATATGTGCGAGGGAGAGAGATATTGCACCTATTTCAGGACATTGTTTCCAACGTTATTCGAGCAACCAGTAAAAGTCTGTTCTCTCATTATGCATAGTTTTTAGGATCTCGAGGTCTAATTATAGTGGACGAGCTTACAGACGTGTTGTGAATAGGTAGGCAGGACCCCGTCTGGTTTTTGATGGGAGTCTGTGAGGCTTCAATCGATCGATAGTCATTAAATGAAATCGTACCAATTAGAAGCGTCTAGCTTGCGCGTTTAAATGTTTATTTCTTCTATTTTATTCTTAACTATGGACAAACCTCAATATGTATTGTAACTTAGGTTACTTCTGAATGACTAGTTCTTGGAATGTATTTATGCCATGTTCGGAGGGGGGAGGCCTTTGCCCAGCAATGGGACACAGCACGCTCTTAATAATAATATTTTCATATTTAAAATAGGAATTACAAAACAAGTCTCTCACACAACAGCACCACCACCAGTAAAGAATGATTAAATGAAAATAAGAATAATAATTTACTTTAAAAACAAAGTTTTAACCGACTTCAATTTAGTACTCCGCCAAGCCACGAGAACATTTGCTATTTTTTTTTACACTTTATTTATGTCTTTCCCGTTCACGGGACAATGATGTCCCGGACCTTTGGGAGGCGTGCGTGGAGCTAGGTACCTACAAAGTACCAACTGAGCCAACACGTAGAGGCCCTTTTGACAATTTAATGAAATGCAGGGAGTACACCGAGCGGATGCTGTCCCTGCCCGTGTCATGGGACGCACACAGAGAAAAGTAAAACTGTTTCAATCTTTATCTCTAGCAGACGGTGACTCGCTAACTGCTAGATGGGCCCCTATTAATAGCGACATTAAAAAATGGCCTAAGGGCAACACCGGTCGGAGAGCTGGGGGGTAGAGAGGTGGCACTGGACTTTAAACATATAGCCAACTCGCCACTTAGGTGTCCACATCTACCCTCGAGCAACAGCTCTTGCGACTCCACTCTGGACGGCCAATGAAGGCAAGCCAGAGGCGGAGGGCCTGTCCAACCAACCACCCGATCGGCTCAGCTTGACCACAGAACACCCCCAGGAGCACTCAGGTACGTAGGGTCGCTACTCCCTAACAGCCCGCCACAAGCTGCCTTACGTTGACTGATTGCACCAGAAATCTGGTGGGCGATGGGGCCGTCACATCCCTACGCCATTACTGATTTATTATTATTATTATTTCTTTATTCATAAAACAATTTACATTGTTTTTGAATTTACAGATCGAACCACCCACATGAACCGATTTCCAATAGCAAATGCGTTGAATACTATAGAAAAAAAACCGAATCGCTGTATGTGGGCCGATGATACCTATTTGAGGACTTCCATCGATTCCCCAAGATCATCACCAATGGCACTTCATTAGTTCCTATTTCAACGGAATCTTATCAGAACCTGTGACGTACTTTTGCACTTTTATAAGTACATAATTGAGGAATTCGATAAGTCATCTGTGGTCTTCATCATCAATTCCTCGCCATCGAATTTATGATTCCGGATGTAAATACACGAGTTATAATAGACAATACCAAAATCACTACACGCGTGTCTAATAAAAATGAGGAGTTTCTTTTTTTTTAAGTCGGTTAATAAGGTTCTATAAATACAGGACGGTCAGTTAATTGTGGTGGCGTTTGTACGCCGTTTACGAGAAAACCATACATTAAAACCATTGGGAAGGGAAAGTAGAAAGGGGGATAAGGAGGTCAAGGAGAACATATAATTATGGTGTTGGTTCCGGACATCATAACTTAGATTAGTTATTTTTTAATGCATGTTATTACCATATATCGTAAAAGGGAACGCGTTCATTAGCGACACTTAGGTAGGGTAGTTTTCTAGTTTTTTTTTGACATTTTACAAAAGCCAGTTGAGTGTATATCGTTTTGATGGCTGCTCGCAGCTCCACGCGCAAGCCCATTCATCGCGACCAAAAATATCAAGAAATGTGGTGAAATACGTTAAGACCCTCGCATCAACCAGTGCTTCATCAGCGCGTTCCTGTGGAAGTTTGGACCGTCGGTACCGACTCATCTGTTCGCCGGGCAAGCTGGGGTGAGTTGGTCTTCATTTTCGATTTACTTTCACTGGCATTTCTCGTAGAACTTAGTAGCTTTCGTTTCGCAAAAAATACGCAATTTCCCTGCTCGAGGGCGATTGTACATCTGGAATAAGTAAAGGTCGTGTCGTATCAGGCTGTCAAAGAAAAAGACTCAAGAAAAAGATACTATGAAATTGGTCTACCGACAAGAGAGACCTTACAAGGCTACATACATACATCGTCAGCCTGTGTGCCCTGTGTCAGTCCACTGCTGGACATAGGCCTCTCCCATGGCACGCCACTGAGCTTCGTTTTCAGCTTTTCTCCTCCAGTCCCTAACCCCCTGTTCTGTAACTTGTTTTAAGCTCACCTCAACGCTCACCCACAAATATATCTTGACACCGCGATGCGTAGTAACTAAGCGTAGGTAGAGGTCTAGTTTCGTGACGGGTGACCGGCGGGGTGAGCCGCATTAGCGCGTAGCGAATAACAGCCCTGTCCGCTGCCTTACGAATGTCATCGCAGCTACAGGGCGCCCTACACCTTTGCCGACACGTGGTCCGCCTCAAGGACCAGGGGACCGATTTTTGACTTTCGAGCGCTCGAAAATCAAATAAAAGCAAATACGTTTGTAGTGTCCAAATGGCCGGCACTTACTTTCTACCAATATAATTGAATACGAGTGGTTAAAAACACTCGTTTTTGAATTTTCTATTGCTACTTCAAAATAGCATTTCATATTTTTAATCAGTTTTCGAGTGATAGAGTCGAGCGCTCGAAAGTCAAAAATCGGTCCCCAATCTGCCCCAATGGTTCTGGCGTGACCTTACATGGTTATGATGATAATATGAAAGAAATTTTAATCTTAGTAGAGTTAGTAGGTACACTGACATTAAAATAACACTGTCTTCAATTTTTACCGTCCTTCAACAAACATATAATCGGACAAATATGACAAAACAACAATGAAAGAAAGAAAGAAAGAAGAAAGAGATAAATAAATATATTTATTTGGTTTGACAAAAACATTATACCTACATGTGTTTATATCGTGAGGAAACCTGCATACATCTGCGAATAAATTCAAAGGTAAATTCAAAGGAAGTCCCCAATCCGCACTGGGCCAGCGTGGGGACTACTGCCCGTTCCCTCTCATACATGAGAGGAGGCCTGTGCCCAGCAGTGGGACGTATATAGGCTGGTGTGTGTGTGTGTGTGTGTGTGTGTGTGTGTGTGTGTGTGTGTGTGTGTGTGTTTATACAATTGAAATGCACCAAGATGGATGCCACTAAGCATATGCCACCATCAATACATGCTAAAGGCGCTGGTTGATCTAATTATTAACTAGAACTAATCCAGTTAATAAATGGAAAACTGTGCTTGCACACTTGAGATTATCCGTCGTGTGCACTTCGCCAACGTTACTGATGCACAAACACATATCAATCAATATTGAAAGCTTTCCAATAACGATAAAGCGTGAAACACTTTGCTAAATATAACAGCTACGAGTATATTTATACGGGTATTAATAACTTCATCATCATCATATCAGCCGAAAGAACGTCCACTGCTGGACATAGGCCTCCCCCAAAGAGTGCCACAATGACCGGTCCTGCGCCACCCGCATCCAGCGGACTCCCGCAACCTTTACCAGGTCGTCAGTCCACCTTGTGGGGGGGCCTATATACCGACGCTGCGCCTTCCGGTAACGCTAAGTACCTTGTTAAAACTTAAAAGAAGTGTGTAGTCTCTTGAGCTTAAAAAGAGCCACCAGCCTGACTAGTTTTAAGACTTTATCATACATATTTATAATCGCATTAAGCCCTATATAAGGTACTTTCGAAGCGGCTCATTCAAACATCCGGTGACCAGAGGGCTGGCAGCTATTTTGGTCAAAGGATTAGACTAGCAAACTAGAGAGGCAACGCTGCCAGACTTCTGGCACTAAATGATGGGGTCCTTTGGAGCATTTACTTTTTATAGGTTTTGGTTACATTTCATTATAAATATTTTTATGTTACTCAAGTTTATACTGTAGTTGCTTTTGTTTTTATCTAATTAAACGCTGATGCTTCACAGGGGTGGGCCAAAATAGCTATGTAGTGGGTGCCACACGATGGGCGGCGACGACGTGGCATTCCGAGACGAAGATGGCGGGACGACCTGAGAGATAATGACGTACATTTTCGAAAGCAGGTCAGGACATTCAACTGTCATCGACCAACTGGATGTATTTCGTAACGATTACCTAGATATTGCTCAAAGCCGGGACGTGTAGACGTCGAGAGGGGAGCCCAGCAGTAGGTCACGCAATAGACTCCGAAAAAAAATGCAGGTATAGGTTAATCAGACTACCATGGCCATCTGACTTTCTAACATAAACAAGAAACTAGACCCAGTTGGAAATAGGCTTCCAGGTGACTGAGCCACTTTGATAGTTACAAGTTCTCATAAACACCGCGAACCCCTCAAAGATGAGAAGAAGGAAAATTAGTGAGAGCCGGGAATGGCTTAGTTTTTCCAGTAGGTTGATATGAATGACATCACACACACCACATGATATCACACACAGGATGACTTATTTGCGTTCGCATACTCGATTTATTTACATAGTTTTGGTAGTCTGATGGTCGAAATCGCAATCTCTAGAAGCATACAAGTTGGAATCAGACAGCAGCACGGTTATCACGCGACGGCGCGCGAGCTCTCAATTTTACTCGCACTATCCGTCTCTCTTATTACAACACTTTGAACAAGAGGTATATAGTGTGAGAAAAATCGAGAGTATGTCGCGGCCGTATCATGAATATTGTTGGTGGATGATTAAAAACACTTTCAATTATTAAACGAGCGTTTATTTAGTTTAAATTTATAGTTTAGAACACAGAGCTGTCCTTTCGGTTAGAGAGTTGGAAGAGAAGAGAGAGTGACAAAATGGTGACCGAGTGACCGGAATGTAATTCAACAATTATCATTCATATAATCCATTCGTGTCACTCGTTCAAAAATATAATATTGGTTTCGTTCAGAAACAAATATCATGATATACGTGCAGCAGTAGACGCCGTGCTGCGAGACTACTGCCCCCCTATTCTGTAACTTGATTTAAGCTCACTTCAACGCTCACCCCCAAATATATCTTGACACCTCAATGCGTAGTAACTAAGCGTAGATAGAGGTCTAGTTTCGTGACGGGTGACCGGCGGGGTGAGCCGCTTTAGCGCGTAGCGAATAACAGCCCTGGTTTCTATGTGTATTTCTATGAAATACGTTTCGTAGCTAGCGACACGTCGCCGTCATAGATAGAGAAACCGCTGTTATACGCTACCAGGTAATGCGGCTCACCCCGCCGGTCACCCGTCACGAAACTACACCTCTACCTACGCTTAGTTACTACGCATTGAAGTGTCAAGATACATTTGTGGGTGAGCGTTGAGGTGAGCTTAAAACAAGTTACAGATTAGCGGGGCTGTACTTCCCTCGTGGTACCTTACTTGAGGTTGAAACTTTACTAAAATTTAAATACGAGTACACGACAACACGACTGCTGCAATGATAAATGCAGAACGTTTACGCAAATTGCGGGTTGCAGTTCAGCAATTACCGCTAAACGTCGTTTAGTTGTTTTACAAAATCGTTGTCATGTAAAACAACTAGCAAGTATATAACTAACTACGCAGGTATTATACCACTAATTCAGCGCACCTGTGAAATATCACTATCACTACATAGTATCTAGATTCCATGGAGTCGCTGTTATCTTAAATATAATGTTAAAATTCAAAGTCAAACTAAATAGAGCATAATGAATATTATCTCATACCTGTATAATGAATAGTGATGCTTTATGTTTTGTCTTATTTTGCATCAATAAACAAACTTTTGTTTACACAATGACACTATTATTAGATACGGTTTAATTTAAAATGAATAATTGCACGACTTGTGAGCTGATAAATCGTAAAGTCACACTGTCTATTGGGTACGTAGTTTCCTTATGTAACAAGGTAACATATTCACTATATGAATAGGAAACCATCAAAGTGTCATAATAAAGCGTTTTTACAAAATAACATGACAATCATAAAAAAGATATGAGACATTTCAAAGCCTGCAATACTTTGCTTGGCAACCAAAGTTGCCAATGGGTATCAGTGCAGGGCTGCGCGAAGGCCACAAGCATGTAAGTAGATATTTCGCAATAGTACATTACGTAACTAGGGCGGTGAATTCGCGAATGCCCCAGATCGCAGGTGTTTGTGGCCCGAACCGAAGGTGAGGGCCATAAATATCCGCTCTGGGGCTTTACGAATTATCGCCCGTGTGGAGAACAAAATTTTACGTCTTCACCTGGCCACAATGCGAGTTTTCCCGTACGCGCAGCGTGCAGTTAAACTCGCATTATGGCCAGGTGTGACGTAAAAATATTCCTTTATCATCCAGAAGTAATAAATAAAAACCGGCCAAGTGCGAGTCGGACTCGCGCACGAAGGGTTCCGTACCATTAAATTCAAAATTCAAAATTCAAAATATTTGTTGCACATAATATTACAAGTAATAAAATGGACCCTGTAAGGGCACAGCAAAGAAGCTTAAGACTAGGTTACATCTAGGTTGTAAGTACTACCTGAATACTAATAGTTCTACCTTGAACTAGATTTATTATTAGGTACCTACTAATTAATTTGGTAGACAATTAGGAACTTTGCTTAAAATTCATTGACATTAAAGTCAAACAAAAAACTAGTATAATATGTGTTTACAGAAATTGGAATTGGAATAATAATGCGTGAAACAGAATTTAACATCTCTTCACGCACACTTCATCAAAAAAATCTTGTAGTGTGTAAAAACCATTTTGTACTAAAAATTTCTTTAATGATTTTTTGAATAGGTTAATTGGTTCTATGGATTTGATTGCTTGTGGTATTTTATTAAATATTTTTATACACATCATATGTGGCCCGGAGCCCCCATTATCTATAAAAACGGCAAAATAATCACGTTTGTTGTATGGGAGCTCCATTAAATATTGATTTTATTCTGTGTTTTAGTATTTGTTGTTATAGCGGCAACAGAAATACATCATCTGTGAAAATTTCAACTGTCTAACAATCACGAAGAAGAAGAAGACTTCGACATCGGAGATCGGAGGTCAGACAAACGCTGTTTTTTTTAAATACAACTACGGTGGCAATCAAGCGGACGGTCCGCCTGATGGTAAGCGGACACCGCAGCCTATAGATGCATGCAACTGCAAAGGAGTAACATGGGCGTTGCCGACCCTTGCTATATTTGAGGATTCGCCATGTTGTCAGCAGAAGGAACAAATTCCCTCGCTCTCAAGACCTTGCTCACCTCCAGGAACACAACACTAGTACAGAGCAAGTAGGTTCGCTTCAGGTGAATTTTCGGCAAGCATAACAGCTCAGATAACAGCCAGATCTATTCAAAAGAATATTTTCTATGTAGTTACCTCATATCCAATATACACTGACCCTTAGATGCGTAACAACTATGCGTAATCGAAGATTAGATTTACTGGCCCCCTGGAAGCTTTGTAAAAATGTTTGGTAAACTTGAATAGTGATAGTGTTATCATCATTATCATCAAGGTCGGGGCTAAAATGCTGTCCCAGTGACTGTATATTGTTGCTATAGGTATTATCTTGGTTGCTATCTATAGGTTGTGATTTTTGCGTCCAAGTAAATGAAATAAATGAATTTTATTCAGCAAGAAGATAATGGCACTTTTACAAGTCAAACTTATACCAGTGTTGTGTGTGTGAAAAAGAAGACAACTGTTAAGAAGAAACGCCAAAACAAACTCAACAGTGAGTCATTTTTTGCCATTAAATTTTGTTTGTATTAAAAAACGTACTGAAATTACGTTTTGTCTATCTATGGATATTAGAATAGAGACCCACTTGAGTTTTGACAGCTGTTCCAAATTTAAACTCATAACGTTACAAAAATCTGTACTGTAATAACATTACAGTACAGATTTTGCCTACTACCACAGACAAGAAAGTTCTCATAGTAAAATCGGTTGTAGTAATGTTGAACGTATTTTAGAGCACTAATGATATGTGCGTAGATAAACAGTATTTTGTTGCATTTTTCACCATTTTCTTTTTTTTACTACACATTAATAAACTTGTAGGTACTCATTAATCTTATTATTGTCATAATGAGATTGAAAACGGTACGCTGTTCTCATTTCCTTGACTCATCATCATCATCATCATATCAGCCGAAAGACGTCCACTACTCGACATATTATATACCTCCCAAGTATAATTTCGAGCAGCTTTAACAACCTGAAACCCGCCTAGCGGGCGCCTACGCCGTAGTCATTTTCCACGAGGAAAACTACAGGATCGGCAACGAGCGTAGCGCGTAGCGATTCTTGAAGAGTGGCAAAGTAATCGGCTTCTGGTGCCGATAGCCTTATTTCTGATACATTCGTGACTACTAGCATAGCCAGAGGGGGACTGAAGAGTAATTGGGTCGTTCTTCTTTTTAACCGACAGCGACAATTTTTTTTTGCGCTTTTCAACTATTGATAATGATGGTTTTAATGTTTGATTTCAATAAACGTTGCATGTATTTTGTTATTAGGACTAATTCATGATACTTTCCGTGGCGATAATGTTTTTTCTTTATGGTGGGTTTTCCATAGAATCGCGTGACACAGTGGTAATCCAAAATGTGGTCCCCGCAGAAAACGACCACTCTAGCTGTCACAGTTTTTTTTTCATCATTCTCCTAGCGTTATTCCCGGTTGTGCCCCTAAAGGAGCCCAGTGTCCGCTTTGACACCTAATCCCAAGATTTGGCATAGGCACTAGTTTTACGAAAGCGACTGCCATCTGACCTTCCAACCCAGTGGGAAAACTAGACCTTATTGTATTTGTAGAGTATTTTCTGAAAAACTACTCAGGAACTCGGAAACAATCATTAATTAGTCCTAATTAAAAAGTACATGCAACGTTTATTAAAATCAAACATTAAAACCATAATTATCAATAACTAGTTGAAAAACGCAAATACAGAAAAGACGAATCATTGTCGGTTAAAAGAAGATCGTTCTTAAAAGAGCAATTGGGTCGTCCCAATTGCCCTTTGGGAGACTAAACCTTCTTATAATGCCCACAGTAAACAAACACATCTCAGTTCCTTGACTGTAGGTACATAAATACATGACGGTGGAAAAAGCGTTTCCTAAGATACAGTCAGGTCCTAGGGGGCACCGAGCGCCGCCCGCTAACATTCCATCTTGTCCGCGCGCTTACTAGGCTAGGGGGCGCTAGAGTAATGTTTGCACACGGTCGCTACATGGGCTAGAGACGCCTCCAGAGGCGTCCCCAGGGACCGATTTTTGACTTTCGAGCGCTCGAAAATCAAATAAAAGTAAATACGTTTGCAGTGTCAAAATGGCACTTACTTTCCACCAATAGAATTGAATACGAGAGGTCAATACCACTCGTTTTTAATCTTTTTATCGCTATCTCAAAATAGCATTTCATCATTTTTGTTAGTTTTCGAGTGAAATGGTCGAGCGCTCGAAACACTATACATGGGCTAGAGGCGCCTCTGGGACCGATTTTTGACTTTCGAGTTTCGAGCGCTCGAAAATCAAATAAAAGCAAAAACGTTTGTAGTGTCAAAATGGCCGGCACTTACTTTCCACCAATAGAATTGAATACGAGAGGTCAATACCACTCGTTTTTAAATTTTCTATCACCATCTCAAAATAGCATTTCATAATTTTTGACAGTTTTCGAGTGAAAGAGTCGAGCGCTCGAAAGTCAAAAATCGGTCCCCTGATCTGAGCCTATTATTAGTAAGCTAAGAGATTCCTAGTAAGAGTAGGTGACTTCCCGGAAGATATCCGCGTATAGGTAAACCCGGAAGATAGCCCTTGCTCAACTTATAAATGCGATTATCTCTCTGTCCTTCTTACACGCAGCTGTAGTACAATGGGATTATGAAATTGGAAAGTTAAGAGTCCTCAGCACGCTCGACTCAGCGAACTCTCCATACAAACGTAGTTTGGTTCTCATTTTAAAACGGCGTATTGGAACAACATGTAACTTTTATGCACAATGGGATCCACCATATCTAGTTTCTGTTGCTATTTGATATAATTGAATAGTATATTGTTTGACAAGAGTTTAAAATAAGCCATATTACCACGAGATGGTTATTTTGAGAGTAAATTGTTCGAGGGGTAATATCATCATAATGTGGCATTTAGACCAGAGTTATGCACTCTACTTTTAACTTCGACGACGAGAAAATAGTAAAAACAAAGATTATCCATCCAAAATCATTAATTCTCCAGGGTGTGAAGTGAGATTTGCCGCTGCGCCCACGGGCGGTAAATCTCACTTACCGCCCAGAGTGACGTAAACAAAATTAAGCGATTAGGGACTTTGTATGGAAAATACGACTCGCTTTATTTATTTATTTCTATGTACTGGCAACATAACTTTCCGACCTAGATATGGTGGATCCCATTTACGATTACAGCAATATGTAACTCCATTGGAATTCTTCAATTTATGCACAATTTTAATCACAGTTATGTGTCACCCGTTACAACGAGTAGTTAATGACTATCTACTGTACCTACTTACCTAGGCATTAAAAGCTTGTATTTTCCGTATCGAGGTAAGTACCTATCTCAGAACATACATAAGTATTCTGCTGGTAGTTCCAATTTGTTTTCAATGTGTGCCCTTGCGCGCTGAGCGAACGTGTTACATAGAAGATATATAGACAGAATTTAGTGTAACAAAATTAATCTACAATAATAGCATAACTGCAGAAAATAAACCTTGGTTTTTACATGCATTTTCACAGGAGGTCGGCGCAGGTACATGTTTTGTTTTACACATTAAATTAAATAGTAACAAACAAAGTAAGCTAGATATTAATTTGGTTTAATTAAACACAAATCTTTAGCCATAGCCCGGTGAACTTGCACAAAACAACTGAACATCTGGGCACTGGGGAAAGAACCAATCTAATTTTAAAGCTTAAAAAATAGAATGGCGTCCCTCATCTGTTTATTGACTAAAGATCATCCGAATCTTTTAATGCTACAAGGAAATCTATAAATGAAAAAATATAAAATCTATAATTAATGCTGTAAAATGGAATGCTTACTGTAATTCCAGGCTTCAAATGTAAAGAGGGCATCGGTGGAAAATCTGCATACACTGCACTTCACTCCCTACTAATTCCATATATTATAAACTAAATTAAATATTTCTAACACTTTAGTAAAACGAGCGCGAAATATAGAGGCGACCAACTCATGGTTGGTCGATGGGATGTTTTGATCGAAACCATGGCAGGAAAGTAATGATCGTTACAGTTTTGAAAAGCACGCCATCTATGACCCATTCGTTAACTTAGAACGCTCCCGACATTACGAACATGACATTTGATATATCTATGAATATTCATCAACATAAGGTTATTTTCATAAAGTTAAGCATAGAAACATTTTTTAAAATGTATATTGAATAGTAGTTAAGTAATTTAAAGCGTATTTATTAAATCGACGTTTAGTAGCGCCATCTAGCAGAATGACGCGGAACTTCTTCGAATCGTTAAGAATGAGCGGACGAATCGTTTGTTTGCATCCCACCAACGGCACGCAACGGTCTTTACTACGCACGCGCGGTGGTAGGGATATAGTAAGCTCAATGAAATTTTATAATCAGTACTAGTAGGCGTTTCGTTGTCGACAGCGGGCATTGTGTATTACTACGTATAATTCCTGTGTAATCTCGCCTACACGCGAATTATAAATAAACTTTTGTGTTGTGCCGTGATTGGATTTGTTAAATATGGCCAGTGCTCCAGTAAAGAAGGTCCCCATACATTTACAGGTAAGTCGCTGGCACCTGTTGTTTTCGATCGTATCTAACGATAAAATATTCAAATTTCACCGGCTTTTAATTACTTTTAACCGTAGAATCGTATTTATATCGTATAAAACCAGTATTATTGTTAATTGTTTAATGCTTTAGTATTTAGTGATGCTACTGACCTATTTTTTAGCAAAAATTAGGTTGACGGTTGCGAAAATTTGAAGCGTTGGTACCTATTTATAAATAGATGCAGCGCCGGGTTTTCACTGTTTAAAATGTTAATTTATTAACTCATTACTGTTAATTAACAGTTTATGTAGGTACCTATTGTATTACCTATTTACTAGCTGCCACTTATCGACAGTGATAAAAGTCGGCTTTATACACGGAGGTAGGTCGTTAATTCTACTGATAGATTCAATAATAACAACAATATGGTTACTAATTTGGCAGGTTTTTTATGTAATGATAAAAAATGCTTCTTCAGTATATCCGCTCTCGGATGCTAGCTAGACCCTTTGCAATTCTCTTGAAGTCGGTTCTTGACCCCAAAACTATGCCTATTCACTCATCTATAGGAACAGATCCGAACGTGACATGCGCAGTAACTAAGGGATTTAGGATGAAAAAGCTAACCAACATGTAGGGAATGATACCCGTTAGGTACTGTAGAAGCAGAGTTACGAATAAGATTATTCGTTCCAATTTTAAATTGTTTAGCCGGCCGGCGTTTTGTCCTTGGCTGGTAGTACGATTAGGTTTTATGGGTTCGCGGAGCGATAAAGACGGAAGATTGAACATGAGATCTGAGGGCCAAAGAAGTAACAAATAAATTATGTACCTAAAGGTTACCTTGAGTTCGATTGTGGCTACCTAAGTAGGTACTTATACCTACATCAGAAATAATGTAATTTGGATTGGGGTGGGGTTAGTTGGATTGGAAAGAACACAGCTTAGCCCGACCCGACTCAGTAGGATAGGCGCCTTTGTATACATGGGTCTAATGGGAGTGCGGTCTCACGGGAGTCTAATGCGAGCTCATTACAAATTTCTACCGAAACACGTGCCTTAAACACCCCGCCCCCACCCCCGCATAATGGCAATGACACCCATAGGTTATAGGTTATATGTGTACGCGGGCTGGGTTTCCGCAACTCGACGTCATATTAGCGCCTATTTTGCGTATGGGTTATTGGCACTACTGCTATTCGTGCCAACCCAGTTCCACCAGGAAGCCTAGCAGACCCTTTATGTTGCCGACGGCTTCCGGTAGTGACCCCGGTGTTCCGAGGTGTTTTGCCCGGTGTACTGCCACCCCAGGGCACGTCAGGATGACGTGGGCGGCTGTCTCTTCCTCTTCCATGCAGGCTCCGCAGAGAGGACTGTCTGTAATACCTAAGGTGAAAAGGTGTTTGTTTAATAGTGCATGACCAGTTATGGCGCCTGTCAAGAGACGGAGTGCCGGCCTCTTTAGCTGTTTTAGCTTCCTTGACAATCCGGGATTGATTGTCGGGAGGGCCTCCCTGGTTTGCCTGCAGGTGCCTAGGGTGTTCCTAATTTTTTGGTGTTCTACCTTGGTGTTTTTTCGCAGTGTGCTCCGCAGCCATGCACGGGGTAGAGGGATCGTGGGTTCCGGTCCTATGGCTTCTGATTCTGAGCCTTCTCTAGCCAGTGCATCCGCTGCGTCGTTACCGCGTGAATTGCTGTGCCCTTTGATCCATTGCAAGGTTATGTCGCAGTTGGTACATACCTCTGATAGAATTTTGTGGCACTCGTGTATCAGCCCAGACGTTGTTGTGTGACTTTGCAGGGCTTGTAGTACAGATCGACTGTCGGAAAGTATGCGGATGGGATATCCTCACCCATTCTGTGAGGCCATTTTGCGCCGCTTCTTAGACTTCTACTTTTCTTTTCGTTCGCTGAGTTTAGGTGTCATCTGGACGAGACATATATGGGTATATATCTAGTATTGGTAGGTACCTATACAGTCTAGCCTGTAGTACCTACAGTTTACAGTATTAATATACGCATAATTTCAACCTTGATTAATATTACTTCACGTGAAATTAAAGGTTAATTAGAATTAAGAAGTGATGGATAAATATGGTCGCGGGATCCCGCTGGTTGCGGGTGGCGCAGGACCGATCACTTTGGCACTCTTTGAGGGAGGCCTATGTCCAGCAGTGGACGTCTTTCGGTAAATAACAACATCAATATCTGGACAGGACTCTATTGCCATTGTCATAAAGCTATAAAAGCGTGTATAGATATTTTGTACGTATATTGCCCTGACTGTACATCCATACTTATATTATAAATGGGAAAATGCATGTGTGTGTTTGTTTGGTTGTCCGTCTTTGACGGTAAAATGGAGCGACGAATTGACGTGATTTTTTAAGTGGTAATAGTTGAAAGGATGGAGAGTGACATAGGATAGTTTTTATCCCCGAAATCTTTCCCTAAGGGGGTGAAATGGGGGGGTAAAAGTTTGTATGGAGCTGCGATAGAAACGAGTTCCACGCGGACGGAGTCGCGGGCAGAAGCTAGTAGGGATGTCACGAGTCTACGGTAGACTATCCGCCCCTCTTTGTTAACGAGAGCGGCCATTGGAGCTTAATTACAGTAATTAAGGCTTTTTTTCAAGTTTCATCTGCCAAATACCGGATATTCGGCACATTTAAAACATACAACACTCATCATTCTCCTAGCGTTATTCCCGGTAGTGCCTCTAAGCCCGGGGGCCGCTTTGACACCTAATCCCAAGATTTGGTTACTACTTATTAGTGGATTAGGCACTAGTTTTACGAAAGCGACTGCCATCTGACCTTCCAACCCAGAGGGAAAACCAAACCTTATTGGGATTAGACCGGTTTTCTCACGATGTTTTCCTTCACCGAAAAGCTTACGGTAAATATTCCGTCCTAGTTCCGAAAAACGCATTGGTACGAGCCGGGATTCGAACCCACGACCGCCGCTTGACAGCCGCATGCCTGAACCACTAGGCTACTGTAGCTCCCACACACTAACATCCAACACTGAGAAACAAATATTCATGCTCATCACACGAATATTAGCCCTTACCACGATTCGAGTCTAGGATGGTCTGCTTCGTAGGCGGGAATCTACCTAGGGGTAAACCTTTTCGCCATTATATATTATTCTCTGATTTGGCAATTAATCTTGAAATTATTATTGTGTAAGATTATTATTATTTTATTGTCATTTTTCACCTAGCGCTATTCCTGGGAATGCCCCGAAAGGAGCCCGGGGTCCGCTTTGACACCTAATCCCAAGATTTGGCATAGGCACTAGTTTTACGAAAGCGACTGCCATCTGACCTCTGACCCAGAGGGAAAACTAGACCTTATTGGGATTAGACCGGTTTCCTCACGATGTTTTCCTTCACCGAAAAGCTAACGGTAAATATTCCGTACATAAGTTCCGAAAAACTCAATGGTACGAGCCGGGATTCAAACCCACGACCGCCACTTGACAGCCGCATGCCTGAACCACTAGGCTACCGTAGCTCTAAAATAATAAAGATTTTTTTTTATTGTACTTAAATTACCGTTTGACATATAAAAGTGCCCTTGTAGTATTTGCAGAATAAATAATTGATTTTGGATTTTTTGATTTTGAATCATCATTATCATCCACGAACCTAGCATACTATTGACGGGCTGTACACAGTGAGGGACGGAAAAGCTCTTATGCAGCTAACTTGCCATAAACAACCTACTAAATTTGGACGGGTAATGGTTTGTGTGCCACAACTTCATACTAAATCAGTTACAAAAAAAAGTGGAACTATGACAAGGACAATGAATGATATTTCCCTGTTCACACTTATCGAGATTTGTATGCTACCAGCTCGCACGTGGTATTATTATTACCATAGCCTGTCCAGAGTATTCTACGTTCATGTTATCATCATATCAACCGAAAGACATCCACTGGTGGATATAGGCCTCGCACAGCGTGCCACAATGGCCGGTCCTGCGCCATCCGCATCCAGCGGACTCCTGCAACCCTTACCACGCCATCAGTCCACCTTGTGTGGTCTACCCCACGCTCTGCCTGCCGGTACGTCTACGTGGTCGCCACCCGAACCTTTCTGCCCCATCGGCCATCGGCTCTAGGTACGAGCAATGTGCCCCGGTCATTGTTGCTTAAGAGTCCACAGTAAGCTCGGCCGCATTTCATCTTCCCATACAAACGGAGTTTCGTTCTGATTTTAAAACTACGCGTTGGATTGTGACAAAAGTTTGCAAATACAGTGACATGAGGTATAACCCAAGTACTTTATTTTCATTAGTACCTATGGAAAAAAATGGTAATTTGGAAATAATTCATAACACCAGCTTTTTTGTGTGTAACTGTAAACTAGACTCAAAATCCACCAAAATATTAGTCATCAAAAAATCGATATTTAACCAATACCTGAAAAAAGAGGAAAAATATTAATAGATATTTTAATTTTTGGATTTGGTTCATTTGCAGGAGCTCTTCAAGAATAATAAATAAATCACACAAAAAACATAATGGATGTGTCATTTATTTTTATATATTTGGGTACTTCCCGATGGAAATTTTGGTGAATTCTTGGATAAGGCATCTTAGAATAACATTCGAAAAAAAAACAAACAAAAAAAAACGCTGTTATAAATTAATGTTTGAAAAAACTTAATTTTTCTGGGGTAGTATATCTATGTCTGTAATTAGTTTATATGGTTCCAGTTTATGAAACAAACGAAATACAGCAAAAACAAGTTTTGTAAGAAAAACTTAAATATGCTGTATTGTTTTACTACTGGTATCTGAAGCTACATAAACTAATTACAGACCTAGATATACCTGATGTCATTGTACATGCAAAGTGTGGTTACAATCCAATGGGTAGTTAGGGAAACGGACGGACGGACTCTTAAGTTTAGCGATGCAGTGATAAAAGTCCTATGCCCCATACCCCATACATGAACAAACTTTACAACTAACATTACCATCTATATCACACGCAAACAGTTTCACCGACTTTCACCCGTAAACTTGAGTTTCCAATGTGATATCCCTCGAACCATTTATGTCTTCTAAACGAATACATCGTATGGACCGTCCTATGAACGTAAGTATTCAACGTTTGGTTGTTACACTGATTCTGTACACATTTGTTGGTAAAACAGTCATTTGGACGTTTAACGATGACTTTCGCCAGTGAAAAGACGATTTCAAAGCGAAAGAACATGGGTGACTTAGGTACAGTCCGCGTCATATTACAGTATACTGTGGTCATATAAGTAGTTACGTAGCAGCCAAGGTAGCTAAAAATTTCGGTAAGTACACGTCTTTAATACTGTAAGAATAAGGGTGTGTAACGAAATGTTTAGCTATACTCTGTCTGCTACTAACTACGTAACTATATGACGCTGACTGTACTACATATACCTATATATTTGAGATTATTTGACTTGGCCGAATGCATTAAAGTAGTTCATTCAAGGTTGCGGGAGTCCGCTGGATGCGGGTGGCGTGGGATCGGTCACTTTGGCACTCTTTGTGGAGGCCTATGTCCAGCAGTGGGCGTCTTTCGGCTGATATGATGATGATGATGATGAGTTCATTCAAAAAGCAACTCTACCGTCCATGGTAGAAGATTCCAATAACAGTTTTATAAAAAGTGACTGAGGTGTAAACCTCGCTAGCCTCTCATTTTTCATTTCTTTTTATATATTTCTAAAATGTGAATCTACAAAAAAATCTTTATAATTATTGAACTTGCTCACAAAATTTCACGAGAATTTTGATGAGTAATGCAGCCTGTAGAGGAGATGAGCCGGGCATCCGGACATACGAAAGATTTTTGACCCAGAAACAGAACTGCGTTCTCCGTTGTTCAATGATTAAGCATACCATTAAAAGTCGTCGAATAATGTCATGAAAGTGAATGAAGCAAGAAAGGTTAGTCACGATCGCAGCAAGCGGAAATCCGTGATCTCTGCCTACCCCTCCGGTAAACAGGCGTGATTATAATGTATGTAACTATGTACGTATATATACGAATCTCAGTATCAAATTTACCAGACACTCAAGCTCAAAACTGTGCAATGTTTTCCAAATAAATAGGCAAGGTAGTTTAGTTTTGCCTTGATGATGCCATGGAAAAACCGACCAGACTGCTCGGAGATTAATGAAGTGAAGAGGTTTCTAGATTTCCGCAATGCTTATTGATCAGATCACAGTAATACGTATCCAAATTGGTCCAATGCGGAAACACGCGCGCCCAGGGAATACGCTATGAGAACGTGTCTCGAATAAAATAAGTGAACTAACCTGGTTACCTGTTAAGTTTTTAACGTCGTAACTGCATATGAGTTTATCGGAGCATCGGTCATTTAGGTTGAGGTGAGAGAACTTCAAAGCTACGTGTTTCCTTACTGACACTCCTCTGCGGTTTTCTTATTTCTAACCCCCGATGCAAAGAGAGGGGTGTTATAAGTTTAACGTGTCTGTGTATCTGTCTGTGGTATCGTAGCTCCCAAACGGATGGACCGATTTGAATGCGGATTTTTTGTGTCATAGATAATTTTATCCCGAGTGTTCTTAGCCATGTTTCATGAAAATCTGTTCAACCGTTTTTGAGATATATCGGACTTTGGGGTCGGGGGTTTTCCAACTTTTCTAAGTTGTAGTTATTATGTAATTGTCATGTCATATCAGATGCCCAGACATATTTACCCTTCTATTTTCAATTGTTATAAATCATACGTAAACAATCTTTGCCACATCGTCTTGCACTCTGAATCCTAGCCTCGTCACCTCGTAAACTATTTTCTCCTGCTACTTTGCGGTGCATAGATGTCTTATGCAATTGGCATACAGTCTAAATCTGCTTGAACTACTCGCATCAGTTTGTGGTGCTCACTGACCGCTTTCTGACGTGATCGTCTGGCACTTGAAAATCTTTCAACAGTTTTATCGCCCCTGTTGCTAACATTGCTCATGAACTGATGAAGTATTACGATAGTTTTTTTTAATTAGTTAGTTGTGGGGTGCTATGTGGGTAGATCTTACAGTCCACTAAAGTCTTTTGCTTCTAGAATCTCGGCAATGTCCTAAAAACTAAAGAACTTGTTCTTTGGGTCAGAGATGTGGTGTAAGTGCGGGGTATTCAATACGAAAATTCGGCCAAATAGTCGGTCTAGCTTCAGCCCAAACGACCCTTGTAAACACCCCCCCAACCTGTCATCATCATCGTTATCATGATCATCATCATATCAGCGAAAAATTTCCACTGCTGTCTGATGGACATAGGCCTAGTGACCGTTGCTGCGTAACCCGCATGCAGCGGACTCCGCGTAATTTTATCTTTTGTTTTAGCGGCCGCAAACAACAAACTGTCTGTCACCAGGCTATATCTCAAGAACCGCGATAGCTAGAACACTTGAAATTTTCACAGATGATATGTTTCTGTTGCCGCTATAACAAGAAATAGTAAAAACAAAATAAAATAAATATTTAAGGGGGGCTCCCATACAAATTCAACTGTTCGCTATCGCGGTTCTTGAGGTACAGCCTGAGGCTCTAGTATAAGTTTTCCCGAAACAAAACGTTACGACCGCGTTCGCGTTTAGCTGTCAAATCCCATACAAATTGAGGGTAAAACACAAACGCGATCGTGAAGTTTTGTTTCGGTAAAACTTATACTAGAGCCTCTGGTGACAGACAGCGAAGTCTTAGTAATAGGGTCCCGTTTTTACCCTTTGGGTACGGAACCACAAAAAGGTTAAGGTGGCGTCGTATCTGCGTCTGTAATAAAACTGAACACTTGCGAATACAATTAGGAGTTCAATTTGGCTTGCAACGCACTCGAGCAGTAATGCTCTAATTCAAGGCCGTTTTTATTAGCAATGTTCAGTTTAGACACGTGTTTTATTCCGCGAAGTTCATGTGGATAACCTCATCGTAACCTACCAGTGGCGGACTTGTATGGGACAAGTCGATTCGATAGCTATTGTTTTGGGTTGGCCCATCGACAATTTTGACGCGCCGCCAATGCTTCGTCTAGACTAATCTATAGTTTAATACCCCATGTAAAATTAAATGTAACAAACAATATTTATAATTTGATCAATAAATATCCCAATCTCAACTTCGAAGACTATTTCTAGGGCCGTCAGACATTTTTACTCGTTATGTATTGGCAGATATTAATGACGGTGCCCGTAATTACTTTTTCACACCTTTCATTCGGAAAAGTAAGTTTTGCTCCACGACGAGAGGGACCAAAACGCTACTTTTCTGTTCAAGCTACTTTTTTAATTTAAACATTGGCATTGGAACATTTGTACGCAATGTGCCAATTGAACACAGATGTTAATAAAATAATCGATTGTAATTTCATCGTAGTCGATTCAAAACGAACATATTTCAAGTTTTAACTATAACAATGTTGTATAAAATTTTAAATATATCGTAATAATTTAAAAATTAAGATAATTTAGATATATTTTAACAATAGCTTTTTTAAATTTCCTCATAGTCGGTGTGAAAAATAGTATGTGTCACTCGGTAGCAAAATTATTTTCGTCTCGGGCGTAAACACTTGTATCCCTCACTACGCTCAGGATCCTACGTTAGAATCCCTCGCTACGCTCAGGATTCTATTGTAGGATCCCTCGCTACGTTCAGGATTCAATACACCGCCCTTGCCGTAAATATACTATTTTGCTCCCTTGTGACACAAATAACTATTACGTCCACCTGGCCATAATGCGAGTTTTACTGCACGCTGCGCGTACGGGAAAACTCGCATTGTGGCCAGATGAAGACGTAAAATTTTGTACTCAACACGGGCGGTAATTCGTAAAGCCCCAGAGCGCATATTTATAGCCCTCACCTTCAGTTCGGGCCACAAACATCTGCGATCTGGGGCATTCACGAATGCACCGCCCTAGTTACGTAATGTACTATTAAACATCTGTAAGACGAAGTATCTACTTTAGCGTTGAGTTCATATATGGAACCTATTGTATTAAGCAGAGGTATAATTGCTATACGAAATGGTTAGACCTCTACGTATGGTAATGAAACTAGCTACATCAGGCAAATACTCTTTTAAAGGAACGCGACTGCATATTCAATGGCAGTGTTCATAATTTATTAATATTTGCTATTTAGTAAATCATTTTACAAACCATTGTTTGCTTAACTTGTTGCTAACTATTAAACACTTCCAGTGGACGAGGTAATTTAAAATTCGGCAAATTTTATGAGACTTTTGGCCGAGCAAAAATTCCAATCCAGAGGTAACTATTACACTTTCTAGTGAGTAGCCTTTAAGACCCTTTTTCCACTAGAGTCAAGAAAAGTTTTTCCCAACGGAACTACGTTAATATGCGCAGTTCGTAGTAGTTTAGCTTTGATGATAACTTAACTAACTCGGTCACAACTCTAAAGCCGAGCCTATTTCCCAAGTCGAAAGCGCGAAAAACCTAGGTATTATAATGGATGGCGAATTGCGTTACATAGAGCATGTCAATATGAAAGTCCGAAATGCCTTCTACCGCCTCAAAGTGTTATATAAAATTCGTAAATACCTATCCGTTAAGGTCAGAGAGATACTCGTGGAGTCACTAGTGCTCTCCCAATTCAACTACGCGGATATAGTGTATGGACCAAGACTTCTAGCAGTAACGAAAAAGGCTATACAGCGCGTACAAAACGCATGTGTCCGTTTCTGCTACGAGGTCCCCAAACGAGCACACATTACACCTTTCCTCAACGCAAACAAACTGCTAAACATGGAGAACCGAAGGCAAAAACACTTAGCTTACACAGTAAGGAAAGTGTTAGATTTTCAGAGGCCATACTATCTCTATGAGAAACTGAGATGGGTTAAGGATTCTCGCAAAAAGCCGCTGAGAAGAACCACCAAACTCGTAACACCCGAACATAAAACAGGACTCTTTAGAGGGAGTTTTAAATTTGCCGCTGCCAAGGTGTGGAACGATCTACCACCACCTCTCCGCGAACCTTTAACTCTGCTTCAGTACAACCGACTAGTACATGCCCACCTGTTGGCCAGGCAAAGCGGAGTTTATCCTCCCTCCTAATGTCCAAGTTTGTAAGCTGTTCATCCACTCATGTTTACACTTAAAATTTAAAATATTAAATGCTTTTACACACACATGCTCACACATACACACACATACACACTCATACACGCACATGTATTTTATTATCGAAAATAACTATCATAGTTAGGTTATATGTTATATATCATTACATTACTATTCTTAAACAGTAGCTTTTAGTAATGTTAAACATATAGAAGTAAATATGTCCAATAGATACGAGTAATAATAATAAGCAATATTCTTCTTTGTTAATTAGTCCATAGCCTAAGTACCTCATGCGAGCACAGTTGTACATAAGTTTATCTCTTCCGACCGTTCTAGTTTTAAGTTCTTTTTGGGACTAGTCTGAAAACCAGCGCTGGGCGACTGCCCAGCAAACGCTGAGACTAGCACCCTTTGCCTCCTAATTGTTTAGTTTCATTGTGTTTTTTTTTCTTTTATTATGTAACTATTCTTTTTTGATACCTTACTTTACTATCGTGTTTTTTTATGTGGCAATAAACGAATTCTATTCTATTCTATTCTAAAGAAGGAATTTATAACATATTACAAGAACAATATTTCTTTGCTATTCCGCTAAAAAACGTGCTGGTCTATTAGTGAAGATAAGATGCAATTATTTGCGTAAAAACTTTTTTGCTCAGTGGACGTGGCGCAAGCAACATCTCCTGCCAGCATCTCCTGATGATGCCTCGTAGAGAGGCGGAACACGTGTCGAGGTTTTTGTCATTATTGGTGGTGGTTTGCTGTAATTTTTTGCATGTTTTTACGCAAATAATTGCACCTTATCTTCACTAATAGACCAGCACGTTTTTTAGCGGAATAGCAAAGAAATATTGTTCTTGTAATATATCATGGACTTCCACAAAGTAACGCCTGATTCAATGAATTTATAACAAATACGCACCAATTGCTTCGTATCCGTCTGCAGAACCGTTCACATGTTTTGCAGTTCAAGTGTGAAATCACCAAACCGTGTGCATCTATTTGCGTTGCTCTTGCTGCGTATGCGCCAAATAAACTGAATATTATATGAGCTTATGCCAACATGACGGTAATCGTGGCGTTTAAGAGGCAAGAAATATCGCAAACGGAAGCTTGGGGTGTTTGTGAAAGCAACGTCACGACGAATGAGGGGTGACATTCGACTTGTTTTAATGACGGCTCGTGGCGTGGTGATTCATTTTGACTTTTTTATACCACGACCATGGCAAACAAACACGTGGTAATGATAGTAAGCAGATACCGCAACCTATGGATGCTTGCGACTCCAGATAAATACGCATCGAAGATTTTAATCGAAGTTTTTCGTGTTCTTAACTTTGGCACGTCGTCGGTTTCATTCTTTTGTTGTTTTAATTTAAGACCTATTTTATTGGAAATTGAGATCTCTGGTACAAGGAGTCGACGGAACTAACCAAATATGGCACTCTTTGGGGGAGGCCTATCCGTAGAGTGCAAGATGATGAGCAATTCATTTACTTTCTATATAGGGACTCATTTTAGTTTTTTTTTCGGTTAGCCTAATGTCCAGGGTTTTCAAGTATATATTTAGACACTATTTATGTATGTATGTATGTATGTTTGTTTGTATGTATGTATGTATGTATGTATTTTCAGACTCTGAGCCGCAATTAGTTGTATATCTCTGATTGCATGATCTGTCTCCTTCAGGATTCAAAGATTCAAAAGATTCAAGATTCAAAATATTTATTTGCTCTGAATACAGTAAGCTTAGGTGGTAAAATACAATGCGTGCTCAGCCTGCGTACAAGCATGCAAACATTTGCAGGGGCGATGCTAAATAATACATGTTAAAGACAAAATAATAAATACAATAGTCAAAGTTAAAAAGTCAATTGAAATAGTTATATAGTAATAAAAATAAAACAAGCAAACAATTAATTATTATGAAATGTCAGTTAGGTATAAATGTCATAATCTAAATATTTTTTAACGCTATAAAAACATTTGTCCAAGAGCCAGGCAGTCAATTTTGATTTAAAACTATTTCCTTTTAGTAATTTAATGTCCTTAGGTAGTTTATTATATATAACTATGCACATATTAAACACATTTTTGCCGTAAATCATTTTATGAACACGTGGCTTAAAAAGTAAATTCATAATGGTCTGTCGGGTCTGTCTGTCCAGTACTTCTGCTCGTTTTTTAAATAGATGTCGGTGGGTGTCAACGAAGATACATATTTCCTTTATATAGAGACAGGGTAACGGGAGAATACGTAGTTTTTTAAATAAGGGGACGCAAGAGGAAGGTAAATACTCCTTCTCCACATAGTGGTCCAAAGGAGGAGAAGGATGTGTGATTTAGGCACTAACGTAATTTGAGAGTTATGTTATTATACAACTATTAGCTTCTGCCCGCGACACCGCCCGCGTGGAAGTTGTTTATGTTGTAGCTCCATAGAAATTTTCACCTCCCATTTAAATAAATCAGCTTACATAAGTCCCATTGCTGGTCACCGGCCTCCTCTCATGGATGAGAGGGAACGGGCAGTAGTCCCCGCGCTGGCCCAGTGCGGGTTGGGGACTTCACATACATCTTTGAATTTCTTCGTGGATGTATGAGGGTTTCCTCATACGATGTTTTTCCTTCACCGAAAAGCTAACGGTAAATATC
Source organism: Epinotia demarniana (assembly GCA_945867215.1). Taxonomy (NCBI): domain Eukaryota; kingdom Metazoa; phylum Arthropoda; class Insecta; order Lepidoptera; family Tortricidae; genus Epinotia; species Epinotia demarniana. Next base: position 9,832,031 of record OX244281.1, read on the forward strand.
AAATGATGAGTGATGGTATCGATAAAAACTGTCCTATGACCTTCCCCGGGACTCAAGTTATCTCAATACCAAGTTTCGTCTAAATAGTTTTAAGCGTGAACAGGTAATAGATAGACGGACACACTTTCGCATTTATAGTAGGTATTAGTATGGATTTCTCCCCACCGCCCCATGATCAGCACTGATCTTATAACACAAGACTGTTATATTAAAACGGAAACTAGTGCAGTGTCTATTCCCGACAGGGGACGTCCTCCCCTCCAGCACAATCACCCATAAATAATGATTTATGCACGCGTTAAATGCGTCCTAACCACAAAATGCACAATATATTGACTGTCACCAGTATATTGACTTGAGAAAACACGCTTGACGCACGTACGAGACGCCAGCGAGAGATGATCAGTGTTTGTGCATTTCAATAAAAATATTGTTTCATATACGTCCAAAGTCACAAAAGTATGTATAATTACACAACCTTAAGGCCGCCACACATCGAACGCAGGTCGTGCACGGCGTGGGTCGGGCGGTATCTCTATCTCTTTCGCACAGTAGCGTGGCGTCTCTATCGCAAAGTAGCGCGGGCCCACCGCCATACGGCTTGCTGCTTAGCATTTGAAATTTTTGTGACATGTTTTTCTCATGTTACATTCAGAATATTGAAGTAATCTCCAGTGCTTATCATCTCATCAGTACTGTCCATTTGACGGACGGAGGACGGACAGAGAGCGGAGTACCGGGTACCCTTTGGGTACGGAACCCTAAAAACTAGATCGCCTCGCGACTTCGCCCGTACTTTTTATGCCGGGTCCACGCAGAAGAAGTCGCGGGCGGAACCGAGTTAGTAATATAGAAAGATAATATTTAATTGTAGACTTTATACGCCGACGCCGCTACCCGCTGTAAGACAAAATACTGGTTAATATTTTGACTATACCTATGCCAACCGCCAAGTGAGAACGAGTTTAACCGTTCTCGGAAAGAGGGGTGGGTTAGAGTTTAGTGAGTGCAATGTTTCCGACCTAGGGCGGAAGAACGTAACATACATACATACTGCAGTAAACTGAGTCCTTTTGGGTTTGGAGGGCTGAATGACTCACTTACACTTAGTCATGGGTTTTTGATTCCGATGTTTTGACTATGGATACTTAAATAAATACATGGACAATTATAGAATACATCATTGAATGAAGCATAATACCTATATGAATAGAAAGAGCCGGTATCGGAAGTACATCTTCTCGTAGCACAAATATTTATTCTGATAATGTAATTCTGATCATTATTTTTTGGTAATCAAGTATAAATCGAAAATAATTAAGTCCATTCGACTACAAACTTGCAAAAATATGCTAACGACTTTATTGCCTTAATACCTATTAAGGTCGTGTATACATACTTTTGTAACTTTGGCCGTATAGATCTCTTTGTAGTCGACTGTACAAGTTGCAGAACATTCCCAAAAAGGTAGGAACATTTGAGAGATTGAAGAAATTCCTTACGACGCACCAGAATTACAAGATACAAGATATTTATTCATAAAAGTCAATGTTTTACAAGTCAGTTAAATAGTTACACAGTACGTGGTATTATTAATCAATTATTCAATTATAATTAATCAATTATATCAGGGTATTATTAAAGTCGCGTATAGCTTTGCAAGCAATTCTGAAGGCAATATTTAGTTTTTAAAGAGTACCTAATTAATGTTGCAAAATTACCGAGAACTTGACGAAGCCAAATATCCTTGAAATTTCTAAACACCTTCCACACATATGAACGAAGTATAAAACTGCATATTTTCGCGATAGCACATCCATAAGTAATGTGACAAAACTGTAATGCAGTTGACAAGAACCTTAATCTCAACATACTGTGAGCTGTTTTAGCTTGGCGGGGGTTTCCTTTGTTAATCAACAGTTCTGGAGACGTTGAAAATGGAATTTGCATGGTGTCTGTCGATTTACATTGCTATCTACATCTAGATACTAATCTACACTTCTACACTTATTATAAAGAATGATTTGATTGATTGTTTGTTTGTTTGTTTGTATTGCATAGGCTCCGAAACTACTGGACCGATTAGAAAAAAAAATACCATCGGAAGTCGACATTATCCCTGATGAACATAGGCTACTTTTTACCTCGGAAAATGCTTAATTCCTACGTGCGAAGCCGGCCAGGCCGGGCACCTAGTTAGGTATAAAGAGGAAAAATCTGCCAGATTGTAGCGTTGTATGTAATGCTAATGAACTGGCTTGACACGCTGCCGCGTGTCTAGATAAACGAACTCTGAAACGAATCATCCGATTTTTAAAATTCTTTCACTAGTATATTGATTGCAACTTTGGGATGGACATGAACAATATTTTGGCCGCGTCTCTGCCTGCATTCTCTGCAATACGCGGGCGAGAGCCGTGCGAGCAGCTAGTAATATATTTTAGCGGAATTTCGAGCAATCTTAAGGTGTAACCTGCCATCATCACTTACATACAGCCGAGTTCATAAATATATTTAGGTTCAAAAATATGAAAAACCTTTATGCCTCTAAACCAGCGGCCCGCGAGCCTCACTAGCTGTTTTGTATGTAAAGGTCGTTATATTAAAAATATTGAAATAGTCTGTTAAAGTCACAATATATAAACAAATGCGCCCCGCGTCAATTTCTTTAGCGACCATATGGCCCTTGGTTGATGGTTGCTAAAAGGTTTTTTGATTTATTTATTATTTCTTTAATAAGTACAATTTATTAATACAAAACATAACGCCTCATAACTGTAGGTATTAACAGCTTGACTGTGTGTTGCCGACCCGTGCTCTCAATAGTCTTGTTCACATATTTTGAACTTCAATGTTTATCGAAACAAGCAAACCCTTGCATACATCGCCTTCAAATGTAAAAAAAATCATGGTTTCGCCGGTTTGACCCAATATTCTTTACTAGTTCTAGTACCACTTGATACGTATACCTAAAACAATCAGGTAGACAGACAGGCAGACATATGCGTGCCCCCCTATTGTCACGCGAAGGGGGGCCGCGAAGGGGAGTGACGTCATCTAGGCAGCAATTTCTTCTGTCCGACTTCACATGCAAATGCGTATTGCGAAGTTTTTTTATTGAGTTCATAAGTATTCGAGTATTTGTTATTGAACGAACGAGCGAAGCGAACGAAGTTCTCCGTTTCAGCTGGTTTTCACTACTACCGCCATATACTAGTAAGAACTCCAAAAGCGAATCTTAAGGCCTCCACACGCCGAACGCGGGTCGTACGCGGCGCGGGTTGGGCGCGGCGCGGGTCGGGCGCGGCCCACGTTCGGTGTGTGGGGAGGCCTTTATATCCCGTGTGAGTATCTTGTGCTCAACATTTAATTTCGTCACCAGCCTAATTCTCACCACGTGCCTGTTTGAACGTAAGATAAGATAATGTTAGTGGGCCACTCCTGATGACTGGACAAAACGTATAAGGTTAGGTGACTTAGGTCGCTTACTCACATATTCACACAGTCCCTTCCGATAAGCAGGGTTCGAAATTATCAAGATAATTCCGCTTCTTGATAATTATCCGAGATAAGATGGTTCTTATACTCACCAGTATATTAACTCGAGCGAACTCGAGTGTCCTTCGTATGACACTCGAGTTCGCTCAACTTTGCATAATCCGAACTGAATTCTTCTTGTCAGGGGTATCCCCACGGCGGCGGCGCGGCACGTCACGTTGACACTTCGTGCGTTCGGATAGACGCAAGTACGGAAATACACGTTCGAATACTTCGAATATATTTCACTTCCACGAGCGCATTTTTTGTTATTATCAATCGATTATTATCAACGAGTACGGTAGCCTAGTGGTTCAGGCATGCGGCTGTCAAGCGACGATCGTGGGTTCGAATCCCGGCTCGTACCAATGAGTTTTCCGGAACAAGTATAGAATATTTACTGTTAGCTTTTCGGTGAAGGAAAACATCGCGAGGAAACCGGTCTAATCCCAATAAGGTCTAGTTTTCCCTCTGGGTTGGAAGGTCAGATGACAGTCATTTTCGTAAAACTAGTGCCTATGCCAATTCTTGGGATTAGGTGTCAAAGCGTACCCCGGGCTCCTTTAGGATCATTACCGGGAATAACGCTAGGAGGATGATGATGTGAGTGTTGTGACCATTTAGTGACAAACATTAATAATATGTGTAGTTGCCCCCAATTTGTTTTTTGTCACCAATAAACACTTTTCTTTCTTAAAAAAAACTAAATCGAATTGCAACAATAACAACGGACTGGTATACAATTTAAACTGCAAGTTTCCTGTTTGTTGCATTTGCTTTTACCAAAACCTAAATTTGGAAGTTCATTGACTTACCATTTACATTACCGGTGCTTTAAATAAAATCGGGTTAACTACTTTTAAAGGTTAAGTTAAAGCATTAAATCGTTTATTGGTCATATAAGAAGCTACTGGTTCGGTAATCGTTTTATAGCAAGCTATTACATTCCAGCTGCAGCTTTAAGCATGAATTTCGGTCATTACTTGATGATGATTGGTATTTGGTATAGTACGCATTGATGTACTTAGTATAAAAAAGAAGTAAGCAAGTAGATTTTGCATACCTAAAACTATGTACAATTGTGTGATTGCCAAGTCACAAAATTCTATATTGCAAGAAAATACGAATTAATAAGAATACCTGAGACTTGGCTCTACGAAATATTTCACAATTTTTTACGGTGGAAGAGTTTCGAGACTTGGCGTCTTTTTATCCTCGTAAGTCCTGTGTTTTTTAACATCAGTAGTCATATCTGTCGGCTGTACTATACCAAGTACGAATCAAGAATAGTGCTCCAGACCGAGAGCTGTACTATACCAAGTACGAATCAAGAATAGTGCTTTAGACCGAGAGCTGTACTATACCAAGTACGAATCAAGAATAGTGCTCCAGACCGAGAGCTGTACTATACCAAGTACGAATCAAGAATAGTGCTTCAGACCGAGAGCTGTACTATACCAAGTACGAATCAAGAATAGTGCTCCAGACCGAGACAAAGAGATGTCGGTTTTAGGCAATTTTGGAAGTGAATTACTGTTGTCTGTATTTTTTACGGTATGTTTGTGATGTAGCACGTCCTTAAGAAGGAAAACATGAAAATATTATGTACTTGTGTAAATACATTAGGTTTTTACGCACTATACCTAACAAAAACAATATAAAAAAGTTAAAGGTCTTATTTAGTATCCAAAATAAATAATAAATATTATTCTTCTAAACATTACTTAAGTGAACCTTTTACATTATTACAACATAAACAATCTTTTTCTTATAGAAACAATTACAACAAGTACAAATTATAAGCGGTTGTTTATCTTTTTTTTTTATTATTAAAAATTCTACAAAAACACTAACTACTTAAGGTCCTGCAAAACTGTTTTAACAGTTTGACTGCAGGAAGACTTATTATAATAACTTATCTAATTTTCAAAACTAGTTAATAGTTCGACTTAAACATAATTCTACAGTAGTAATATGTACATGCATTAGTAATATACTCGTATATCTAATGGTATATTTATGTAGGTATGAATAAGTATTTAGGGTAAGGATTCTAGAAAATGTTTTTTAATTTTCTTTTAAATACGCGTGCATTTTGCTCAAGTCTGATGTCTTCAGGCAAGTTGTTATAGATATATGGCAAACGCCTAACGTACCACGTCAAGTACAAATTACTTTGACCAGTCACGAATTACCTTAAATATATAGTTTGCTTTCAAATATTGATTATTTTACAATGTCCATTATTTATAGGCACTTATTCAGTCATAAAACAACAGAAAACTAATGATTACATGGATATGAACAAATATACTTACCTCGTGTCGGCCATTTTGCGAAAAATTGACACTGACACTAACAGTTGACGTAACCTGTCTAACATGGCTGAATCGACCATAGAATAAAGAATGATAATGGCTGTATCAGTGTTGCCGTTGTAAAAAATACCCGGTAAATGGGGAATTCAAAATTTGTACTTGGGTAAGTACATTACGTAGCTACTCTACCTATGTAGTTAAAATGTCAGGTCTGAACTGCTATCATTAATTTGTACTCGTATAAGTACGCGGGGACTTACGAGGTTATAGGGAGGTTGAAAATGGCCTGAACTGCTTCGGGAAAAGGATGGCACGGCCGTGCCGATGTTTCGCTCGACTTGGCACGGTGCCCCCAGATATATGTTAACTTATATATACAATATCTACGTAGCTAACACTCGGTCCAGCCAGACGCAATCACCAAAGTCGTTGCAGCGCGCAACGCATATTGCGTCGTCCACAGGGCATCCGATTTCGCTGCGCAGTGCGTGTCGCATGAAAAATCTGACATCAATCCGTGACGTCACGTGTGTCTCTGCGTCGACCCATAGTTAGTTAACCAATAGGTTCATGCTCATATAGTTCTTTTGTTCTTGACTACCATTGTCTTTATGCTTGTGTTACAATGAAATTACATACGAGTTACATAATTGTGGCACAAGTGTGTCCTGCGTGCCTACCTATTATGGTTTGTAAGCATAACATAACTTGTGCTACATGCTGCCTAAGTAGTAATGCTTCCCGTAATGGTTTTCTAGAATTCATTACGTCACTATTCACTGGCAGCACTTTGCCAAAAAGCATTTTTGGCGCTAAAGACTTTTTGGAAGCGGCTGGCTCGGCCACAAGTTACCTCTACCTGACCATAATGCGAGTTTTACTGCACGCTGCGCGTACGGGAAAACTCGCATTGTGGCCAGATGAAGACTTAAAATTGTGTACTCAGCACGGGTGGAAATTCGTAAAGCCCCAGAGCGCATATTTATGGCTCTCATCTTCGGTTCGGGCCACAAACACCTGCGATCTGGGGCATTTACGAATTCACCGCCCTTTTTACGTTGTACTATTATATAAATTTTGTCCAAATTATTCTACGTGGCTTTTTCCATTTCATTTAAATACATAAATCCTATTCTATTTCACATTCTACTTAGTCCAAGCGTGTGATAAATTAAGTGGGACGTGATTATAAAATAAACAAACTCGAAAGTTTATTTATTTAGGATTCGGAACTAAAACTGTTACTTATGCGCGTGTTACCACAACTGCACGACTGTCAAAAGACGGCCCGTGAGTTACATCACGGTGACATAGACTATTCGTCTCTTTCTAATTAGAACGCTTAGAAAGAGACGGACAGTCTATGTCGCCGCAACACAGCTCGCGGGCTGGCCTGAGAACAAAAACAATTTATATTTTTAGGGTCCCGTGTCCCGTACCCAAAGGGTATTAACGGGACCCTATTACTAAGACTTCGCTGTCCGTCTGTCTGTCATCAGGCTGTAACTCAAGAACCGTGATAGCTAGACAGTTGACATTTTCTGTTGCCGCTATAACAACAAATAATAAAAACAAAATAAAATAAATATTTAAGGGGGGCTCCCATACAACAAACTTTTTTTAAACTGTTTTTATAGATAATTGTACAGAACGGAACCCTTCGTGCGCGAGTCCGACTCGCACTTGGCCGGTTTTTCAAATGTCATAAACCATTCATAAACACTCTACAGTCTCTACCACACCTTTGGGCAAAGCAGACAGATTACGAGCGCCGCCGCTTCAAATATAAACAGACAGTAGGTGTTGGTTGATAATATTTCATCTTGCCGACTTTTTATAAAACTGTCATTGGAATTAAAATCTTGTACCTTAGACGGTAAAGTTGCTTTTTGAATGGGACTACTTTGATGCCATTCAATAACACATTCACTGCCAAGAATCGCTACGCGCTATGCTCATAGCCGTTCCCGTGGTTTTCCTCGTTTAGCGGAAAGCGACTACGGCGGTTCCTGGTAGGAAAAGTGTTAGCCGTCAAATTTCTGTAGAAAAAACGATCACAATATAAATCCGGGTGTCAATCATGTATAATTGTCACTTTTGAGAGGATCCAACTCGGCGTGACATCTTTGAAGGTGTAAAATTTACGAAACTATGTCTAAGATATCTTAAGTATAATACGAGTGTGTAAGGGGCGCGGTTCGATTTTTAATTGATCTCATCTCTAGAATATCGCCTTTGTCAAAGACATAACAGGAATTGAGGATATTCCCACGTCTCATTTTATCTGTCATCTGAGAGCCCAAACCTTATCGGTCTTATGTCGATTATGTTTATGTAATAGTCCTGTCTGATGTCAAGTGTCAGAAAAGGAATGGAAACATTATACAACAAGTGAACAAAGCTTTTAGCTGAACAAATATTTTTCCGACTCGATTACCAAAGACAAGCGAGAGATATGTTTATGTTTGTGCACCGCCCCTGCATTCGCTTTCGAAATATCTGATCAGAAAATATTGCCGTTTTGATCAAGCTTATAGATTCCGTCGCGAATGTGAATATTTAAATATTAAACAAAGGACTTTGACAGGGTAAGTGGCGTACTCGAAGAGAGGTTAATAATAATAACACTACTATACTTGCTCTGTAGTAGTGTTACGTGGTACGTTGAAAGAAAAACATGTGTAGCTCTAAAGCTTTATGAACGAATATAGCCCCAAAATCCTCTTTTATCAAAATATCCTTCAACAACACTCTTAATTATTTTAGTCAGCGTATTTTAAAACCATAACTCTTTCTAAATACACACTAGCACGCTTTTCTACGAACGCGTGGGTGAACCCATTCACTCATCCGTGCAAATAAGTCAATAAACCCAAGAAAACAACATACAAAAAACCTTCTCTCACGCAATAACATTATTGCGGTTCTTGCCAGCCAGCAACAATATCAGCAATTATAATCTATGGCTTGTCTATGATTTAAAAAGAAAACTGATGAAAGTCGTTTTCGCGCGCGTTTCCCCTGGTCTCGTTTTTCTGGATTCGTCGAGGCTATGGCTCGATCGTAATGCCAATCACATTAAATTCTATTTTCTTGTATTGCTATTATAGCGTCGTTTTCCGTTATAAGAACAATGGTTATGCAACGCGTGGGTTCACTATCCCCTGTATGTTGAGACATGATAAAAAACATATCGTCATAAATCTAAAAGGCACACTGAGTCAAATGTTGGCACCCCATTTTGAACCGGGGAGTGTGAGGTTATTTCTATTGGTAACAAAGCCACAAACAGATTACTCTGATGGGAACTGACAGTACCTAAGTTATGTTGTTTAATTTTGTTTGATCTTTGATAAGATAAAGTAGTTTTGTCTATGCTCCTCTTGATGAAACATTGACTACTTGTGATACATACTTCATTGACTGACATGTGGCTAATTTATTTCATGGGCTAGTACATTTGAAATGATCGGACCTAAAAAATAACTCAACTGAAATATTTAAGATAAAAACTTTGGGTATATGGGTGGGCAACAGGAAATATTTCCGTCTGGTTGGCTAGATTGACGTTAATTAATTTCTTTGATCATTTTGACAGTTTGCACAACACATCTTATTTCAAAATTCACTGCCTTCTATAAATAAACGTTACCTACATGCATGCAACCGGCAAGTCACGATCAAGATAGGATTATGTTTATAACTTTATCGATAGCTATTTATCACTTTCTAGCGCGAAAGGAAACCGAGGGGAACGTGCCTTCTATTTTAGGCGTCACAATTTCAGTTTCAGTCCCGCGTGTTGCGGCGCGGTCGCCATTGTCCGAGCGAATTAAAAAGTTAGTCCGCCGCAAGTTTTCAAAACGTTCCAATTTCTGAAATGACCGTTGACGCGTCAGGCAAGACTGTTTCTGGGATTAATATCAAAGTGAGTTCCTAATTTGAAAATTGATCTTATTATTTTCCTCGTTTTTAAATATAACTGGCTAGCTGGTTTTCTCATGAACCAGTAAAAGTTAAGGGCTTATTCTGAACGTTCCTTGAATTTATTTTATTACTTCTTGCGCTGAACGCTATTGTGCTAAAGCAACCTTTGGACGTGTTTAAGATGACAAAGGATTCGAAACCGGTTCAGTCGCATGTGTTTTGCGTTTAAGGATTTCTTGTGAAATTCATACGTTTGCGCTATTTGCCAGTGCATAAGTATTTATACCCAATACTACTAAATCTGTCACCGATTTGGAATTATGCTTTGTAACCTTTATCCTTTTGAGCATTTAGGATACTTTAGCATACAGTTTGCATTTTCAAGTTTTTGCTAGACTTAAAAGTGTAAATGATTTAGTATAACGAATATCGTCAGACGGAATACATCTACTTATAATCCCAATACATATTTGTATGCTTCTCATATTAAAAAACAAATACCGAAGCTATGTTCATATTATTATTTTACACGAGTCTAACGCGATATTTATTTGCCTTTATTTTAGACGTTTCGTTTCGTATAAAAATAGAAATATGTGCATAAAGTGCGAGAGTTTAAAGTGTTATAATTTATAATATCCCAAGCTGTAGTCATTTGCAAAAACTCATTTAAATTTTGTTCAATTTCATGATGCAATAGTTTCTTAGGCGGCTCAAGTTTTCTGGGTGTCAAAATTGGCCCCTATACCACAAAACTTTACAAGCGTACAATTTGACAATATTTTAATTTTTTCCATAGAAAAAGTTGTCAATTTTGTCAACTTGTACGCTTGTAAAGTGTTGTGGTGTAGGCCCCTGGTCATTCTATGAGCCTTAAACGTCTGCTTAAGTTAACTGTTGTTATATGACTGTTTTCTTTCAATATCACCATGATTCATCAATTCTTTCGATATTGCATCTCTTATCACTGATTCGGTACAACTGGAGCATTCGGAATGTTCTCGAGATCACGGCGACATTCTTGATAAACGGATGTGGTTGGCATGCATTTTTGCAAATGTTGATAAACCAACTCGAGAGATTGTGTAGTCTGTTGTTGGGATAAGTATGCGTTTTCAATTATGTCGATGACTATGGGAATAGGGTGCTTTATGAAACCTAGGTTCGTGCTTGAAAGTGTGGAACATTTAAAACTCCTAGTTGAGCATTTCTAGAAAAGTTTGTAAGTAGTTAGGACGCTAATTTGCATTTTTTTAGACAATTGTTTGCGCTTATGTAAAATTAAGAAACCATATAACAGACCAGAGAAAGATAGATACAGCAAAACCTTAATTATCAAAAACATCATTAGAGGAATTTCTTGCTACGTTGCTGACGTGCTATGTACAAACTTTTCTAGAAATGCTCAGTTTATACTAGCCTGTTTACATTGGTAATAGTGCCCATTAAAGCATATAAAATAAATATATAAGTAATTAGTAAGCTCAATGGCTTGACTTAAGCCTGCATCACACTGCCGCGACCTGGCCGCGGCGGACAATAGTAAAATTGTCATTAGCTGTAAAATTTACTATTGTCCGCCACCGCAGGCCGCGCCATCGTGTGTTGTACTGGGGCCGTAGACAAGGTTATGCCGACGAAACACATTTCGTTGACATCTGTCATTCCCATACGTTTTATTAGTTTTCTATTGGCGTTAGCGATTGTCGATTGTAACCTTGTCTACGGCCCCAGTACAGCTTATGGGTACTAGTCGAAGTTTAAAGATAAGGGCAGGTCAAGGTTTCTTCCCTTTACTTAGGGTTACTATGGACGACAACATCAACACGCGACGGCAGAGCTACGCATCGCGTCATACGAAAATTATACGTAAGAGAAATATGTGATTATTTATAAAGACTTAGATTGTTTAGAGTAAATAAAGAACCCAGTAGTTAGAATCCCCATAGTAATTATTTACATAAAACACCCTCTCATAGCATTCATTTGATATTGTAAACATTAAAGTAAAATCCCAGTACAAATTGTATTAGAAAGAGAGAGGAGATGTTGCCTATGCGCGAGCGCAGCGCGGACTGGCCGCCATGGAGGGGAGGGGTGTATCGCGCCAACATGACCGTAACGAGAGCCGCGGCCACCGAGCCTGAATTAGAACTTAGTACGGCGCATTTTCACTTTGTAATTAATATGTTTACATTTATACCTTTACAACGGCTCATCGTATCAGAATGATTTATATATTGTTAGAAAGCTTATTAAAAGTTCTATTAAATGTTTAAACTTACAAATAAGTAAACTCAGTAGGTTCAGCGCAAATGATGAATAAGTGTTAAGAAAGGGACCGAATTACGGTTTGCCCGATTTCCATGTACGATTATTCAGATAAGAAAATATTTACGAACCCTACTGTACTTATAAGATCTCAAGCCATATTAGAACTTTGTAAATCAGCTTAGTCTTCCGCCCATTAATATGTATAACATCCCAATAACATCTTGCAATGTAAATTAGTCAAGTCAAAGTGGGCGTAACCTTTATTGTCTCACTCAGCACGTCTTGCTCACCCACTAGCAGGTATAAATAGCAGGTACGGCCCGGAGCAAATCAGTGTGTGTCAAACGGAGCCTCCTGGAAGTCACAACAAGAAGAAGAAAAAACTACAAAGTAATAGGAAGTTAGGGACTTGAAATCAAGTCACTTAGGGCAGTGATAGGGCAGTTAGGGAAAAGTGAATAAAAAGTCTATTTCTCGTTATTCCTTCTTTTATTTTGGTAACATCGATTACCCAAAGTGTCTGAGGACACGGGCGAAGCCCAAACACACCATTCGGGCGCCGAGTGGTAGTACGCGCTGTCCGTACACATAGGGGCGGAGCTCGTCCGTCGCCGACTTGTGTCACGGAGCGTGGTCGACGCACTGTCCGAGCACATAGGGGCGGAGCTCGTCCGTCGCCGACTTGTGTCTCGGCACTAGGTCATTCTTAGGTGACTGTGAGGGGCGAGCATTGCCGCGGCCGGTAGCGCGCGCGCTCACTCGCCCAGCCGACGCCGCCGAGAGCGGACGTCGCTCACAGTCGTTTTGGTCCTTCGAACCGGATCCGCTGGATCCAGATTGTGTGTGACGTACCAACGGGACGTCAGAAGTTTTCAGGGCACCAGGTTACGGGCCCATTTGTACCGCCTAGGAGGCATTCGCGCAAGTCAGAGCGCATGTGTTTGAAAATTCGTGTGAATTATTAGAAGAATTGTTGTGAACTATGTACGAGATAGCCGCCATGAGTACGGCATATGAGAGCAAAATGTGGAATAAATATACCCCGATGTCGGAATCCAGGAGAAGGCCCACACTCAACGCGACATCGGGCCGTGACAGCCGCAAAAGGAGGAAATTATGTAATGCGGAGGCAGCCGCCGCGCAAGCACGCGCGTGGGGCAACTACGCCGACACACGGCGAGAAGGGTTCAACGAGCCATCAACAAAAGTGACTGCGAGATATTTCGAAGCCCTTCTAGATTTCGAAAAGAGTGAATATTTAGCCGAGGTATTGGAGGCGGAATACAGGAAACGAGCAGAGTTCGAGCTACAACAGCAACTATGTGATATAGAGAGTGAAGAATTGGCCGAGGTATTGGAGGCGGAATTCAGGAAGCAAGTAGAATTCAAACTACAACATAAACTATGTGATATGCGAAAGGAACTCAATAGACAGCGTGCCTTGGCAAAAAGGTTCCGAGAAGAGTCCGAGTGTTTAATAAGGGACGAACGTTCAAGCGGCGGCACCATAGCAAAACGGATAGAATCTGAACAAAATAAACACTCTAGCTAAAGCAAAACTACGAGGCCTCAGCAAAAGGAGGCCCATTATAATGACGGCCAGTCACATAGGCACCTACAGACCGTAGGTTGCGGTGCCACATCAACGGGACTCGTCGACACGCGCGCAAATTCGACGCCCACGGTGCCGAGCAGCACCGAAGACATCACCATGTCAACGACCATGGCGTCAGGGGACGCCATGGCCCACCTCATCAAAGAACCAGCCAGCGACCGCCCGTGGTTGGTTGCGGTTATCAACGCCACTAAGCCGACCCGCCGTCGCCCGTGGCGCCGCAAAACTAAAGCACCGAAATACGCCGGCGCCACATTACCTTCCATCCCAGAGGAGGACTTTGCTACCGCGGCGCCTGAGCACGCCGCGGTCACCGCTGCCAATATACCGACCCGCGGTCGCCCGCGGTCAGTTACGCCGGTCAAGTTATCGACCCCCGGACCAGCGGGGTCGATCACAAATACAGCGCCCGAGTACGCTGGCGTCACTATGCCCTCCGACCCGGAGGGAGCCACTCCTACCAGGGCTAGCCAGCCCACACCGACCCCCGGACCAGCGGGGTCGAATTTGACTACAGCTAAAGAAAACTCCGCACGCAACGAGGCTGCAAGGGCCAGTACGGCCACATTAACCTCCGGACCAGAGAGGTTAATCTTATCCGCGGCGCCTGAATACGCCGCGGTCTCCGAGCCTGCAGGGGCTAGAACGCCCATTATCCAATCAACTCGAGGGCGCAAGCGGCGCCCCGACTACCCACCGGCCCTCCGACCACTGGACGTGTCGCGAGAGGCGGCGACTAAGCGTGTCGCCTACATAACTCACTGCAGGAGCCAGCGACCGGCACCATCTGCCGGCCATTTATGCACAGCGCCCGAGAGCGCCACTGGCAGCGAGTCTGCCGCCACTGCCGTCACTACAAGCGGCGTGACATCGTCGGTGCGACGGCGCGAACGGCGCCTCGCCGACCCATCGGCCCTCCGACCAACACATACGTCGCGAGAGGCCGCGACTAAAAACGTCAAAAAGAGCAGCGGGAACCCACAGCCGGCACAGCTTGCCGGCATCTTCAAGCCACCACCGGAGCCGCCGGAGCCTCCAGACAATACGGCGCCTAGAGGGCCCGTCTATTATCGCCGGAAGAAAGTGAAAATTAAAATCGGCGATCGCCAGGTCATCGCCGACCCGCCGGCCTACGTCATGGTACAAACCTAGTGTTAAAGACAATTAGTGAAAAAAGAAAAAACAACAATAATTATAACAATATGAAAGTAGGCCACGTTAAAAGAGCAACCAGTGGCAGTGATTATGTGAATCAGTGAAAGTGACTAAGTGATAACACCGTTGCAACCAATAGTGCGAGGCTTCGCCTCACACTAAAGGGGGAGAATTATGGACGACAACATCAACACGCGACGGCAGAGCTACGCATCGCGTCATACGAAAATTATACGTAAGAGAAATATGTGATTATTTATAAAGACTTAGATTGTTTAGAGTAAATAAAGAACCCAGTAGTTAGAATCCCCATAGTAATTATTTACATAAAACACCCTCTCATAGCATTCATTTGATATTGTAAACATTAAAGTAAAATCCCAGTACAAATTGTATTAGAAAGAGAGAGGAGATGTTGCCTATGCGCGAGCGCAGCGCGGACTGGCCGCCATGGAGGGGAGGGGTGTATCGCGCCAACATGACCGTAACGAGAGCCGCGGCCACCGAGCCTGAATTAGAACTTAGTACGGCGCATTTTCACTTTGTAATTAATATGTTTACATTTATACCTTTACAACGGCTCATCGTATCAGAATGATTTATATATTGTTAGAAAGCTTATTAAAAGTTCTATTAAATGTTTAAACTTACAAATAAGTAAACTCAGTAGGTTCAGCGCAAATGATGAATAAGTGTTAAGAAAGGGACCGAATTACGGTTTGCCCGATTTCCATGTACGATTATTCAGATAAGAAAATATTTACGAACCCTACTGTACTTATAAGATCTCAAGCCATATTAGAACTTTGTAAATCAGCTTAGTCTTCCGCCCATTAATATGTATAACATCCCAATAACATCTTGCAATGTAAATTAGTCAAGTCAAAGTGGGCGTAACCTTTATTGTCTCACTCAGCACGTCTTGCTCACCCACTAGCAGGTATAAATAGCAGGTACGGCCCGGAGCAAATCAGTGTGTGTCAAACGGAGCCTCCTGGAAGTCACAACAAGAAGAAGAAAAAACTACAAAGTAATAGGAAGTTAGGGACTTGAAATCAAGTCACTTAGGGCAGTGATAGGGCAGTTAGGGAAAAGTGAATAAAAAGTCTATTTCTCGTTATTCCTTCTTTTATTTTGGTAACATCGATTACCCAAAGTGTCTGAGGACACGGGCGAAGCCCAAACACACCATTCGGGCGCCGAGTGGTAGTACGCGCTGTCCGTACACATAGGGGCGGAGCTCGTCCGTCGCCGACTTGTGTCACGGAGCGTGGTCGACGCACTGTCCGAGCACATAGGGGCGGAGCTCGTCCGTCGCCGACTTGTGTCTCGGCACTAGGTCATTCTTAGGTGACTGTGAGGGGCGAGCATTGCCGCGGCCGGTAGCGCGCGCGCTCACTCGCCCAGCCGACGCCGCCGAGAGCGGACGTCGCTCACAGGTTACTTTTCGTTTCCGTCATCCTGGGCCTCAACTCAATTAGATAGGTAACTTAAGACGTTTACTGTTAAAGATTTAGTAGCGCTACGTTCGTAGCCGATAACATTGGGAACTCCGTATGTAGACAATAGCGCCTACGAGCAGTGTGTCCACCTAGCGGGAGAAAGTGTTAAATGCATAAAATTGAGGCTATTAAGAGTACCGGAAGTCCACTGGATACGGGTGGGCCGCTCATTGTGGCACTCTCTGGGGAGGCCTATGTCCAGCAGTGGACGTCTTTCGGATTTGTATTAAGATCATCATATCAGCCGAAAGACGTCCGCTGCTGGACATAGGCCTCCCCCAAAGAGTGCCAAAGTGACCGGTCCTGCGCCACCCGCATCCGCATACTAATTAATTTAAATATCGTTTATATCAGATTGAGACAGAGAGAGGCTTTAGTACCGTAGACCACATCCACACGCTTCGTCAGGTTATACAGAAGACCGAGGAGTATAACCTGCCTCTCTGCTTAGCGTTCGTGGACTACGAAAAAGCCTTCGATTCGATTGAAACCTGGGCTGTACTACAGTCTCTCCAGCGGTGCCAAGTTGACTATCGCTATATCGAAGTGCTGACATGTTTGTACGAGAACGCCACTATGTCAGTCCGACTCCAGGACCAGAACTCGAAACCTATTCCGCTGCAACGGGGAGTCAGGCAAGGAGATGTTATTTCTCCAAAACTGTTCACCGCTGCACTGGAGGACTTTCAAGACTCTGGACTGGAGAAGGCTAGGCATCAGCATCAACGACGAGTACATCACTCACCTTCGGTTTGCTGACGATATAGTAGTCTTGGCTGAGACCATGGAGGACTTAAGTACGATGCTCGATGACCTCAGTAAAGCATCCGAGCGAGTTGGTCTAAGAATGAACATGGATAAGACGAAGATCATGTCAAATGAATGAATGAATGAATGAATGAAATTAATTTATTGTCAGCCAAAATAACACCACATCACAATTTCGTTCTTAATTAGGAAACACAATAAATGCCCATGTAGTACCAACTCCCATTACAATCGGACACTTTACGCTTGAAGTTGTAGACGATTATGTATACCTAGGACAGACGATCCAGTTAGGTAGGTCCAACTTCGAGAAAGAGGTCAATCGTCGAATCCGACTCGGCTGGGCAGCGTTCGGGAAGCTACGGCAAATCTTTTCGTCCAATATTCCGCAGTGTCTCAAGACGAAAGTCTTTGACCAGTGTGTGTTGCCAGTGATGACATATGGCACTGAAACGTGGTCGCTTACTATGGGCCTCATAAGAAGGCTCAAAGTCACCCAAAGGGCAATGGAGAGGGCCATGTTGGGAGTTTCGCTGCGTGACCGCATCAGAAATGAGGCTATCCGCAGCAGAACCAAGGTAACCGATATAGCCCTCCGGATGGCTAAACTTAAGTGGCAGTGGGCGGGGCACATAGCACGTAGAACCGATATCCGTTGGGGCGGAAAGGTTCTCGAGTGGCGACCACGTACCGGAAGGCGCAGCGTGGGTAGGCCCCCGACAAGGTGGACTGATGACCTGGTAAAGGTTGCGGGAGTCCGCTGGATGCGGGTGGCGCGGGATCGGTCACTTTGGCACTCTTTGGGGGAGGCCTATGTTCAGCAGTGGACGTCTTTCGGCTGATATGATGATGATGATGATGATGATATCAGATCAATTTGATCCATATGTTGTTAGTACAGAGAACCTTAAGTACTAGAAATATAAACTAAAGCAATAAAAAAGTACTTACTGGCTTAAGCTATCCCTTGACAGTGCCAAGTCGTCCAAAAGTTCCCTACTTGGCCCTGCCAAAACCTCCCAGTACTTTGTAGTCGAGGCTAATGATGATGATGATTGTTGCAGAGCTCCCAGAACCGGCTGCTCATCAAGAATGGGCGCGTCGTCAACGATGACGGGATGGAGGACGCTGACGTCTACATCGAGGACGGTATCATCAAGTAAGTCCATCATTTATTTATACTACTTATTAGAGAAGCAACGTTACGGCGGCACCAATTTATGGCTCTGGTCCCACCGCCGGCGAGTAAGCTAGTGTTAAGAGGCCGCAGAAAGCTCGGCCGAATTTCGCCTTCCCATACAAACGTAGTTACGCTCTCATTTTAAAACTACGTGTTGGATTGTTCAGTCATAGATATTTCAGACATAGATATACCTCATTTCATTGAACATGCAAAGTTTCGTTACAATCCAACACGTAGTTTTAAAATGAGAGCGTAACTACGTTTGTATGGAGAATCGAGCTTACTGCGGACTCTTAAGCCGCATTCACACTTGTCTGTCGTGTTGTGTTGTGATGCATCAGAGCGGTATCGGTTTCATACATGTAATATGGTTGCGTTTAGATTTATCTGATGCCGTGCGTTGTGACGGCTTATGTTGTGTCGCATCACAAGCGATCCCGGTCCGCGTCAGCAGTGACAGCGCATCTCACTAGTGTGCACGCGCCAGTGTTGTATTCTGCCGCGTCATAGCCACACGTGAAGTATGGACGACGAGATCTCCGAGAGTCAAGACCGAACTGATATAAAAATGCGACATAACACGTCAGATAAATGTGAACAGCAGCCATCACGACAGAGAGCATCGTAACACAACACGACAGACAAATGTGAACGCGGCTTTACTACGTGCTACTCGCTCGAGTAAAAGCTGCCTCTTTTGAAATAATTAGTAGTCGGAAATAAATTATTTGTACAATAACAATATTAATTCTCTCAATTTCTCAAAGGTTAGCTGGAAGAGATCCCTTATAGGGATAAGTTAGCCTTTGTAATTTCATCTATTGTGTGACATGTATATTCTTCAACCTGTTATTGTATGCAATGAAGTGCTTATACACACATACATACATTAATTCCCTGGATCAATTTGTCACGGAAATAATCAACATGTGTTAAGTCGGTGCCTTCCATCCGGCTCATACATAATCCATACATACATAAACATCGCGTGACAAGCTAATTCGCTTTTAAATGAAAGTGAACGTTGTCAGAACTGTAATGTATCGAGTTTTTTACAACTATCAATGAAATTTAACGTCAATTTCAGTAAATAAGTCGAGGAGTGAAGGGCACTTAAATTCAAATTAATTTTCCAAATAGGCCACTTTTACCACTGACACGAGACTTTATGAAAATAGGACATAAGTGGAGCACAAGTGACGCCGCAACGCTACTCTACCCGCCTCTTTCTAATTTGCACAGTGCGAGTGAGACAGGAGTCGATAAGTCACGCGCGACGCGACTTGGCAGCATGATGTGCTAGATGAACCTGGCAGCATGATGTGCTAGATGATCTGGGCGGCATTAAATTAATTTATCTGTGGGCACGGTAGTGCCCCCGCCAAGTTGAGCTAAACAGCGGCATAGCCGTACCTTCCTTTTCTCGAAGCAGTTCAGGCCATTTTCAACCACCAAATAACTTCGTTGTGGATAAAACTAGAAGCCTGATTTTTCTGTGACCAAGCAGGCTTTGTATAAACACTACGTCAAATTTCATTCAACTCGAACCAGTAGTTTAAGAATTATAACTAGTCAAAGTTTTATTTTGTCACTGACTCACTGACCGATCATCAAAAGTCTAAAGGCACTTCTAGCAGACATAGAAACTTCCAATTCAGAATACAATTAGTTAGTATATAAATCAAGGGAAAACAAAAATATACTGCAATTCGGTTCAGTTTTCTAGATACACCAACTACATAAATCCCATTTTAATATATAGAAATTACGAAGTTGCATTTGCAGTGAATGAAAAAAATGAAAAAGCAAGAATAATAATAATAATTGTACGTATTGATAACACAATAACCTACAAAAAGAACTGAGATCCCATAAAGAAACATTGCATGTAAAAAAGAGGCCAAGTCTCGAAACTACTCCACCGTAAAAAGTTGTGAGATATTTCGTAGTACCAAGTCTCAGGCATTCTTATTATTCTTTATATGCTAGCTAAATAAAATTATGAGACTTGGCAATTGGGAATAAAAACGCTATCGTGCTAACTCGACAAATGAGGGGTGATATAAGTTTAACATGTTCATGTGTGTCTTTCTGTGTCATCGTAGCTCGCAAACGGATGAACAGATTTAAGTCTAGTTTTTTTTTAAATCAAAAGTGTCGTCTGTCGTGGTGTTCTAGGCAATGTTCGTTGTTATAAAGGTGGTTAAAATGTATTGCATAAGAATTTATGATAAAATATTGTCTGATTGGTTGACTACACAATTACATTCAATCTGATATCAAGATCGTCACTAGAAAATTATAAAAACATGACTTTCTATTGACAACTATAATTGAAAGTTACACGCCATACTTTGCATACCTATTAATAAGTCAATTAGTGGGTGACGGGCCGATGGAACTTTCGTCGCGCATACATATTTGATAGGCTAACTCGTAACGATAGTACTGGGGGAAACAAGCTGTTAGTTACCAAGTGAATTAAATAGTTATTACTGGACTTTGTTATGGGGCTTCTAAACGGGCAACGTTTTTACGGCAATGTGGGCGGCAAGTATGTGCATCTTGCTCTAGCGTACAAGGTCAGCGTAAGACAGCAATAGTTGCCGGCCAGAAATTGCGGGAAAATGTGACCCATTAGAATATTATTAATGAATCACCTACGACTTGTGTCAAGTTTGATTTGGTCTTTTTGTAGGACGATTGTTGCTAAAAACAGTTAGGCCTGCTTTTTGGTTAGCGGATATCGTACCTACCCTGTGGAGGCTTGCAACGATATTATATACACATCTCTAGAATTGCAAGGTAATTGTTGAATTTCCGACCTTTAAATGTATTTACCACAGTCGAGGATCAGTATAAACTTATAAAGTCGAGGATAAATTGGGTTTAATACGCGAGACACTTTGCTAGTGTACTGGAATTATAAAGCTGAGCCTCTAGAAAAGCATATATTACGAAAAATTGTAACAAACGTGATTGTTTTAAGCGGATACTTTTGTAAGTATATTCATTTAGTTAATAAAAGCTGCATAAAAGCTCTAAAGCTTCCGCCAATCCCGATAAACCACTATCCTAAACGAATCTGTACATCCATCGATCGACGATAACGCTTATTATCTCTGGTCACGGACAGAGTTGGCTACGCTTTCGCTGTAGGTATATTGTTTTTTTATATGTCGATGGCAAAGGGCTTTGATTTCCCAGCCAGTGACAGGTATGACTAATTTGGCAACCATAGTAATCTTTAAAAGAACCGAAAAACCAACTATAAGTCCAGAAAAACAACTATGCTCCAAAGTAGATATCTAGACTAATAAATGTTCGCCAATACTAAGAACTTAGATATTTTCTTGGTCATTATTTGCCACAAATTGGGGGTGAGGTTGCTCTATATGCGCGTATTGCTGTCTCTCCTCCAGGAATACAACCACAGTATATTATTATTAGAGATGAGGTCTTCTGTCAGATACTTCCCCATAAGTTTGGCTGCTCCAAATATATGAGCGAGAGCACGTTTCGCTGTCCCTATCCCTGCCTCTCTTCAGATAACTGTGTCATTAATGAGACCTAATATTTAATACACACCTGCTGACTGAATTATGTCCACTATTTCCGCATTTCTATTGATATTACACTATTAAATAAAGCTGTTTTAATTGGTTGTTTTAACAGCGCTATAAAATCCGTTTTGGTTGTGTTACGTAACTACATTGCATTCGTGACCCTATTTATAGGTACCATAGCGTACCAAATTGCATACAAATTATTACATTTATGACGGTAGTAGGGTAGGGTTGTCAATTATAAAATAAATAATGAACACGAATTGGTATTCAAAATATGTTTTCAAAAGACCTCGCATAATTCCTCTTCGATTCTTAAAAGCAACCCTGAGTATTACCTACTCATTAAGGATGACTCTCACCTTACACAGTAGGTACACCGCGCCGAGTTAAGCCCGAGTGTAGACTGCCGCTCGGTCACAGAGTTTTTATATTTACCCATGCCGGCTATGACACGCCCTTACCTGTCAAAATCAGTGTGAAACAGGATGTCAATAATTCACAGGAGAAATATATGACTGTGAACACTTTATTTAGTCGGATTATAAATGTTCCGGCGTCGGGCCGGGCACGAACACGAAAACAAACCTGTCTACTGTAAATCATTATAGTATATTGGTTCTTATCATTATCATCATCAAAGGCCTTTAAGTCCATTCAGACCATAACCAGTGTTAAGAAGGGACAGCTACTTTCAAAAAGCAAGTCTGGCAGATGTTTCGTTCATATAGGTTGTATATAAATATATTTTATAGAAAGTATATTTATACTACTTACTACTTACTTACGTACTTTATACTAACACCATAGTAATCAAAACGTTAATGAGACCATATTCCCTGAGCATACTAACCTATTTTAAGATATTAAAACGTTTGTAACTTGTTATTTTTCTAGAACTTCTGTTACTATACCCTCCAGAGCATACAAACCGACAGATACTAAATTAAATAGTTTTTTAACAGAAACATATTACCTAGTCCTCGGAACAGTTAAAGTTTTTGACAGCCCTAATATCCCTATCATATAGTACAGCTCGGCATGTTTGTTTACCCTGCAGCGAACCGGGACCGCTGCCGTTACGTGCTACGCTAGAACAATATAATGCTATTATCTAGTTCACAAGAGTACCTACCGCGAACTATAGGGGAGAATACGTTAGTACTTACACCGCTAGACATGTATACATAGATGTTACATTAGTTAGGTTGCGTTGGGACGACTCAACTGTCATTCCCCAGCCAAAAAAGGGTAACTAAAGAGTCATGGCGAAAAGCATATTTTTCCGCGTTTCTTAATTCTAAAAATCGTGCTCTGGTTGGTGGTTTTGATTTTTCAGGATATAATACTTTATTGTACTAGCTTCTGCCCGCGACTCCGTCCGCGTGGAACTCATTATAAATATCGCAGCTCCATACAAACTTTCACCCCCAAGGGGATGACTTCGGGGATAAAAACGATCCTATGTCCTTCACCGGGACCCAAAATATCTCTATACCAAAATTTCACTTTTATCGGTTCAGCGGTTTAAGCGTGAAGAGGTAACAGACAGACAGACAGACACACTTTCGCATTTATAATATTAGTATGGTATGGACACAGAATAAATAATAGTTAATATGAATTCCAATAAATCTCAACTGCGTCAAAATTTTCGTCTAGCAGCAAATGGTGGTCGAAATTTTGAAATTTCGGAATAATGCATCCCCAAAAAAAGGCATTCAGATCTACCTAACGTACGAAACGTTATGCAAGCGGGTCAATTGATGGGTGGTCGTTTTTTTGAAGGGAATCCTGCGAATTGTACCCAGTTATAAAAACTCACCGGCCACCAGCGGCGCTGCCACGAAAATCGAATCTCGAAGCTCGTATATCTCCGTCTCTATCGCACTTCTGGTTAATGGTACTCGAGTGACACATACAGACATACGAACTTCGAGATTCGATTTTCGTGGTAGCGCCGCAACTACTTTTATTTATTTATTACCATTAATATTAGCACTAACAGTTATATCTTACATGCTAATTGGTAAATTAATTATACTTATCATACAAATTTGAAATGCAACATCTCAAATGATTGAATAATGAATACAACAGGAAAAAAAAGAAAATGAATTATTGTTTGTCAAATTACTGATTATCATTCATCATTAGTAACAGGTCCAGAAATACAGATAGTCAATAAAAATGACTAAGCTAAAATTATATAATATTAAAAGGTCAAGGAACACAGATGGTCAATAAAAAGCTAATGCGCTCTCATGTGGATTGCGGAGGTCTCTTAGGATCAGAATAGAGTTTTAAAAGTCCACCAGCACGGTCTACTCGAGACGACTCCCCATACAAACTTAGTTTGAGTCTCATTTTAAAACGGCATACTGGAATAACGTGAATCTTTTTATACACAATGGGATATAAGGTCGAAAACTCGTTTCTGTTGCTATAAATTATAATAGAAACTAGCTTCAGCTCGCGACTCCGTCCGCTTGGAACTCGTTTATATCGCAGCTCCATACAAACTTTTACCCCCCCTTTCACCCCCTTCGGGGTTAAAAACTATCCTATGTCACTCTCCATCCCTTCTACCATCTCCACTTAAAAAATCACGTCAATCCGTCGCTCCGTTTTGCCGTGAAAGACGGGCAAACAAACAAACAAACACACACATACACTTTCCCATTTATAATATTAATATGGATGTCATCATCCTCCTAGCGTTATTACCAGTTGCTACCGCTTTGACACCTAATCCCATGATTTGGCATAGGCACTAGTTTTACGAAAGCGACTGCCATCTGACCTTCCCATCCAGAGGGAAAACTGGAGCTTATTGGGATTAGACCGGTTTCCTCACGATGTTTTCCCTCACCGGAAAGCTAACGGTAAATATTCCGTACATATACGTTCCGAAAAACGCCACATTCCGCTTGACATCCGCATGCCTGAAAAACTAGGCTAGGTACCGTAGATTATAATAGAAATGTAATAGACAGAAATGAGCGATTAGATACTTTGTATGTAAATCTCTATCTCTAATCTACACGCTCTTTTTTTCTATTTTAATTTCTAGCAACAAAAACAAGTACATTAGGAAGCCGTTTTAAAATGAGTACCTAACTACGTTTGTTATTAACTGTGTACTAAACTAAAAACATACAAGACGCATACATTTCAGCGGGCGGGCAACAGCAAGATGTTTTTTATAATTTTGGAAATCCTAGCCTGAGATCTGATCCACGTGACAGTATAATAGACTTATCCTGACATAACTCTCGCTATTCACACAACCAGTGCAATTTCTCTTTTCCAATGCAAAGCTCTCACGTCGGATGCGTGTGCGCATGTGTGCGTGTGACAATACGGGTCAAGCACCTGCCCGCTCCAATTAGTGACGTCTTCATTGTTCCTGCCAGGTAGGGTTGCCAACTTTTATTTGACATTATCACTTTTTTTTTGTTGATAATTGTCACAAGATCAGTCTTAAATGTGTCACGTCAAAGTATTGAACTGGATACTATTTGGAAAAAAATCTTCCTAATGGAAATTCAAGTCACAAGTCTTCTCGTACTGAGAACCATAACTTTGATTGGAACAGAAAAACTCAGCCTAAACTAGGTTTGGAGTCCGGTGCACTAGAGCGGATGTTTTTTCAGCCAAAAATAGTTGCCGATTTCGGGATAAGTACTTTTTCTGTCTAAATATGACCTAGCTAAACCATCCTCTGATGACCAATAACAATGTGTATGTCAGTATATCCTCACATTATTGTTGATGATAATGGTAATGGTTCAGTGTTTTGTAAGAGCAAAGCGTTCGCAATTTTCCCGTCAGGTCAAACACCTGGACGCTCTAATTAGTGACGAGTTCATTATTGCCAGCAAATAGGGTTGTCAAAACAGTAAGTCCAATTTTTATTCAGTTAGAACTTCACTTCCCATTGTTAGCAGAGTTGTTAGTCACCATTTATTTTATGTAGTCTTGTCGATGAAGTAATTTCCGCGCAAACTCTTCCGTCCCGCTTCCTCGGCTGAACTGTCAGGGCCCTTGGTCTTGTTGACTCCATTTAGTCACACAGACAAATCAAATTGATCAATTGCGGGTGGCCTGATGCTGATCACATAGAAATACGTGAGTTCGTGATAGTCATTAGTGTTACTAACTTGTTTATGTGATAATAAACGGGTTCGACTCACTCCATAATGTCAGGTAATTAGGATGATTAGAAACCATTAGCATATCTTGTTACCGTGCTAGTGCAGCAGGGAAAATTGTGTATCTGCTCAAAAACTTAAGAAAAATTCCATTATTATACTTTTTTTTATTCTTTTATACGATTCTAATTCTTTTATACGATTCGATTGCGTATGTACATATTGCTTATATTACTATCGTCCAGTGGGCATTCAGGGCGGTTCTGCGTGGAACCATCCTTGTATTTAAAACGTCATTGATTTTCAAATGACTGACATTAAAACGATTCTGATAGATGGACTATAATAGCCCAAGCATTTTATTTTCATTAATATGTAAAAAAATTGAAATGTGGAAATTTTTCATAACAGCAGCTTTTTTTGTGTGTAACTGATATATTATAATTAATTAGTAATTACGTAGACTCAAAATCCACCAAAATATTAGTCATCAAAAAAATCGATATTTTGTCCTGAAAAAAGAGGAAAATATTAATATATACTTATATTTTAATTTTTGTTTTGGCTAATTTACAGGAGCTCTTCTAGAATAATAAATAAAAAAACACAAAAACATAATGGATGTGTCATTTATTTTTATATATTTACTTCCCGATGGACATTTTGTAGGATTCTTGGATAAGGCATCTTAGAATAACATTTGAAAATCAAACAAACAAAAAAAAACGCTGTTATAAATTAATGTTTGGAAAAAAACGTAATTTTCCTGGGGTAGTACTTACCAGTTACCTGACAGACGCCGATGTTATTAGGTATTCCAGTTTTGGAAAATTTGTAACCAACAAAAGAAAATATTGTCATTGCTTTGTCTAAATTACTTATTTAATACAAAATTAATAGTAATAATGTGTTAAAAAAAGTACTTTAAATTATAACTTTTATATCGTTGGCAACCCTACTGCTAGAGCAAAGTGTAATGCACATTAGTTCCATTTTGACTTCATTAACGTAGGTGGCATGCTAGGTATACGTTACAAGCACAAAACGTCAAAGTCAAAGATATGCATACATATCGCCTTATTACAGTGGAATAAAGTTCAAAACAAACATATTCTTGACGTCGACTGTTTTTGTTCGTCAAGCGTGAACCGTGACTGGGAACACGTATTTCCGTTTGAGATCTTTAACTTGATTTTAATGACCTGAAACTTAAAATATGATACACTTTGAATAAATGTTGTTCCACGCCCCCTTAGCATTAAAAAAACACTCCCTTGCTACCAAGTTGCGTTGCATGTGACTCAGGGACTCCTGCGAATCCTGCGATACTCCTCCTCGATTTTTCTCGCACTATATTTCTTGTTCTAAGTGTTCTAATAAGAGAGAGACGGATAGTGCGAGAAAAATCGAGAGAGCCGTATTGGGCTATTCGAATTTGCAACGTCGGGATGGCCAATAAACTTCACTCTGACATATGACGATGGCATAGAATCCACTGGTAACTGTGGGATGGGAACAAATTATTAGAATAACCTTGTGTGAGTTTTTGAAATCCATTTTAATTTGGACGTGCCTAATAAGGTGTTAGTTTACGTAACATAATAAAGTAAGTCATAAACATAATCCGAGCGTCAGAGTTCAACTACACGCACAACTATGGTTTCTTGATTATCCATTAGGTTTCCATTAGGAAGGAACCTACTTTAGAGTGACTTAGATTTGTACTAGCGAATCGTCGATACTATGCAAACAAATACTCTTTACTAGCTTCTGCCGGCGGCTGCGTCCGCGTGGAACTCGTTTATATCGCAGCTCCATACAAACTTTTACCCCCTATTTCACCCCCTTAGGGGATGATTTCGGGGATAAAAACTATCCTATGTCACTCTCCATCCCTTCAACTATCTCCACTTAAAAAAGCACGTCAATTCGTCGCTCCGTTTTGCCGTGAAAGACGGACAAACAAAGACACACACTTTCCCATTTATAATATTAGTATGGATATAGAAGTATGGATTGCAGTACACAACAAAATCCAAAACCAGAAAAAAGGTAAATATAGTTATTTACAAATTTTACAATACAAGTGCCGAAAATAGGAAATTCGCAACGAGTGGTGATAAATTAAAACACGACCGAAGGGAGTGTTTTAAATCGACACGAGTTGCGAATTACCTATTCGCACGTGTATCGTACAACGTTTTACTGTACATATGGCTCTTTAAAGTTTCGACATATGCGCGAAAAGTGCTCTTTTCCGCACTAGTGTGGGAAAGTAGCACCATATGTACCGTAAAATAAGTTTTTGATTGGAAATAGGCGTTTTTTGCGGAATCCTACAATTAATGTAGTCGTTTTCTTTAACGAAATATCAGAAGAATATTTATATAAAAAAAGGTTTTCTGAGCCTCCTAATTAGGTTTTTTTTTCCAAAAAATCAACACCTAATTAACTAGTTTGCCCAACTTTTTCATTTCTATAAAATAGTTGATTATACTGAAGAAAAGAAATACCACCCGCATGTATTCCCAGGTCAATAGATTCTTAACCTCGATACAACGCATTTCGTTAAGGGAATTACAACAATTGATCTATTAATTGGCTGGATTGGATAAATCAGTTTAGTGAGTCAGCGGGTTTGGGCTATTGGCCCCTATACCAGTTATGACGCCTTTCAATTAGGCCTGAGAAAGGACCTTGTTAAGTTACTATTGTGTTATGTGTAAAGTAATGATTAAGGGTTTCCCAAACAATATCTTGATGATAGTGCAACGATCGTTGCAAAAAAACATTCTAACCGGGTATTCATAAAACTTTAACAAACCCCTGTTAATTGCCCTTCATAAACGTCAATTAAACCTATTTTAATTAAAATGCCGTTAATGTACGTTTTTCTTTATCCGTCGGTCTGTGACTTCTGCACGTCTATCATGAGACGGCCGCGACATACTCTCCATTTTTCTCGCACGGACGCACGGACTCGACGGAAGAAAGACGGATAGTGCGAGAAAAATCGAGAGAGCTCGCGCGCCGTCGCGTGATAGCCGTGCTGTTTGCGAGACAGGGACCAACCAAACACAAGTAGAGAAGGAAAATAAGAAAATTACCCTAACACCAAGGAACACAACTGGGATGAAAGAGTAGACTTATTAAATCTTCCTTTACTACTTTCTTGTTCTATGCTTTCTTGTCGCTTCGGTGTTAACCAGCTGTACATTATTATTATTATTTATTTCGGGGTTAGGTATTTTTCGGCGATAGTGACATTAGTCTTTAATATGAAGACGAATGATGCTATGAATCAAGTAGGTATATAGACTTACGAGTATATGATTCATAGCATCATTCATCATCAAGTGGTTACGAATGAACACAAGCAATTCTGTCTGAAAGAAGTTAAGAGGATAAAATGACAATACGGCAATGACTTATTTTCTCTCGGGCGTCAAGATTGGTATTCACAAAGCTACTTCGCTACACGCGGACTAGTATAAGCCTGACCTCCGATCTGGCATATTTTTTTATAACTTCACGATCAAGTTACAGTCGAGACGAGGAACTCATAACTTTTTGATAATCGGTATAACATTATCCGCCGTTGGTCACGGGCATACTTATGGCTATACCTTATTTGTCAAACAATACGTTTTCAAATACATATCCTACATTTTTAGCTGTCCTGTCTCACTAACAACGAATAAGCTAGACGCAAAAAACTATGCTTGAAATAAAATGACACATTTATTACATGTCAAAGTTCTTGTGGCATTTTTTTTCTTTCCAATACTTACAACGTTCATTCGCTTAAGTCTGTGATTGGCAGTCATTTATATTCGGCAATTTGGCTTGTTCGTAAATATGTTTATGAAAAAACACGCAATCATTGGTATTCGGCGTGCCTACTCGCGAATACTGGGCAATTTAGATCGGCCGATAGAGAGGGCACGGTAAAGTGTGTGCTACTAGAAATGAAACGCAAAGTTGGCATTGCTGTTAAGCGAGTACCAACTGAGGGAATGATTCTATGGAACCACAATGTTCCCAATCCTATCATCATTATCGTTAGCTTTTATACGTTCCCCTGCTATATATCTACGTGCACAGGCCTCTCATGGAAGAGAAGAAATTTCAATCCCATGGGCTTGCTAATTAAATTAATTTCTGTGAATATGGGAGAATTAGATGATAGCGCAATATAATGGTGTCATTGGATCAACTTGCTGGATGATGGAGTCTAAAGGGTTCTTTAGGAATTTTGTACGAGTACTAACAATACAACGAGGTTTAAAATCGTTACGATGAAAAATTTAAAATCGCAAAGAAGAATACAATCGGCAATGAAAACTCTCAAAATCGAGTACCTATTTAAGAAACTTCGGAGAAGAATCATGCAATGATGTATTAATATATTCAATAAAGAGGTAGATAATATGTTGCCTATAAGAAATTCTATGTGTAAAATAGCCAGACTAACGCTCATCATTGATACCAAAGGGAAGCGGACGGTTTGCAAATTTCTGGAATATATGGTGAGGTTGGTCATTTGACCAAGTTTTAGTGTGCCACTTTCGGACCGCGGATAACTTATCTACCTCTTTGGAATGACATCATTGGAATTATGCCTATATTCGGTCCGAAGCAAACCTAACTTTGTCAAAAGGGCTGACGTAATTCCCGTGACACGCGAACCTGTCACGGCATTGCGCGATACAATGTATATCGTCGGTAAAAGTGGCGTGTTCACGCGGAATCAGTTAAGTTGCGGAAAGGAGGGCAATGGTCACACATTGTATGCCGAGGTGATTCATTCGCTCAATGATTCTGTTTCCATGTCCTGACCTTACAGTGTTTTTGAACCTGTGAGTAGGACAGGACACTTTTGCGGGTCCCGTCGCTTTTCAAAGGGTCGCAGGTATTTGTCTTCTTAAAGTTTGAATAACTATTAGTAAACTAAATAGGTAACTATTTTGGAGGAAAATATGACGAAAAGAAGAGCGGAGAGTGGGGATCGCGAAATAGTTCTTCAATATTAAGGCGAAGGCGCACGTTTTAGGTTGAAAAACACGGATTGATTATAATGTCAATATAATAAATAAATATGTGCACCTATAATAAATGTTATGTTTGCACGACTCTGTGCGAAAGAAGAATACCTAGTTGAGATGGACGTATTTACCTCTATTTGCAAAGAAAACTATCCAATGCGAGTACCATTGGATATTTTCAGTTTTATAGCCAGCATTGATAGCGAAAAAGGTAAAAACTGAAAAAATACGAAAAGACACCGCATGTACATGTAAATACAGTGTGTTACCGGCATGCGGGCATTTATTAAAACTGATAATAATATGTTCCATTAGCAATTGTTTGCATTTATTTGGAAATCATAATTATGTAAATTAACTGCGCAATTAATTTTCCAAAATACAACTCTCAAAGGACTAGGTGTATGACGCCGTACTAAACAAAGTATGAAGAGCTGTCATTTACACTTACTTGTCAATTTACTTTGCTGTACATTGCTGGCAATTTAAATTTTGTTAGAAGAATTTAGAAGTCGGAATTATAGTTAATTATCTGTATTAAGGTCATGATTAAGTTAAAGAACTCCGTTAATTTACCCTAATTATAAAAAGCCCGCATGCCGGCAACACACGGTATTTATTGTATATTTGCGATATATACAAGATGATAACTATAACATTAACTAAATTAAATTAAAGCTAAGTTAAATCTAAAAAAGGCCCTCGAGGCATTGTACCGAGGATGCTGGCGGCATTTCCTCGCTGAATTGCAATGCTGATGCATTGCGCGAGAAAGCCGCCAGCTCTTCGGTCACCAGTTACGTCAACCAAACGTTTCGCGAAACACGGTACACACGGTATATGTATATTACTTATATGTCTCACAAGCTCACAACAAAATCGTATTCTGCTAGAGCTGGTTAGATTATATTTCTGCCATTATCACAGCTAACTAACTATATTTATACCAGTATGCTTCTGGCAATCTTCACGGCATTTCAATCTTAACGGTTATTGTTATCACAAACCGCGTATAAATCGCGTGTTAACTGCATATGGTCTAACTGCACCAGTTGCATAACTGTAATAAATTACATAAAAGAAATGGCATTACTCAATCTAAGATCTTGGCATGAAACTTGATTCTCCGTTCCGATTGAACTGAATAACATACCAGTAGGTGGACAAAACGAGATTGGATGCTGTATTGATTGGTTGTTTGCTGATTCTTTGCGGGAATGTGAAGCATTCGGATTGTGTTTGGAAATCGATATTCTACTAAAAGCTGGGGTTTCAGTCGATGTTTTAACAGCTCGCGACATTGTTTCCTTTGATATCACAATAACCATACTCGTATCTCCAATTTATTTATCTACTAGCTGACCGTAGGGCTTCAACCACGTATGTAAAGAACGCAAGCAAGCCCGCGAAATAAAATATAGCATAACCATCGAGAAAGTCCATTCCATGCAGCTGAAAGAATTTTGAAATCGTTCGCGGTTGCAGAAAATTACCCATTAGATCCAAAGTTACAAAGTTTCACAGACTTACTCTTTTAATATAAAGATAGATTTGCTCGGGTATGACGCAGTGCAGAGACTTTTCCTATTAAGAAACGTCTCAACATTTCCTATTAACATGGAATAAAAATAATCAATTCTCGATGAAGCAGCCCGCTCCTTATTGCACAGTAGTTTGTGTTTTCTACAAAAGTCGCGTGGGTTGAAAATACACTGCTTTCTTCGCCATGTACGTAACTGCCATTGAAAGGTTTAAAGTAATTTTGCAATATTCGTTATTTTCGTTTCGCTCTCGACTACACACTTAAATTAGGTATACTGGCTCTGGGAACTGTACAACTCTCGAGCCTGTCTTTATTTCAAAAAACAGAATCGACGAAATTATAATTATTGAACCTACTCACAAATTTTCACAGGTGAGAAATTAATAATCTGTGCCGTAGCGGAGAACAGCCGGGACAGTCGGAGACTGAAACGGATAACTTTCATTTGCTTCGCTCGCTCGTTCAGTAACCTACGCTACCATGGTCCAATCCTTTATATAATTTAAAAACAAACATGACCACAGACTGCGCTGGATATGGGCGCGGATGCTAGCTGTTACCGCATTAGCGCTTCCTGCGCGCCACGCATCCAAATCAACGATCTCAATTTGAATTCAATTCGAATTTGGAATTCTCAATTTGACACTGGCCGATTGACATTGACCTGTCGGGGTACATTACATGTAGGTAGGTACGTTTTACTTGGGCATCATTTTATAAATAAGATGTAGGTACTTTATGACCTGCTGCAAAATATCGTTTTCTTTTCATATCATATTGTTCGTACCTTAATACCTACACTCAGGTACTATTTATACTTTGATTGGAAATTGAAAACAAAGAATACCCATTTGTCTTGCTCTTCTAGTGTATTTCATAATGCTCCTCCTATCTATGTCAGATTAGAAGAGTCTGGTGGCAGTTCTTTGTCGTCTCAGTAGGTACAGTTTAAGTCATCTTTGACGTTTGATGAGTTTGACGTTTGATGAGTACAGTTTATAGTACTGAGATGACAGCTGTCAGCAGAGTCTTCTAATTTGAAATAGATTATACGTTTGGGGCAGTCGAAGAAAAATCGTCGAGATTTTTGAATTACTAGGAAATAAACAACTCTTATAATCAAACCGGGATTAGAAGTGGATTGGAGGTGGCAATTTTGCCATATAAATACGTCAAAGTTTGTATGAGCTGACAGCTATTCGCTAGTAAGATCTAATCGCGGTTTGATAATACCAAACGCAACTAGATCCAGAAAACGGTGATATCCGATAATTTTTACGTTTTAATATGTAATCTTATGGCCAAATTAGAGATGGCAGTGGCAGCCATACAAGTCATAGGTCATCGTCGCATAAGCAAGCAAACAAAGCAGAATTATAAGCGTTGCCACGGAAATACGCAACGCCGCTGCAATGCGTTATTCTTTTGTCTTTACACTTTCCTACATTGAAGTGCCCTTACCTATCTACTCTCTATCACCCCACGGAAGGGACACAAAAACACCTGAACTTAGGTACATTGTGTCCCCCATTGTTCTGTCCCCGTTATAACTCGCAGAGATTTATTATAAAACTAAACAAGTAATGATCTAGAAATAACGACGTAACAGTTAATAGCCGTGAAATTGGATTCGGCAGGTTCTATTCTGAGGTGAAAAATGCGAGTCACCGTGCAGGTATGTAGTTTAACAAATATTATGCTTTAGGGATACTTGATACATTTGAGTCGTCTTTTGTATCATGACCTGTTTAGATTACGATTAGTGATTAGTGCAAATGTATACATAGGGCCAGTGAAGCCAATAGAATTGTATAACTCGCACTAAACACTTAATAACTAATGTAAACAAGCCGCCACGCACGGTCAGATTGAATCATACAGATACGTAGTAATGACAACTGTATATGTAGGAAAACATCAGGAAACCACCTGTCTAATGCCAAAACATGGCATATTTTGGAACGTCAGTGCAGTCGATTTCGTAAAAGTATTGCCTACGCCAACTTTTGCGATTAGGTGGCAAAGCTAACTCCGGGCTTCTTTAGGGTAGGTACAACCGGAAAAAAACGCTAGAATCTAGAATGATGACGTAGTAACGTCGACGACAGAAGTTTTTGCTGAACGATCAGCAACAAACTCCTAGTATGGTCTTTAAGGGCCGCTATAGACAACCACGACTAACGAGTCACTGCGACATATACATCAATTTTCTATTGTTCTTCAAAATATCTATTCTATACGCAGTCTATTGTTATTGACGTAAGACGCATGTGCAATGTGCATAGAATTTTTGAAAGCTTGTCTGTATAGATATTGGAGAAATCGACTGTGCAAGCGCACGCATAAATGGACGGGTCACCTTTTTTCAGTCACTAGTTCTAAGTCACTTTTTAAAATTGAAATTTTATGGTTAAGACCACCAACTGTGGGAATTGCTTGTCATTTTCAACCCCCTTTCCATGGACCATCTCCTAAGCATGTTAAGTCCATGCTTATAATTTGTTTTCTAAGAATCTCTGTCATATTGTCACCAGCATGTCTATCATGGGACGGTTGCGACATACTCTCGATTTTCCTCGCATTATACCTCTTGTCCTAAGTGTTCTAATAAATGAGAGACGGATGGTGCGAGAAAAATCGAGAGAGCTCGCGCGCCGTCGCCTGATAGCCGTGCTGGCGAACGGGACAGAAAGGAGAAATAGTTGTGAAGAAGACTTTCTTTGCGTTCTGTAGAGTATGGGAGTGCGAGAGTGACGGATGTCTATTCCGCAAGGATAAATGTTATATATACCACAACTTGGAAAAGTTGGAAAACCCCCGACATTTTAATTTCAAAGTCCAGTATCTCAAAAACGGCTGAACTGATTTTCATGAAACATGGCTAAGAACACTCGGGATAAAATTATCTATGACACAAAAAAACCGCATTCAAATCGGTCCATCCGTAAGGTGAGATACCACCGACAGATATACAGTTCCCTCTGCGTCGGGGATTAAAAACGGTAAACACCTTACGCCCACTTCATAGTTACAAAGATGACTCGAAGTATGATATTGCTAAATAAACAAAGATTACTTTCTTTGTGAAATCCATCATTCGCATAGTAATGTGGGCGATGCCTAGAGCATCAGTGGCGTGGGCTGCCCGTCGGCCTTGTTACATCAACGCAAGTCGACTGGCCCTTTGACATTAATATACACCTTGGTAATAACTATTTAGTATTTACACTTAGGTGAGTAGTTGGAGAAATCTTTAAGAGGATTCTTTTTAAGAGGAATATCATGAAATCAACCTGTAACGTTGTTCACTGGTCACTTTGGAACTCTTTAAATAAACAACCAAACTTTAAAATGGAGGTGTAATATCACTCTATTATATATTTATATTATGCTACTAAGTTCCTACATTTATTCACGAATCGCATAAGTACATACTTTATATATTAAAGCCTGCTAGTCGATCACGTAACGAATTGTACGCCCGTTAGGTAGATCCAAATGTCAATTTTTATATCGAAAAATGACAGACTGTCCTAATGCGCGTACCTTACGACACGTTACGTGATTATCCCTCAGTTATCGTGTGCAATAAAGTAAACTTTTCGATTATATACTATCTTACTTTATGTACCTACACAGGTTGTTTGGAAAATGAGATTTAAAAATGAAATGGCGCATATTATGAAAACAATTTACTAGTGTCACTGTGAGCTTTAAGTCGCGAGCGTCCTTTTTTTCTGAATTTTGAAAAAGTGAATTAGTCAAAAGAAATTGTAATCGGGATACCTATCCGGATTCAAAAACAATTTTCGGTGCAAGCATAGAAATTCGTTCGCTTCGCTCGATCGTTCGATAAAGTGGTCAAAAGGGTCCAACGTTCCTGAAAGTATTTGCAGCCAGCTTTATTACCAACCTTTATTTTTAAGTTCACTGCTTATAATGATAGGTATAGCTTACTTTGCATTTTTTTCTGAAAAATATATTCTGCACGGCATTAAATTGTAGTGGTATGCAAAACAGAAATTTGACAATCCTTAATTGCCAGATATGCGCGCCAGATATAGCTAGGTAGCTAACCTCACCACTCCTACATTCACTTGATATTAAATAATATCTTGATATTAATTTTATATTTTATTAATAAACAATTGAATTGAATTGAATTGATCCCCCAATTCATAACAATTCATGTAATCGGAGGTACTTCTCCATGTATTTAAACAAAATGGCGTGGTTACGCGTCGAGAAATCCAGTGAACAACGGAAAACAGCGTTATCGGGCATCTCGCAAACCAGTTCGCGAGATAACAGTGTACAGAATGCACAGCATGCACTTAACACGACACAACACAATTCAAACGGTTATAGGTACCTACAAGTCCTATTTCATTTCGTTTCCGACTAGATCGTATTCACCCAATACACACCCGATTTTTGCACTGCACTAGAACTGCACGCCGACTGCAAGCGAACTGCGCGTTCGGTTTGCAGTTACACTCATACTCATACTCATTTATTCATAATATTATATAAATATTACATGTCGCGTATTATTAGAATCACAATTGCGTATATTATTATTTAAATTCAAGAAATGTTTATACATATTATTCAATTATTATAAAAATCATTTTAAAGGCATGTCTAAATAACCATTTTTTAATTACTTTTGAAGGTGTGCTCTTCGATCGTAATATCTTCGGGTAGTTTATACACCTTGGTACCTATTACGCGCATTGTCTTGGAGGACTTATAATAGTACATTACGAACCTAGGGCGGTGAATTCGTATTATTCGCAGGTGTTGTAAATATGCGATCTGGGGCTTTATGAATTACCGACCGTGTTGAGTGCACATTTTACGTCTTCACCTGGCCACAATGCGAGTTTTACCGTACGCGCAGCGTGCAGTAAAACTCGCATTATGACCAGGTGAGAGGTAAAATAAGTTAACTGCATTTATATTTGCAGCCAGAAAGCAGTCGAAATGCAGTCCGTCTGTAACGGCCTAACGGCCCTAATGGTCTATCGGAGGGGACGGTCGGGCGTGATGGCTCTCCTAATGGTCTATCGGAGGGGACGGTCGGGCGTGATGGCTCTTATTTTTGATGAAGAATTCCGGTTCCGGTTGGCGCAGAACCGTTCATTGTGGAACTATTTACGGGAAGCCTATGTCCAGCTGTGGACGTCATTCGGCTGATATAATGATAATGATGATGATGATGTTACCAAGGGGCTTCGTCGACCCTTGCTTTTGCGGGGAACGAATATTATAGTCATACTCCCGTGAAAAATTTTGACCGCCCTGCCAGATCCGAATCATAGACAATCCTAATTCAGCTGGGTCTGTATTTGAGAGCCAGATGCCGCAAATAAAAATATCATAAGTCAAACTTATAATCCTCCCAGTTTGCAGATAGTTTACATTTGATCACAGATGCATATTATTGACAACTTGCGCCCTGTTTCTTATTATCTACTGTGGCATCGACATAATTTCGATGTTTACAAACATTACATATTGTCGCCCGACTGGTTATGTAACCAGTTACACATAGCCAATCAACAAACAACTATCAACCTAAGCACTTCGGTCATAAAACTGCAAATAGCTTGCACGTCATTTATCAACAGAGATTGTGTGAATTGCTAGAATTGATTGCTGAAATAACGATGTATTTAAGCGAAAGTATGTGAATTGGATTTTTTCACACTAAAAATGGGAGTAAAAGTTCGCATTGTAATTTTTGGAAACTTTTTTACAGTGTACTGCTACTGTGTCATTGTCCGCTGCTTTTTAGTCGTAATTTATGTACGTAAAAAACCGTGTAGGCCAATCTTAAATGTTTCACGTTATGATCATTTTAGGTTAGGGGATAAGTATGAGGATTGTAGAATGTCAGTCAAATGTGTCTACTCACAGATGACTCACGCAGTATTTCCTTTGGACAGTATCTATTGCAAATAAAATTAACATATGAATTGCGAAGATTTATAGCGAATGATCTGAAATGAGATTAGGCAAAACATCCCTGCACCCAGCAGTTTTGTATAATTTTAGAAAGAAACCCATTGATATTTGCGTCAATAACGATGATTATGGAACATTACAATCAGATTAAAATCAGCGTCACCTGGTTGGAGCGTGGGGACGGGACCCATACAAATCTGCCAATCGTCCTTCCATTGAATTCGTAAAATGCAGAAATACGGGTTTGCTGGGAAATGTATTAGATAATCTTTTCTTCCCTTTGTTTAGTAATTAAAAAAAAACTGTCGATCTAGCTTTTTCTTCGCACGACATCACTTTAAAACGTTCGTCAAGAGAAATGTTTAACACAGCATCATATTGAAAAAGGTCTAGTGTATATTTCATTTCAAAACAAGTCAAGCCACACGACACCGTGTATTTAGCCGTAATTTCACACCTATATCAAATGTCACAACTCACAAGTAATTAGGTAATGAACGTTCCTACGAATGGGTGTGAATAGGGCGCGGCGCGGCTAACCCTGAATATAATATGAATGAGTTTATTTTTAATGGGAAGATATTTAACTGAATTTAAATTATTTCAGTCTAAGGATAATATCACATTATGTTATGATCTTTTATTTTTGTGACCCTTACTACTAGAAAACTGTAATTCGGCATGGGTATATAAATCAATTATACCAGCAAAACAGTAAAATAAAAGTTTTTTTTGTTACTTATTATACGCGGGTGGACAGTCAGGTGTATTAATATACGTACATACGTACTACAATAACAGCATGAATAAATATCCGTCAAAGTCATAAAGGCGTGTACAAAAACTTATGTCCTTATTTACCTATATACGTATATTAATACCCCTGACGTAGGTACACATATGACGAAAGAAAAGTATTAAAAGAATATTTTAAACGTCATAGGGTTAAAAAAATGTATTTAAAACAACTACATGCATTAAAACCACTCCAAATACAAATACAATAATATGGCTTGTGATGGGTTTCGAACCTGCGACCTCAAGTTTCACAGTCAACCCGCAATGCCACTCGACCAAAGCTAGTTTAATAGTCCTCGCGAGATGGCGCTGGTTGCAAGATAGACCGCGCTAACGTTTGTTTCCCGTAGCTTCTAGGAGTCGCTCGGCCATAGACCTCTAAGTTTGATTGACGTCTGTGTTTCCAAGAAACAAGATTTTTCAAGAACGGGTGTTGGGCTGGCCAAATGTCCGACCAACACCTACAGAAAATTGTATACAGGTTAACATGATAAAAAATTACCATATGACTATGAGTAATGATTATAGTTATATAGTACAGTCGAGTCGAAAGTATGTGCACAGACTAAGTGGTCAAAAATGTGTGAACGCGATATTGATATTTACTTACGTATATTTAAGAACTCGACCGCTTAAAATGTCTTTATTGACACGACTTTTATTTTATAGTTTGTTAATAAAATAACATTCTACGATTACATATAATTATGTAACAGATTTTATGTATCAATATATATTATATTCAATACTTACCACGCTGAACAATTAGATAACTAATGAGTAAAATTAACAAAACACTCGAATAATAAGCATGCATGATCAATTGATCGCTGGTCTGATGGCCTTGAATATTGTGTCATAATTACAGACACAAATTTGTTATTGTTCTATTGTGTACAACCGCTATATGAGGCTTATGTTATGTCACCTGATGATGCGTTACATTATATAATAATAACTTAAAAGAATATTAGAACCAGCATTTGCCAAACCGTTTTTTAGAGTAACAACTACAGGTTTATTTTTTAGTATATTTGCTTACGAAGACACGCCCATATATTCCGTAGATACAAAATTTAGGGATGCAGCAGTATGTCTATTACGATACCGATACGAAAAACGAATGCATCGTAATAGCGAATACGATAACGAATGCGATAACGATTGCATTACGATTTCTTAATTTCCATCTAATTAAACAAGAGAATTGAGTAAAATCAACATTTATTTAAATTTTAGACAGTTTACCACCAAAATGTCATAATAAAATTCAATTTTTAAATTATCAGGATTTAAGTCTATTTCGTATATCCGTATGGACTAAACCAGCTGTGGAAAACAATCTTTCTGAATCTACAGTAGCTAGTTTGATAGACAAATACTTATGGCCAATTTTTTCAACTTAGGAAATACAGTATTTTTTCTCCAATCATTTGAAATCGAACTAGTTTTAAGAATCGTTATTAATCGTAATCCTTTTTACGATACGGGTGATCGTATCGCAAAAAGGATTATCGGCATCGGTATCGTTGCATCCCTAATACAAATTAATACGAAAATCAGAACTCAATCTTAGGTCCGCAGCTTCAAGAAGTAGAGGACATGTCCAACAGTCATAGTTTTGTTACATCTACTAGAACAAAAACTTATTCCCCCGTGTGGTGTCGGGTTAGAATAGCACCCCCCCCCCCCCCCCCCCCCCCCTTTCTTCCCGTGGGTGTCGTAAGAGTCGACTAAGGGAACAGGTTGAAGTGTGTTCTGGGCCATAGGCTAGCAACCTATCACCGCGATATCACATTTTTTCGATCTTTTATACCCATATTTATGCTAACCATGGACACAAGTTTCATGTGGTCTGTCTACCCCTTTTAGGGATAAAGGCGTGTAGGTATGTACTTAATACATACTTATGTAAAAACTTATTCCTTCATTTCTCTTTCCAGACAAGTGGGCCGCAACCTCATCATTGCCGGCGGAACCCGCACCATCGACGCCACGGGCAAGCTGGTCATGCCCGGGGGCATTGACCCGCACACCCACTTCGAGCTGGAGATGATGGGCGCCAAGACTGCGGACGACTTCTACAAGGGCACCCGCGCTGCGATAGCCGGCGGAACTACTACTGTCAGTGAGTATTGGCTAGTGTACCCAGCGGGACTCGCACACCCGGGACTACTACTGTCAGCGACTATCGGCTAGTATACCCAGCGGGACTCGCACACCCACTGAGCTGGAGATAGTTGCCAAGACTGCGGACGACTTCTACAAGGGCACCCGCGCTGCGATAGCCGGCGGGACTACTACTGTCAGCGACTATCGGCTAGTATACCCAGCGGGACTCGCACACCCACTGAGCTGGAGATAGTTGCCAAGACTGCGGACGACTTCTACAAGGGCACCCGCGCTGCGATAGCCGGCGGGACTACTACTGTCAGCGACTATCGGCTAGTATACCCAGCGGGACTCGCACACCCACTGAGCTGGAGATAGGCGCCAAGACTGAGGACGACTTCTACATGAGCACGTGCGCTGCTGGTATTCACTACTACCGCCATCAGTGAGTACCAGTCAGCTAGCGTCACACGTCGCTGGAGGTGGGTGGCAAAACTGCGACTTTCTTCGGTAGAAGGGGGTACCACTACCGCCGATTAATAAACCGCTAGAGTAAACTAGCCACCTATACATATTAGACATTTAGCAGGATTGCAACCGCACCGCTCGTAGGGGTCACAAAACCGCTAGTATTTTTGGAAACCGGTTTTTCGGTTTTTGTACATTACAAAACCGGGTTTTCCGGTATTTCGATGATTTTTCGGTTTTACATATAAAAAGTGAAAAAAACTGCATTTTATGAATTTAAACTTTAATATTCAGTCATTTCTACAGTCAGTGAGTGAACTGAATGATATTTTCTAGGATTACAGATTAGGCAAGTAACACTCCGATCATGGTTGCCTTGTTTTAAAATAATCTTTTGTCATGTTAATTAACTTACAGATATTGTTCTTTATTTTTATTTACCGTGTACCTATTTATTTGGTGTATGTTACATGCCGTGGTTTCACTGAAATAATTACAAGTTTCCAACGGAAGACCAGAGATGTTGTATTGAAAAACAAACTATACGTAGGGTAGGGCAATTAGCAAATTTTTATTAATTCAATTATATGTTCTATTCTATATTTACTGATAAACTAAAAAGTAGAAATTACAAATAGAAGAAGAAGTTATAAGTAGTAATAAACTGATAATCAAAGTAATACTTACAACTATCAAGTATTTAAGTGTAAAACCGAAAAACTCGAAAAACCGGTTTTTTCAAATTTGAAAGCCGGTTTTCTCAATCGACGAAAAACCCGGTTTTTTCGGTTTCGGTGAAACCGGTTTTGTGACCCCTAACCGCTCGTCTTTGGCGCGGCGCTCGCGCGAGTAAAAGCGAGTATGAATTACTATGAAAGTACTCGCTACTCGCCGGCGTTGGGACAAGTACCTTATCCGCCTTTGAAATGGTCGCGGTTTCAGAAAAAAATTGTTTCGACTATAATTGTAACTGTGGCTATCAGGCAGGCCGTAGGATTACCACCGATATATTGCAAAGGAAACCCCTGTTGTCTGAACTGAAATAAGCAATCGGCAAATAGTCGGCCTCGTACGAAATTCAGTACAAAACGTTACCAACACACAACACATTGCATTATTTTCTTTTCCAGTCGACTTTGTGCTCCCTGAAAAGGGCCAATCGCTGATCGAGGCATACAACAATTGGAGGCAGAAGGCCGACGGCAAGGTTAGTCTTTATGTTTATAAATAACTCATTGTGCATTCGGCTTCCAATAAAACAGCTGAATATAGGAATCCAATTGTTTATTTTGCTTTCCATTTGTTGACATGCTTTTATATTGATGTTTGTGTTAAGTGTAAAAGCGGTATTATAAAAATATTGAATTAGTAATGCCTTAGCTATTCATTTTATTTTATTATGCAGTCCATGATATACCTAGTACTAATGGTGATTGTAGTGTCCTTGTAGAAGCTATTTGGAGCGAAGCGAAAGCAGAATGTTTTATCAGCACACGTTATCATGTTTTATAAAATTTTCAGGACTTGGCAAATCCATACTAATATTATAAATGGGAAAGTGTGTGTTTGTTTGTCCGTCTTTCACGGCAAAAGGGAGCGACGAATTGACGTGATTTTTTTAAGTTTCGTTTAAGTGGAGATAGTTGAAGGCATGGAGAGTGACATAAGCTACTTTTTGTCTCTTTCTAACCCTCCACTTCCCTAAAATGGGGGGTGGAAGTTTGTATGGAGCTGCGATATAGACGATTTCCACGCGGACGGAGTCGCGGGCAGAAGCTAGTAAGTACATTAAA
Source organism: Epinotia demarniana (assembly GCA_945867215.1). Lineage (NCBI taxonomy): Eukaryota > Metazoa > Arthropoda > Insecta > Lepidoptera > Tortricidae > Epinotia > Epinotia demarniana. The sequence continues at coordinate 9,875,759 of OX244281.1, forward strand.
ACCGCGTGTAAACCAGTTAATGGTTTCTAACTTTATTGTAATAAATTGTAGTACCTACATTATCTGCGGACACCTAAGCTATGGTATTCTCAGTGGGTTTAAAGGCAGCGGTGATTTATACAGCGAAGAAATTAAATCCAGTAATTGCACCTAATTCCTTCCAGGTTATTGAACAGGGTTCGAATGGATCTTGATAAATAATTATCGCTTTGACAAAAACTCTTCATTCGCAAATTCGTATTTGCCTCGCTGCTTCACAAAACGTGCGATAAAACACTCATGGCGAAGTACCGTCGCTGATGTAACCTTTCACAGTTCACACATTCGCAAAATCGTGGCAGTATTCACTCATTGAACATGAATAACGGTTTTCGACTTCTAAACGAACTTTTCAGTTTATTTTTCGCTTCTTCCTTCACTATACGTCATTCTCTTAAGTTTTGGCATTGTTAAAAAATAAAATCCCACACCACTGATGAATAAAACTACCCGACCAATATCCGATAGTTATCACAAAGTATAATCTTGATTACTCATATAGAACTGGACCTGCCATCATTTTTGACGTAATTATTCCTCTTCTTCGTCGCTTCACTCTTGACAGAGTGGTGGTGGTCATCATTTCAGATGTTGGTAGCAAGCTGCACAACACGCCGCCATTCCTCTCTGACAGTCGCCTTCCTCATGCTCGCATGCATCTACTGCAGCTTTAATCTGGTCTGTCCATCTCATTGGTGACTTTTGACGTAACACCAAATTAAAAATTCAAAAATCCCCACGCGGTAAGCCGGCTCAGTTCTCAGCAATTCTACTTAATTCCAGGTGTGCTGCGACTACGGTCTCCACGTCGGCGTGACCTGGTGGTCACCTTCCGTCCGCAAAGAGATGGAGAAGCTCACCTCCGAAGAATACGGCGTCAACTCCTTCAAGATGTTCATGGCGTATAAAGACGCCTGGATGCTGGACGACTACAATCTCATGTGCGCTATCGAGGCATGCGCTGAACTGAAGGCTTTGCCCCTAGTAAGTTTAACCCGGTCCCACTGGCCACTTCGGCAGAACTTGTGATGATCCTAACTAAACTAAGAAGTACTTGCTATGAGGTTTCTTATTTGTGTATAATAGAGATGGCGCTTTCACATACCGGGACGTTCCCTTGAGATGACGTCAATTCCTTCAAGATCATGGCGTATGAAGACGTGGGATTATGATCTGATGAGCGTTATCGATGCGTGCGCTCTATATCAGGAAAGTGTTGGTCCAACTACGGCCGCGTAATTCGGTAGATGGCGCTCGCAGTTTTATTTCGGGCCACGGTTTTGTCTTAAGCAATAGTCAACGCAATTAATGAATAAGACGACGCTGACGTTGTTTTGGATTTCTCTAATTTTATTTTTGTGTATTTGTGGTTTCGTTATGTAATTTAACTGTAATTTCGTCGGTCACAGGTGCACGCAGAGAACGGGAACATCATAGCGCGCAACACCGAGAAGCTGCTGGCGGCCGGCGTCACGGGCCCCGCGGGCCACGAGCGCGCCCGGGACGAGGAGGTGGAGGGGGAGGCGGTCAACCGCGCCTGCGTCATCGCCAACCAGGTAGCACTAGTACACAGAGAACGGGCACATCATAGCGCGCAACACCGAGAAGCTGCTGGCGGCCGGCGTCACGGGCCCCGCGGGCCACGAGCGCGCCCGGGACGAGGAGGTGGAGGGGGAGGCGGTCAACCGCGCCTGCGTCATCGCCAACCAGGTAGCACTAGTACACAGAGAACGGGCACATCATAGCGCGCAACACCGAGAAGCTGCTGGCGGCCGGCGTCACGGGCCCCGCGGGCCACGAGCGCGCCCGGGACGAGGAGGTGGAGGGGGAGGCGGTCAACCGCGCCTGCGTCATCGCCAACCAGGTAGCACTAGTACACAGAGAACGGGCACATCATAGCGCGCAACACCGAGAAGCTGCTGGCGGCCGGCGTCACGGGCCCCGCGGGCCACGAGCGCGCCCGGGACGAGGAGGTGGAGGGGGAGGCGGTCAACCGCGCCTGCGTCATCGCCAACCAGGTAGCACTAGTACACAGAGAACGGGCACATCATAGCGCGCAACACCGAGAAGCTGCTGGCGGCCGGCGTCACGGGCCCCGCGGGCCACGAGCGCGCCCGGGACGAGGAGGTGGAGGGGGAGGCGGTCAACCGCGCCTGCGTCATCGCCAACCAGGTAGCACTAGTACACAGAGAACGGGCACATCATAGCGCGCAACACCGAGAAGCTGCTGGCGGCCGGCGTCACGGGCCCCGCGGGCCACGAGCGCGCCCGGGACGAGGAGGTGGAGGGGGAGGCGGTCAACCGCGCCTGCGTCATCGCCAACCAGGTAGCACTAGTACACAGAGAACGGGCACATCATAGCGCGCAACACCGAGAAGCTGCTGGCGGCCGGCGTCACGGGCCCCGCGGGCCACGAGCGCGCCCGGGACGAGGAGGTGGAGGGGGAGGCGGTCAACCGCGCCTGCGTCATCGCCAACCAGGTAGCACTAGTACACAGAGAACGGGCACATCATAGCGCGCAACACCGAGAAGCTGCTGGCGGCCGGCGTCACGGGCCCCGCGGGCCACGAGCGCGCCCGGGACGAGGAGGTGGAGGGGGAGGCGGTCAACCGCGCCTGCGTCATCGCCAACCAGGTAGCACTAGTACACAGAGAACGGGCACATCATAGCGCGCAACACCGAGAAGCTGCTGGCGGCCGGCGTCACGGGCCCCGCGGGCCACGAGCGCGCCCGGGACGAGGAGGTGGAGGGGGAGGCGGTCAACCGCGCCTGCGTCATCGCCAACCAGGTAGCACTAGTACACAGAGAACGGGCACATCATAGCGCGCAACACCGAGAAGCTGCTGGCGGCCGGCGTCACGGGCCCCGCGGGCCACGAGCGCGCCCGGGACGAGGAGGTGGAGGGGGAGGCGGTCAACCGCGCCTGCGTCATCGCCAACCAGGTAGCACTAGTACACAGAGAACGGGCACATCATAGCGCGCAACACCGAGAAGCTGCTGGCGGCCGGCGGCACGGGCCCCGCGGGCCACGAGCGCGCCCGGGACGAGGAGGTGGAGGGGGAGGCGGTCAACCGCGCCTGCGTCATCGCCAACCAGGTAGCACTAGTACACAGAGAACGGGCACATCATAGCGCGCAACACCGAGAAGCTGCTGGCGGCCGGCGTCACGGGCCCCGCGGGCCACGAGCGCGCCCGGGACGAGGAGGTGGAGGGGGAGGCGGTCAACCGCGCCTGCGTCATCGCCAACCAGGTAGCACTAGTACACAGAGAACGGGCACATCATAGCGCGCAACACCGAGAAGCTGCTGGCGGCCGGCGTCACGGGCCCCGCGGGCCACGAGCGCGCCCGGGACGAGGAGGTGGAGGGGGAGGCGGTCAACCGCGCCTGCGTCATCGCCAACCAGGTAGCACTAGTACACAGAGAACGGGCACATCATAGCGCGCAACACCGAGAAGCTGCTGGCGGCCGGCGTCACGGGCCCCGCGGGCCACGAGCGCGCCCGGGACGAGGAGGTGGAGGGGGAGGCGGTCAACCGCGCCTGCGTCATCGCCAACCAGGTAGCACTAGTACACAGAGAACGGGCACATCATAGCGCGCAACACCGAGAAGCTGCTGGCGGCCGGCGTCACGGGCCCCGCGGGCCACGAGCGCGCCCGGGACGAGGAGGTGGAGGGGGAGGCGGTCAACCGCGCCTGCGTCATCGCCAACCAGGTAGCACTAGTACACAGAGAACGGGCACATCATAGCGCGCAACACCGAGAAGCTGCTGGCGGCCGGCGTCACGGGCCCCGCGGGCCACGAGCGCAATAGTTGGACTCGTCCTCGTCTCATCTTCGGCTCGGACCTCGAACCCACTCGTCCGTCTATTGCTTACTCTCTAGCCTCTACAACAATGTACTTATTGTGTGGAATTGTTCTATTAATTTTCACAACCAGGGCTGCGTTGTGATTGACATGTACATTGCAAGGGAAGTCGTGATTGCTTTATGTTCTAATGGAAAAGAGTAAAGTCCGCACTAGTAGCAGCGGAATATACAAGTTTTTAAACTCTATGAATTCTGTCTTTTCTTTTCTACCTAGCGTTATCCCGGCCCTTGCCAGGGTCCGCTTTCCTACTCGCTTTCCTCCACTTTGTACGATCCTGGGCGTCTTCTTTTGTGAGCCCGTTTTCGCTCATGTCGGCCTTCACGACATCCAGCCATCGCTTCTGTCTGCCGCGGGGTCGAAGGTCGTCGAGGACTATGCCAAGGCATTTGTTCCCTGCGTCGTCAGATGGCCTGCGATCGTGACCGAACCAACGAAGGCGACATTCCTGGAGCTTATCCGTTACGTCAGGAACACCGCGGTTGCCATGGATGTACACCGCAACATCTTCATTTCAGTAATACCCGAGTTATGCCGGCTGTACACTCTCGTCGAGAACTTCTCCCCCGAGACTCTCGGCCGAGTGTGTACAGCCGGCATAAACACTCGCGCCTCGTATCTCGTCTCGTGATTCGTCTCGTGTCTCGGCTCGCACCTCGCGCGATGGTAAATGAGCTTCCTGTTTACATTCTTGCCGTGAGTTCAGTTATGTTTGAGCTAGCAACAACGGAGGACGTCGAAGAGCGAAGCGAGAAGCGAGAGCGCGTATGTAAACACACCCTCGCCTCGCGCTTCGTCTCGCGACGAGGTCCTTTGACTCATGCCCGAAAACCGCTTCGAACGCGAGCGCCGCGAGTCGCGAGACAAACTCTCGCCTCGTACCTCGTCTCCCGCCTCGTCTCGTGACTCGCACGTGAGTGTGAATGAGGTATAGTCGTTCGGTTTGAGTTTTGTCCAATCGACTTAAAGGAACAATGCTTTTGTTGACTGAAACCGCAAAGCACCAAAATTACCGTATTGTAAAATGTCGTTACAGCCACCTAGAAAGTTCAATTGAATATCGACCTTATGGCCTTAGTAATAGGTTACGAGTGCACTAAAAAGAAAATGGCGATCTAGGTGCCTTTGTAGTTGTTCTCTTTTGTACTGATTCTCAGAGCTCAGGTAAACGCCAGCGCCCTAGTTTTTACCTACGAAGTGTGCGCTTATCTTTTATAACGGGCCATAATGAGGTAGCAAACCTGCACAATAAGAAAATGGATTGGCCACAACTCACCGAACGACTATATAACGCGAAGCTCCTGAATGTGCCTTCCAAGAACTGGCCACGTCTGGCTGCTATAGGACTATGAATTCTGTCTTTGTGATGAAATAGTTCAAATTTTTAACCGATTTCAAAAAAAAGAGGAGGTTCTCAATTCGGCTGTATTTCTTTTTTTGTTCAATGTTTGTTACCTCAGAACTCCGTCATTGATGAGCCGATTCGATTTTTTATTGTTCGTATGTATATACTTCCAGGTGGGTCCCATTTTTTCGAAATTCAGTTAGATGATGGGATCCATGAGGAATTGATGGAACTCCTCAATTTTATAAGGCACGCGTGTAGTGATTTTGGTATTTTCTATTATAACTCGTGTATTTACATCCGGAATCATAAATTTGGTGGCGAGGAATTGATGATGAAGACCACAGATGACTTATCGAATTCCTCAATTATGTAGGTACTTAAAAGTGCAAAAGTACGTCACAGTGTAATGTGATAAACCGTTTCTGATGATGTTGTAGGACGGCTATCATTTACCTTGGTGTGAAGGATACTTGACGCACTCGGAGAGACGTCCACACTTGATTGCTTGCACCGGGCTAGTCAGACAGGTAGATAATTTCACAGAGGTGGGTGCGCTTTGGGCACACGGCTATTGATGTGTGCTGATATTAGAAGGGCGCCATGCATTTATAATTTATTCTCCTAAATGCAAAAGAGATTAGATAGGATACCTATTTTTACAATGGTCAGAAATATAATCAAAGAAAGATTATTTGACAAGTAGATTTATTGCCATTAAAACACATGTATACAAGTAAAACAAGCCACTAAGTACCACTGAATCTTAACTAAGGCTTAGAGCTAAGGCGTGGCTTTCTCTTAAGGAGATTTAGATTTTACATTGTCTGACCGAGGACGAAGTCTTGGTATTTAAATTTAATTAATTAGAGAATAGGCATAGTTGTAGTGCTTGGTTTGTATGAGGCTGCGATATTAATACTAAAATTATGACTCTATTTGCAAACACATGGTTTTATACCAAAACGTGGTTCATGAAGTATGGAACGAAATCACCTCGTGGAACGCGTTGTACACGCGTCACGCCGCCGTAGTCCACTGCTTCCACCCAGGACCTCAGAAGCCGCCGTCCTGCTCGTGACGGCTTCCGCAGGTGGAGAACCGTCGCCACATGTGACCCGGGTACAGCTTGCGGCGCCCGACTCCAAAATTGCCTATGCGTGAAGCGACCTCCGCGAACCAGTCCCCACGGAGCGGCCAGCACGCAGTCGCTGCAAACCACATTAAAGTTCAGATTCAAAACAAAACGATCCTCAACTTTTATCACACTCTCCGCAACAAACACTGAAACTGTTAAAGTACCTGGCAATGAGTAAAAGCTAAACCTAGGTGGTTTTCCGCCGACCAGATTTATCTCCTTAATTCATTTAAAGTTATGTCTGAAACAAAGAATGTTATATCAAGTTATATCATTAAACCACGTCCGAACGTAACAAATATTTCCATCGTCCAATCGGCGACACTCGCGTTATACTTACCAAAATGTCCATTGTGTCATCGCAGCATTAGGTCGCGAGATGCGTTGAGATTAAAACTGCATTGTTAAAATTGACTCTAAGTTAAACAAACATGGCTTTTTTCAGCCGTAGCGATTCCAAAGACCTCCCACGTTCACGACATCTTGCAAAAAAGAAAAGGACCTCTGCGATTTTTGACAGCCGGAAAACTTTACCACAGACAATCTAGCTCCGTCCTCCCGTACCATAAAGATCGACTTGCATCAGTTGCACTGAATGCATGAAGACTAAAGATTTATCAACAACTAGCTTCAATGTTTCTAAAAGATCTATTTTACGATTTCTAAATTATCTGTAAAGATATTAATAAAACAATAATATCGATCGGTCTGAACTGTTATCGATCTGTCTCCAACCTCGTTGCGCTCGTAGTTCCGCCGAACATCAGTAGGTGTCGCCTTCCCTTGAACGCCCGTGAGTCGCAGATATGCTGTAATAGATGGCGCTATGAGTCTTAAAACCCACAACAAACGCCGCATAAAATTAGACCGTAACAACAGGTTCTGATAAGATTCCGTTGAAATAGGAACAAATGAAGTGCCATTGGTGATGATCTTAGGGAATCGATGGAAGTCCTCAAATATTATCGGCCCACATATGAACAGCGATTCGGTTTTTTTCTATAGTAATCAACGCATTTGCTATCGGAAATTCATGTGGTAAATTGTAAAAAAAAATAGCAAATGTTCTCGTGGCTTGGCGGAGTACTAAATTGAAGTCGGTTAAAACTATGTTTTTAAAGTAAATTATCAAGAAACATTTTTGATATTCGCAGGCCAACTCGCCCCTGTACATTGTGCATATGATGTCGAAGAGCGCTATCCGCGCGCTGCAGCAGGCGCGCGCGCGCCAGCGACAGCCGCTCTACGGGGAGACACTCGCCGCCACCATCGGCACCGACGGTGAGTACAGAGGGCCTGCCGCGAAAGGCAATGGGGTTCGTAGCTGTCAAAAGTTTGACTAGAGGGCGCCATCATAGATCTGCCCCTATCACTAGCCTTTTTCTATGGGATTTGGCTTACACGGCTTGTGTCTAAACAAGGAAATTGCGAAAAAAGAACAAGTATTTGACAGTTTTGGTAGGACTGACGGGTTCATCTTATGCTGGCGCCATCTGCAAATACCTTCCAGCCCGGCCAACCCGAATGACAACATTTCAAAATATGTCATCGTCATCATGATGAAAGACTGCTGGACATAGGCCCCCAAATAGTGCCGAAGGCTTCGAGCGGACTTCGCGACCTTTACCGGGGTCGGCAATCCCTTACTTCCCGGCCTCAGTAGTAATGTCCTATTCCTGGTCGGGCTTTAGTAACGTTATTGAATGTCGTGCAGGCTCGCACTACCACAACGCGTGCTTCCGCCACGCGGCCGCGCACGTGCTGGCCCCGCCGCTGCGGCCCGACGCCTCCACGCCGCAGGCCGCCGTCGGGGCGCTCGCCGAGTGAGTCACATACTCATACTCAAACCCAGACTCATACACATACTCATACTCATACCCATACCCATACCTATAACCATACTCATACTCACTGCCGCACACTACATTACCATCTTGGGGCCGCCACACATTGAGCCATAGGCCGGGAAAAATACGGTTTTGACAACATTAATTTATAATAGGGTTTTTTGTTGATTTCATTTTAAAAAAATATTCTAAGATGCTTTATTCAAGGATCAGACAAAGTTTCCACCGGGAAGTAATTATGTAGAATTAAATGTAGCATGCATTGTCTTTTTTATATGATTTATCTTGAATTTTATAGAGCAAATGTAAATGAACCAAAATATAGACAAAAATATTTATCAATATTTTATCTGACTTTTCGGAAGCTAGTTAATTTTTCTTTTAATGTCTGAAATTTTGTCGGATTCTGTCGCTGGGTAAATATTTAATTGATAATATATCCGTTACACAGAAAAAATAAGCTATTATAAATGATTACCTAAATTGACATTTTTTCCATAAAAGTTGTCAGTTCATTGACTGAGGGTCGGCAAGCCACAGGCTGCGGGCGAGTTCTTTCACACATTCTGTATAGCGTGCGTCGTCGCTTAGTGGCCGTGTTCGACTGCGATAGATTTAGCAATGGGATAGCTGTCAATTCATACACACTTTAACGTAACAGGCTGTTCTACGATTTTGTTTAATATATTTTAAAATATTCGTGTCAATAAAATAACGCAAAACCTTAAAACAAATTGTCCAGAACGAGTAGAATGTGACAAAAATAGATTTTTTTGACGCATTTTTTTACATTTGTATGGAGGATAAAAAAACTCGTAAAAAAATCCATTTTTATGAACACGTAGATTCTTCAATAATCAACTGGTATTTTTGTTTTCTCAAAATAACATCGCTTTATTCATGCAAATAAATTATGGTTGAAAGAACGTTCTATATTCGCGCCGAAAAGGCAGCGGCAGCAGACCACAGATTACTTAGAGAAGATACTGCAGAAACATAGAAACGTCAAATGTGCATGTCCTTCTTAGGCCTGCAACACACTGGCGCGGCCTGCGGTGGCGGACAATAGTAAATTTGACAGCAAATGACAAGTTCAGTATTGACCGCCGCGGCCAGAGGCCGCGCCAGTCTGTGAGAGGCCTTCGGATTTCTGCATTTGCTGTTCTGACGTCACTCATAGAAGACAAAATGGCGGTGAGCGTTTTCGGTCACGTAACATACAGATAATAAAACTGCGATTGAAGTTTTCAAATCACAACAAATCTTATGTTTTTATAACAAAATAGTGTTAACTATATCCGTACTTCATATGTTAAAATTACATTTAAAAAATACTTTGATAATTTAATTTTGATAAATGAAAATACCCCATTATACGACAAGAATCCCACCACTATTCCCAAACTTAACGCAGTCAAGTAACATCAAACTTTTTTATGGTTCAATAATTTACTTAAGGGGATGCCTTGATTTCAGTCGTACACGCCCCCTAGACAGAGACACGCTGATGCCTTCCGCCCACGAGAAAAAGAGATGTAACACTCTTCGGGAATCGCTGTTTAGGACAAATTTCGATAAATACCTAACTTAGTGAAGTTTTATTAAAATTTCATAAAGTGAGATTTTAGATGAGATAAAATACTATAATATTAACTCAATTGTGTCGTAAAATAAACTATCGTTTGAGTAGGCTGAGTAAAAAAAGGAAAATACAGACCCGACTTTGGTTTTTTTTCTCAAGCAATCATGTATCGATAAAATCAGATGAACAATCATTTAGTCAAGAATCATATATCTGAAAATCAGACCTTATTGTTTCTTAATCTAGTCCTAGTCAGAAGGGCGTTTCAAAGTACGCGATAATTTCCTATGCACCGCCTTAATTCTGTATTTGTGACTATCCAGCGACCACCTCCAGCTGATCGGCAGCGACAACTGCACGTTCCACGAGAAGGACAAGGAGCTCGGCAAGGGCAACTTCGCCAAGATCCCCAACGGGGTCAACGGGGTCGAGGACCGCATGGCCATACTGTGGCAGAAGGGGGTCAACACTGGTAAGACACATGGTCTCGTTATAGTGGAATATTCTTTCGCCAGTGTTATAGACAATGTTTTTCATTACATTTGCGAGGAAATAAACTACAAAAGACAGGGAAATCTATGTTTCATACAACGGCACCAATCGAATATTGACTAAATTGACAACTTCACTTCCAGATATCAATGCGAGTGGAGCGCGCAGCTTCAATGTTTCATCCAATCACAGAGTATAATTAGATTTGCTTAAACCAATTAGATCACACACAAGCTCACAACTCTCTAGAGAGTTATGAAAATCCATAACTCCCGTGGGAACAATTTAGGCCATTGTCTTTCAGTATACAGGCATGGAATAATACCATTTACGTCACACCTGGCCATAATGCAAGTTTTACTGCACGCTGCGCGTACGGGAAAAGTCGCATTGTGGCCAGGTGAAGACGTAAAATTTTGTACTTAACACGGGCGGTATTGTAAAGCCCCAGAGCGCATATTTATGGCCCTCACCTTCGGGTCGGGCCACACCTGCGATCTGGGACATTCACGAATTCACCGCCCTAGTTACGTAATGTACTATTACGAGCAAGTGTCATGAAAAATAAATTGGGATGGACATGGGGATGGGCTACATAATATCTCGAGGCTCCGTCCGGGTTCTAGTGGTGCCCTACGCTTAAAAAAACCGCAAATCGATGTACAGTTTAGCCGTTTGGCACACACATACTATAGGGCATAACAATTTTTTTGACCCGCAGTTCCTAAAAAAACGCAGTGCCGAAACATTTTACTTTTTGTATGGAGAAAAATTTTTTTTTTCAGAAACCTATCGTGTGTAGTATCATATGAAAGGGCTTTTTGAGGCGATTCTAAAAATATACCACAACATTACATTTTCGCCACATTTTTTTAATTGAAACAAAAATAATTTTCGAAACATACCAAGTTTGGGCTCCTCCAGACACGCCCTTTCATATGATACTACACACGATAGGTTTCTGAAAAAAAATTTTTTGAGAAAAAAAATGAAATTTGAAAGAAAAATGAAATTTGAAAGAAAAATGAAATTTGAAAGAAAAATGTTTCGGTACTTCCCCCCTAAGGGAATTTTTTTCACCGCGGCCGCACACAAACACGCCGTCGACTTTAACATATTCGAGGTGAGCTTCTGTCACTAGACCATCGAAAAAAGGTCAAGGTCAATCCAGGCCCCAAGCTCGAGCGGACCATCACCGCAGCCGCACACAAACACGCGGTATGCTGCTAGTGTATCCTCGGGAACTATAAAGATGTCCAGTATAAAAAACATTACAAATACCAAATGTCGGTGATTAAATCGATAATTAGTTTTTTTTTATATGAGTGTATTACATCACGCTATGGCCATAACTGAATCCGAACTCAGAAAACTGTCGCATCTACTGCACGTTTACATACTCTTTGACTTTCCAAGATGGGGGCCTGATTGGAAGACGTCAAGAAAAATGTTCTGTGTTGCCAGTCCATACGTAGTCAATGGTACGATAGGTTTCTGAAAAAAAATTTTTTGAGAAAAAAAATGAAATTTGAAAGAAAAATGTTTCGGCACTCCCCCCCTAAGGGAATTTTTTTTAGGAACTGCGGGTCAAAAAAATTGTTTTGACCTCTAGTATGCGTGTGCCAAACGGCTAAACTGTACATCGATTTGCGGTTATCTTATGAAATTGGGCTTGTGGGGCTTCCACTACTTTGCAATACATAATAGAGAATATAGATCTTTACTGATCTGTAGTAGGATACCTATAAGTTTTAAAAAACATGGTTTTCAGTAGGCACCTCTGCCCTCTTTCAACTTCCAAGTATTTGATTTTAGATGGGGGGGCGCATCTAAAATCAAATACTTGGAAGTTGAAAGAGGGCAGAGGTGCCTACTGAAAACCATGTTTTTTAAACCTTATAGGTATCCTACTACAGAACTTTACAAGAATTGTAAGTTACTAAGTATGCGAAAACTTTATATAATTTATTTTTTTATTTATTTATTTATTTTTTTCTCTCTCATTTGTTCAATATCGCAGCGCTCTGCGTAGCCTGATCTACACCGAATAATTGAATAATGATAACTCCGGATTGTATGCATGATTTAGAAACGCTTAATTTAGTTAGTTAATTAGTAACTGTTTTCTTTTTCATTTGTAAACCAAGGTAAATGTAGCATTTCATTATATTACAATATGAAACAACTTACATCATTCTGCGAAATAGACTTGCATGGTCTTACCCACTCTTTTTCGACACTTGTAATACTTTTTGTCTGTACCTATACTTAATGGAACTATAGGTTCAATCGTATATCTCATAAGCTAACATGATTCTGTTAACAACCGTTTGTTTCCTAAATAAATATAAAAAAAAAAAAAAAAAAAAATAACATCCTCAATCCTTAAGTTACATAAAGAATTACCATACACACCTACGACGGATACGCGCAGAAGAGCCAAGAAAGTGGCACCTGTACCCTCAACCAAATCCGCTTATGCTCGTAGACAGTACTGTGTTCAATCGCCACACATGTATAATACTATAAATAAGATCTTACAATTGTATGCCCTAAATCAGTATGAATGTAAAAAAGCTCTGTTAAATTGGATTACTGATCTTACTTATGATGAAACTGAACTACTTTTAACATGGAACAAGTGATAGACTGATGTATAATGCTGAATACGAATGTATTTTGTACATCTGACTCATTTTAAGTAATCATGAACTCGTCACATATACAAACAAACTCGTATACATAACCATACATAAACACACACACACACACACACACACACACACACACACACACACACACACACACACACACACACACACACACACACACACACACACACACACACACACACACACACAAAAACACACACACACACACACACACACACACACACACACACACACACACACACACACACACACACACACACACACACACACACACACACACACACACACACACACACACACACACACACACACACACACACACACACACACACACACACACACACACACACACACACACACACACACACACACACACACACACACACACACACACACACACACACACACACACACACACACACACACACACACACACACACACACACACACACACACACACACACACACACACACACACACCATATAGTTTTACCTACTTATTATAAGAATTAAGCCACCATGTGGTTCCAAATTGTATAAGATAGTATACATAGATAATTTAATTAATTACTCACCTGCCACCACAAACAAACTGTTATAGTTTAAATGTACTATTGTTGGAAGAGCGGGGTCTCCTGATACAGGTTCTATAAATACCTACTAGGAGGTCTCAACCTCTATATTTGTAAAAACTACAGTTAAGCACCTAATAAAAGACTATTTTTATTTTATTTAAAAAAAAAGACTATTATTGGTAAAAAATACATTTTACAAGTCAATAGGTCAGCTACTGTTATACAATCATCGCTTACAATGTGCTGCACGGGCCCCTATTGTCCCGTAAAACCGAAATAAACCGTTTTTATTCCAGGAATAATGGACCCGTGCCGATTCGTGGCCGTCACGAGTACCACTGCCGCGAAGATCTTCAACGTGTGGCCGGCCAAGGGCCGCGTGGCCGTGCACAGCGACGCGGACCTCGTCGTGTGGGACCCCAAGCTCGAGCGGACCATCACCGCGGCCGCACACAAACACGCCGTCGACTTTAACATATTCGAGGTGAGCTTCTGTCACTGGACCATCGAAAAAAGGTCAAGGTCAATCCAGGCCCCAAGCTCGAGCGGACCATCACCGCGGCCGCACACAAACACGCCGTCGACTTTAACATATTCGAGGTGAGCTTCTGTCACTGGACCATCGAAAAAAGGTCAAGGTCAATCCAGGCCCCAAGCTCGAGCGGACCATCACCGCGGCCGCACACAAACACGCCGTCGACTTTAACATATTCGAGGTGAGCTTCTGTCACTGGACCATCGAAAAAAGGTCAAGGTCAATCCAGGCCCCAAGCTCGAGCGGACCATCACCGCGGCCGCACACAAACACGCCGTCGACTTTAACATATTCGAGGTGAGCTTCTGTCACTAGACCATCGAAAAAAGGTCAAGGTCAATCCAGGCCCCAAGCTCGAGCGGACCATCACCGCAGCCGCACACAAACACGCGGTATGCTGCTAGTGTATCCTCGGGAACTATAAAGATGTCCAGTATAAAAAACATTACAAATACCAAATGTCGGTGATTAAATCGATAAGTAGTTTTTTTTTATATGAGTGTATTACATCACGCTATGGCCATAACTGAATCCGAACTCAGAAAACTGTCGCATCTACTGCACGTTTACATACTCTTTGACTTTCCAAGATGGGGGCCTGATTGGAAGACGTCAAGAAAAATGTTCTGTGTTGCCAGTCCATACGTAGTCAATGGTTATTCTAGCTCCGCAGATTGCTTTGACAGTAGATTTAGATTTATTTATTTCACAATATACAATTTACAATATAAATTAAAGCTAGCTTGTGATGTGCGGGTTTAGCCGTATACACATATCCCTCAGCCTGAAGGGCTATCGAGGGTTTCCTAGTTAACTCAGACGGTAAGGAGCCTAGCAGGAGCAGGGGTAAATAAGAACAGCGGTTGGATTAATAACTAACACTGGGTCTTGTTGCCCTTTTATTAAATGCTAACACTTCCTACACGGTCCTACACGGTCCCTACTATTCGCGGCACGGGGCACGGTTCGCCGAACTGGTACGATTCGGGTCGGTAAGAGGCGGGAACGGCGGGATCGTGGTACAACGGCAGCGCACCCGGTATCCAGGCGGCCGGGAGCAGGTTCGTTATCCCGGCTGTCTACTCGGGAGCCAAGCGGCCGGGGATAGCGCGGATCCTACCAACTCACTCCTCCGGCAACGCTCGGGAACCAAGACGCCAGGAAGGGGTGAGGGGAGCGGAAGACTTCGGCGATACTCGGGAGCCAAGCCGCCAGAAGTCGGGATGTCACGGCAGAGTACTCGGTATCCAAGCGGCCAGTGGCGGGGAGGAGAGGAGGGCGAGGGCCAGCCGCTAGCCAAACTCCTCCTGGTCTGACGGTCGCGCAGCTCTTATATACTGGCTGGCGGGTGGTGGGTGGCGGGTGACGGTGCGGCGGGGCGCGGTGCAGCGTGCCGGCGGCCGGGCGGCGATGTGGTGGGGCGCGCCGTGGTGTGCCGCTCCCCCCGCTCCCCCCGCTCCCCCCGCTCCCCCCGCTCCCCCCGCTCCCCCCGCTCGTCTGTCCCCGCGCCGGCGCCGGTCTGTCGCGGCGGCGGCCTGTGGCGTTTTCCATGACGTCACAAACTTAATCTATATGAATTTATATTGTGATCGTCAAAGAGAATTAAGAATTGTAATAAAATGTCAAGTTACAGTTCGTTTAAAATTATTAGGTAAATCAATTACGGAGATAATATCACATTAAAGATCGTCAGATAACAGAATATACAATAATAAAGTAGGAGTATCTACGATTCAATATGTGAAGACACAGTGTCGGTCAGAAAGAGAGAGAGAGAGAGGGAGATTAATTTTATTTGCACAGTGAGTCTGTCTTACCTTTAATATGTTGAAGTAAACAGTGCCACTTTCCCACAACACTGTCATCAGATTCAACCGACTGTCATTTTGGCGACTAAAGGAGCCTGGGATCTGCTTTGTTTTAGATGTCGGAAAAAACATCACTGTTCATTTAAAATAACATCACTGTACATTTAAAATAACATCACTGTACATTTATAACAACATCACTGTACTTTTAAAATAACATGACTGTACATTTATAAGAACATCACTGTACTTTTATAATCACATCACTGTACTTTTAAAATAACATCACTGTACATTTATAATAACATCACTGTACTTTTAAAATAACATCACTGTACATTTATAATAACATCACTGTACTTTTAAAATAACATCACTGTACATTTCAGGGTCAACACGTGGTGGGTAGCCCGCAGTACGTCATCGTTAACGGACGCGTGTGTTTAGATGACGGACAGCTGCGAGTAGTTGAAGGTAAATTAGTAAAGATTTTAGTGTGATAGTGTTTCCTGTGTTTCTGTGTGTTTCGGTGTGTCTGTATGTGGCATCGTAACTCCTAAACAGATCAACCGATTTGTGTAAAGTTTTTCTATTATAAAGGCTTGTCTGCCGAGATGATTTTTAACGTTTGCGCACCTCCAACACAAGTTGTTAAAAATTATTAATTTATTTGTTAATTACAATCTATATACATATACATACACGCAAAAGTCCTGACTGACTCACTCACTTAAATCAACGCTCTACCCAAACCGTTGAACTTAGAAAGTACCTACTAAGAAGGGATTTTTGAAAATTCCACCCTTAAGGCGGTAAAAGCAGATTGAAAGTTTGTATGGGGATGGAGTAAAATTTAAGTGAAAGACTTGAAACTTTTGTGTATGGGCTACTTATTACTATATAAGAAAAGTAGTTTTAGGGTTTTGGAAAAATCCACCCCTAAGCGGGTTCAATAGGGGTGCAAAGTTTGTATGAACTGACTTTGATAAAATTTTGTATAAAGTGACCTTCATTAGAATTTGCTGACTATGTAAACAAGCCGCCGTCTTGAAATTGTTTTTCACTATGGCGGTTTGTTTACATACTTAGCAAATTCTATTAACGGCGACTTTAGAGATAGTTTGAGTCCCGGGAAAGGATATATGATAATATTTATCCTGGAAATCATCCCCAAACGGGCTTAAATGGGGGGTGAAAGTTTGTATGGAGTTAAGACAAACGAGTTCCACGCGGATGGAGTCGCAGGCAGAAGCTAGTATTTGTTATTTCCGTGCAATTTTCTTGCAATAAGATGATTTACTGTATGTTCCAGGCTACGGCAAGTTCCTGAAAACGCCGGTGAACTCGCCCTACGTGTACGGAGAAGAGGCCGCGGAGTGTGCGCCCGCGCACGCGCCGCTGCACGTGCACGTCGCGCCCGCGCACGCCACCAACGGGACGCCCACTCCCGGTAACACACACACACACACCTTCACACAAACACACACACACACACACACACACACACACACACACCTTCACACACACACACGCACTCATAGGCAGAATCAGAAATTTAATTTGTGAATCATAGGTACAAATGAGCTGGTATATTGTAACAAAATAGGTGTACAATTAAAGATAGCGTGCAGATTATTATTGCAGTATGATGTTAAACATTGAATATAAAAAATATGAAAAAAGGAGCGTACAAGGTAATTACGAAATACTTTTTAAACATTATTATTAGGCTATTACAATTATAATCATTCGTTCATAAAATTACAAAAAAAAATATATATTGATTGGCACACACAGAAACATGTAAAATTCTGCTGTGCTAAGCCAAATGGCGCTATCTCAAACTTATATGTCATTGTAAGTTATGTTAGACGTAGATTTTAAATTGCATGTTCCGCTGCGCTATTTGGTTTATGAGGGCAGAATTGGAAGGCCTGTAGGTACCTACTTATTATAATTTTTGACGTCCATTGTATAATGAACACGATTATTGCAATAAATGAATTGAGAATTGATATATTAAATCATCATCATATCAGTCAAAAGACGCCCAGTGCTGGACATGCCCTCCCCCAAAGAGTGCCAAAGTGACCGGTCCCGCGCCACCCGCATCCAGCGGACTCCCGCAACCTTTACCACGTCATCAGTCCACACAAGGTCCTCTCGAACTATCGATTAATGTTTCGAATATATTCCAGATTCGCTAAACAAGCACCTGGAAGGTCTGTCGGTGACGTCATCAGGCTGCAGCACTCCCACGGGCCGTAAAATGCGCGAGCCCGGACAACGGAACCTGCAGAATTCTACCTTCTCCATCAGTAGTGAGTACAAAGCCAGAATGGTGGGACATATCTTGCTAAAGTGGCTGTGGGTTCAGGCCCCTATTTCATCAACTTGACAATTGTCATCTGACCACGAAAATTCTCCGTAGATTGCTGGTTCTACAGTCACGAGCTTTAATTTGGGACCCATTTCCATTAAATGTTGTTAGAACATTCATAGTGCAATAAGGTCGAAATTTTATTTTGATACTGACGGATGTCAAGTTCAGACATATATTGTCTTATCGAATCGACCCTTGAAATCATAACCTCTTTGCCAAACAATATCACTACGGTTTTCTAATTACGAACATATGTCGTGTCAGTGTCAGTGAAGAAAACAGATAGAAGACAGGACCAAAATCCCGCTTACCCAAGTAACAATTAATCGGAAATGATCGTTTGCCCTCGCTCCAGTTGACGTAATTGCACGGTTGCCCATAGAAACGTAAAGTTATCGATGGTAAACATTATGACATTGACATTGCGTTAAAATATTAGCTCTAAATAGCGTAAGTTTGCTACACGATATTCAGCTTTAGGTGGGTCCTAAATTAAAGCTCGTGACTGTACAAGTAACCTATTCATAAATTACGTCATTTCAAAATTCGTCATTTCAGAATAGGACGATAGTCATTTTATTAGGCGGGGAGGGTCCAGGAATTGTCAAAAAAAAATGACGTAATTTATGAATGGCCCCCTAGCAACCACCTTAACTTCTAGAACAAGCAATGTATGGCAAATTGTAAGTATCATGTGACAATTGTCAATTTGGTGAAATAGGGGCCTGATAGGATTCTCAGATATATCATTCTTGACTATATGAATTGCTTAAAATTGTCTCTTTAAAAAAGAAACAATTTTCACACACAGTTCAGATCAGGGATGTTGCAGACATTTGCATCCATAAATATAAACATTAGCGTCCGCAAAATCCGATGCGGAGTTTTTTCATATGCGGCTGTAGTGCAATTCAAGACAACTTTGTGACCAAGGGCGAAATATCGTAAATTCATATAATTGACGTTTATTTACGTTTTTTAGTGTTTGACCACAAAATCCGCATCCGCGGATGTCAAAAAAATCGCATCCTCGACTCCCAACGATACAATAAAGTTAAAATGGTGGTATTTTGCCTTGTCTATAATCTAAGAGGGGGAAATATTCCTACTTCTTTTCGATTATAGTTAGATATATATCGAATGCCCAAAAAACCCTTTCCAATGTTTCTCATGTGCGGCAATTTAAAAACCATCAGTATACTTCCATAGATAACTACTCTCTCTAGTCAATCTGGTTTTGGGAGTACACCGACATAACGTGGTACACGATTGAGGCATCTCCTTATTGACTTAAACATTATCTCTTTCAACCCCTTCTCTCTCTAACTTACGATATGTAATATATTTGTCTCTTTTACAGAGGAGGTTGAAGGACTGGACACAAAGACGTCCGTCCGCGTACGGAACCCGCCAGGCGGGAAGTCCTCGGCACTCTGGTAAACGACCTTTCACACCAGTTCCAACCAGCTTGGGGCTTGTGGAAAAACTTAATATACACCGTATCTCTTAAGGGATAAGGTGCGAATTCGTGTGACAAATATGATTGTATTGAACTGGAAAATGTGATTGGTAATGATTGGTTTAAAATGGCATTTAACACTTAAGATCACAGCCCGTTAGACCCGGCGCCCGACCCGCACCGCCTCGCCTCGCATATGTACTAACTACGGAGTTCATGCAGTGAGCGCATGCCCGTACAAATACATATAAAGAATACTAACCGCTCGAGGCGAGGTGCGGTGCGGGCGCCGGGTGGCTCTAATGAGCTGTGACCTTTAGAAACATTAGATAGGGTTTTGAGGCTATTCTGTTTGAGTTTTTCCACAAGTTATAAGTAATGCGGTTTACTTCTCTATTTCTATTTATAGACGAATCATACTAACTTTAATTCGTACAAAGCAAGACTTGATTAAAATTCATGTATGTTCTTCAATTCTTCAAGAAGGAAACATATATTTAGTCCCCAACCCGCATTGGGCCAACGTTGACTACTGCCCATTCACTCTCATCCATGAGAGGAGGCCTGTGCCCAGCAGTGGGACGTATATAGGCTGTTTATAATCCATTCGCTTGTAACTAAAGGGGCATTATAGCAAAAAAATAAGTTTTTCGTGCAATTTACGCGAAAGACACCTTTTCCCAACAAACACTAGTTTAACCAATAACCAACGTAATCAGTAGGTACCAAGATTTTTATAAATAGATATAGAGAAGTGACCAATGGACTTAAGAACCAATCGGTATAAGTCGTAACCCAAAGCTTAGTAAGGATGGATGTAACTAGTTTAGCATGACAAATGTTTCATATAACGCAATATTTATATGTTTATAAAGTATAGCTTGTAATGGATGTCAAAGCTATATTTACAATTAATTATCATTTTTTTAATAAACCCGTTTTCAGTGCCATCTAAGTACATCAGGTGTAAAATGAATGGACATTTCTGTTACTTTCGAGTAATTTCAGTTTTCCTCTGGAAAAGGGACCTAGTTGTACTAAGAACCTTTTTTCCAGAGGTCAAACTTAACGCGTAGCCGATATAATGTTTTCCCGCTTTTTAGCAGAAATTGGCTACGTATTGGCAACTCGACAGGCATGTGGATTTCAAAGTCCATGCCGCAAAAGAAACATAAAATATCATTTTTAAGTGAACATTGACCAAAAAGTAAAGACATCTGTTACAACTATTTCGACAGTTGACATAGACTGATTTATAACCGAGCTAGATATTCAGTGTTTTTAAAGTATAACGAAATATGTATCGTTAGGTTTGTACTGGACAGCCAAAGTGACAATGTTATATGTTCTTCCAATAAGTTTTCCATATAAGTTATAACAGAAAAGTGAATGGTCGAAATTTTAAAGGACTATTAACTTGCGGGCTATTTGCTACAGATAGTTCAACTCATTGTATAATGAGATGTTTGTTCACAATGCTTTTGTACCTATAATTGACTTTGGCTACTACAGTTCAAAATGAAACAAAAAGCAACCTTCCAGTGTACGCTATAAGGTTCCAAGTGCTTGTAGCTACGCAGGTTTAGTTTGTGTTGCAGTTAAACCGATTTTCCACCGGAGGGGCCAGACGAGGCTAGGCGAGAATTGAAATCCGTATGGCGAATTTGCAATTCTCTCCTCGCGCATCTTTGGTGGCAATAGTAAGTGCCATACAAAATTTCAATTCTCGCCTCGCCTCGTCTCGTCTTGCTTGCCCCTCCGGTGGAAAATCAGCTTTACGGGGTCTTGAAGGCCTCGTTACAGGCACAAGCACACAAAATACTGTCATAAGGACAATCACATATATACAGCTATAAAGATGAGTTAATCTGTCTGTAGATCTAGAATGATCATTCTTACACAAATGATGATGCCTTGCATGGTAATGGCTCCAGTTCTTAAGATTTGTCTGAGGCCCTAATTTTTGTGCACGTGAATGTAGTCACAATAAGTGTCAAATATTTACCGAAGAATAATTTTATAACTAATGTTTTTTTGTAAATGTTAAGAGACTATTCAGGAAAATTTTAACTGACATTTCAGCCAAAATAGAGTCAGAATTAGAACCTAATTATTAAGTTAAATATGTTAATTATAAATTCCTTACTAACCTTACTTAACACTAATGGCACGCTGTTTACTAAAGTGTAATTGTAATTTTGATTATTTAATCGATAAGTGTGTTATAATATCGATAGACGGCGCTAGTGTTCGCGAACTTACTGAAAATGTGTGTAATGTATGTACAAACGCAACGCTAAAATGGTATATCTGTTATACTATGGGGCCATTATACATTTTCATTCCATTAATAGATTCTTTAACGGTATTTTGTACGAAAATATCTTGGATTTGGCTTGTAAAGAACATAAAGAAACACGATTAAGCATTCGACAAAATTTAAAAAACAATATATATCATACATATAGTTTAATTTGCAAATAACAACAGACAGCAAAAATCTTGCGTTGAGAACGGAACCACTAGCGCCATCTAGCGATTCAAGCCTTCATTAAAAAAGTTGATAACTTTTGTTGTGTCACATAGATGGCGGTACTAACCTTGTATTATACCGCTATTTACTTCATGTTAAATCGAATATACATTCGGAAATAACTTTGCTTAAGTTTACTCCTTTGTAACTACTTGAAGTTTTTGTTATGAGTATGAGTGTTCGTGATGAGGGTTTGGATGAGTTTGATTGTATGTGCTTGGACGCCTATTCTTAGATAATAATATTATTTTTAAGTGACATTTTTGTTTTAATTAAAACCTCTTACATTTGTTTCTTGCTCTATCGTAAGTTTCTAAAATGTATATGAGGAATGATTAATCGTACTTCTTCTTTATCTTTCTCTAAAACATGCACCAGCATTGTGACTGCAACTTAGTCTTGTTCCAACTTAGGCTTTTTACACGCATATTTCAAAAAAAAATGGGTTAGAATTAAAGCACTGCTTACAGTTTATAGATAATTCTGGATGGAGACTTTCATATCAAAAAAATACTCAACAGTATTTCTACAAAGTTAACAATAGTACCTTCAAAACGGAATCAAAGTTTATTGTTACTGAACAAGTTCTTTGTAATAAAATATATTTATATTCCATGTCCACTCCTTAATAAGTTGAATTATATCCGAGTTCCGTTTATTAAAAATAAAGTACCTTTTAATGAAAATCGTAGAATATAGAATCGCTCATAATTAAATGTTTTCTTAATTTGGTATTACCTATCTATATCTGAACAATATAAGCTTGTGATAAAATCCGAATAATGTACCATTTACACTTGAATAATCGTAACCCGATTATCTGTTAGTGTAAGTCAGGCGTATCTTCGCAAGATACGGCGATGACTAATGTAATTGAGCTTTTTTAAGCTGCTGCGACAACTTCATAGTGCTCGTGGGAACGTTAGAATTTAAATAATTATAGTAAAGTATGGTTATCTAAGTTTTACCATAGTACAAAGAAATTGGACTTTTAACAACTCTTACCTAGTCTTGCGAACGGCATCACAATTTTACCGCATTTTTAACCTTTTTACATTTATTTTATAAATGTACTTATCTCTATTATGCATTGTCACGAAATAAACAATGTAATCTCTTCGATGTGTCTTTTTTATCGCCCATCACTTGTTTACTACCTATTAGGGTAAATCTTCATCAACTGGTTTCATCCAGTTACTAGCCGCCAATGTTCACAGATGCTTATTAGGATTGCTTTGACTGCTCTAGAATCTAGAATGTCTAGATAATAGTGCGGTATATGGTTATAATAATTTTGTTCAAAAATACTATGGCTTTTTATTTTTGCGAAGTGGCTGGTTATTAGTTGCCTGAAATAAATGTTTTATTATTATTATTATTATTAGGGCTTTAGGATAAATCGCGTATTACAGGCCACCGCCCGGGCGGTGGCCTGTAATTCCTGCCACCGAGATCGGAACTCGAAAATTCGCTCGAGATCTAGCAAGATCGAGATTGCATACCCTAGTGTCGACCCACGTAACTAGACGATGTAGCACGTGCTATACGGTTGAGGGGGATAGGGAGGCCAGGATTTGGGATTTATAGATGTCTAACAGTGGTTGCCAGAGCACGCTCTGTACATATGTCCGTGTACGTCTATAAATATGTACAAGATTTTTTTGACTTGACTGCACAAAGACTGCACTTATTATTTATTCTGTAGCGATGAGCTGAGATTTCAATTATTTCACGCTTACGTAGCTGTCAGTCTGCAATTTGTCAGATATTGTATGAAAACAGATTTCCGCACATGTCTGTTAGGGTGGTATTTGTTCCTGATTCGTCATATTCCTTATCCGACACTTTCCTAACTGATCATATTCCTAACTCGTCATATTGCCGATTCATCACATTTCTCACTCGTCATTGTACAGTCAAATGAAATTGGATTCCCAATGCTAAGGCAGGTCCGTGTAGGTACGACGAGTAGCGAAGCGAGGAGTGTTAGGTGTACTGCGAACCTACCAACCGCTAGGACCGACCCACCAACCGCTGATTTTAATAATGATAGCTTAGCTTCATGATAGACAAGTAACACTCATCTATTAATTATCTAAAGAGGTTACCACGGAGGATTTTTATAACTTTGTGCAGGAAAATGCACATGGTATGACGAGTTAGGAAAGTGTCGGATAAGGAATATGACCAATTAGGAATATGACGATTCAGGAACAAATCCTCCACTCCAAGATATTTCTCCAATGTGCATTGCGTCTCACACTCTTTAAGTAAAATGAGAGACGCAAACACAAATTGGAGAGGGTCTTGGACAAGTGGAATACCACCCTTACCCAACAGATTCATCCTTACCCAAAAATAAAATAAACGAGTACAATTTTTACGTTGTTTATTAAAATAATATTCGTTCAACTGAACACAAGACATGGGCCAGACCTAACCATTGCTTCTAATTTGACAATTTCTACAAAAAAATATTGCGTATCCGTCTTTACAACATGCGCTTAACAATAAAAACAATCTATAACACCTATCAACATAAGACCTTCCGAGGTGTGGTAGCCGGCACAGCGATGCATACTTTAGCGCGTCACTTTACAAAAAACCAGTTTACTTACATCCTAAATGATTCAATATATATAAGCTAAAAAAGTCTCGATGCGTCTATACAAGAATTATGGCGCTTATGAAAATCCAGTTTATACTCTTTTTACATGACATGTTGTTTTTACAGACCCCCTAAAAGCCAATTAGCGGTACTTTAAAAATTTGATCTTAACTTGTATGTATTATTCTTGCAATCATTACTCATAGAGTACATCTGAGTGTCATCAGTACATGTAGTACTAAATTCTAAATCCATGAAATATCTTTTGGAGATACCGCAGAGGGCAGTCATGCCTGTACCCGAAATAATGGAGCTAATTCAACAGAAATTAAACTTAGTTTTTAGAACTTAAAGTCCATCAAGGTACTATAAGAAATTGTGATATATGTCGCTTCTTCCCTGAAAGAAAGTCGTACTAAAATATACATCGATGTAGAAATTGGCTTTCAAGATAAATTGGATAAGATAGTCTACGTTGCGCTCATGAATGGCAAACAGACATATTTGTATGTGTAAAACATATAAGAAACTCTTTTTCACGTATTGCACGTGAAAAACAGACACACTGGCAGATTTATCCGTTTGTACAGATATTTAACGCATCTTTGCGCACGAATGTGTGCGTGTGTTTGTAATCATGCAGGTTTGGTTGTGAGGCAGGGTTATAATTATAATAGTGATTAGCTGCCATGAGGTATGGTAAATTATTATTTATTAAGTAATAGTAATGATAATACATAAAAATAACTACGATGCAGACTGCCTTATCCAATTGAACTCTATTTGTAAGTATCGGTTAAGAGTTTCACATACAATTTGGCACAGACATTAGAATAAATCATTACATATTTATTTATAATCCATTTTACTTCCCTGGTAAAATTCAGTTCTAGATGGTTTTGGCACTTTCGTCAGATTACCGTCGAAAATAAATCAAAATGATACTTTTGTGAGAAACGAAAATAAATTCCATAATAGTAAAAATTCAAAGTACCTTAACATATCAATTTACAAAAAATCTTATTAAAGATTTAATTTTATTATAGCCATGTTCAGTATTGCACATTTAGTTCCTATGCAAAGCTAGCGGGTCAAAAACCTTAAACATGCTTAAAATGATCAAGATTTTGTCAAAATGTTTAAATCATTGATTGTGGTAGTCAACTGTTTAATCAACTGGGTCCATAATAGGTTTGAATTGGAAAAAATCGTGTTAAATCAAGTATTTTTCATTAATAGGGCTTGATTTGTAATCAACAACGTTAAAAATCTTAATAATAACAATAAAAAGTAATTAACAAAAAGAACTGTTGAATAAAACAAACCATCCGAGAACATTCCGAGGGTATTTTAATAATATAAATGCAATATTTTTTTAACCGAAAAAATCTAATATTCATGAATTACAAATTTATTTACAAACTCGAGTTCTACACACTCTTTCCTTATTACAATCCCAGGTAAAGTAAAAATTATAATATGAAAATTACAATCTTTTCCGTACGAATTTTTCATATAATTTTTGTTTCAAGTCAGTATTCCGCTAATATTTTTCTTTAAACTTTTTATATTGTAATAATGTATACATATAAGTAGCATAGTACACTTAATTCTAATATGACACAGTTATATTAAACCTATATTTTATATTTTTACATCATATATGTACTTACACATATACAGTGGTTTTTATTGTACCTAAATGCTCTTTAACATGTCAAAGTAGCTGTCAGAGTAGCGGGGGGCAACTCCATTGAAACTAGTCATTAAAAATGCAGCATTATCTTAAAGAGCACTCGGTTCAAATTCCGATTTACAAATTCACTCATACAGCGTGCCTAAACTAACCTACGACAGTCTAAATTGTTCCGCACAACGGAAAAAAACTCCTTTCCCTTTGTTTCACCTTACATTTAACTTTTTACAAAAACATGCTACAAAGGGAAATTATTCTTTTTAAAACTAGGTATATCTACGCTACATGGAACCTTATCGGTGCAGGCCGTCCAATGAAATAAGATAAAACTTAATTAAAAAATTCAACTCGGAATCACTTAAGCCCGCAACACATTGGCGCGGCCTGCGGTGGCGGACAATAGTAAATTTGACAGCTAATGACAAGTTTACTATTGAACGCCGCGGGCACGCCGCGCCTTTTCTTTTTTTTTTATTCGTCCATTCGGACAGGCCACCATGGGCCATACTGCCTCGCACGCCGCGCCTGTCTACGAGAGGCCTACAGCCCTGACAATTCACAGGCGCATTTTTCTATTCGAATTTCACTATTTCAAGTAGTAGGTTGAAAAACGATCAGAAAAATACACACTACGTTAATGTATTGAATGAAGTAAGTATTGAGTTGAATCCATTAATAAGGTGTTAAAATGAAATGTCCATAAGAGAGCAATGCGTATGACAATGTTAGTAGCATGATCCAATAACAATACCACCATAACTTATTTTCTCATTGTATTTTAATCTCATTTAATGAGATAAACGACAGAAAAAGTTTAATTAAGGTTACAAGTGAATCCAAAAGTTACGGTAATATTTATATTTTAATGTATTTAAAATCTGCGACATATAGCCCAACTGCATTAGCATGATAACATGGTGATAATTAGCAAAAGTTAATGTAAATTTGTATGCAGTGTCATTTCGTATAGATATATAAATCAAGTATGGTTTTTCGTTCAGAAATTGTTACCATGCAGGCAGGTTATATGTCAACGGATGAAAATGAGGAAAAGTAACTTAATTGATGATTAAAATGCCATGTTCAGTTGTGCCCCACATTTTTATGATTCAAATTCGACTAAGAATATTTTTATGACACATTCCAATATTGAAAACGGGATTTTGGATGTAAATGGCACATCTTACATGTGACTAGGGTTACACAATATTCGGGTTATACGATAATTAATCACTAGATGGCACTGTTACATGAATTGTGTTACAGCGACATCTAGCGAAACCCGTAAAATTATGTAGAAAAATTTGAACAATAAATCTGTGGGTCTGTCATACAAATGCAAAATGACTCGTTTGGGGCTCTAATTGAGATCAAAGCGACTTTAAATTTATGAACGAAGTGGGAATGACAACGTGATAATATTATAATTAAATTTAAGAGTCATAAACTCAAGGTCATTTTGAAACGTCAATTGTACACTATTGAAACGGATTGTCGTACAAAAATACCGCGCGTTCGGTTAAAACAAGATAAACTCTGCAAATATTAGGCCATCGTTAGTCACAGATCGAAACAAAAGAGCACGAAAGCCGGTATTTCTCTACGTCATAAAAATCCGGAAGCGTAAGTTCAACATCGAAGGTTCAATACAAGGTACCTATTTGTTTAGTTATCACAACCAACACGACTCGTTTCGGGGCGTGTCCGCTAGATGGCGTCGTCCAACCGCCTACGCTCAACAAGAGATGGCGCCACGCGTCCAAACCGAAAGGAATGGTCGTCTCCGTCAGAATTTAACCACAACGCGATAACACAAACGTCCGATGCAGGTTAAAACAGAGCACCAACGCGCGCCGACTCCCCACTGGCACTACGAGACGGAGATGACCTCGTGACTCGGCCGCGACTGCGCCGCTCTCGGCCACGACTGGGACGTGAGCTGGCCGACCGACAGCGGGTTGTTGGCGTCCCGCGGGTTCGTGCCCACCGGGTTCCGGGGCGGCGGCGGGTCGGAGGCCGGCGAGGCCAGCGAGGCCAGCGAGGACAGCGCGGACAGCGCGGACAGCCCGCCCGGGCTGGAGGCGGACAGCGGCGTGTGCGCGTCCCCGTCCGCGTCCCCGTCCGCGTCCCCGTCCCCGTCCCCGTCGCTGGACGCGTCGGACAGCTCCTCGAGCTTCACGTCCTCATCGGAGCAGGGGGACTGCGGCGTCGCCATCGGGAGCGGGACCGTCCCGGAAGCGGCCGCCAAGGCTTCCATGTAGCGCACGCATTTCTTCTTCCGCCTGCAATTTGAGGTTAGGTTACCATGTACACCGTATCTATAATTCAGTTGGTATGGTGGCCGCGTTTATGTTGTTAAAAAAGAAGTGTTACTGCAGTAGCACTAGAAACAGCATAAATATGAGGTCAAAATAATCTACCCACGTCTTTGTTCTTGTTTAGGCGCCGTAGGTTCATGGTCTTCTTTCCATCTCGCTCACGCTTATGCTCAGTGAGAGCACTGAGCATATCGGAAGCGCGGATATCATATTTTTTTATTTTAATTTTTTGGCCATTCAAATAAATAAAAAAGTAATTTTTAATACAGTTGCTCAAAAAGTGGTACTTTTTGTGGCTGCGTAGCGTACGAGAAGCTCAATTTCTCGAACTAGTGCTTTTTACTTTTTAGTTCCATGTGTGTGATTTGATTGGTTTAAGAAAATCTAGTTGGCCGCGCGCCACTAGAATTCTGCTCTGTGATTGGTTGAAAAAAATCTAGATGGCCACGCGCCCCAAGAATACTACTGTATACAACACGTGTGAAATGTCTTTTACCACTCGTACCGAGTCCTCGGTACTAGTGGTAAAAAGACATTCTTTTCACACTAGTTGTAAAATGTACTATACTGAGTTCTCTCAAACATGATATTGCCGATTTTTAGAAGCCATTATATTATTTTTAGCTTTTGTGCATATAGTTGTTACGAATATTTTAAATGTATTTTAGACCCTTTTGACCGTTTTAGACTTAAGCTCGTGATTTTTTTCTATAGAGCGATATTTGCTTAATCATATTTCGAAACACAGATCTCGCAGCAGAAAAGCCTTTTTTGAAATCATATTATTATAAACAGACGCATTATATTGTTTCACAAACTCTGTTCGCGTTCGCTGAACCTAAGGCTCCTTAAGATAATATTGGGACCAAGCCCGCGTAGCTACTTATGCTACTTGTCTAAAAGTGACGGAAATGTGACACCGTAAAGTACCAACATTAATGCAACCACCAAGGCAAGTATTCAGCTATCAAAATTTTGTTTATGTTACTATGAGCTCAATAAATTCATTAAATTTATTCTTAGAGTAACATTGTAGCAGAAATAAAATGTTGACCTCATTGGATACATGGCTTAAAATCAGAATTTATAGGTTAAAAGGCAAAGAAAATCACAACTTATATGTATTGTACCGAAAGTAAAATTCTCTGGCCTCTGGAGACATTCGAATTTAGGCAGCAATGGTGACCGTCATTACGTTAAGACACATTTGTCTTGCTCGACTCAATTGCGTAAACCAGCCCTAATGCGAATGTGCCTGGTTGCGTATAGATTTGAATACAAAAGTATAGAATTAGCAATACAGTATCATCTTGTAAAGAAATTATCATGGGTCGTCAGCATATTTTTTTTTTGCCTTACAAAGATTTCAGTTATGATACTGCATTACATATCCGTGTACACAGAATGTTTCATATTATAATCTAAATGCGTTATGGGCCTAAAATGAATATGAAACAGTCTTAACATCAAATAACTACAAAACATCAATAGCAAAAACAAATTCTCATGAAAATGTTACACTTTAACCATGCCAGATCAATGTTAGAAGAACTCGCAACAATCAACAAAAAAAAACTCATGCCGAGTTATGCGCCCTGTTTGAAGGCACGAAGAACCTAAAAAACAAATATTCTACAAAAATAAAACCAAAAAGTCTAAACAACGTCGAAACACAAGCCTCACAACATTTTAAATGAGTCAAAGATGATGGCATTGTTATTATACATTTTAATAAGCCAAAACTAACAACAGATAATAATTCGTTAAAATGCTTATTTCTTGAATGAAACTAAAAATTCTACAATAAAATTAGCATAAAAAACAATTATTTTCAAAATGTTGACGATAATAACATGCCATTTATTGTCATATATGATTTAACAAACACATCAATCGAATCTACTACACGTCAAATACCTACTGTTAATGAAGGCCATTATAGAAATATGTAAATCTTACGTCAATCAGTGCGACATTTTTGACATAT
The DNA here is from genome assembly GCA_945867215.1 of Epinotia demarniana. Taxonomy (NCBI): domain Eukaryota; kingdom Metazoa; phylum Arthropoda; class Insecta; order Lepidoptera; family Tortricidae; genus Epinotia; species Epinotia demarniana. Next base: position 9,906,641 of record OX244281.1, read on the forward strand.
ATACCAGAATTGTCATTTAGCGTTAAGACGGAAAGACTAAATTCGTGGTCATTGAACACTGACTGCATTCCATCCAGTCAGGTAATATGGTTGTTAATTGTGATACGGAAAAATCCACAACGGCAGCTTGTACCTCTAGAAAGTGACCGAGTGAAGTCACAACAAAAAAAGCTGTTGTAATCGCATAAAACGCAACACGATGCACAGCAGTCTGCCATGTATAATACTATACTACATTCTGTATAACAATTTTACCAAGAATATAATTAACAGCAGACGATAATGATGATGAACCTAAGATTTACCCCTAACTTGTCAAATATGTCGCCACCGATTTATATTTGTAAAATGGCCGTCATCTTTAACCTTGCAGAACTGACCGTGGCTCGTCCGGCGTGAGGCCGACACTAGAGGTTGACGTAAGTGGGCTCCTGCGCCGGGCTGGCGACCAGCGAGGCCGGAGGCATCGGCCCCGGCTCCGGCCGGAGCAGCCCGAGGCCTCCCGAGACCATCACGCTAGTTGACTCGGGACTGAGGTTTGGAAAGAAGGAGATGGGTATAGGAGAACCGGAGGACGATAGGGGGGAAATAATAGAATCGTAGATGTGCGAAAAGGACATAAGGTGTCGAGATGAAGGCGGAAATATCGTCGATATAGGTGAAACGGATGACAAGATGGAAATGAGACAGAAAAATGGGGATAAAGACCGTAAAGAAGATGAAAAGAAGGAGAATGTAGTTGACACAGATGAAAAAGTCAGAGAACAAGGGAAGTAAGTAACATTGATGTTATTAAAGTGAGAGGTTAAGGAGTAAATGATGGTTATAGAAAAGGTTGAAAAACATAGGGATGAGAAAAACAGTCAGAGTCAAGTGGCGTGAGGTGAGCGCAATACAAATAGCGTATCGGAGCAAAATATAAAAATTGTATAAAAATCGTCACCAATAGTGCCAGCGGATCCAATCCGTGGGAAGCGGCAATCATGAGTGGAGAAAACATTTCGATCAGTATAATTATAACCTCACACTTAACGTAAAGGAATTGAAAGAAAAAAAGCGAGCGTAATTCAGAAAATGTGTCAAGATTTTTTTGAAAGCTTTTCTTCGACAAATGATTGCCCTTCAACGGTGCCGGCTCGAAGCTTATACCTATTTCCACTACTTTCTTCTTACACCACTCTTTGTCTACTTTCAAAAAAATCTATTCAGTTTTTCGCTTAGATATTTTTATATATTTCTTTGTGAAAAGACACATTTTCTGAACCACCATCGTCTTCAGCTCTGTTCGCTCTGAACAGTTCAAAACAAAGAACAAATTCGTTAAAGAACACAACCAACTAAGTTTTTGGTATTGTTTTGAAATAATACGAAAATGTTATGACCAGGCTTTCTTGGGAAACTTCAGACTAAAAGATAAGCCAAGTCTTTCCACATAGAAAAAATATCAAAATAACTGTCGCCCACACTTTTACAGACTGTTACTGTGTTGCGGCGTATAGATTTTCTGTTTAAGCGAAAATAAATAAAACTTAATAAGAAGAACCCATACCTGCAGGGTTTGCACCACTGGTTCTGTTGATCGAGGCCGTACCTCGCTCGGCACTTCTTCAAATTATTTCCTGGAAGTACATTAGGACAAACAGTTAGAATATGCACTTCAAAATCCACTCGGCAGAAGATTCTTGGGATGGCAACGGCAACACTGTACTTTAGGGAAATGTTGCCAAATAATTCAAAATTGCAAATCAATCGTTATGTCCAGATCAGAAAATAATAATATGAGATCAGATAAATTTTGGTTCAAATTCAGCGGTCAAATCAGGAGGCCAGTGAAAACGCTAAAGCTCGCTTGCGAATCAAAGGTTTACCCGAAATCATATTCCAAGCCTTAATGTACGAATACGCTAAAACTACAAAAAAGCAGCATGCACCATAGCCCAATCGTGTTAGTACCATGCGGGGAGAGGATAGGACAAACGAAAGGGATCAACGGAAAAAACATTGGTTTTAAACATAACAGACTACTCGCATGAACTTCCAAAATAAATTCTAACTACGTTCGAAAATAAAATAATAACCACAAATAAACATGACGCTTATAAGCAAAATTTAAGCAGAATAGGTTCTCCGGAATCAAAAATAAATATTGAATCTTGGCCAGTAACATTATATATAGACACCAGGCTGTAGGCCCGCTTAGGTGGATTCAAGCAGGCTGTAGGCGGTCTCGGAGCCTGCACAGGCCTGCAGCTACCGCGGGCATAGCTTCCTGGGCGCCGCATGCACTCCGCACTACGCTTGTATGTATGTATGTATACTTTGCACTTTGAATACCAGTCTGGAAGGCTGTCCCAGCCTGACTCAGCGCGGACTACTCCTGCAAAGCACTCAATCCTTCAGACTGTAGAACATGCACGCTCCCTGACACGGCCTCGGAGCAGATCGGAAAGCCAAAAACCGGGACAACCTTCGAAGGAGTGCCACTTACAACAGGGTTCTCATAAAATAGCATTTATAAAAAATAAATAGAGGCGATAAATAATATATAAAAATACTGATATTGCTACAACCTGGACCCCGTTATAAACCAACATTCGGCAATATGCAATGTCGAGTTGTCTTCAGCTGAGCAAGTGACTGGCCTCCGCGGAGGGGGGATGGGAGGCGGGAAGGCGGCGGGCGTCTGCGATTAATCCTTCGTTAATTGACCTCATTTGTTTAATGAGTGGCAGCGAATATCGCGTCGAGACGTCCGCCGCGGGAGGCCAGGCGGCCGGGAGACGAGGGTCGGGAGGCGGCCGGAGTGTAAGGCAATACCTCCATCGGTTGTCTCCTGTTTTCGCTTCCTCTTCTTGCCCCTTTGCGTATTAGCCCTAGACGACCAATCGGGATAGAGTTGCATGTGCAGCTGGCGCTCTCGCCGCGCGAGCTCGTAATACTTGGCTTGCTCCTCGCGGCCAAGCGCATGCCACTGAACCGACGCAATATGGAAAGAAAAGAGAAATGCACTTCGACGGTGGTTCTCGCCCGGGCCGAGCACCGCGCCTACTCTCGTGCTAGAAAAACAGCCCGCGTGATGCCGCTAACGTGAATTTTGATCCTACTTAAACAATGAAAATGGCCAATTGTGACGTTCCTCACAGAACCTATTCTGCGGTCGGTATCGGAGTCGCGGTTCGTCTAGACATCTAACAAACCAATATAGTTTCCGATCGGGGGTGTAGGGTGTACATGTACACGATCACTCGACGACTACGTACACAGAACACGCAACACTAAAGCGCGGGGCGGCGCGCGGGAGCGCCGCGGGCCGCCCCGCGCGCTCCGACTCGTGAGCAACGGTTCCAGCCGCTTTTCTAGCACAGGCACCTCCGGGCCGCCGCACATTAACACAGTAGATTAACACGCACACACGCACACTCACATACGGGGGGGACATCTCGGGGGATGCTCGACGTTAAAGGTACAAGCCAGTCGGTTAGTTACGGACGGGACTCTCTCAGGGGTGTTAGTGGGTGTGCGGGAGAGAGCCCCGCCGGACGGAGCCGGGGGGAGGTGAAGCGAGTGTACAAGCGTCGACGGAACAACCCATCCCCTCGCGTGTTCAGGTCCTAGGATCCAATACCTCCCAACTCAGCAGGACTACGGTCCTTTTTCCGCTTTTTCTTTTTGGAACCGTAACCGTAGTTGTCCCTTGCGCTCCAACCGGGATACAGCTGCATATGGAGCTGTCTCTCCTGTCTCGCTTTCTCATAGTACTTTGCTTGTTCTTCGCGACTCAACGAATGCCACTGCGTTAGATTACGACACGATATTGATATGTTACAGCCTCCTCAAGTCTGGTCAATCATGGCCGTTCAACAGCGTTGAGCGACCATGACTAAGACCGTGCCTGTTAGGAATCGGATTACGTTCTGAGAGCTGTTTGTTATTCAGGGCACTGGCGCAAAAACACGTACGCGTTCGATCGCATAATCATATTCCTAACGAGACACAATACAAAGAACATTGAATTTTAAAATTGGCCATTATTGCAAAATGTAAAGATTCAACAATAGTAGCAGTGGCCCGAATGAATCTAGACCCCCGAAGGAGAAAGCTTAAACTTGCAAGTCCGTTGTTACACATAGTTGATAAATGTTATGTTAAATAATGTGACAAATCATAATAAGTTATAACCATTGCCAAGAACTAAAACACTTAACTGAATAAATAAAATAATATATGTAGGTCTTTATTGACGTCCCTTCATCGGTAGAAACTACATCAACATCAGTTGGTCATTCAATAAAATTAAAAAACAAGGACAAATAAACAGTAATTGAGCAGTTGATCCATTCGTGCCACTGACAGTTCCAAATTCAAAAATAACAAAACAAGAACAGTGATATAACTCACCCGTCGTCCCAATATCTGGTTGATGGCTGCAGACTCCTTCAAAGTACACTCGGCCACGACTTTCGCCCTCATTTCCTTCATGTAGAGCATGAACGCGTTGAGGGGTTTCTTTATGTGCGGTTTCTTGTTTTGCTCTTTGCTGTTATTGCTGGCTGGACCCTCGTTGACTTTCTCGTTCCCGCCGCTGTTGCCCTTTTCTAGTGACCTGAAACGGTGTAAACGAGATTTTAGTGTACCAGAATTGTCATCATCATCATCAACATATCAGCCGAAAGACGTCCACTGCTAGATATAGGCCTCCCCCACAGAGAGCACACAATGACCGGTCCTGCGCCACCTGCATCCAGCGGACTCCCGCGACCTTTACCAGGTCATTAGTCCACCTTGTGGGGTGCCGTGTGCAGAATTGCCATATGTTCTTATGATGGTTCCAGTAAGAACACGGGGGTCCGTGATCAGTTAAATTGAAGTCACCTGCTTAAGTCAATGGAGTATTGAGTTGCTACTGTAGAGGTCGTCTACGCAACCTCAACAGTGCTGGCTGTACAGCATTATTTTCCTTTCAAATCAAACTGTCTGGAAGTCTGTAAATACGGGAGGATCGAACACGTCAAGGAGTCCCCGAGGCTTTGGCCTCTCGTAACGTACTTGAAAAAACGTGTTAAAAGTCTATTGCGCCTTCCTCTACTTCTGAGCACGTTCCCTACACGGGTTGACGGGTCTACAAAGGGTTTGGAACTAAACTGAAACTATATATATGTATCTGAGTAAATTGGCCTTCACAATTTTCCAACCATTTTTCTAACGTACTCTGCGTGGCGTCAGCGAGGGACAGCATAACACGAGTAATATGGAGTAAAATAATCAAAATACGTGTCTAAAAAGAGTTGTCACTTTTTTAACGCCATCTTTTTGTCATAATCAACACCGGATCAATATGCTAACGAGACGTACAGACAGACGACAATAAACGCGCATCCGGCTGGAAATAGACGCGTTTCCTGCGCGCGAGCAATAGAGAACGCATGTTGTTTACGAACGGCCATAGACAATAACTATGGAAACGTCGTAAGTCGGTACAGGATTCGAGTGGAGTTACGACTTTTTTGTTCCGAAGGGCTGCGCGTAAAAAGTCCAGGCGATGTTTATGGAGTTGTCTGTTGGTTTGGGAATTAAATAACGTAACTACGATAGAGGATTTAAATGAATGTAAACTCTTTGTACATTTAAATAAGACTGCATGAACAATGACACAATTATATATGATATAACTTTTCTGCTATCAGTTGTGTAAAGAGTCGACGCTCAGCTGGGAATAAAATATCCAAGTACAACGTATGTTTTGAAGAAATTTCGACCCAGTGCAGATTTAAATAAAATTGATATTAGAAAGATACAGAAATGATACATGTAACCTGTTATGTTCATCTACCTAGATGTGACACTGTTTGATGTGAGGTCTATTTTTTTAATGTGTTATATTGTATATCAATAAAAGGCGCAATATTTTGATTGGTCTCATTATTCGTGAAATCAAATTTAATTACAAATGCTTGCGTGTGCATGTGATGCTTTGTAATATCACATAACTTATCTTAATTCGGAATATATAAATGACCGCAGACTCGGTAACTGGATTTCTCAGCTCCCAAACTAAATCCTTGATAATTTATGTATCCTACAAAATTTCTAAATTTGTTTCAAAAGCATTATTAAGAGACATTAATAAACTACTGAAACTGTTAAAAATAATTGTAGAACCGAAGAATGCTGAAAAACGACTTCCTTCTCCACCTCTTTTCAGAAAATTAATAAGTCATTTATACAATAATGAACTTTATTTGAAAGCAATAAATATTAAAATTGATGTTAAACTACTTTTTTAACCAACATGAACCAATGAAGATTAGACTTTATTCTTAAGGATATAAAGATTCTAACTAAAATTACGCTATCCAAGGCACATAAGGTTATAAGCGCCCTGACTTTCACACACAGATACGCTCTTGTGCACAAGTGTTAAAAAGCCCGAAAATGACAAAAGATCCTCACAGGCGTTTTCACTAAATTAGTTCGTGGAACGAGTTGGAAGCTGAAATACGACTTCCTATGGCTGGTTCGTTTAAAAATGGAATAAAAGGCACAATGCGTGCGCGTCGAGTGTAGTCGGTGATTATGCGGGATGGTCAGCAGAAAAAGTAGGAAACTAAAACTGTTGAACATTAAAAAATTGGCTACCAATTTTGGGTAGGGACGGTTTGGTGCACCAAACCGTCTGTAATCGTAAGCGGTGTTCGTTAAAATATGAATGTATGGAAAGTTTGTCATGTTTCTATGGAATGACAGCTGCCGGCGCCATTTTTAACGTTAAAGGGTCTGTATCGTATCGTAAGTTGGTGCAACCTGCCCTTAGGTACTTAGTCAGTAACATATAAGATGATACAAAAACACACCTTTTTTTAAGAGGAATGCTAGGAAAAGTGAGAGATAGCATTATCTAAAAAGTCTGTCTCGTAAAGAGAATGGATGGCCTATCCTACGTATTTTAAATAGGTTTTGAAACTCACCATAGACATAAAAACTTCGAAATCATTTGGTTCCGTAATTTCTTGGCTATGAGTTAAAACATTACGTACCAACCAACTCATACTACTTATGTACCAATATATTTTTGTAAATAGCTAACAACTAGTACAACTTAATTGAAATTAGTCTTGTTTTTGAAATTGCATGTCCAATGAATTACTCAGTTTAAAAATTATTACGAGTATTTAAAACTTTTATCTTATAACATTTGAAATTAGTGGTGTCCGGACTCCGGACCCTTCCGGTATTCTGCACAAATAACGGTTTTCCGGTAATGTACCAAAATAAAAATCAATCATCTCGCTACCATATTACATACCAGAAAAGGATATTAAAACGGTATAAAATATATTTTTTTTACCATGAACAGACATATTCCACAAAACAACCTTTTATCAAAACGTACATTCCCACAAACCACGCACAGATCTCTAGATAACCCTTTTTGGACAAACATTCATCCACGCAAGATAACAATCCCGCTTTCGCTGGCGACTGTACCCGTTAAGTGAAGGCGTCATATATCATCTTAATTAAATTTCTCTGCCACCGGCATATTTACATGGCTACAATCGCTGTCACAAGTGGACAGATTGGTGACTTTAAAAAGACGTTAAAATGTCAATCGACTGGTAATCGACGGTAAAAATACCGAAATGAGAGGAAGGGAGACTTTCTAACGCTATTGTCATAATTTTGTATTAAATAGTCTATTGTAAATTGATGTTCTATAATGATATTACATTGGACGTTAAATAGTTTTCCCCTTATTACACAGGAATAGTGCAAACATACTCGTATTCAGAACGTACATTGAAGACAGGTAGGTTTTTATGTGTAAAATTAAACGGATAACAAATCTGACTGTTATTTTGAACATACATTGAGTCAGTCTCATAATTCAAGTATAAGATAAGATAACGTTTATTATAGTAATAAATGGTAAGTACAAGTACAAGTTATGCTTACATTGTTTTTGTAATATTCTACAAGTTAAACTAAAGTATGAATCAAGTAAGCGTCTACTGATCCCCGTACTAGTGTGAACTGTATCACGGTGGATCAGGATTCACTGTCCTTAACTATTAGTATTAAAACATATAGTATAAAATAATAATGAAAAATAAATTGGTATAATCTAATTATATATGTCATAATTCGCCCAGCCCGCTAGGCTCCAAAGCCTACAGTATTTCAGCTGATTAGTGTGATTGTCAATTGTTCATTTCTTTTTGTACAAAGCGCATTTTTCCTTCAGATAACAAAGCCAACTGCTGAAATATTTTTGTCGCCACCTGTACTCCAGGGAGTTTTAAATTAAAACCGTTGTTTTGATTGTCGTAGGTGTTAAGTTTGACTTAAGGTAACTTTTTTGTTCGTTGTGCGGAGAAGTTTTAATTTTAATTTGGTCGGGCACGGTTGTTTTTGGTAATCGGATACCTTATATTAACGCATTAATTAATGAACAACCATCAATCATAAGTAGAATTAATATGGGCAAGTGATTGATCAATTTTATTATGGCTTCGTGTAGCTTCTGATTATACTAAAAGTAGTGGCTCTGTTAGCTGCAGAATTCGTCTTAAAAAAATAGAATCACTTGACACATCCGAAACGTGGAGAAACTTCAAAAAGGTACAAATAAATATTTTGTAATTAAGTACGATTTATTCCCGTCAACTTTTTTTTTTGTAAGTTTTCAAAGGCTGTCAACAAAAAAGTAGATTGCGCGTTAAAATCTGTCAATGTGTAAATTATAGCGTACCGTTGGTACCATTTAACGCATCTGTCAAACGGTGGCTTATCTTCGATCGGCAGGGGTGGACAGGCCGTGTAATGTGCGCGATACTATCGCTGTACCCTTCCAATAGGGTTGCCAGCACTTCATACATTTAAACAGACTGTAAAAAATTTTTTTTAGCACAAGGATTCCATACCGTCTAGATGAGTGCAATTTATCACCGTTGCACATACATACATATGTATGTATTTTCATTGTGTATGTAAGCCACATGAGTGTATAAGAGAGGACAGCAACAACACTCCAGTCATATTGGTAATCGTTGATACTAAATGAAGAACACACGGTGACTGAAATCATCATCATCATCATCATCATCATCATAATTAATGTATTTTTAACAGAACAGCGATGAATGTTACAGCTACACGATTAATGACAAAAGATATAGGAATACGAGTATATATGTAATAATTTAAGTACTTCATCAGAAAAAATCTTTAGATAGATAATTAACAGTGCTGAGAGCAAAATTTGTACAAAATACAACATCAGAATATCATCAAAATACTTTAACAAAGTAAGTTCAGCAGTCAAGGATTTAAGAATTCAAATATCCGATGACAATACATGGTCCCATCAAAACAAATAATAAGCAATGAACTTTTTTACTACATTGTCACTCCTAAAAATACAAGGGGCAACCCTATTTAAGTAGGGGTCGGCAACAATTGGGCAGCGCAATAACAAAACGTTTTAAAACTCTGTCATTATAATTTCAAACACAATGTAGGGAACTGGATTATGATATGAACGCGTGCGCTGCTAAAGGTGTAATTAGGTTTTGATCGTATAATTGAAAAAAATACTTGTAAAGATATCAGCTCTATTGTTCGTATCTGTCAATTATGAGCGCGTAGAAATGAAAAAAAAAATATAAATTTTGTGTCTTGGTTTGTTGAGTAGTCCATCTCCTTCACTTACATGTTTCTTCTTCGGTGACTTTCAAAGTGTTTACTTCGGTGACTTTCAGGAGCTCGTTTCACGTTGACAAGTAACAATTTACAAGCGGAAGTCGCTTTTCAACACCTTTTGATAGAAAGAGAGTTCCGCTTGTAATTTGTAACTTGTAGCTTCATGAAACAGGCCCCAGGTGCAACATGAAAGTCGCCAAGGGTTTACACACACCAATGGAACTTATATTGCAGCAATATAAATACATAAAATCCGTCTAACACATTTTAACGAAAAATTGCCCAGGATATGATCGATATAATTACGAGTAAAATGTTACTATACCCTGGATGACTTCATTTCAGCTAAACTTGTATAGTTCTCTTCTGTAATAAATTCATTATTATCGTTTTAAGTTTTAAGCTTGTAATAATTGTCATCATCATCATTTATTTAAGAGCTTGGCTCTTGTCGGTGGAGTAATCCATCACTCCTTTTTTGAGGAAGCATAGTGTGGTGGTTTCCCCTTTGCCTTCCACACCGCAGTACACGAACCGAGGTTTACCCGCTCCGTGATGTCCAAACAAGAGCCCTTCCAGATTCCTATCTTCGTTCTCCAGTCGGTACTAGTGCTACTGCTGCCTGACACTAGAGGATTGCTTATTTAATGGCAACTACTCGCCATGTCACAGAATCGTCGTCGGATATTGTAGCTTTTTATAGAGTAGCCCCTCCTACAAGCCTACCCACTACATCATGATAACCCTGCCGCTGCGTGGTCGGGGACTGCTTATTCAGTATATTTGCAGCTAACCATCATATCTGATGGCCATTCCACTATCCGCCGCCTGTGGACCCCGGTAGTTGCCTACAGCTCAGCCCTAATAATTGTACTTAGATATAATTGTAAGTTTCTGTTGCGCCCCACCGGGGTATCATGTAAATGTTATATAACTGTATGTGATGGCATGAATAAACGAATACGAATACGAGTAGATCGAAAAATAGTTGTGATTGTGAATGTCCGCTAAAATATATTTTAAACCGGTACCATGACTTACCTCGCGTACCGCGCGTGGTGGGACTCGAGATCAGCCTTAGAGGGCGGCGGGGGAACCAGCGCGGGCCCCAGGCCGAGGCCCAGGCCCCCGCCCAGCGTAGGGGAAAACCGGTACAGTTCACTGCGGACCAGACACACGTGATAATACAGGTACATATTAGTACAAATACATGATACCTTTGTTAAAAAGTCCTTTAGGTTTGGGTAATATTGACGTCAGACTTTAAGCATGCAGCAGTAGGGAATGGCTTGACACCGTTTGGGGAGGTTTGACCCAGCTGAGGTAAGGTTTTGAGAAGACTCACGAGATGGATTGCTTATTTCCTCCCGGTATCCGCTAGTGGCGTGCAGAACATAGTTTTCGTGGAAAATAATTTTAAAACCTGAAGGACTTTTTTGACAGCTCTTAGCTCTCTTTTTTAAATATTACTATGGAAAAACCACGAAAACGGTAGGGGTGCGTCTATGATATCTCTGTTTTAAGCTTTGTCTAGATTTCGGTTTTCGTGATTCTTCTACTTTTGACTATAACCACATGATGCTCAGCTCAACACGAAAAGAAACAAAAGAAAATCTCTAACTAATAAGATCCTTGCTGCGTAAATATACCTATGTGTTTGCTCGTAGTCCAATTTAAGCAGTGTTCAGTAAGTTCATAATAAATGTTCAAGCAATCAAGCTACTCGCATTTAGTCGAACTAACAATATAAATTGAAAACGCCAAGCCGCATCGGTTAAATATCGACTGTGAGTGTCAGTTGAGTTTGGAAGAAGGTGCATATTTTAGCCCAAAAAGAAACTGATGAAATTCATCAGCATTACCGGTTATCAGGTGCATGCTCTAAACTCCATAGTCTATTTATATTTGCTGTAGATTGTACAGATGGTACAGGAAATTGACCCAAATCAAGTGACTAAACGATATTTGGAGATTTTGCAGATATCGGTTGGAACAGCGCTTAAATCGTCCTTAACTGCAAGATCAGTGACGCCAAATTCTCATTGCATTTCTCCCCGTCTGCCGTACTACTAAAAAGCGCTATGAATAAGTCCATGGACCTTTTTAGATAAAGACGGTAAGTGCTAACTAAACCAGCGGAATGATTAGAAAAAAATCTGGACAGCTGTCATCCTGGTATTGAATACGTCAGAATTCGGTATTTTGACGTATTTAGTGCTAAGATGAAAACTGTTTGAACTGCCGCACTCTGGACTGTAACAATGCCATAGTGGTTTGTCAAAAATGTTGAATAAATCTACCCCATATTAACATTATGTCACAACATTCGCATCCGCGCAAACCGAGCATTCGTGGGAATGCTTCTAAGCAACATTCTCTTAACTGGCCTCTTTTGTAGCCTTCCGACTACATTACACACAACGAGTAGTTTCCAGCTATTTGTGGCCGCTAAAGACTGGCTGCAATCAGGGTTTAGTCGTCAACAAAGACTAACACCGGAACTCCAGAGTGCGTCAGCTCCCGATCGACTTCCAACTCTGGCACAAACTACGTAAGCCAACAACGTCAACGGCAACATACAGGAAGGCGCAGTGGGGAAGCCCCTCCGGCCAGCCGGCGAGCGGGGACGCCGGCGCGGGCGAGGACGGCCGCGCTCCCGCGGTGGTGTACCTTGGGAGAGGCCTATGACCAGGTCAGTGGTAACTATACACACGCATACAGACGTAACATCATACACAGATTGAGCGACAAAGTGTCCCTCATGCTCCCGAAAGGACACCCTAATGTTTGCCTTTGGAAAGTATCGTCATTTTACTTGTATCAAATTTGCTTCTACATACCAATCTCTAAGTACCCAATTTATTGAATACATGAAGTACATCAGATACTGATACAAATACCGTTTGTGTTACCGTTTTGGCGTAGTCGGTAGGATAGGTAACTACCAAAAGTTAGACATTTATTCTCCGATCGAGTCCCTATTTCAGTTTGGTCGGGAACAGGAAAGGAACATTAGTACCAAAATCTGTGTATAATCCATACCACTTTGGGAAGTTGGGAACCAGACTCATAATAGGGAGAGTTCTTCAGCTCAAGAGGTTGCTTAAATTTATCGTCTTACATGCTATTCGGAGACTAAACCAAAGAATCCAACAACAGTTAAGACTAGCATCAAACGACGCTTGAAAAATCGAAGGAAAAGTCAGACTGTTAATGGCTATCATAAAGAGAGTTACTGTTAATGGCTACACTTTAAGAGAAATGGACAGGAATCTTAATTCAATTGATTTACGATTGTATGCGTGAGGCGTGAGAGGAACTGAATATAAGTGAGAGTGAGGAACGATCTATGTCAATCCTGATGTATTTGCTTTACTGAGAAGACTTTTATAAGTTTGTGACCATGGCAATAATTTAAGGAAAGCCCAAAATATGATCATCTCTGGATTGCCATGGATTGTTCCATCACTTTAACGGCATCAGTGATTCTTACCTCGATAGACTAGATGTGGAGATCGGCAGCGACGTGGGGTACGGACTTCGGAAACTGCTGGCGGCCGAGGATATGGGGTACATGCTCGGCGTATGCCTGAAAGAAACATTGTTTACATGAGGTACACAGGTACTATGGTCTCAATTTTAAACATCGATCCTAAAGCCAACCGTATAGTCTTCGGTTGAATAAATATTACCTTTCCCTACGACTTAGACGTTTTAAGGCGCGTGCACCGTCAACTGGATACTACAGCCTAATGATTGATGTGCTTAATTATTAGCAACATAGTAGCAGAGTTACTGATGTATCTTGGTGAATTATATTTCAAGCAAAACTGCAGGATTATGCCATAGCAAACTGACAAAACCTCGAAGATTATCTTGGAATTATATATGTCTTAATCTTCAGCTAAAAGAATTCTTCTGTAACCTCCCTCGAGGCAGTCTATTGTCAAATATCATCCCTACCTACTTGAGCACTAGGTAAATATAACCAAATTATTTTTTTTTCGTCAGAGGGATAGAAATTGTAATAGATTTCAAGTACACTCACCACGACGCCGCTACTTGTGACATTTCCGGACTGAGCATGGGGTAGGGGTACGTACCCCCCGGGAAGGGGTACATGGGTGTCCGCGCCAAGCCTGCCGCTGTAACAAAAAGGGTCGTGAAATCGTAATCATTTTAAGTAAAGGAAAGGGATTTAAGAGTAACGATGAATGTAAAAGCTTTACACACTTATACATATGCGTTAGTGTGTAAAGCTTTTACATTCATCGTAATTACAGGCATGAAAGTACTCGTACCTAATAGAATATTATTAATAATGTGAGACAGGACCGGCTATATTGTATTATTTTTGTCAATTCATAAAATAGACGAGTAATTCGCCATTTTTGATCACCGATCACATCGCCACTCTCAGAAATGGCTATACGGTCGTCAGTCTAAAAACATTTTGAATAGAGTCCCAGATTCCATTCGGCGTCCATCATTTATTATGTAAAATGGAGAACTCTTCTCCCTGCCGTATGTCCAATGAGGGATAAGATCATCATCATACTCAGAGTTGGCGCAGTCGGTAGGATACAATTCAATCAAAGATACAAGTATAAACTTACCAAGTTTGGAGTCTAGCTGGTAAGGCGGAGGGATGCCCATGTGAGCAGGAGGTGGCTGCCCCAACTCACCACCTGGGCAGAAGAGGGATAGGCCGCCACCAGCCGAGAGGCCCATCTTGCTCGCCTGAAACAAAAAAAGAAGGAAATTATTGTCATATTATGAGACAGTGTCAGTCTGGTGTGCATCAAATCGTTCGAGTATAGCAAAACATGGATTTCTCATTCATCATAGTTGTAAAATGCGCATATAACAGATATAATATATAATCAAATCGCTAAATCAAAGATATGCCTAAAAAGTCAATGATTCTACAAACGATGATAAAGATTTCAACTTTCGATCGCGAATCGCAAGTAAAGATACAGAAGCTAAGCCCATATAAATATGTATAAGGTATGACAAAGCGATAAAAACAAAGCTGCGACAGCTCCACTCTTTCAATAACGCTGCACAAGACGTGTCATTAGCGGGTAAATTGGCGGGCTGTATAAATTCGTCCTACCCACCGCCCAATTATGCAAAATGGCGCTCGTTGAGAGCCATCCAACTCCATCCAGCGGAGTGTCTCACCTCTAATTAAACGGGAAACTTCTTTTCAACACTCTATTATACGAAATAAACGACACGGCGTGACAAAAAATCATAACCGTTCGGATAAAAGAGGGCTAGATTTTTTTAAAGAACTATAGCTGACAATCCCGTATTTGAAGAGCAGGAACTGCTTATTAAGACAATAATTACCACGAACAAAGAGCCCCACTAATTAATAATAAAACACGCACAAACAAAAGCCCTATTCACGCTCGGGACAGAAAAAACCCGAACGGTGGTCGAAAAACGACATGCGAGGACGAAACAAAAAGACGCCATAGACAATGATGACAGTCGACGCATAATGCGGGAACGGATTCTTAATTTGAAAATATTTCCATAATAAGATTTGTCTATGCGCCCGGCAGAGACAAAAGATGAGCGCGCTTTGTTCGAGTGTCGGGCCGTTATAATTTAAAAATTAAAAACAAGCAATTAGGCTTGGTGAATTGGAAGGACGACTTTTCTTTAAAAATCGCGATGGTCTGACTACCATATATGTACTTATCTTTCCTCTATGCTGCTTGCTACTAATAAAACTTTCAAGTCCTATTTGAATTTGTTAATCCTTCAAAAGTTCTTCAAACGTGTTGACAGATGAAACGTAAAATTAAACGCAATTAGAGCCCACAAATTGGACCCAGAAGTTATTAACTAAGCTTGTTAAAACCTGCATTTTATTAGACGCCTTTTCAGTGTGTTCATTACGGGGCCAGGTGGAGAGGCCATTGAAGGAATCTCCGAGGGTAGTTATTGAAATAGCATGAAAGCGTGACGTCACTGCGACAAGCCAGTCTCTAATTGGGACCGCGGTGGACCATCGACTGATACTTCAAAATTGAATGGCTTGTTAACGAGGGAATGTAGCGAATAGCCGAGAATTCGTTGAGAAGTGGGCCCTAACAACATGTTCCGAGCCCTTTGGCATTTAGAACCTAACCCCGGGCTCGAGAAAATAGGATTTTCTGTTTGCGACATAAATGATGGAGTAATTTTTTTGTGTTCGCGTTTCGAAGAAAAATTGAATATTCGATGTTGAATACGATACCTTCAATGTATGGACTTGGAAAGTCCACATTATGCTTTAGGCATGAGTGCTTACATTCTGTAATTTTTTTGGAAAGTAAGTAGGTTGCCGAGGGTTCATAAATAGTGGTTCTATAATACTAACATACGCACACTATTAAGAAGGTACGTAAGTATAACAAGGTGAACACCATAAAGAAAGACGTGAAATTTTTTAGACTAATACAGCATTTTCCGTCTTTTTTGTGGCACTAACGTATATCGAACTTCTGCGACGGATGAAAATGGGTACAATATAAATAGACTTCAAGACACAGAAATCAATAGGTCCCTTTTTCTTTGGCAGAAGAGAGCTAGTATTCCGAGATTGGAAATGTTCGGAACATATTCGTCCGTATTAATAGACATACGAAGAAAATTGCCCTCCATGCAACCGGCTTAGACCCATCGAATCTCAATCACAAAACATGCACATTTCCAAATCTTCCGCACACATACAAAGTCACCCCTTTGGCCAATGGGGGCGCGGGGCGGTCTTAGGTAGTGGGCGTGGAAGGATGCTGGTTGCCATGGGGACGGGGCGACCTTGCGTCGGGGCCTTTTCGAGGGTTAGTCGAGAAAACTGATTGTTTTAAGACACGGCAAACTGTCATCACTCATCAAGTTCAATGTAGTTTTTGTTGATGATACGAGTAGATTATATTTCGAATATGATATTTATTAATTAAATTAGTATATGAGCGTTTTAAGGAAAGTGATGTTATGCTTAAAACACGGTAAACTGTCATCAAGATTTTATTTCCTCTAAAGATTTTCTGATCAAAAACCTTAAATGCAAATTGTGTTTTTAAGAAATCAATATTTAAGAAAGAACGAAAACTGATTGTTTTAAGGCCCGAAAAACTACAACATTTGAAAATGTAGAGCTATTTTAAAAATCTTTACATACCTACTTAAAAACTAAAAAAAAAATCTGTTCAACCGTAACAAACTGTCAAGTCATAGGATGTTACCCTGCAACTTCATACTAACATAGCGACTTGACGTTTCATAAAGTCATAGATTTCTCTGTCGGTCTAATAAAGTATCCTGCTTACAGTGAACTCATGGCTTAAACGCCATATACCTAGAGAATACCTATAATTCCTATAAGTACATCGTTAAGCCCTAAATCCAACAAAAAGCAGACTACCCGCGTCGCAGTAATTTCTTATCCATTTCCGCAATCGGTCCTTCGAGCCGGATGCGCGCTCCGGAACCTCATAACGAGGGAAATCATTTACTATATGTATGTATATGTAAATGGATTTTAGAGGAGTTTATACTCCATTTGGCGAACCAGTGGGTTTCTGCTTGAGAGATTTTCTTTGTTCACCTGCATTTCGGGAGGGTAAAAGTTCTTGTTATATTTTTATAAAAAGGTTTAGTACTGCTATCTTGTAGCCAGTACCATAGTAAATCGGGAATATCTAGAAAACAGTTCGTAGCCCGCACATGTCCGGCATACGCCCTGAAAGGCTTAAAATATAAATGTAGATCATATATGTTGTCAAGATAAAAATAAAAATGTTGATAAAAAAATAGCAAAATCCATCAATTTGCATATTTAACGATGTAAAAACTCAGTAACTGTGAGAAAGAGCTTTGCTCGGCTTCACGAGTTCATAGAACGAGATAATATATTTTGAGAAAATGAGGCCTCTGCAAATCATATCGAAATCATATGTGCCGTTCCAAATTGAATAAGTATCGCTCGTTCCATGTGCCTATTTTGCGATGTTTGTATGTATCTGAAATGAATACCTGATTGAGAGTTCCTGAGATAATGAGTATGATAAAAATATACAAATGTCGTCTATATTCGTGTAGTTTGAATGAAAAGTAAGTATATATTTTTATTATAATACAAGTTATTTTTATATCAATTCCTGAAGCAATTGCAAACACCACCCTTCCCCAACATACAACTCCTACTTCTCCGAGATCAAAAGTACACTATGCGCATGTTTTTACGTTTATCCAACATATTATACAGTTCAAACATTACGCTACCTCTATTCGGTATTTTATTATATATGTTAATATATTGCTCAATGAAAGCCATGGTTTTCATAATATCTTCCATTTTCTACAACGGCGACTCTAATGTGTATATTTTTATCTACATATACTAATATTATAAAGAGAAAAGTTTATATGTAAGGGTACTCTCCGTAACAGCTCTTTCCATTTCAAAAATAACGGATTATCCGAATTGACATATAATAGTACATTACGTACCTAGGGCGGTGAATTCATAAATGCCCCAGATCGCAGGTATTTGTGGCCCGAACCGAAGGTGAGGGCTATAAATATGCGCTCTGGGGCTTTACGAATTACCGCCCGTGGTAAGTAAAAAATTTTACGTCTTCACCTGGCCACAATGCGAGTTTTCCCGTACGCGCAGCGTGCAGTAAAACTCGCATTATGGCCAGGTGTGACGTAAAAAAAAAATATTCATATTTATACTATAATATGCTCCTGTAACCACTACTATCCCTAATTTCACACATTTTGGGGTTAAATAATATAAAATTCAGGTTATAGATTTCTACCATCTTTCCTTCATTTATATCTATGCCAAATTACATCTAAATCCAATCAGTTTGCGTGATAGAGTAACAAACAACGGAACTTTTAAATTTACAATATTAGTAGGATTAATGATATACATCGTTATCGCAGTACAAAAACATAAAATACTCCCAAACGAGATCATTACCCAACAAAGGCAAACCCCTATCCTCGTTTCTTAAAAAATATAATACACTTATAGCGATTTTCTTCAAAATCTAATCCTTGAAATCCAGGGGGGTGGTTCTGCAAATATCGGCGAGCGGGGTCGTTGGCCCGGGTATGCAGATCAATAGGGTGGCTGTGGGGATGTGGCTGCGAGAAAAATGAGGTTTAGTTCAAGAGATTTTTACGTGAAAGAGTTTTCACGTGAATGAAAAAAAGTTTTAATAAGTGTTAGTAAACTTGATGAGTTCTGTCAAATTAACGCGAGGAAAAAACGGCTATATTACTCTAAATTAAAGTAGTTTTTTGCTTATGTTTTAGACGAATATTTTTCTAATAGTTTCGATTCTTACTAACTTAGATAATTTTGCGAAAGTAAACTAGCTGTTTATTATAGTGATATGACGAGTTTGGACACAATACACTTTAAGAGAAAATTAAACAGACACTGTTGAAATGATCATTTCAACAAGTATAATTTCAAAACTAAGACAACGCAATTTGAGTTTAAATCGTGACTACCTGCCCGGCCCGGCTTCGCACGGTTAGATTCCCGTTTTCCCGTAGGAATGAAGCATTTTCCCGCGGTAAAAAGTAGCCTATGTTCATCAGAGATAATGTCGGGTTCTAAGGTAAAATATTTTTTTAAATCGGTCCAGTAGTTTCGAAGCCTAAACAAACAGACAATCAAATCTATCCTCTTTATAATATTAGTGCAGACATACACGCGGAGATCGCAAACTAAAACTGCTTCGAAGAAATGAGTAACTTTTAAAACAAGGTGTGTAAAACACGTTCAGATATACCTTCTCTGTGAGTAATGATTGCGAGGATAATACATACTAAAGTCAAGATTCAGAATTGACGTCTGTTCCCATAATGTTTGATCCAAACACCTATATCCTACTAATATTATAAATGCGAAAGTTTAGATGTTTGGATGTTTGTTACTCAATCACGCTTAAACGGCTCAACTGATTTGGATGAAATTTTGCACAAAGACAGTTTATAGCCTGGATTAAAATATAGGGTAGTTTTTATCCCGGGTCTACGCAGACTAAGTCGCGGGCGGAAGCTAGTGATTAATAATTAACTTTAGAAACAATGTTTTAACCAAATTTAATTCAGTACATCGCTTTTATTGTGGTCCAGGGTATCATAAGATCCAGACTTTATCACCATGGGACCACCGTCATTTCAAACGAAAATATGTAAAACAAAAACGAAAATAACTACAATTTAAAAAAGTTGAAAAACCCCCGACATTTTCTTTCAAAGTCCAATATCTCAAAACGGCTGAACAGATTTTCATGAAAGATAGCTAAGAACACTCGGGATAAAATTATCTATGACAAAAAAAACGCATTCAAATCGGTCCATCCGTTAAGGAGCTACGATACCACAGACAGATACACAGATACACAGACAGACACGTTAAACTTATAACACCCCTCTTTTTGTGTCGGGGGTTAAAAACAAAAGATTCGGACGAATTGAGAAACTCATTGACACTTTCGTAATCAGCCCGCCATTGCAAATAAACAAATATCTCTCAATATAGGTATTTAAGCCCGCGCTCAACTATAACACCAGACTACTCCCAAATCCCTTCCAGCACTCTGAACCCGTGTCCAGGGCAGAAGGGAGCGCCAATTATGGTTTTGACGGCTGCCTCCCGCCAAATTGGAATAGCCGTGTTTAAATTTACGTTATTTACAAGTCCAATTTTCGTATGTGCGCTTTGATTATCTTTTTATTAAGAAATGTGGATTTTATTCGAATTGTTTATTTATCTCTGTTTTATGCATGGTTAATGAATTCTATTTAAAAGGGTGTCTAGGTGCACATCAAAACAAACTTAACAATATGAAACTTACTGTTGTGCATAGCTGTAAAAAATCTTCCATAAAAATTCTGTTTGGTGTAAGTCGGTATTTTTATTCTATCAATTAATATTTACCCTTTGAAGGCATTAAAATAAACGTTTGTTTTCTGTGAGGTTGTAAGTTTGTATGTAGGTAGGTTGTAAGCGGCGGTGGTTTTGAGCGACGGGCTAGCAACCTATCACGGCAATATCACATTTCGTCCATCTTACACTACATTTGCTAGAAGTGGCATTAAAAATATTTCATGCCCTGCCTACCCCTTTTGAGAACACAGCCGTGAGTGCGTGTAAATATATAATTGAGATGAATTAATTTGGCAGACTTTTTATAAAAGTTATTAGAATTTGAATCTTCTATCATGGACGGTAGAGTTGCTTTTTGAATGGACAACTTTCATGCAATTCTGCCAACTCTAACTCAAGTATACGAGTACACCGAATGACTCATTCTCATGTTAGCAGATTGAGATTGATGCACTGCGTTTCTTTGCTCTTGCGCACTGGCATTCGATCAACGGGCATGCCTACCATCCCTTTCCTTCCCCCTTCATAAGACAGAGACAGTACTTTTTGGAATTGTAAAGAGACCATTGTGTTGGTAAGTAAAAATAGTGTGGCTTAGTGACAGGATGGCATAGATAGTATAAATAAGTAGCGTCTATATTGGGCCTGCGATTTTAATGGTCCGGAGACTGTGGTGAGCAATTTAGGGTTCCTTAGGTCTTATCTTGGACTTATACTATTTGAAATATGTATACTTAAAAATATATTTTTTTATATTTGCGTCGAGCTGGAATTGAAACTGCGACCTATTGCTAAGGCAGGACAGCTCTACACCAACCGAGCTACATGGTAAATAAGCATATGGCCTCATGGTCGTCCCCGTAGCTAAAGGACGCTTGCAGCCCTAGGCGCCGACCATTTAATGATTTGAAGATTACTTAGCTGAGTTGACGACAAATGATAGTGCCTAAATTTCAAAGCAGTTCATCATATCAGCCGAAAGAAGTCCACTGCTGGACATAGGCCTTCCCCAAAGAGTGCCAAAATGACCGATCCCGCGCCACCCGCATCCAGCGGACTCCCGCAACCTTTACGAGATCATCAGTCCACCTTGTCGGGGGCCTACCCACGCTGCGCCTTCCGGTACGTGATCGCCACTCGAGAACCTTTCCGCCCCAACGGCCATCGGTTCTACGAGCTATGTGCCCCACCCACTGCCACTTAAGTTTAGCAATCCGGAGGGCTATATCAACGCAGTTATCTTCATTAATTTAAACTATACTTGTATAAATACAGAATGCAGAAATGTTGCGAAAGATAGGTACAACCATAAAATGTCCATACACATGTATTTGTCGGATGTATTTCAAATTATGGTAATTTGTAATCTCAGATCAGTTTAAATCCTGAATGTGTAATAATAATTAGTGCATGCACACATGGTATTAATTGCAAGCGACATACCACAAATGTAAGTTCAAGTGTTAAATTCATTTTTTATTCTTATTCCTCCGCATACGAGGCGATCATCAAATTCTGTCTCCTTATACCGCGCTCCCCACATAGCCGGAATCTTCCAGAAAATTCCAGACACCACACAAATACCAACCATATGCAGTTGAAAAGAAATTTCAATTCGGGATGTAGGTGGCGAGTTTAAATTTAAATCTCTCTCAACGATTGTCTTCGTTCGCTAATCGTAAAAATTCCGGTCCGTTTTTGATGGCGCGCTGTAAAACGGACGATTACAAGTGCGAATCGATCGATTTGAATGGTGAATCGATTCCAAGTGCGAATCGATCGAGATTCAGTGGAATGGGATGTTTAGTGCTTGAATCTCAACCGAGGGGTATAAAATGGTTTCGATTTAAATCTGTAGTTTACAATCTGATGTTGCATTGAAGTATGTTCCCAATTACTTTTTAAACATACAGACAAGTTTTTAATAAAGGTTGAAACAGTCCCAAAATATGTACCTAAATGATGTTATTAAAGTCGACAGATCGCCGTGCGAAATAAAAGAAACGACTCCCCAAACGGAAATGCCAGTCGCGTCAGACAAGGAAGATGAGATACATTACACCTTGGTCAGAATGAGACGGACTACGTGACACATCTGAATAATCTAGATCTAATTGTAAAATAAGAATGTTTTTGAGATGATGTAGCTTTTTGCTGAATCAAGCTTAATTTCATTTTATCTCATACTACAAGTATCGACATACGATACTGTTCCATTACTACGGTTTATTAATACAGTATTTTGACAAACTGAGCACAATTTCTTCTTTATTACTGACGTTCACGATAAAAATTATGGAGAATAGTGGAATAAATAAATAGTTTATATTTAGAATAGCAGTCTGAGTTTTTATTTATCTTCATTAGAAAATAAATACATGTAGATAGTTGTACCAAATAAATGTGAAACTTACTGACTACTTACTGTAGGTATATATCCTTTCAGGTTTTTCACGGCTAAACTACTGAAACAATTGTGATACACACAAAAATGATTTTTCGAAAAACCCGACTGCTATTTTACAAATATTATAGCCTACATATGTCACTCTACGATTAAGAGGAATCCAACGACACATGATATGTCGGTTTAGGCTGCAGGGCGTGCCAAATAATAAGACATACACACATACATACGCTCGAAAAACATAACCCTCCTCACCATCGGCAGGCGGGTAAAAATAATAATTTCGTTCGCTCAGGCAGCATTTGAATAATCTCAAAATTTTCCAATTCAACCATCAATAAACACTTTTATTGAACAGTTAATAACAAGGCTGTTTTGTCCACAAGCCACTAAGTATGGAATAATTGCCCTTTCATCTATAATGGCAGATGGACGGGGTTTAATTAGCCCTAATCGGACTGTCACCCGCGTGTCATTATGGAAAGTGTCGTGTCGTTACTGAGAATTGTCTTGGGGTGTATTCTGATTAAAAATAAGGGTCGATTGTTTCGCTACGGTAAAAAATGATCGGAAGGCTGAGATCTCACTAAAAATCTAATCTACTCGTAACACTTGATAAACCGATATAGACCTTTGAATCGCCAAACTTAAGTGACAATGGGCGGGCCATATTGCAAGTAGAACCGATGGCCGTTGGGGTGGGAAGGTTCTCGAGTGGCGACCACATACCGGCAGGCGCAGCGTGGGTAGGCCCCCCTTCCCCCGAGGTGGAATGATAACCTGGTAAAGTTCACGGGAGTCCGCTGGATGCGGCTGGCGCAGGACCGGTCATTGTGGCACTCTTTAGGGAGTCTAATGTCTAGCACGTCTTTCGGCTGATGTGATGATGAGAACACTTGACTGCTGCGTCACCAATTCATCATCATCATCATCAGGGTCGATATCCACCATGCTGACATCTCGCATATGTTTGACAGCTAGGTGTCAAACAGCCTCTAGTCAAGTACGCCACTCGTCCCGGCCGTTATTAGCGCTTACCAGTTTAATTATAAATTATCAATTTGTGAGAGGGACAACCAGTGACGTGTAGCTAATGATAATGGAAGTCATACTATCGCGTATTGGCCTTACAAGCCACGTAATCAAGTGCCGCACTTGCATGGACGCCGCTTAGATCACCTTTTATAGCTATATATCAAAGACCAATGATGCCGATAATGGTGTTTAACCCGAAGATTTCTATGCATTTCTATAAAATACCTTTCGTAGCTAGCGACACGTCGCCGGTCGTCACTGTCATAGAAATATATAGAAAACATCGATGTTATTTTCTACGCGCTATAGCGGCTCACCCCGCTGGTCACCCGTCACGAAACTAGACCTCTACCTACGCTTAGTTACTACGCATCGCGGTGTCAAGATATATTTGTGGGTATAATATATCTTGACACCGCGATGCGCTGCCGTCGGATTCCAACTTGCACCTTTATGACAATAATAAAAAAAAAACATGGAATAATTATAGACAGGGTGGTGGTAGGATTACAATTGAATGAATTAAGATGTAGATTACACTTCTGATTTCACTGTATATTGTTGAACTGCAAAATGTTAATTACAATTCGGTGGTGAAAGTTTAGTGTAGTGGAAATCCTGACGATTTAGCGAGCTTTGTATTTAGCTTCAATGGACGACTTGATTTTATATGAAATACGAATTAATATAGTCTTGGGATTGAAATGTAACTAGTCACTCATTGTTCTTCTACGATTATCACATTTATGACCATAATCAAATTAGTAGATCAGATTACTACAAGTTATGTAACTTTTTAACAATAAAATACGACTCATTTCGAAAATAGTTAGAATCAAAAAAAAAACAAATCTCAATTGGATGTTTTCTATGTATACTTTAAGTACCTATTTGTTTATATAAAATATGTCGTCGTCTAGTACCCATAACACATGCCTTATTGAGCTGATTATGGGGGCTAGTTCGATTTGTACGGAAACTAACTTTGATTATTATTCTTAAACATTTTTTATTTATTTCATAAATATACCTCAACGTGCTTCGGTTTGACCAGTTACATTGTGTGAATTGGAAATAAATAAAAATTGTCCATGTATCCTGATTATATTCTCATCAGGCTCTTCATTCATTAGCCAGATTCTAGTATCGAACAGCGATGAATAATCTAACATTATTGCACGAAACTAACAGAATAGTACTGTGGGAAAACTATAGCATGGTAAAGTGTCGCTGTAAAAACGGGGGGTAATTATGGTGACATGTCAAAGGGTTAATAGCCAGACAGTCGGGGCATCACAAGGGTTAATTTGTATTGATTAAGAATTTATTTTTTCAATATTACAATGAAGCATACGAGTATGATTAGTACAGACGACCGCCTTATGGTGAACTAGAGTTTAAATGTACGGGCAGCTCCGCTCGCGTTTTACCTTTTGATAATCAATACAAAATTCAAATCGATTATTTGCTGAATACAGTTTAAGAATGGTGTACAATATTTTCATGTTCAGTGTATCCAGCCTGCATGCATGCGTGCAAATTATTTAGTTATTGATTTAAAACCCAAAAAAAAGTGTCAAAATACAGTTAAAAATGACAATAAATTAATACATGGTACAAACAAACACAATCCAGGTAGAGTGGCAACTCTCCTAATCCTGCGGGATAAAACATAGCCTATCCTTAAGGTCCATTATAGTTGTATCCTGGTGTAAGATACATATTTTGAAATCCGGTAAATTGTTCCGAAGATTACCACCTTACATTTCACACAAATTACTTATTTATTATTAGTAAAGACTAGCTCTACCCCGGGTTCTATCAGCGTGGAAATAAGTCAAATTAGACCAATAACGATACCTAATTCACTAAATACGTAGATCCCAGTAAGGAGTTAATCATCATTTAAATTTACATGAAAGTAATGTCATTACCCACAGTTAAGAGTAAGTAAGTAACTTACCAACTCATAGGACTCTATTGAATTACTTTAATTATTCAGAGTTATTTATCAATACTGTTACAAATTGAATTCATACAGTGATCAAAATTATTCGAGAAACGTCACCACATTTATCAAACTTTTGCAGCAAATTCCCACCTTAATTAACTTCAACCACTGAATTCTCAGTCATTATCTAATAAACTCTTCATTTTTACTCAGCTATTACTAATTGGATACCTCGAGCAACGCCGGCGGGCCATCGTTTACTTGACTCAATCTTAACTAGAAATGCAGGCATTAAATAAGAGTCGATAATTTAAATAACATCATATCTCAAAAATATTAACAGCAGACTTACGACCTTTACAACTTACGCAAAAGTTAACCCCTCCGATGCGGGGCGGCCCCGTCGACCCCCGTCCATAATTTACGGAAATGACATTTCGAGCATTATGCTTTCCTTTTGAAGTGCGGACTTAATACTGTTTTGCATTTTAGCGACAATCGGGACTACGGGGAACGGTGGCGAATATTACACGAAAATACGATGTTCAAGAAAAATATCGTAATTTAGAACACAGTAGGTGGTTATAGAGTTATAATAATCACGATGATAAATGTGTCTTTATTTTACAAGAAGTGAACAGTTACAATTTTAATTAGAAAAAATAAGAGACAATACGTCAACATAACTACGTTTTTATATTTCTAATTGTCCGACAGGTGTATTCATTAATTACGTGCGTTCTTATATATAATAATAAAAATAACAGGAAATGTGAACTCACATTTGCCTGTGGCAATAAAAGGCAGTAATGACTAAGACTTTTCTTTTTAATCTACATGTGAATCTTTATTTTCAATACAGTAAACTGTAATAACACCGTGCACTACATTTAACAAACAATTAATACTTTAAGTACCATCACCTGCCGCAATTCAATGTGCTGAGTGAATATTATGCATTATAGCTAATTGCAGCATTCTGTTCACTTAATTAATATTAGAATATATTAAGTATATATTGGTACATTTTAATAGGTTTTCTCAAACCTAACTATGTAAATTCATTCCAACTAGCTTATAAAGTCCGTATCATAATCGTAATCATTTATTGCATTTTAAATTACAAATAAACATATACATACATACATACATACATATATTCACGCCTTTATCCCTAAAAGGGGTAGGCAGAGCACATGAAACGTATGTTCCAGCGCCACTTTTAGCATAAATTTAGGTATAAAAGATCGACAAAATGTGATATTGCAGTGACAGGTTGCTATCCCATCGCCCACAACACACTTTAACCCTGGTCCCTTAGTCGACTTTTACGACACCCACGGGAAGAAAGGGGGTGATGAAATTCTAACCCGACACCATACGGGGGCAAATAAACATATGTCTCAGTATAAAGGGCACAGCAATCTATAAAATTTATTAAATTTATAGATAGTTACTTGCAAAGTACGAGTATATACGTTATAAAACTATAGAAACAAATATGTATACTTCTTGTCCATCGTATATACGTATCTTTTACTTTTACATGTATATTTATATATCAATGAGATTCATGAGAAATATGTAAAGCAAATGGATTATTTCCGTATTGTATGTGAATCGGAACGTTTTGTTTGTATTGTCTGTGCTCCTTTGTGTCATTGATCACAAATATCATAGTATGTTCAAGGAAATAAACCGCAATTAATTATTAGATTCCAGGCCAATGAGAAACATAAAATAAATTTCTGCTACAAGGCGGAAAAAAGCTGCTACGCGCTACGGCGTAGCGTTGCTGGGTGTGGGTCGAATGGTAATTTGTGATGTTTTATTTAACATATAACAACGTTCATTACAGCACACAAGCCTGAAAAACCTGCCAAATTAAAAGTAAACATTAAGTAAATTACAATTGTAACCCTTCACGGAGGGTTCGCTAAACAATTCGTGTACCTTTGAAGTGGCGCCCGCGGCGCTGTCAGATGCAGGTGCCGCCGAAATTGGATGAGGTATATAATGCTATGTATTGTCGATCAGGTGCCCGGGCTTTTTCAGTGGCCCTTTGATTAGAAATATTAGAAACTACATTTTGCGCCAAAAAGTACAGTCGGCAATAAAACTTGTACCAAAAATGTAATTATTGACCAACAATCAATTTTATTTTTGTTTACGAATAGATAAAAATACGGACGATTATTGGATAAGGCATATAATATTATGTATTGTCAATTAGGTGCACAGGCCATTTCCAGTGGACCTCTTAGATAAGAAATAAAAAATACAAATCTAAATTGATCCTACTAAAGTAATCAAACACGTAATATAATTATTACATCAACCAGTCATCCGATTTAAAAAAAATCTTTCACCAAATCACCAGTATGCGATTACACCCTGTAATCGTTAAGTGTAATCAGATGATTATCCGTAACCTATTTTCTGGTGGCTGGGTACACTTATCGATACACCCTGCATAGAGTGGACCTTCCGGATATACTATATTATAGGTATACCGCGTCGCCGCCCGCATTATTTGTAATACGCGTGCAGAGCAGCGCGGGCACCTAGTCCAAAATAAAACGACTAAAATAATTTTAACGCTAACAAACACTCAACTTTGTGTACAAAACAGTCAAAACTTGTCAAAATGTGAGTGCACATTTATCTGAATCAATCGAAATCTTTCAAAAGAACACCATTTCGCTGGCTCAGCGACCTGAAGTGGATCTTGGCCTCCGATACGAGTTGGTGCCAGCGCGCCCGGTTCTCTGCGATCTCCTCCCAGTTTCTGCGTGCAGGGAGCGAAGGTCTATCTCAACCTAGTCCCTCCAACGATATCTAGGCCGACCAACTGGTCTTCGACCGCTCGGCCGTCCTGCGTAGGCTCTCCTCACCGCCCTGTCTACTGGCATTCTCTCAAGGTGTCCAAGCCAGCGGAGTCTCGCAGATTTGATTTCTCACACAACATTTCATAGCTTTAATATAATAAATGGTTTATATTTCGATACTATATTTGATGTTTCGTATTGAGACGAGTTAGCTAGGATCTAGACAGGTCAGTGAAATGTTTGATTCAATTTTCCATCACGCGAACTTTATCTAACTGTGTTGCCTAGTAAAGTTCCTGAAAAAGTAATTGAACTAAAAAACGACTAACTGGTTACATACACAAACTTCGCTCGAAAGGACATCCTGGAATCGAAAATGTGTCTGTCTACCTTGTGACAGTTGCGATCACTAAACATACCTATTAGTTAAAATTACCTACTTTTAATTTTAAATATTAGGGTAAGGACCAAATTCTTGGCCAGTAGTTAGCCTAATTGGGTCATTGTCAGATTTAGGTGCGCGTCTTTTCGGTGTACATAGCTAAAGTTAGGCTTTATAGCCTAATTTTTGGTTGAACTCTGAATCCGCATAAACGGCTTCACCTCTTCTATATTTCTATGCGATAAAAACATATTATAAATAAACATAAGCCCTTAACTATTGTCCACTGAAAAGACGATTTTTGTTTTACTGACTGACAATGACCCAATTAATTGATAGTAGTTAAAAAGTTCCGTTGTGACACGAAAATTAGCCATACATTTTCTATGGTTAATTTTCGTGTCACAACGGAACTTTTTAACTACTACCAATTAACGACACTAACTACTGGCCAAGAATTTGGTCCTCACCCATTATTGTGTTTTGACTTGGTTACAATGATGTTGAGAATTACAACCTCCGGAATCCGTACGAAATGTGAACGCAAAAAAAACCGTTTTACAAAAATTATTTCCAGACAAATGACGACTAACTAATAACCGTGATCGTAACTTCATTAATTAACAATTTTCATTGATATTGTCTATACCAATTCCGTAAACAACACTACGCTGCACCAAGTGCTACAAAAGTTGCGATCACTGCTAATAACTGTAACTAGTATGTCAGATAGGCCATTATTTCACTAATACCAAATATTAATGCTGGCCGCAGACAGTGTCCGTTTGTCCGATTATTTCTGGCAAAACCGACGCGGGCGCAGCTCGTTTCAGATTTATAGAAGGGATTGTTGCGGACAGACAGACAGACAGAGATTTGGGTCGCGATAACATCTAATAATGGGCGTTGATACTATTTAAACGTGTTCTGTGGAGCACGATAGGCCAATATTGATTATTACAAGCTTTCTGTTGACTGATATATTGAGGCGAATTGCGATATTTGTAGCGATTTTACATGGAGTTTCTACATAACAACACTAAGAGGCGAGGTGCTTAGCTCAAACACAACACAATGAAAGTATAGGTACAAGATTAGAAGGTATTGGTGAACAAAGCCTCCCTTTCAAGCCTTTTTAGGATTGGGTACGTTCCCAAATGTCTACACAGGATCCCTTATATTTTCGTCCCGTTCATTCTTACATGTTCATCGATACATAAATTATATATATTTGTGATATTAGAAAATTGTTGTGCGTTGTTATATCGAAAAATATGTTACAACGAATGTATCTTTCGTAGATTTTTCATTGCATAGTTTTTTTTTTTGAAACTTAACATTTCGGGGTGTGTTAAAATTATAAAACAAACCTGACCTAAACTAATGCACGGGTTCTGCAGAATGGCCTTTTAGCTGCATCAAAAAGTTAACGGTTATTGAAAAAAGCTATGAAATGGTAATAAGCTAAACAAAACATTATATGAGACGTTTTACCCCAGGAAATTACGTTTTCTTTGAAACATTAATTAATAGCGGCGTTTTTTTTGTTTGTTTAATTTTCAAATGTTATTCTAAGATGCCTTATCCAAAAATCCACCAAAATTTCCATCGGGAAGTAAATATATAAAAATAAATGACACATCCATTATGTTTTTTGTGTGATTTATTTATTATTCTTGAAGAGCTCCTGTAAATTAACCAAAAAAAAATTAAAATATATATTAATATTTTTCCTCTTTTTTGAGGAATTGGTTAAATATCGATTTTTTGATGACTAATATTTTGGTGGATTTTGAATCTACGTAATTACAGCTGCTGTTATGAGGTATTTCCAAATTTCCATTTTTTCCCATACTAATGAAAAAAAAGTGCTTGGGCTATTTGTCGATGAATTATGGATGTTATTTACCTACGTTTATGATTGTATGAAGTTCGGCTAACATTGCAATGTCTACGAAAACAATAATATATGCACATTCCCCCAGTTCGATGGAATAAATGACTGACTGTTGAGTTTGCTTCGGCGTTTCTTCTTGACAGTGGTCTTCAGGAACGCTGGCAGAATTTGACATGTAAATTGCCATTGCGGCCTACTTGCAGTATAAAATTAATTTGAGTTGTAACTAGCTTTGTAGTAACTTAGATCGAAACAATGATGTAAAAAAAGTTATCGATGAAACAAGACAGCAACGATGAGTGATACACGCACGAAAGAATTTGACACAGAGTCAGAGAGCGGTATTGCGCGGTCAATTGAATGACCGATCTATACGTCAAATGCATAGACTGTCAGTTTGAAATCAATCATTTGATCAACACACTTTCCAAGACCTTGATCATAAACAGCAATTCAAAAATCTTTATAAAAATGTTTTTGAATTTATATAGGCGACGATGAAGTTTTATAGTCATGTGGGACTTACGCTTGTTTATCACATTTATGGTAAGTAGTGAAAACTGTACCTGCTTTGAAAACATGAAATATATGACAAGGAAACAACACAAAGAAAGTCAAGCTTACACTTTTAGTTCAACAAATGACTTTATCATTGACTAAACTTCTAAACTGAATACCATTTAAATCGCTTCAGAGTAACTGATTTGACCTGTCAGACAAGTATAATTGCAATGTAACAAAAATAACCGCTTTTACATATTCCATATAAACTTAGACAGCTTTCCCATACTAAAAAAGTACAAAAAATCCCAACGTCGCGCCACTACCAGTACTGTACTAGGCTCGGTCGCAATAAGTCTATTTTAATTACTCCGCCATCGACATCGGCAGATTCCTGTCTTGCCTACTCGGGAGCTGTGCTCTACTAGCACTAGGGATGGTGGGAGTCGAGGGAGATATCGATAAGAGGGGAAATATCGATAGGATAGAAACGCCAAAAAATGCTATAAAAAACTGCGAAGACGTAATTATTCCAATAGAATTTATTGAGATACCGACATACAGTATATGACGAAACAATCGAAAAAAGATCTAATTTCTTACCGACTTGACAATTAAATGACAAGAAATATGATGATATGCCAATTGTTCAGATCTTAAATTAAGTAAGAGACTGCACAAACTTAAATAGAAAATATTGCATTAAGCTGAAAGGTATACTTTACAAGAATATACTAACTTACTAAAATTATGAAAAAGAAATAATTAAGCAGTAAGTCAATAGAACATTGCAACCATAAATTGCAGAATGCCTGCATTACCACAATGGAAATTATGGTTATCGTTCTATATCACACAAATGATGTCGAAAATAAGCATAGTATGCTTATTTTCGACATCATTCGTCAAGGTGTACCATCGTATGACATTTGAAGAATCTGATAAAAACATAAAAAGTAATGGCTAGCGGCTATTAATTTGCGCCAAGAAGTTTATATCTGTCCTTTTCAAGACATTGACATATTAGCATAAACGGCTTTTATCTTGACATCCACACTTTATAAATGCCATGCGAGTTCCATTAAATTCACATAAAATAAATCTTAGAGAAGCCTTGACCCATCGACAATTAACTAACGGTCCCATCCCTATCTAACACAAACAAGACTCGATAACGAGGTGAAATATTCACGTTGCAAGCTATATATTCGCGTATATATCTCCTTCGCTCGCGCTCGCACTGCCTTACAGGGTTAGAGGCGCGTGTGAAAGAGACAGGGGACCGGCGGCACGAATAAAGGGGCGCACTCTCTTTGATCTCGCCGGCAAGCGTGCGTAGTATATTTGTATGTATTTGTATATGCAGATGAGATGTGACGGAGAATTTGATAATTGCGAAGATTAATGTGTTATGGATTTAGTTTAATTTGTATGGGTGGGTCTGAATTAATGAGGTTGACCTCTTGGCTCGTTTTTTCTGCAGAGAGCTTCTAAAACAAAAACGATCGGAGAAGATATTGATAAAAAGAGGTAGCGCTTTTTATAGCTTTTGTTTAGGTCATAATGCACTTAAAGAGCAACGTGAAAGCTTGAGTGCTGTTTTATTTTATACATATACAGGCTCTGTAAAATTGTTGATAAGTTAGCGACATTTGTTTGGACTTAAATGTTTTATTTTGTAAACATGCCGACCGATGATAATGGGATTCTATTGAAAACATACAGAAGGCCTTTTGAAATAATCTGCTAATGATACAAAATATTATTTGATTTGTGTTTTTGAATAGTTAAACCCATTCGTGTTGAATTAAGAACCTTTTTACAGTCTGCATTTTTTAAATACTTTTTTAATAATTGTCAGAATTTACACAAATTAAGGACGTCAATGGAGGTAAACATTTAACCATCCCATTTGTTTTTTTTTTACTAATTTATTATATGATAATAATTAAGGTCGATCTATCTCATAAGATCCATCAATCACATCCACTGTTTATTTTATAAGTGCTTATACTTAATGCTTTTTAATTCTAAATCTCTAAACATTGTAGGTATAATAAAAGCTGCTGGGCACATGGATGAAAGAGCCCCTCCACGCTGGCCTAGTGCGGATTGGGTACTTCACGTCCCTGAATTTCTCAAAACAGATATCCCAAAATATACTTTTTATCTAAGCTTGTATTGCCTCAAAGTGTCACTGGGCAGCTATAAAGAACGTTTTACTATAGTAATTAGCGGAGATCGATATACTTCAAAGGAGAGTTTACAGAAGTTTACAACCGAACCTTAAATCAGGGACGCCGGGAACAATGGGAAACGTCGAAAAACTCGTTTGGGGAGTTGGTGAGCGAATTTCGACTGTAGTTTGAAGGGAATAAGGTGGTGGTTTGATTATTGATAGCCGATTGAAGCTGAATGGTAGAAATATTTAGCCGTGCCACTGCAATCAGCTGTAGGTATTTATAGTTTCTGCGTAATTAAGTGGGTATGAAACATTAGACAAAAAAAACTTGTTTTCACTTGTTGTCAAAAAAATTTGCTCACGAATTCAACTGTAAAATTACAAACAGAAAAACGTACTAGTATTGCCACGCAACTTTGTCCGCTAAACGAGAACCTCCATCCCCATTGCATACCTATTTCAGCAAGTTAAAATATATCCTATATTTTATCCTAGTTTATTAAAGTAACTATCTCTACATTTCATCGAAGTCCATCCCGACATTTTTGCGTGATTCATTATTAACCCCCGACGAAAAAAGAGGGGTGTGATAAGTTTAACGTGTCTGTCTGTGTATCTGTCTGTGGTATCGTAGCTCCCAAACGGATGGACCGATTTGAATGCGTTTTTTTTTGTGTCATAGATAATTTTAACCCGAGTGTTCTTAGCCATGTTTGAGATATTGGACTTTGAAATGAAAATGTCGAGGTTTTTCAACTTTTTTAAGTTGTAGTTACATTTAAAAATATCAAACACAATTTTTCTCTTTTACATCCTACTTTATAGTAAATGGATTTCTGAAGAATGA
This sequence comes from Epinotia demarniana, assembly GCA_945867215.1. NCBI lineage: Eukaryota > Metazoa > Arthropoda > Insecta > Lepidoptera > Tortricidae > Epinotia > Epinotia demarniana. The sequence goes on from OX244281.1 coordinate 9,941,291, forward strand.
AAATTACATCGCCTGTCGGCCCATTAGTTAATTACATCGCCTGTCACCTTACTCGTAAGTTGCGTGTCATTCATTTTATCTTGTTCAATCAGTGACAAGTTGCCTTATGGGATATTAACCCAGTTTAATGTTTCGTGCAGGCGCGTTAGACTTAAAATCTTTTTTTTATTGGTCCTACTCCTACCTCAGAAGTGGGGCTTAGGCCGTCGCCGCACTGTCAAAGCGATTAACGACGCGACGGCAATTTTCATGTATCAAGTCGCCCAAGTTGTACTATCATCGCAGTCGCGTCGCCAATCGCCCCACCAGTGTGACCCCGGCCTTACATAATCACTTCTAAAAATCTACCTTATTCTTTGTCATTTGAGGAAGAACGAGGAAAGAACACGCACAACGATAATAATCATCATATCATCAGAAATACGTCCACTCCTGGAAAGAGGCCTCTCCCAAAGGGTGCCAAAATGACCGGTCCTGCGCCACCCGCATCCAGCGGACTGCCGCGACCTTTACCAGGTCACCAGTCTCACCTTACATGGTAACGATACGTGCGAATAAACGGTAAATTCCACGATTTAAAATATTTGCTAGTTCGTGTTAGGATTCAAATTAAAAAATAGGTGGTTGCAATATTCTGATATAGGATTAACTGATAAATGATATCAGTATAATCCTCTATAATACTTGATAAGCACTCACCTTTATTAAGTAGGTACTCTGGTTTTAACAGCCGGGTTTACTTCGATTCTTGGAGTGTTGAATTTTCCGACAGGAATAATTACATTAAAATAATTAAATTAGTCATCATTCTGTAAACGTCACACGCTTGAGTACAAATTTGGTATGGTTGAGACGAAGTATATACATATAAGAAATTAGCCCTATTTACTTCAATAAAATCACAATACGTACTTCAACGAACCAAATTTATGTGCGATTCTAGAAATATCTACCATGTATTTATAAAAAAAAATTGAGTACATAAAATTGGGTAACATAAAATCAAAATATTAAGACTATTAGATTGGGGCTTTACCAAAAATGACGTCAAACGCCTCAAATTGAGCGTCAACAGATGGCGCGCGCGCTTGGCACGGAAAAACTAAAAGGAAAAGGAAAATCGAACAGCCCCGATTTGCCCGGCCATTGTCGTTTCTATTTTTTTTTCATCTTATTTCGCGCTTTGTCGGCGGGCCCTTTGAAGTCCGCCCCCACCCCCCTTTAAGGGAGTGTTACAAATTGCGACACAGCCGTATTCTGGGGCGTAAATATTTTCACTACTATATCCTTTTTAGGGTGCGTACGTGGAATTCTTTGGAGGAAATATATGTATGCGAGTTCCATTTGAGCTATATTTGCTTAATACCAGTTATGACTTCACGCAAAGAACGCAGGGTAAGGGTAGGCTAACATATAGCCTTCTTATGCCCATCCAGAAACGCCATTTTCTACACAGATGAAATAATTTTTGAAATCATCAAACGTAAAGCACACGTGACAAAACACGATCGTGGCAAAATGCTATTAGGGAAAAAAACCTACCGATGAAAAATGCGTTCGAGGCACCCATCGACCAAATCTCATATATGTGGTTCCGGAGATTACCAAAGTTACGAAGCTACAATCTCACAGATTTTTCCTCTTTATTATATAAGTATAGATACGTACATATTTACTGACCATAGATTTGAAAGATTCCTATTTTTTATGTGAATCCCATATGAACGCAAAGTATGTACAGTCGACTTCTCCAATATCTATACAGACAACCTTTCAAAAATATCTACACATGTGTCTTATGTCAGTAACAATCAAGTCTCTGTACAGATATTTTTGAAAGATGTGTCTGTGTAGATATTGGAGAACTCGACTGTACTCGTAACTTCTTATAACAACTCCCACGCTTATCTAAGAAAAAGTAAAAACCTTCAGATGACTTCATTCACCATGCCAATTTATTCTACATACTCGTATCACTAAATTATTTTGTATATTACAAAAGTAATTCAGGCATAAAAACCATCGTGTTTATAAATCAAAAATATAACTGTCACACATTGAAAGATTTAATAGGAATAAGATTAGAATAATACTAAAATATGAAGCCATCCTCTTTAATGCCAAATTGATTCAAATTTTAATAAATCATATTGCGTTTTAAAAATATATGATACACACGGCCGAAAAAAAAAAGCAAAATGCAAAGACTTACAAAACACGACCGTTGGTAGTGCAAACTAACTTATTTAGAACGAGAGCACAAGTGACAGTAATGTAGAATTTTATTATAAACTAGAGATGGTGTTAGTTAAAATCAAAACTAATCAGTTATGTACATTAGAAATTAATTCTGGCGGCCGTGTGTCTCAGGACGGACGATAAATCTACCGCGACCGGCTTCAAAGCGAAACTTTAAATATGCATAAAAACGTCAAACAGTAAAATTGATGGTACAACGAGAAGCCTCTAATAATAAAAATCCAGCGACACTAACTTATAAAATAATCACGCTGAAACGATTTGTAAAAATAAAACGTGAAGACAGCCAATAGAAGGAACTGTCACTTCAAACAATCTAGCAAAGGGAGATAAATTTAAATTATTAAGCCACTGACTGGTATAATCAAAATATTAATGTAACGTTATAACAGCAAAGATTCTAAATTCATTATATATTAACATTTCTAGAAAATATCCTCATGGCGAAGACAATTAAAAATGTATAAATAGGCTAATCCGTCCCAGTTTCTGAACGTAAAACGTTAACGAGAACAAAGTAGCGTTTTCGTCGATTACGAGCTCTCAGTTTTATGGGCGTATAATAAAAACCCGAATCTGGACGCTTTTTTATAGAGAAGACGGCTTAAGATTAATTTTATATGAAGGTTCTTGATGATACCACAATAAAGAACTTTAAACGGCTTTCGATAGAAACGCTTACATAGTTTATGGAAGCCAAACGCTCCCGTTACATGCTCTTAAAGTTATAAAAGCGTTTGGCGTTGCTTAAACACTATTATAGTATTACTGAATATAAAAGTAACCACGACTCGAGTAAAGAAAGTAGGAACTAGGAAAACAAATGTGTACCGCAAGGGAACCAATCAGTTTTTTTCTTCCTTTTTACTTCTGAAAATTAAAACGGAGGTCTTTGGTATTGACCTCGCATGATTCCTTTAATTCGATCGGTAATTGGTCATTAAGGTTCCGTAACGATCCAATTTGGTCCAATCAATCCCTAATATAGCATTAACGTTGTAGGTGAATAATATATTAACTTTTTATGACAGAAGCATCAGAATTTATCGTCCGCTTAATGAATAGGGAAGGTGGTCGTTGTAGAACGAACTGATACGGCCCTTGTGAAAGCAGAAAGTTCGAAGTGACAATGAATGCGTTTGCAATTATCCTTCTTAACCCGCTTTTAAAGGTGGAATTTGGGATGCACATGTTTTTCAAATACTGCGTTTTAGTTTTCAAGTTTAGATATGAGATTTTGTAATTTGAATTTGTTGTATTCCATTTCGTTAATTGCTAATTTGTTTGGACGTTGATGATAGTTGACGCAATTTCAGTTTCATTTTGAATCGAATTTTTAGGTTTCCTCTGGAGTATTGGTATTTATGATGTTATCTGAAGCCTGGTAGTTTATTTTCTAGTCCCGTAAATCTTGGTTAACGTCGTAACTCGGAGTTAACTACCGAGAAGCAGTGCATAATCATTAAAGTAAGTATTCGAATGTTCATTAAAAATATTAACTATACTGATTTTCTGTTATGTTTATTCATCAATAATTGTAGGGTGAAGTAGACTACTAAAGGTGCACACTTTAGTAGTCTATACTTAACCATATAATTATTAACATTTGCCATTTAAATACCTATTCTTAGTCTCTTAAATCTTAAGGGTGCGATTCAGTCAAAGAGGACGTCAGAAGTGTACGGAGAAATATATTCTTGTTAATAGGTCGAAGTGACAGTGTCTCAGATAACTCGTTAACTCGTTATACAGTAAAACCTGGATAATTGACATCTCAAGGGGCCAACAATTTTTTGTCATTTGCAGAGGTATTCCATCTAACCAGGTCGTACCATTTAACCAGGTTCAAAAAAATATGGTCTCATTTATAAGGTACCCAATAACAGAGGTCGTAATACTGAAAATTACTTTTATACAAAATTGAACTCTAAATCCTAAAAATCTATTACGTGAATCATAAGATTGTATGATATACTTAATAAAAAACTGCTACGTAAATATTACTATTGTAAATGATTTCTTTTAATATTAAATACCAAACAGATCGTGTTTAAAATAATTAAAAATATTCGTATAATATTTAAACTGTTTTTCTTATAAAGTCATTTATTAAATCAACTGTTTTAATTGAAAATTCGTAGGTTCGGATTGATTTCATGAAAATCGCTATAATAACACAATATTTGTAGGTAGGTACAGTCAAGTGCAAAAATATGTATCGATTTAATCCTCTCATAAATATGTACCAAAACCTTAATCCGCTGACATAAGAGCTATGGGACATATTTATGAGTAAGTTTTATGCGCCCATATTTTTACACTTGACTGTACAACATATTAAAAGTACCTTCCAAAAGGCAAAGATATAAGTGTGATTTAACGGCCTTTCAATTATGGTCTTGGATACCTTGTGTGCCCATTAAATGGGTCATGCAAGTGATTTAACAGCGTTTCATTTATAGAGGTTTTCGATCCCTCGTGTGTCAGTTACAGAGGTAATGTTAAGAAAAAAGTTTTAAAATCCAAATGGCAATTATAAAGGTCCCGAAATTTCAATTTCAGAGGTTGCCAAGGGACCGGGACCGGCCATTTAGCTGCAATTTCACTGCCGGATTCACACAAGCCGGATTTCACTGTATTTTGATGTAAAATTCTATCGTAGTCCAAGAAAACACAAAACTTTCACGAGTGGCAAAGTCGTCCAATGTCGTCCGCGCTAGTTGTCTTGACATATAACAATGGAAATTGTAATTGTACAAATGCGATTATTATAAGCCGGGTCTTTGCCGACCGCATGGTTTGGTAATTTCACAATAGTATAAAGTTTACTGTTTGGTTGTAGTTGTGACTTGTGATAAAATACTTATGACTTGTAACTTAAATAAATAGGTACTTTGTATTAAGTATTGAATTGTCATCATTATCAAATTAGTGTTTAAATGAAAAGTGCAACAATCTTCGTGACATGATGAGTTTATACTTTATACCTACGGAACACTGCCGTGAGAGTGCCGAGTCTCGTGTAGTCAGCAACTATGACAAAACTTTACACCTGCTGGTCTAGCACAACTTGCTGCCAAGTCGCGTCGCGCGCGACTCAGCGACTGTCTCTCTCGCACTGTACAAATTAGAAAAATGAGGTTTGTTTTTTATATTTCTCGTCACATCGCAACGTGAGGACTCTGTAAGTTGCGAAAAGTTTCCAAAACTATTAGCAACTTCTTGGTAATATCAGAACATTTTCACAAGAATTTAAGGCAGGTTTCATCATAGGAAATTTTAATAAAATTGTTTTTTTTTTAAATACCAAGATCTGTCTTATGGAAATCTTTGGAAATTTTCCTTCGGCATATCAGTAGGTGCTAGTCCAGCTGTGCGGTCTGCACGCACCCGACCGCCCGTATTCTGCGCGTGAGTCGGTGGGCGGCGTATTTCGGCCGCTTTGATCCCGACTAATGAGCTATACTACCGCACGATACCAAAAGGACCCAACTTTGTATGAAACTCAACGAGACCTAAGTCCTTTTAACTGAAAGAGTGTAAATAGGAGTGTCGTGTCGTTTTCATTCACTTTCTTTTCTATATAATAAGCGATGGAAATGTCTAGAACGGCTCATTGTGTATGACTAGGTTGGTCTAGATTGAACGGGATCTATATAATATCATTCACGCGGCAGACTCGTTTACATCTATTCCAAATTTCAAATTGATAGCGTAAGTAGTTCCTCGGATATTTAACGTTGTGATAGACAGACGGACTGATGGACGATGTCACGCCATAAGGGCTCCTTTTTTACCTTTTTGGTAAGGAACCCTAAAAAGGTAAACGTACGCTTGACACTTCAAATATTGAGTGAGTGACTTTCAATCTTAATTAATAAGAATAGAGGTGAACAATAAATAGGTGTCAACTATTACGCATTAAAGTAAACATTTTACCCCAAGTTACTTAAGGTTTTTAATTTTTTAATCTCTGACATTGCATGGATCATCGCGTCAAAACTATGATACCCACACTTTGCCAACGATTAGGTATATAAATTCCTCTACACGTTTCACTGAAAAAATATCTATGACAAAACACCAGCTGAGTAGGTATATTCAAGATTTACGTTCAAACGGCACTAAAACGCACTAATAATACTAGGAAACTGAGCTAATGTTTTTTAATTAAGAATACAGAAATTAACATCTAACTAATTTCGTTTTCTAATTCGGCCTTCGTCGTAAATTAACGGTTATTTATGGGTCGTAAAATAAGAATGCATATTAACATTGTATGAGATGGCGGTCCAATCATGTATCTGATGTATGGTGAGGTTGTCCTCACTATGCCATGACAGTGGCAAACAAACGTACAACCCGTGATTATTTAGAATAGGTTTCGGTTTCGGTTACCGTTTGACTTGTAACTATGGCGTTATCAATAAAGTATTGTATTGTATTGTATATATTTCCCTCTCACTTTAACACGTTCTTATGGCGAAATAAACGGTAGCAACCGAACCCGAATACTGTCCTAAGACTGTTTGGCTCACGGGTCACTATCAGTCGATAGAAAGCGGATATAATAGTCCATAATCGCCTGCAAGTCTTGCAACTGTAGGGTTCCATGTGCCTCTATCGACCCTAGAAAGTACAAATAGTATTGACAGCAAGGACAAATGAATGTTCTTCGCCAGGTCAACTGACAAGTCCACACGACAGCCTCTTCGTTGATGCCAGGTGTCGGATTAGACCACCAGTTGGGACCCAATTATTCTAAAGTGCCGGGAGTCTTAAACAGGTGAAATCTACTGCTCACTGTCAAAACGTCGTGTACTCAAGAACTCTGGCTACCCTGCTCACCACAGGGCAAGATATGTTCACATCTAACAGATTTTTACAAAACTCTGATAAACAAATGAAGATACAATTTTCAAACCGCAGTCATCGCCACAGCGGGAAACCCGAACAATTGTAACAGATACGTATTAGATTAAAAACATGGCTAAAAATTCAATACCGCGAAATGGATCCCGCAAAACCGCCAACATAATAAATTGGAACACACGGACTGTGACATTTCCTAAATAAAAAAAAACCACGACTTTTCATTTTGTTGCGCGGAAGCGGACAATGCATTGCGTTGGAGGGAAAATTGCGCGTCACTCCGCCATTCCAATTTGTCAAAAGGCAGGACAAGATGGCGCCCACAACATGGCTGGCGTTTAATTAAAATGTGTCTTTCGTAAATGTGAATTTCTATACATTTTTTTAATTTGCAAAACATTCGGAAGTCGGCTGTTGCAAATACTTCAGAAGGTAATATTACAAAATCACATTGTAGGTAATTTAATAGCGAGCAAGATAAAATTTAGTTACGTTACGTTGCGCTCCGAACAATTGCACCAAAATAGTTTTTCTCTTCTAAAATCCTATAACGAATTTCCCTATTTAAAACCATCTTTGTGTACTTTTTTTAGTGACGTATTCCACTTTATCTATTTTTTTAAAATGTTAATACTAAAATGGAGTGAAATAATACAATACGAAAGCAAGCCGTCTCCCACCCATCTCATTTCTGATAGTGGAAAATTCCAAGGTTGCAACATCCGGTCTTGGGCGGAAATTAAGGGTTGGTAATGGCGTCTGGGACCGGAAGTCCGACCCCCGCGAAGCTTTCGAGCTTAAAATTCAATGCTCATCTATTGATGGCTGGCTCTTGCATGTACTTGTGATGCTGACTTGTATTGAGAATATTGATTTTTACGTCTTTTGAATTTTATGATACGTTTTAGTATTTTCTGTGTTGAGAACAGCTTCCTATCGTATATTAGGATAACAGTTTACACAGTAGAAACAACTTCGCAGATATTGAGTCTATACAAATACAAAACAGTTAGGTTCTTTTTAAAGTTTCGCGAAATAATTGTTTTAGAAAATTATAGTGGCATGTCTACTGGTCAATTAGAACTACATATAAAGAAAATATTCTATTCGTAACATTAACTGAAAAACCTACACCTGAAATTTATTAAAAAAGTGAAAGTCGATCATCATCCATCCTAAAAACCAAAGTAACATTAACGTTGCGTCAGTGATTATAGAATAGCCCCCTAATCCATCTTGCTGAGGGTTGTACATGTAATTGATATATTGATTCAGACCGTGTAACTTTTATTTGGTTAATTAATAAGACCAAACTCAAACAAGTCCGATTTATTGTTGCACTCTACGTCGAGTGCAGTAGGGCTGGTAGGGTTGCTACCTATTTATATTTTGCTAGAAATTTGACAACCCTATTGAGTAGGTATAGTATGATTACATTAATAATGGTCAAACTGAGACATTAGAAGAAAACTTTGTAGAATTTAGTGCATTGTAAAGACGCACGATGAACGAGTAAGATAGCATGCAGTTTTACTAGTACTTATCCCTCAAACGAAAGTGATACCTCTTTTTAAGTGCTCATTTTCAAAACGTTTAAATCGGGCAACACAAGCAATTTGAAACTTTCTAATGTTTATGTTCATTCTTGCTACATTCTGTGATTCAGAAATTTAAAAAGAATTATATTTTTCCGACATTTATTTGTTACAGTAGAATAAATAAATAATGTTCTTATATTCTTTTTGTTATAAACAGTATTGTAGGAAGAACACCGGTTGAATTAAAATGTAAAAAATCGGATAAATAAACCATGTCAAAAACGTCGTTTTAAAACAAATTTACATCACAATTCCTCGTAAAACGTGCCACAAACTTGACAAACAACGTTTAAAAGGGTCTCAAATTAAAAATTCAGGGCACGCACAACCCTAAGTCGAGTGGAGACAAGGGTCCGATTCTAACCCCATTGTGTGCGATTCCCACTTGTTTTTTAATACGGGGGTAGTTTCTATTATTCCCATCGAGTGCCCGCTGTTTTCCTTCGGTGACATGTATGCGTGTATTGTTGGTTTCGGAATTAGGGTTGGCAGTTATTGATAATTTTGCTAGGGTCAAGTGAGGCGTCATTTTTGTGGAAAATGTATCGATTCGGGGGAAGGTTGCAGTTGAATGGCTTTCTGGTTTCTAGAGGGATTTTAATCTGAAGTACGAGAGGATATCAAAGCGTTAAACTGGGTTCACGAGTATACTCAAAAGCTATTGTGCCTTTTTTGCTATTGCTTAACTTTGTCAAAAATATTTAACCGCATGTAAATTCGTGCAACACATGGATTAATTTGACGACTGCTCCGAATAAATTTACCTTCTTGTGATAACGGCTTTAGAACTAAGCGAACGAATTCGCCCTCCGAAATTTTTCTTACCAATACTTTAAAACTTTAAACATGCATTTCCCTAATGGTATAGAAATCGCTGACGACTGCAACTTCTATTGATGACTAACCGCAAAATTCTATGAATCACTAGTTTAAGGAATAGTTTGTAAAGCGATCCCTTTCAATATATCCCGGTCTCTCGATGACCTCTACCAGTATACGGTTCTTTTTCTAAGCTTTTAAAGGGCAAAGGCCTCCCCAGACTTCCAATAATAAGATATTCGATAATTATCTTGAGGGAATAGGGATTCATAGTCACGTTTCCCGCTAGTTATCGAAATATAATTGGTGCGTGCGGTTGTCCTTGTTAAAATACTGTCGTTCAATGTGTAACTGTATCTGGTTTATAATTAGTGTCCTGCTGAGTTGCCGAAGATGGGGTTGCAATACTGTTTCGTTAGACTGTGTTAAGTTCGATATAATGAGCGTAGTGCTATGTAATAGTATTTTTCACAATCGTGTTATAATAGAGAGCTTTTTAGTCGAGTACCGTGTTTAGGCCACGAAGCTTGCTGAGTGTAGATTAAAAAGCTTGATTATAACAGTATTGTGAACAATACTTTTTGTACGAGATCATTAAAATGTATAATTTAAGACATTAATACGTAAACTAAATATCATAAGTACAATATTGTCTAGTTCTACTATCCGACTTCTTTTACACAAAATAATCCATAGATAATCACACCACCGGCTTCCGTAATGTTGCAGTACTGTGCTTTGATTGGCCAATCACAAAGCGTAGTTTTTTTTTTCATGCCCTGGATACAGCAGCCAGTTTAAGTAGATTTTTGACAGACGACGCGACGCTGCTACGTACCGAAACGCCATAAATTGCCAATTTTGTATCGGATCGAGTCTCCTTAACATGGACACATACCTATTATTGAAAAACGAAGTTCTATTTTCAAATTTTTTTCGGTTGTTTAGAGCAGTTATTTCGGTTGTTTCGGAAGTAACATAGACTATACAATGATGAAAAGAGTGACGTTGCAGTATTCTCCATGAAATCTTAATACACAGATATTAATCGACGAGTACAGAAAAAGACTTTAGCAATTAATAGTTTGGATATACGTTAGTTCCGTCTGTGTAGACTTCGTATCAGAGGTGGTACCTGATTGCGAAACTTATCAAACGTGCGCTAAGACAACTCAAAATATACCGTTACAAAAAATGTCATTGAAATCAAACTGAAGTACATACGAAAAGTTACGCAATCGACCAGCGGGAGGACCGAAATGAATATGTTTTGTATGGAATGTGAACGAGAGAATTAGCTGAATAATCAGTTAAAAAATAAATTTAGTTATTACAAATGATGAAATATTGATACGTTTTATATCAATATTTGCCCGTCAATCATAAATAAAGTACTAATACTTTACAAAACTTACTCTCTTACTAGTAAATTAAATATTTACCTACATTATTCAACCGCCCACCAGCGTGGTGAAAATGCATTTTGTATTAAAACAAAACCCCACCTATAAAATACAAAACATCATAAAAGCACACATATCGTGGGTTTATATACGTCCTTCTCCTTCCGAATTAACATATCCGTCTCAGTCTCAACAAACAATGAAGCTAGGAGCACACTCGAATTTTAAATGTGTAGTCGTCGTTTCGAAATTGGAAGTGCGAGGGAGACATACTATTGTATCATAGCGCCGTCCCTTTCACTGACACGTGTCCGTCGACTATGAATATTGATATCTCATTATGCGAGAGGAGCGACTAAGGTTTTCGTGTTTTTTTAAATTATGTTGTTAATTAAAGGTTTCGGCTAATGGTGGAGATAATAATGATTTTAGGGTCGTATGTAATATGAACAAAGATATAACATGGAAGCCATTAGCTACACACACAAGGAAATTCTAAAGGAAACTCAAATTTATAGCATTTATACAATGCGTCAAGTAGGTACCTGACTACTGACGGAGTTTATAACCGAGTTATGATTATGAACCCTTTTGTTTTGCTGCAACGCACAAGGAAATTGAATATTTTTTTAAATTGTATAATTTAATTCTTGTGCCTAAAGTGGCAATTACACTTCGTCGTTCGCCGCATGCGGTCGCCGAATTCATTTAAAACTACTTAGGCCAACAAACGTCGTCTTTACACTAGTCTGTCCGCCTACTACTAAGTGTTGGCAGCTGTCGATCGCCGAATGTGGCCGACTAACGTTTTCTTTACACTTTTGCGGTCGCCGCATGCAGCATGCGGCGAACGACGAAGTGTAATTGCCGTTTAATGCCAGTTTAAAACAAATAAATGCTCTATCATGTAGCACTTCCACCGTGTATACTCAACGTCCCAATGCCACTATGCAGCGACTGTAGGTTCCTTGGTTTTACTTTAGACTCGAACCTCAACTGGAAGTGCCATGTTGACAAACTGTGTGATAGGCTGAGTAGTGCTGTCTTCATGTTGCGGAAGTTGAAACCCCTCATATCGAAAGCTTCATTAAAATCGGTCTATTTTGCACTGTTTCATTCGCAAATGTCATATGGTGCACTCATGTGGGGCAATTCAACAGATGCGAATCGAGTTCTTATACTACAGAAGCGCGCCCTGCGCACAATGGCTGGAGTCAAAACAAGACACTCATGCAGGGGAATCTTTATTGAATCCCGTATTATGACGCACTACTCACTGTATTTGTACGAAGTTTTAATGTTTGTTAGAAGTAACTTGTCGACATTCACCAAAGTTGAAGTTTCTAATAAAGTGATTCGCTCAACGGGGTGCCTAAGAACGGTCCCACGTCGCATGGCACTGGCAGGCAAAAACCCACGTGTCATTGGTCCGACTTTTTACGAGCGCCTACCCCAAGCACTAACAGATGAAACTGGTAACGAGATATTTAAGAGACGACTAAGAAACTTTTTATTGGAGAACCCTTTATATTCAATAGACGAGTATTATGACATCACTAATTAGATTTATTACTCATATTAAATTATATCTTTATTGACATCAGAATTGTATACTCATTTAAATTGTTTAGGTATTCCTAGATCAATGACGACCCGCATACGGTGATATATAATTTTGTAACTTGTTGACATGTACCTATGTTAATGATCACGTTTAAAATATTTGTTAGTATAATTTAAATTTAATTATTTGTTATTGTTTTTAAAATGGATGGTACTTGTTTACTTAATTTGAAATGTAAAATAACTGACAATCACAATATAAATTCCTAAAATGTATTAAGTGTAATAGTTTTAAGTGAGATTGTATATTGTGAGATAAATAAATCATATCATATCATATCATATCTGTCTATTTAAAGTAGGAACAACGTTTATCTAATGTATAACTTTCTAAAATACATATAAAATCTGTTTAGTATTAGTATTATGTATTAATTTCACCCATACAGACGATTGTATTTCATCTTTCAAAATAAGGAGTAATTTTGCAATAGCAGCTTAGAGTTTTACTTTAGTCCGCTGTTTGGTTTAATTTTTAATTTTTATAGACTAGTACATAAGTAATATTAGTATTGTTTTTTGTAAAGAACGTGAATATTTAGAATATTTTATGTATCATTTTAATGTCATTTATGTATCCTTTTTCAATGTTGCCGCAGATAGGAGCGCTCTTTTGCAAGGGAATCCACGGAAGATCAGCGTCAAGGTATTTACATGGTACCTTGTCATTAAGCTGAGTGGAGTCCTTTTCTCTGACGCTTTTTTTTAGATTAACATTTCGCAATAGTTTTAAGCAAAAATGTTTAAGTATTATCCATGTCTTAGTCTAAGTAGCGTCTTGAATAAATATATTTTCTTTCTTTCTTTCTTTCTTTCATATAATATTGACGGGCGTAACTTCTACATTATCTTATAAGGCGAATGTCATACTGCGCCGCATCTCCGGACGGAGGTGCGGAGCTCGTTCTATGCAAGTACATCAGTTTGTATATAAATTCCGTATGATACGACACACTGCACCGCACCTCCGTCCGGCGAAATTTGTATGTAGTTCCGCAACTCCGTCCGGAGATGCGGCGCAGTGTGGTGAGAGATCCGCCTAACACCCCGGATATCAGTCAGTGGATTCAGTAGAGCGCCGAGCTCGCAGACTCTTTGGTAACGATCCCACCATTAAGTCCAAACTACAGAGCCGCAAACACCGGCGGCGAGTAGCTCGCCTATCGGTGTTTTATCGGATACATTTAGGAGTGTGCGCAGGATCTGCACAACTTAATTCCACCTTCCCCGTTCTATCACCGAACGACCAGCCCCCCTATTCTGTAACTTGTTTTACGTCACACCTGGCCATAATGCGAGTTTTACTGCACGCTGCGCGTACGGGAAAACTCGCATTGTGGCCAGGAGAAGACGTAAAATTTTGTACTCAACACGGGCGGTAATTCGTAAAGCCCCAGATCGCATATTTATGGCCCTCACCTTCGGTTCGGGCCACAAACACCTGCGATCTGGGGCATTCACGAATTCACCGCCCTAGTTACGTAATGTACTATTATCTACGCACATATCATTAGTGCTCTAAAATGCGTTCAGAAACCGTAGGAAATGACCAGCATTACTACAACCGTTTTTACTATGAGAACTTTCTTGTCTGTGGTAGTAAGTAAAATCTGTACTGTAATGTCATTACAGTACAGATTTTTGATAAATTTGTATAGTTATGAGTTTAAATTTTGACGACCGCTTTAGCCTAATAGTTGGTAGTGACCCTGCCTACGAAGCGAGAGGTCCTGGGTTCGAATCCCGGTAAGGGCAAAAATTTGTGTGATGAGCATGAATATTTGTTTCTGAGTCATGGATATTATCTATGTATTTAAGTATTTATATGTATTATATATATCGTCGTCTAGTTCCCATAACACAAGCCTTACTGAGCTTACTATGGGACTAGGGCGAGTTGTGTAAGATTGTCCCCTTATATTTATTTATTTATTTATTATTAAATTTGGAACAGCTGTCAAAACTCAAGTGGGTCTCTATTCTAGTATCCATAGATATTAAAACAGTTATCGATACGAAACGTCAATTCAGTACGTGTTTTAATACAAACCGCACGACATTTGATCTCGAGTGATATGAGTATAGGGGACTTCATTCGTTTGTCAATGATTTAAAAAAAAACCATTCGCCATGACGGATGATCGAATTGCCGCCATTGCTGTTGTCATTTTATTGTTGTTTTTTTGCTGTTACTTACCTACTTATGATATGTGTGTAGATAAAGTAGTGTATGCAACTGTACATAATTAGGCCTTAAAACACTCGTGTGATCCTATTATGAAACTCGCTCATATAAAAAACGCTCGTTTCATAAAACCACACCCGTATTTTAAGGCCTCTCATTATGGATCAGTCGCATAGACTACTATTAAGATCGCCCACAAATATATCTTGACACCGCAATGCGTAGTAACTAAGCGTAGTTAAAGGTCTAGTTTCGTGACGGGTGACCGGCGGGGTGAGCCGCTTTAGCGCGTAGCGAATAACAGCCCAGTCCCCTTACCGCTCGGCCACGACTTTGGTCTTAAGCGACCTGCGACCAGCGTTTTATCTGTTCATTGCGCGTGATCCCAACTAACCACAATGCGTTGCGCATCTCGACCGCGCAATGAACAGATAAAACGCTGGTCTCAGGTCGCTTAAGACCAAAGTCGTGGCCGAGCGGTTATTCTGTAACTTGTTTTAAGCTCACCTCAACGCGCACCCACAAATATATCTTGACACCGCGATGCGTAGTCACCAAGCGTAGGTAGAGGTCTAGTTTCGTGACGGGTGATCGGCGGGGTGAGCCGCTTTAGCGCGTAGCGAATAACAGCCCAGGCGTGGGGGGCGAATGCGTCCTTATGTTGTCAATGCACTATTTATTCACACGAAGCGATTTGCCTCGTCTTTCCTAATGCAAACTGCTAAGAAATGGAATTTTCTGAGAACTACGATTTAGGTGCCTTATTCAAAACAGGAGTGAATAGGCTATTACTGAACCAGTAAGCTTCATTTCAGGCTCTGTCGTCGCTTACCGTCAGGTAAAACTACTACACCACCGGACTCAGCCTTTAAGAAATATAAACAAAACAGTCTATGATAGCTAAGAACTCCCCACTGCTGTACTCAAATCGATTCATCCATTTGGGAGCTAAGATTCCACAGACATACTCACAGATACACTCGTTAAACTTATTACACCACACTTGATAATGAAACTTCCGCATACAATTACAAACTGCGCCTAAATCCACCAATGGTAACAATAACACTACTCACTTTTCGCCCAATTTTACTGTTGATCAATTCCTCAATATCCGGCGCGAAGGACCAAATCCATAGTAACTCGAAAACAAAGCGGTTACCCAGCTCCACACCCAGCTCTCACCGGCAGCCGGCGGAACTTCAAAGGGATGGTAACAGCACATCACCCCCCTGCGTAGACGTATTGGACGGGTCGGTGAAATAGTGCGTAGTAGTTAGGAAGTCTTTGAGACAATGCAAACTTTACTTCTGAAAATCTTCATCTACCATCGCGATTTTCATATGTTTGAGCCTAAGTCGGCGTCGGGGTTAATGTAAGACAATAAGGTGATATATGGGTTCCAGAGGGGCTAGCACAACTGCCGCCGCACCGCGACGCGAGTCGAGAAAGATCTACCCTCCTTTTTCTAATTTGCACGGTGCGAGTCGCGCGCGAAGCGACTGAGGTGAGCAGCCAGTTGTGCTAGACGTACAGTCCCTCCTAATAGGTCGAGAATTTTTCTCATTATTTGAACTTTGTTTCAATAATATTGGGGAAATGTTATCGACGAAATGTTAGCGGAAATGTTTATGACACAATTCGATAATGTTGTTTGGCAGTTTGGGATTGCAATCCCGACGTGCCGGCGATTCATCTTAATACTTACTTTACGGATCGCAATTTTTGGTCTTGACCACCACTAAAACCAACCCTAAAATCTAAATACAGTATGAAGATAGTTCCGTGTTTTTGTAGCAACTTGGTAAGATATTTTTGCATGCTTTTGATACTAGGGAAGATTATCTGCTGAGCGATATTCACGAAGTGCAATACAGACAAAGTTGTAGTTCAATTGTTATTTTATTAACATTAAACTTCGTCAGACAAATAGAGCGTCTAGACTCATCAACCTCCTAGCGTTATTCCCGGTACTGCCCCTAAAGGAGCCCGGGGTCCGATTTGACACCTAATCCCAAGATTTGGCATAGGCACTAGTTTTGCGAAAGCGACTGCCATCTGACCTTCCAACTCAGAGGGAAAACTAGACCTTATTGGGATTAGACCGGTTCCCTCACGATGTTTTCCTTCACCGAAAAGCTAACGGAAATATTCCTCACATAAGTTCCGAAAATCTCATTGGTACGAGCCGGGATTCGAATCCACGACCGCCGCTTGACAGCCGCAAGCCTAAACCACTAGGCTACCGTAGCTTATCAAATATCGTATCTTATTAAATAGAGCGTCTAGACTACGCTTAATAAATCGTTTAAAAACGAAATTCCAAACCCATGCATATTGCATTAAATTAGCTTAGGGCTACGCTGCCCCCGTCGAGTCTTGGCTTGGGACAGTCCCGTTTGACATGCTAATACAACCTAATATTTTCATTCGGGTACACGCATTAATTCTCCCCCCTACATAAATAATACATGGCAACGTCATGTGAAACGACGTATTATGACATTATCTTAAAATTTGCATTCACGTTTTAGTCTTTGGCCTTTTTACGCCTACTAAGTTATTATTATTGTACTACATTATAAAAAGTTACTCGTATTATTGTATTTTTACTTTTTTGAGAAAAATTTCATACGAAAGGCAGCGCTTGGTTATTCTCTATCCGATTTTATTTTACGTGAACAAGCTAAACAAGCGTGAAATTGAATCGTAGCATTTCATAAATAGAGCCGCTTTCTGATCATCACTAGTATCACTATCAGATGACCATTGCTAAGTTGTAAAGACCATACCTATCAATCAAGTAGTTGTTTCGAAAAATGAACACTCATTTTTTTGGGTTGTGGTCGCCACATTCGAGTAATTTTTTGGTGATAAATTGGCGTAACGATGAGGCGTTTTAAGTTATGGCCGCAAATAAACTTTTATCTTTGTTCCTTTTGTTTTTTACGGTCATAACTTACGGAGTTTTATTAAAACACTTAAAGCGCGATAAAAATGATTTGTTTACCTTATCGCAGCAAATAATTACAGGCGATTAATGTGTTTAACGTACCTGAAACGAATAAAAACGGATTATTAATAGAGACATTTATAGTGTCGTGTAAATTCTCACATTGATTATGCTATCCCAGCGCTGTGTAGACGCAAATAGACCTGAGCTGTAATTTAGAGTCGTCAGGCAGACCGGAGGGTTGTTTGCCACCGTCGTAATATAAAGAAAAAGTAGCTTAGACTGACAACCCAACAACAATACCAACATCCATTTGGCTGTGTTTAAATTACTATCAGTAATACTACATGTAAATAAAAAGGCTAAAGTGAATTCTCCAATTGTGTTTTCTCGGGGTCTTGAAAATTCCTAAAACATAAATCTCGAATTATTTATACCATTCTAAAATGGTAAAGTTGACTAATCACGGGTCACAAATCATACAATCAACCACACAAACAAGCAAAAAATAAACAGAAACATGGTTTTAATTCTTTTTTCCAGAAACCGCAACGTCATTTGACCATACACAAAACTTTCTGATTTGACAGCTGATACCAGACCTCAAGTTTAAAGTATAAAAAAACCTTTTCACAAATACCGATTTTATCGCTACAGAAATTAGTATCAAATTGCCGTGAGATACGACAGTGAGAAGTATTTCCTTATCTTGAGATTTTCGTTAAGCTTAGAGCTTCAAAAGCCATGATAAGCGGCGGATTTTTTATCTAAATATTTTGGTGTTAAGATATTTTTTTGATAACGTATATTAAGGGATCAGGTTTCGGAAAAAGAAATGTTTTGGACGAGCAAATAGTTATCGTGCTGAAAAATTCCAATCTGTTTCAGTAGTACTAGGTTACATCTACCCGCGACTCCACCCGAGTACAGTTCAAGTGGGTGCATACAACTTACTCATAAATATGTACCATCGCTCTTAAATATGTCAGGGGATTAAGGTTTCGGTACATAATTATGAGAAAATTAAATCGATACATATTCTTGGACTTGACTGTAGCACTCGTTGATTGTATACAAATTTCTACTATCTAAGGGGATGCGTTTCGGGACACCAAACATCCAATGTACTTTTACGAGACTCGAACTTCATGCCAAATCTGTTTTAGGATTTTAAAAAGCGTGAGAAGGTAAATAAAAGTTACTTTTATATAGATCTATATTATGATTTGACTTTACAAATGTAGATAGAAGGGTTATCATTCGACTACTATATATAAACAGCAGATATTTTTCTAGCCTACTGCTCATAGAAGTCATAAATGATAGTTGTACTAATTTAAAATAACAACCAATGAACATCTTCAACACAAATCACAAATCCACACAACAGATCAACCGTAAGTAACTGCATTACAACGTACTCATCGAGATTCAATTAGCCGTTTAACTGCTATTTATTACTGCCCGC
Source organism: Epinotia demarniana (assembly GCA_945867215.1). Lineage (NCBI taxonomy): Eukaryota > Metazoa > Arthropoda > Insecta > Lepidoptera > Tortricidae > Epinotia > Epinotia demarniana. The sequence continues at coordinate 9,960,471 of OX244281.1, forward strand.
CCTTACACAACTACTATACGACTATAGCTCTTATAAGAGCAACAACAGAAGTTACATTGCATTATTATTGTCCACCAGAGCGCGAATTCTGCGCAGGATTATGAGTCTTATTCCGAGTTGGATAAAAGTCGTGTTAGAGTGACGGGTTGTGTAATTATATTCTGCGTTTCAATGTGGGAGGCGACTACTGTGTTACGCCGGCGAATATGAATTAATTGTGTTATTTATCTGTAATGAGCCGTTAGCTACTTGGTGGTCATGTCGGGATGAGTATGAATTGAGAATGAGAGAAGACTCTGTTTAGCTTGAGCGAGGTTAAACATGTGATGTCAATGTCAAATACGATAACAAATTTGGCAATGGTATCGTTTGTAATCATAATGTTAAGCAAATATAGAACTTATTTAATTTTTCATACAAAATGTAATGTAAATGTCTGCTGTCTGAATGGCGTACGATAATTTGTAAAAAAGTTAAGACAACGGCATTTATATTGAGTTCAAATAGTTATTAAGTCTGCGAAATGGTTAACAAAACAACTAACGTGGTATGAAACTTGCGACAAAAAATCGAATGTAATGGAAGCTCCACATAAAACAATAATTTCATTTTCCCTCCTCGTTCAACGTATAGTCCTAGATTCTAGGACCTAGCTAGACGATTGTGTTGATAGACGATTTCCTGGAATAAAAACAAGTCGCCCGGGGCTGAAAATTCCATGCTTGAACCTGAATCGGTTCGGCGATCCAAGCTTGAAAAGGTACCAAACAGACAGTCAGGTTTCACATTGTTTAGTTTTAAAGGCGAAATATAACGATCGTTTTCTGGTATTCACGATTAAATATTTAATAGAGCGAATTTGATGTAGTCTATTCATTATAATTTTTTTAAATGAAAGGAAAAATTGAAAAATTTAATGCTCCGAGCCGGATTCGAACCGGCGACCACAGGCATCCATGGCCCGTCGCTACTAACCAACTGAGCTATCGGAACAATCTGGTTCGGGCACCAAATCCTTCAATCAGTTCCTTCATACAACGCCTTAGGGAGGCGTATGTAGCGACATCTACCAGAATACTTAAGCTTCTTCCTTTCATTTAAAAAAATTATAATTTTCTTTAGCAGCGTTACTGCTTAAAAAAACAAATATTAATTTAGTCTATTCATTTCTACATTCACTTGTTTTTCTTTTTTTTTGTACTTCCACCGTACAAAATTACTAATCGTCCCGCATAAGTTACTAAGACGTCGTACGGTGGTCCCCCTAGCGACTAGTCACCGTAAAGCATCGTCGCTAACGGACATCGGTTATTATCGGCTTGTATACACATCGACATCTTGTCATAACACATACTGACACACGATACACAATCATCTAGCTGATACAGACTCCTACCGGAGCCTGGAACTTCAACTTTGGTGCAACGGAGTAAGATTGACTTTTGAATGTATTGAAATCAGAATGGTTGCATCGATTGCAGTACCGTTGATGTGTGTATAATTATGTGTTGTTAGAATTAGCATAGGTGTCAGAGATATCAATAAGGAATAGATGTGCGAGCTGAACCTGTGAACATACTCCGAGACTCCCTTGCGTTGAACGAGTTGTGAGGTACTTTTGAGCGCCATATAGTAGTATAGTATAAGTCATATTAGCTCCGGCTTAACTACATCTTTGACTCCAAACCAACAGTGGGTGGGCTTCATACAGCAAGAGATTCAACAGTGACATATCAGCAACTTTTTATGAGAGGTCAAAAACTCTCTGTCAGCATGAAGTTTATAGGGAAATAGAATCAAGTGACATCACGGATAGCGCGTCTAAAAAAATTGAAAAATAAATTCGAGTGAATAATTAACTTTTACTGTAGTCTACTACCGTAATCTCGGGGCCAGAAGCTGTCATAAATGGACCAAAGCAAAGCATAATAAGTGAAACATTTTCCCTTTGCCTTTTCAGTGTTGCGGCAAGTAAACCAGTGATAACAAAACAGACCGTTTAAAAGCCAAACCCAGTCACAGACTCACCTAGATCTGAGCCGAGACAGCGTGCATCTTTAATGCGTACACACGGCTTTCAGACGGGCTTTTAAAACTGTGGATTAGGGTTTCGAGGCTGCCAATCGATCGTTGGGTTTAGCTTTGCATAGTCGGTGTGACAATATAACAGAGAGATACTTGGAACAATCTGATGCTGTGTTAATAAAGTTTTGATGATATAAAGTCGTAACGTGTTGGCTATAAGTACCTCGTTCTTTCGGACCAATTCGTTTGATATGTTCACGTCTTTATTTGTATTAATCACTAGCTGCCCGGCCTGGCTTCGCACGGATTTCGCCGTTTTCTCGTAGGAATGAAGCATTTTTCAATGTTGATCAGGGATAATGTCGGCTTCTATTGGTAAAAGAATTTTTCAAATCGGTCCAGTAGTTTCGGAGGCTATTTAGTACAAACAAACAAACAATCAAATCTTTCCTCTTTATAATAATAGTGTAGATACATTGTCAATAACATTGCACAATCAATTTAAGTAAATAACTAAAATCCTGGGTTCGATGTCCTAAGAATAAAATTTAAATAATATGTGATCGTTTATCTAGGCTATCAAAGATACGAGTACATATTGTACCTACCCGTATAGTACCTAGGTACCTACTTAATACAAAAAAAACGAACAACTTTCTTTTTACGTCGCATTCGATTAACGCACGCAGCGTATAAGATAGTATTCCTGTTTAGTGAAATTTGTTTCTAGTTCAAAATGTTCAACCCGCGTGTAGTTTGGTATGTACTTTTGCTGCCGATTGTACATTTTGCATCGTACTATTAAACCTACACCAATCCGCAGACAAAAGATTCTACAACGTCAGTATCCGCCGTCAGTTGCAAGGTTCTGAATAAACAATTTCCTGAAAAGTCGGAGATAAAAGCAATATCGAACAGCGACCGTATTAAGTATAATAACGCCTTCAGGTTGTAGTTACAGGCATAGGAACGCAGATTAAGAGCCACACATTGAGCCACTAGTGATCGCAACAAGCTGCGGACTAGTTCTTTAATACATTTTTCACCTCACCGGCTCGAAAAGGCTTGCTTTACCGCTCAAAATCTGCGCCCAAAAGTCCATTTTATCCGCTAGCGTGGAAAGAGTTTTTGAATTTGGAACGTGACGGTCGATCCCGAGACCCAACTTTTTTCTATACAGAATGAGAGGTGCGTTCAGAAACTGATGGCGTTATGCTAATAATAAATTGTTATTATTTTGATAAAATAAAATTAATATTACTTATTCTCTCTTAATTAAGTAGGTACATACGAAATATTAACATTTAGACTGACTTATAAGGATAAATTACGAATAAATAATTTTAAAATGTCGTTTAATTTTTCTAAAAATTTATCTTTTTCCAAATTTGGAACGCACCGTTTGAAAAGTTAATTTAAGAAAAAGCTCAGAATATACATTTAATTTTGTTTTGTTCTAAAGCCACAGACAGTAAAACCAAAATAATGGTGGTTATTTATAGATTTTAGTGCAGAATATATACATATATGAATTTTGATGCCTGCTAAGTTAGCGGAAAAAGTGAAATAAGCGTATTTGAGTCTTAGTTTAAACCGTGAGTACCCAACAATACTTTGACTTTTTCAATGTAGGTAAACGTGAGGTTATTTAAAGATGCAAAAATATTTATGTTACATTTGATAATTATAAAATGCTAGATCTTGATGAGATGTAAACAAATCTTTATTGAAAATGAGTATAAGGTCCAAATTACTTCCATTACATTTACTTATCTACAATTTTCTTCGCGGTGGTGAGGTGAAAAATTGTGTGTTTCGCTCGGCAGCAAAATTGTTTGGCGTCTCGTGCCTTGAAAGCCTCGCTATGCTCAGGATTGTACTTTTGAACCATTCGCTTCGCTCATGGTTCAATTATACAATCCTTCGCTAGCTCGGCTTTCAATACTAAGCACTTGCGCCAAACAACAACTTTGCAGCCTTGCATAACAAATAACTATTGTATACCATCGCCATCGACGCACACCGGGCATTTAGTGGCTACGTCCGAGCCACAAGCTGTGGTAGTGGCTCGCGCTCGCTACTACTGACCGTGTCTAGTGATGGCCAATAGGCCACTCACTTTTAATTGTGGCTGTAATATAATGTGCGGGTGCTCTAACTCTAGTGGGAAAGCAACTTTAAAGTCGGCTTATCTCCAATCAATAGGCGCTATGAATGCTAAAAATCAAACGTCACCATTGACAGCAACTTCCTGGTCATTTGCAAAACAAATGAACCCGGAAGTAATGGTGACTCTATGTCTGGTCGGCGTACTATAATAGTACGCAAATGAGACGTTACAGCGCCCTAGTCAAGACGGTTTAGTTACTAGTGACATAGCAGATTTTGTGACATACTAACCATCACAAAACTTTTCTTAGTAAGCTACATGTAGAATTATTAACTTCATTAGGACAGTTGTTATGTTTATTTATTTATACTTAAGTAGAACCAATAGTTTCCGTTTTTTTAAGGGCTTGGCAAGTAGGCAGTGATTTAGCCTTTGTGGATTTTCTTTAAAAAGAGTCACATCGGACGGTTACAACAAACAAATTTTAATGAAAGTTTAGAGAGTACGTAAAATAACTTGTCAAGTTGTTAGAAGACCAAAAGACTTTTCCATTTTTCTAGCAGTGTTTTTAATTGGATCAGTTATTTTCGTGATTCCTTCCAAAACTAAGGAATCACGGAAACGCATGGTCTAGGTGTTTAGTATTCAAATACCCCTCCCCCCTTGACGGGTCCCACATAGGGACAGCTGCTGGCGGAGTCACGGAAATGTGCGCAAGCGTTCCCGTGGCTTCGCCAAAGGGCAGCGCGTAGAACACCGTGGGGTTTTAGACGGTAGTCCGGGCGGTTCCCGGGAGTCCCTCATACCTGGTTCCCCAGCCAGGCGGGTAGCGTAAAAGCATTTCCACACGAAAAAAAAAGGTGTTTAGTATTCAGACGGCACACGTTTCGGCAGTCTGCCGGATGTACGAACCGGCAGTCTAGTCCTTTTGGAAGCCTAAAGTCTAGGCCTTTCCATATGTATGTAGAACTATGCATTTATATTTGGCCACACTGGTTCAACACTTTTAATGGTTTTGTGACAGGTCGATGATATTACGAAATTAAGCATCAGTAAGGTCATTATTTAATGTCACCGACTTTTTATAAGACTGTCATTGGCATGGGACGGTAGGTAGAGTTGCCTTTATAATGGATTACTTTCTCAACTCAAATAATCTCAGGAAGGTTCACTTCATCTTTATATGATTTTAGAGATATCCAAAAAAATTACAAAAAAAAGGTAAATTTTTTAATCTGTTTATTTCACTCTTTTTTTAAAAAAAACTTACATTTTTCTTCACTACTAATCTTAAACACTCATTATCTACTGCAATGTCACATTTTGTCGATCTTTTATACCCATATTTATGCTAAAAGTGGTACTGGAACAAAAGTTTCATGTGCTCTGCCTAGAGCTGTCTCTGATAAAGGCGTGATTATATGTATATGTATGTATGTACTAATCTTAAATTATAAAGATTTCTGACTTATTCTACATTCTGCCTTTTTCCTTGTCTCTCTGTAAGTAGTCTGAACTTTTTCTTTAATTTGCACGTTATTCGGTCTTCATTCTTCTATATTTCCCTCTAAGTACTAATAATTTCCCAGTATATTCATTAATTCATTCATAGATTCACGCCTTTATTCCCAAAAGGAATTGGCAGAGCACATGAAACTTATGTTCCAGTGCCATTTTTAGCATAAATGTGGATATAAAAGATCGACCACATGTGATATCGCAGTGATAGGTTACTTGCCCACGACACACTTCAACCCTGCTCCCTTAGTCGATTTTTACGACACCGACAAGAAGAAAGAAGGGGGGGTCACAGTATATGTTGTAACATATACTTATCGACCGCACTAACGTGACAGCTTCGCGGCATCATAGTTACATGATAATACGCACGGCAGAGCATCGCCAAGTCCCTAACCTGTACAATAAAAACTGGAACCTATTCAGCGGGTCGCGTGGCGGCGACGGGCGCGATAAGCGTGTCCGCATCGGGCTAAAAGAGCTCGTTACACTGAGGATTATACGGTGTGGAACGTGGCAGTTGGTACAGTGTGAGTGACAGATAAAAAAGGTTTTGTTTCAAGGGAGTTTTAATTTCGACCTAATACGTTATAGGATGATAGCAAATAGCTTCAACGTGTTTACATTCTTTTCTGGGACTTGTATTCATATTTGACATTTAATTGTAGTCTGTTTTGTGTTTTCTATATAATTTCAAACATAATCGTTGTGTTGTTTATGAAAATGGATGAAAAAGAGCTCGCATCGTAATTGAAAACACGGTATGTACTTGTAGTTTTCAGTTGGAAGTGTGTGACAGAATTTTTAAAAAATATACCTATTACTGTTTGTCACGATTAAGTTTTATGTAGGCGTCTTTAATATCCACATTATAATACGTACGATAACTATTAGTAGACCACAGATTGTAGTCCTACTGGTATCTCTAGGTATGCAAATACATACAGCAATATATACCAACTAGGCCGCACAATTACCACGCACTTCACACAACAATAAAAAAACACATCTTTTTAATACGAAACATCAAGCACGTCAATTAAAAAAATCTCACAAAAAACAACTTCACTCAACCCAGAAATTAGGGTGCGCCACCCAATTGTTGGCACCTGAAGACGCGTGCTACCGAGACCCGAAAGGTGTAGTTACACTCTTATTAATCTAACCTAACCCCTCCGTTGACGCACTGAATAAGACGTCAAAAAGGGCAATTTGTTGCTCGGTGATGTTATGTGGATTTTATTAAGCGTTTCATATTTGGGGAGTTATTGGAGGGTTGTATTCATATTTATTCATGAGTGAGATATGAATTAATAACTGTATTTATCATGTTTAAGGTGCATGAACAAGTGAAATTGACATTACTTTAGTTTCATTTTGAAGAACACTTTTGGGCATGGATGGAATTTCACTGCGTAGAATACTTGTGACAACTATTGAGATATTTTAAAGTAAATATAGTGTCAATTTAGCCAGGAACAGTGTCAGATATGACGAGTTTTCATTCCTATTCTCAAGTCACCCTCTGGGCATTTTCAATAAAACGTGTACCCGATTATCGTGAGTTGGTTAATAAAAATTAACTCAGTGTCAGTTTTGTAACGACAATTAAGTATTGAAGATCAATAAAAACTACTTTTTCTTTTAAATTTTGAAATGATATGCACGTTATTTAAATGTGAAATAAATTCATTTTTAAATATTTTATATGCTTAATGAAGTCACGGAGACTTCGAGTTAACTTTTATGTAACAACTCACGCTAATTGGGAACACTTTTTATTGAAAATGCCCCTATTTCAAAACTCCCTCAGGATGTAACTATATCGTATTTTATATTATGACTTGTCTCATTTATAATAACATTGGTTTTATCAAAAATCCGATACAAAAAAATATTTTTATTATAAAAAAGTATTCTATAATAGTTTTAGGCATACTCCATCATTACTCTCTCAATCAAGTGCTGATCTATTCGAGCCCATTGTCGCATCACTAATAGCTTCAAATCGAATTGCGCAGTCTGACAGATGGCCCCCAGACCGACGGACCGACGACAAATTTGCGATATTACATACGGATTAATGTCCGTGCACCATTTTTTAGGGTTAAATTGTCTTTTCAGTATCACCCCTCTCGGAATTCCTCGACTACCACGCGAGTAGAAGCTCTGACACTTTACAAGTAAGGTCTAATTTGGAATGGTCGGCAAATGAGTTGTATTCTATTGTTTTGGGCTTGATGTGAGATCGCAAGGGCGATTCCCTAGATGGCATCCGTGCGATGGTTATCATAATCCCTGCATTGACAAGATGTGATGACACATGTCGAGCTGTAAAATGCTTTAAAAAATCCATTAAACCCTGTCCCGTGACAGGCGCTTTCACCCTAATTGCAGGGGGATAGGGGCTAGTTTTGCTTATGATATTGTATGGGAATAAAATGTAGTTCACAATTAAAATAGAGGTTTGTTCATGATCTGAGTAAGCTTAGTCTGAGTTTGTTCAGTGTATTTGCTTTGCTACTGTCAAGAGAGAATATTTGCGATGTCCAAAGCAGTATTTGCCCAAATTACATGACAAACCGACGGTGAAGTTTATTTATTGATGTTAATATTTTGACCACTAACCACAAGGAACGGTGCAAACATACGAGTCTGTAATTACTAGTTTACTAGTAATTATACGTCAGAATTGTATAGACTAATAATAGAATAATTTGTCACGTTTGATTGAATTGACACTTGTTTATTTGTTTTTCTCGTGCAAAGAACATAATATTCGTAAAGAAAAACATAATTGGTTTAATATACCGTCAGGTACACATCTTAGCCAGATGTTTTCCTAAACACTCTGGTTTCTATTTCCTATACAAATGGACAAAACATAAATATTTTTTAATCAAACAGATCGATTAATACGCCAATGATTGCACAGTGGTCCAGATTAAAAATGCACCAACAAAAGAAATGGGAATTTTGAATTAATATAGCTTTATGCGCAATAAGTAGAATCGAAGGAAATTACGGGATTCCAAATAACACAAAAGGACCCTCGTTGGACGGGTAATGGGGACATTTTAATATAGGGTGCATTGCAGATACAGCTTTTAAACAATTAGAAAAAATGAAGAGTTCTTGTGTTGAAATTTGAAATGTATTATAGTAATATTTAGCGTTAAGTTAAGAAACAAACAGAATCACTTGTACTGACTTGAATTCAATTATAGGCCTATGATTATTTAAAAACAGGCACAAGCAAGAATTCGATTCCATGTTTGTTATTCAATCACGCTTAAACGGCTGAACCTCAAATTTGGATGAAGAGTTTATAACCTGGATGGATATAGGATAGTTTTTATCCCGGGTCCACGCAGACGAAGTCGCGGGCGGAAGTTAGTAATAAATAAGTAATTATTATGACTTACATAATAAGAACTCTGTTTCTACTCACAATAACGATAACAGTCAGAGCGAAGCACGGGCGAGCGCGACTGGAAATGTTCTCAAACATTAAAAGATAACTTCCAACGTACTCGTAGTTGAATTCCGGTTCAACTGAATACCGTCAGGAAGTCTCAGCAATAAGAAATCCGGAATAGAAATGAAAATATACGAAAAATATTTTTGAAAAGGCAGACCTCTATAGATTACAAGAGCACTGGGACCCACAATGCGCCCTCCAGAAAAAAAAGAAAATGTAAAAATTATCGTACGAAAAACCTCGCGACAAATGAACATCGGGAGCTCGAGAGGTCATTAAAACGAGGCTCGATCTAAACCGGGGGGCGGTGGGGGACTTTTGAGAACTCTGTAATTGGACCAGGGAGGGTCTTAAATCGTATTCGAGGCAGCGCAAGCGGAAAGACGGCTGAACCGACGATAATTAACAACGAATGTGGGTGAATCGATTTTTCACAATATTCCAAGTATGCCCATTAGGTAGTAACCGCAGTAGCGCAGCGCAATTACTTAAACAATAACTCTTCAATATTAAAGTTAAACCCCCGTTATGTGGGAAAACTTTGCTTGTTTAGCAACTGGTGCGTAATGTTCTGTTTTTCCTTACAACGTTGACTGAGCATATATTTTTTAGTTTTCTTTTCTCTGTTTACGTAATTGTGTTTGCGTATTTTGTGAGCAAACGTAGGGTCGGTAATCGTTTCGGTAATTTCGTTTTCACCGTGAAATAACATGTTTGCGACGCATTAGCATCGTGCTTTGTGTTCAACGGCGACAAATTTACAATTTTAAGCTTACTTGAGTTAGCTTAATGGTAAGTGCTGGTAATGTAACTGCGGAAGAGCTAATCATGATTAGTATGTGAGATTTTTTGCTTCATTTTACTGAGAATTTATACATTATTTCCTGTACTGTACTGTTTGTTTTTTCGACTAGTTTTGACCCACCTTTAGTGTTGTAAGAATAATAATTTATTTACTAACACTTTCTATGTTATCAAATAAATAAACAAGAACAAAAATGCAATCCAAGAGGGAAGGGAAGAGACCAAAAATGAAACCAAAAAAAAACACAAGAGAGACTAGCATCTTTATATCCAATAAACGTCAAAACACCATCATATTAGACCACACGGCGTGAAAACGCAAAAAAAGTAAGAAAACCAGTGAATCCCGTCACCGCATTATGGTAATAGGTTCAAGATATGACAACACGGCAATAATCCGCTTTGTCCAGAGTGGACCATCACGGCCCACTGTCCTTGGGGACCGCCGCCTTTGATTTGGGATTCGATGGAAATTAATATACTATATTTACGTTACGTGTTCAGGGTACATATTTAATGGGGACATTAAAGGACATTGCTGATGTGATATTATTTGGGCGTTAAAAACAGCGTCTTTAAGTTCAGACTCTTTCAGGGTCCCAACTCTGAAAAATTGTACATTATAATTAAGGTAATAAACAGATGCTGAAATTTCGGCCATTTTCGACGTTCATCGAATAGTCGTCATTCACGAGTACCTGCACAACTCTATTATTATTTTAACCATTTTTGTTTTTAAATCTTTTACTTATTATTATTACCATTACATTAGTTATTGCCACTTCGTCATATCATCATATGTTTATGTGGTTTAAGTTTTACTCCGAAAAATACATAAAATGAGTATAAGCAATATTCAAATTAAAAGCAACACTCCACTCGACAACCATTCAACCATATCATAAACCATACGACACAAATTTTATATAATAAAACAAAATTGACGTCCGATTTAAACCAACGACATTTTAAACGGCGTGAAATAATGAGCAAATTAACCGCATCAAACAAACGCCATCCATCGAACCACACCTGTCACGAAAACCAACATGCCCATGGTAATAGGTAGCCTTAATAATCCTTATTATACACTTGAAAAACGCACGCAATTCAAATTCTTATCGAGTTAACTTTACGACCTTAAATTCTATGCACATGTGAACACACGAGGCGCCAAATAGCTTGTTAAATGCCCTTTTACAGACAATCCAAACATAATCCCCGATTATAATAGTCTAACCTGCCATAAAATCATAATCATTTTTTTCCCCGCAACAACTAGGGTTGCACCACTGGGTATTTATGTCGATTAGTGCACAATGCCCTCTACAGCATTATGGTCATATTTTTTCTGCATAATCGAGGGGTGTATTTGGTTAAATTGGACTTAATATTTTCGTTTCTGGTAACCCTTGGTGTGAAATTGGCAGAACGTTTAAGGGTTTGGATAGGGTTAATCCTGAGGGAATTAATATAATATTGACTCGTTTAAGTTTTTTTTTTTTTTTTAATTTATTATAAATTTAATATCAACACATATAATGAACTCAATTACAAAAGTATACAATATAATATAAAACTTAACACTAACACTTAAATCTACTTAACTACTAATATTCATGCACTCTCCGAGGTCGCTGCCCCTCGGAAGGGTGCCCATATGGCTGGCCACGTTTCCTCGTTGGATTGCAATTCCTATCCGTTGGCCGAGGAAGTAGCCAGCTCTATTGTCAGCCGTATTTTCAACCATTTTTTTTTTAATTTCTTTATATAGACTGTGGGCATCCAAACTCCACGGTCCGAGAGTTTCTACGGCGAAGGCCGCAAATATGTAGCAGTTTGTCAGACCCGCATATTTGCGGCGCTTCGCTGCTTCTGCCGCTGTTGCCGCCCCGCCCGCTCTCAAAGAAGTTGCGGCTAAATGGGACGGGGCCAGGGTGTCCACGCAGGTGGCGTCCCAGATAAGGGGCCGACCCATCCGCCACGGAATGAGTGTCAAACCATCGGGTCTCCTGCCATCATCACGGGCCAGGCCGGGAGGTTCCAGGACGGCTGGCACGTTTACACTGGCAAGAGCCCGACGGATGACGTCATTAAGACAGGCGTGGCGGGATAAGCGGCCGGCACTCTTTTGGCATGAGAGGCCGTGGTAGCCCAAACGGTCCACATCGACTCCGCAGGGGCAGCGGTGGGGTACTACGATATCCGCGCCTAGACGGAGACCGACAGCCAACCTAAAAGAATTGTTGTCCAGGAGAGTTGCACAGTGAATAGACGGGTAAGCGTGTAGCCAAAATCCGGATTCGGGTTGCGATAATGCCAATAAACGGGCTTTCTCAGACCTCGTAGAGGCAGAGTTTAAAAGCCACTCTGAAGCCTGGCGACAAAGAGGTTCATCCCAAATTCTTTGTACTGCCTTGTTTGAAGGCGGGGGTTTACCCGGGCAGGCGAGTCTCCAGGCATCCTCTGTTTCGTGTAAGTACGCTACCTCAAAAACTCGAAGTGAGGGAGTAACTATTTTACCTATAAGAGGCAACGTACTGTGAACTGACGAAAGAAAAGCAGGAAGAACGATGCTGGAGATTTGCCTGATTCGGAGGCCACCATGTCGGATTGGCAGGGTAGCTTGTAGAAATTGCCTTTCATTGATGTGGATGTTGAAATGTTTTTGGATATGTAGATGCAAGATGTTGTCAATTTTTTCGCATAATTGAGGAAATTTCCAGAAGGGGCTACACCTTAATGAGTAAGTCAATTTGGGGACAAAGAGACAGGAACGAAGAATAAAAAGAGCCATGTGCGAGTTAATTTTGAGAAGTTGGTCAGAGTAATCGGAGAAACGGCGAATTTGGGAGTCGATAAAATCCGGGATTGCTTCTTCGAAAACTGGGGCTCCGAGAAGATGAAGCGAGCTCTTCGAGAGGACTTTAATGCCTGGACAGATGTTGTCAAAACTGTCAATAATCTGCGATTTATTAACAATTTCAGGACTTAAATAAATCTCGCATTTATTCATATTGAGTTCAAGGCCGATTTCTTGAAACTTTGGAATTAAAGAAGAGAGGTCGGTGAGAACTGAGCTCGCTTCACCACCCAGGCTACCGTCATCGAGATACCACATGTTAAATTTGGACTTTAGAGCCGAAATTATGGGATGAATTGCAAGACTAAAGATGGCTGGCCCTAATGGGTCGCCTTGTTGACAGCCGACAGCGGAGGATATATTGTGATTTTTGTACGTTAATTTTGAAGGTGAACTGTAACATTGCCAAAGATAAGGATATAAACTAGGGATATGTTTTTGAGCTTCTGTCAACAAAGCATCGCGGTTGACGGAATTGAACGCATTTTTGACATCTAGTTTTAGGAGTACCTGATCTTTGGAGTTGAGAAGGTAAGTTCGGCAAGCATGGACGGCGGCTTCACAGCCACCTCTAGATCCGAAACCCAGTTGGATTGGCTGGAAGGCTCTAAGTCCTTCACGGCGTATTTGCAGCAAACTTTCGATGTTAGCCTTCTGAATGTTGATCCTATAGCGATAGGGCGAATGCCTCCATCTTTTTTACCAAGAGCGCATAGGTTTGCCCCAAACAAAGTTGGTATCACCTCTGGATGGACATTACCTGAAATCATAAAATTTACAAGGCGAGAGATGGCCGAAACAAGATCATTATTTCGGCCCCCCGGAGAACCTATAGTAAGGTCCTTCAGGTGTTGTGGTGTAATACCGTCTAAGCCTCCGGCCGATCCATTCTTGAAAGACATAATAGCGGCCAGGACTGCATCTTCGGAAGCGTGAAGACATGGCAGGGCTGGGTTAGGTTGATCAGGGAAGTTAGGGGATGAATGAGCCGGCGGGTGCTTAGCTAGTAAGGCTGCGAGTGTTTCGGGAGTATCAGGGGCTGACGTATCACTGCAGAAAAGAATTTTCGCAGCACCTTTTAGGTCCCCATCGTTCACTTTTGCCTCAACCACTTTGGATATGTCTCTATGTTTAGGTCCGATTGGGGAAGAGCGTTGCGAAATATCAACATTAGACGAGCGAGAACAATTTACTTTAATTTTGGAGGTTAGAGAGCGATGAAAATCTTTTTTGGATACATGTAGGGTATTGAAAGCGAATAAAAGAAGATTTTCCCAACTTGAAACAGAGTTATTGGCGACGCATTCGTCAATCGCCTTGGAAAGGCTCGAAGCGACAGAAAATCTAGCACCTCTCGGGATTCGCTTGATGACTGGGAAGGCCCTCTTATATTCGCTTAATTTATCAGAAAAAGATACAGTGGCGATAGTGGAGATGGTGGGGACTCGCGAATGATGGGTAGATAAGTTATTCGCAGATTTATGTGACTTGCCTTTATGTATGTTCAATCCACGCTGTCCCTTAAAAATTTGGGTGTGATACAGTGTGGGCATTGTATAAGCTCCGGAGATGACTGACTATTTGGTTGGCTGACGGTTTGTGACGGAGAAGTGGACATCAAAAATTAAAAATTACAGAAAATACTTAAAATACACAACACACTAATAATGTTTATATATATTGACAGCGCACGTTGACACGACGACATATGTCGGGGCGCCGCGTCAGCGCGGCACCCTGGGCGATCTTGTAGTTTTACATAGTAAAAATTGTTTGTGGATTCTGAGAATAGTTAGGGTTCCGTGGCCGGTTTGGCCTGGCTCGGATAAGAAAATTGCTTGAAAATTGCATCAAATGTGACACACGTCAGATGGGTTGTGTGGATTCAGAAACTACTGAATAGATCGTTTAGGTGGGATGTATTTCAAAGCGAACGTTTATATGGTAAATTAAGGCGAAATCTTCATATTTATTGACCTTCCGACCCTTTGATACTAATTCAAATTTTACTGATGAGTTCAAATTATGCTCTCATCGTTTAAGTTCATTGGTAAATTGTTTATTCATCACATTTATATTTATAGTTCATTTTTCGCTGTAAATTTTAATTTATTTTGATAATTTATAGGCAACAGTATTGGGATATCGAGTGTCAATTTCATTTGCGGTTAAAACGAAATACGATATTTAAGTATTTATTCAATTGATTGCTACCGTAACTTTATTCCGAGAACTAATAAAATAAATCAATTGGTTTTGTTGCGCTGCTGTTTCTTGGAATTACGAAACTGCACAATATTGAATAAAAACTATGTGCTGTAAAATATGCAAAATAGTTAAATGATTCTCAGTCGTGGGATAAAATAGCATATGTTCACCCCGACGATCCATTCTATACGTAGATTAATGACAGATGATTATGTTGTTCCGGAGATCATCCCCTACATACAAACTTTAACTCTTTATAAAATTTGTACACGGTGATATCAAATGCATCATTACCGTAAATCTTACATAATAAACCAGATAAATGAACGCACTTAACATAACTGGTAAATAACAGAACTAAAATAACTACAACTTAGAAAAGTTGAAATACCCCCGACATTTTAATTTCTAAGTCCAATATCTCAAAAACGTCTGAACAGATTTTCATGAAACACGGCTAAGAACACTCGGGATAAAATTATCTATGACACAAAAAAAAACGCATTCAAATCGGTTCATCCGTTTAGGAGCTACGATACCACAGACAGATACACAGATACCTACACAGACAGACACCCCACAGACACAGGTTAAATATATAGTTGTATTTGATTTGTACAGAGTCGAACCAAGCCGTCTAGGGATCTCTTCAATTTAACCTTTTAACAACTGACAGAAAATCTGTTACGGCAGACATAGTACAGAATTTACAAGTTGTCAACACCACGGCAACATTACTTAATACTATGTATATAATCATAAGTATGAAACATTCTTCCAACAAACAAACAAAAAACCCGTATCCCTCCCAGATCGGGCGGATAATACAGAATCTAGACCAGACGCCACCCTAGGGGGGTTCCTAGGCAATTACCATTCGGGACTAGGCACACATGAAGGGGTGACGTGCTTCAATAAAGATTGAACACAAGCATAGCGCGAATGATCAGAAATATAGACAGCGGAAATGAAATGAAAGGTTATAAATACAGCTAGGTTGTTGTATTTGGGTGGCATATAAAATACAACGGAATTTAGAACCTCCTCCTTTATTTTGAAGTCGGTTAAAAAAGAAAACTGCTATTGACTGCGCAGTAAAATACTTTTAAACTTCTGTACCTTATGTAATAACTAGGCGTAAAATCCATACAAATATTCTATAATCTATGCAAACATTTTAAATGTGTGTCGGTCTGTTGCCTCTTCACGCTTAAACTACTGAAGCGCTTGAAATGAAATTTGGTATGGAGACAGTTTGAAGGACATAGGATATTTTGTTTTCTGAAATCATCCCCTAAGGGGGCGCAAAGGGGGTTGAAAGTTTGTATGGAGCTACGATATAAACAAGCTCCACGCGGACAGAGTCGCGGGCTGACGCCGACTGTATTTATACCTATTTGATTCATTAGCATTGTTGCAGATATAGCACAATGGTGCTACAATGACAAAAATATCTGAGCGATTCCAAATACGTCAAAACGACGTTGTACCTATCATTTTCTCATTTGATTCATGACTAAGAAAAAAAATTAGAGAATTAAAGATTTACTGTAGCAAAAAAAACACAAAATCGAACGGAAAAAAAAAGAATTAAGGCGCCGTAGGTTCATTGTCTTCACTCCCTCTCACTGAGCATAAGCGTGAGCGAGATGGAAGTGCGTGCTCGGAAGCGCGGAAATCATGTTTTTTAATTTTAATTTTTTGGCCATTTAAATAAATAAAAAAGTAAACACTGATTTCCCTCAAACATGATATTGCCGATTTTTAGAAGCCATTTTAATATTTTTAGCTTTGGTTCGTAATTTGTAACAAATATTTTAAGTGTATTTTAGACCCTTTTAGACCTATGTTCGTGATTTTTTTCTATCGAGCGAAAAATGCTTAATCATGTTTCTAAACACTGATTTCCCTGCAGAAAAGCCTCAAGATTACTATTCGTGTTTTTATTAAACCATATTATTATAAACAGACGCATTATATTGTTTCAAAAACACTGTTCGCTTAACTTCGCTGAACCTACGGCGCCTTAAATGTAGGTACAGGTCGACACACGTAAGAAGAGCTTTGGCGGCCATACATTTAATATGGCGCGCATAGCTCTTTTTACGTGTGTCGACCTGTACTTAGGTTAGGTGCGACAATACAGTCATATATACGACATTCACACATGTTTTCCCTATATGACATTACAGTTTATCAGCATATAACCTAAAAGCTACTTAAACCAGCTAAAACGTTGTAAAAAGCTCCAGACGACCCAATTCGACTGACACCGTTCCGTCAGCGACGTCTTTGCGAAAGCACAAAGCTCGAAGAGGGAGCGCTTTTAAAAGTATTACAGATGAGAGCTTTGAGTCAGGATATAGGTTTAGGGGAGTTGCGTTATGTTATGACATTTTGTAAAGTGCATTGAAGATGCTAGTGTTATTATGTTTCTTGAAATATTGAATAGTAAGTAGTTACTGCAGTGAAGAGACGCGGGACACTCATACGTTTAATCTAGTCTATCTATTCTACTTATACATGTGTAGATGCAACTTAATACCTAGAATACGAGTATATAGGCACTGGCTAAATATTGAGTATTTATCTATTCCCTACACTAATCAGATTGCCTCTGGTCCATTAGAGTTAGGGCCCATTGCTTGTGCTCATATTTATCCCCAATTGGGGAAATGCTACCAGCTTCAGAAGACCCAAGCCATTATTGAAATAACATCTACGATCTAGGCGCCTTCAAAACAAGAGCGAATAGGCTATTACTGGAACAGTGAGCTTCATCTTAGGCTCTGCCGTCGCTTAACTCACTGGACGGTCATTATAAAAAAAAACATCACTGCTTGCTCTATAGCTATGTGTTGTGTTCCTGGTCATAAGTAAGTTTGCTAGCTTCCATCCATCCATCTTTCTCTCTCTCTCTTTTTACATGAGTAAAAAAAATGTGCTGTGTTTAGATTAGAGTAAGGGACCAGCGTTTCTGTCTAACACTACGAAATTCTCAAATAATAGAGCCCCCGCTTCAAACTGCTCTGGAGTTAACAGTATCCATAGGCTACGGTATCTGCTTACCATTAGGCAGGCCGTATGCTTGTTTGCCACCGTCGCGGTAATAAAGAAAAACATCTTGTAAAGATGACGCACTCAATGTTAGGTACCTAATCATGTTTATTTAATCATATAAACATACAAACAAAGCTATGAAACAAACAAGTATACAATTAATACAATTGGTATCGCCGCTGGTCACGTAGTGGTTAAGGCTTCGGGGCTTCAAAGGAGCCGACAGACAAAATTTAATGACGTAAGAGTACTTCCGATATGAGTCAGCGTGGGGCAAGGCATGAGCGGTAGCGGGAGTGGTTACCGATGAAGCACGCTCTATTACAAACGTTTTATTATTACACTATTATCCTCCTAGCGTTATTCCCGGTTGTGCCCCTAAAGGAGCCCAGGGTCCGCTTTGACAACGTTTTATTATTACACATTGTGATTAGGTTTTTTTTTGTGTTGCAAAACACAAGGTGTGACAAAAATAGCGTCGATCCGTTTAAGGGCATATCAGGTGTCGTATTCTGATAAGAAATAAATAAAATGAAAAAATCGTTTAAAAAAAAATCTTTTGTTCCCTATTTTGTATATCAAAATTACTTATGATGTATGTTTGTTTGTACGCAATTGACGAAGCCTGCGTTGCGGATATCTTATGGAAATTACTTATTTACTCTAATTAAATAGTTAATATGTCTCCAAATGTCAAATGATGACTGAATGACCTCCAAAAGCCGCGGTGAATCAACGGTATTTAGGCCTCCAGCACGGGTGAAGCGACGGTTCATTGAGGTTGGGTACTACAGTACCCGTAGTGAAGCGAGTGGATAACAACATATACTCCAGCATGGGGGTAGCTTTTAATAAATTATTTAGTCTAGGTCTAATCTCGTATTTTGGTTGACGGATCCCTTAAAACCACAGGCAACATGAGAGTCCCGTTAACGCTGCTGCTTATACTTTGTGGCACACATTGGCTCCTATTGTTAAGGAGTCAGCTCAGTTCAAGGGCGGACGCGGAATGCGTCCGAGCTTCCGATCCATGCTTTACCACAGCCTTACTTATATGGAAGTCGGTATAGACCTAAAATTAAGCTCACCACCCAAAATTTTAAGTGTCAACAAATAATATAATAAAATAATAAACCATATTAAATACAGGTCCCTATTCCATGTTAATGGATATGTTTTTGCTTTCTTGAGTCTTTATGTACATACATATAAACACATACAGTCTAGCTTCGCTGCGCGGGAAATAGATACTCGACTAAAATAGATTTCAAAAAAAATATCTTAAAGAACGAACATTTATTTATTTAATCGTATGGCATATATGGAAAACAGCAACAGGATAAATAAAAATATAAATTAATTCAAATCCGAAACCGAAATGAGCTATAGACATCCTTACAAAACAATATACAAGGTGTTTTTATACATTTGCTTTAATTTTAAGGGCAGATTATTTACATCTTATGTAGATGATTTCTCAAGGAAACATATGTCCTACTTATTAACTCACACCGTTTTCAAAATATTTCAAATCGAAATTTAATCACTAACTTAAGTTAACCAGTGTACAATCTTCTTAATTCATAACCAAATGTTACGTAATAAACAATTGCACTACCAGTGAGCTAATTAATGAGCTGGCAATGCTGTCACGCACAACGTTTAAGGTAAGTTACTGACGTAGTTGACACCGAATTGACGCTAACTCTTCCTTAACTCTAAAAGACCTTCAACAATAGTCTGCAAGTAAATATTAAATTACTTTGTATGAAACCTGAAAAAAAAATATTTTTTTCGAATACTTACATAAATGTACCAAGCACTGTGTCGAAGTTAAAACAAATGAATAAAAAGAAGAGAGAGCGCTGGCGTGCCAATTGGTGATCATTTTAAAATCAATGTAATCTTCAATAAGACCGCAAAGAGACTTAGAAGTTTGACTCTACTGAAACTTCATCAAATATTCAAATATAATTATAATAATAAATCAGCCTATATATAGCCTATAGGCATCCTCTCAGAACGGGCGGTAGACTCCACGCGACCCCAGTGCGGGTTGGGGACTTCACATACACCTTTGAATTTCTTCGTAGATATATGCAGGTTTCCTCACAGGAAAATCACCTTCACCGAACTGGCATTCCGTCCTTATGTACCGAAAAACTCATTGGTACTAACTGGGAATCGAACCCACGACCGCTGTTTAACAGCCGCATGCCTGAGTCTATAGTAACTCCCACTATATCTGCAACTATTCTTAAGTATACCTTTTTACGAAACACAATTTTAAACTGCATCAGACTGCATTTAACAATCACTCTCAGTAATTTTCATTCTCAAAATTCCGAGTATCAAATTTTGTTTCATATCGACATAATAAAGCGTTTTTCAGATGCCGATAGTTCAGAAAATATGTTGTATGGAATTCCCCGGACTTGCTGCTGATATTGCAAAATGCCTCCCGTTTCAGATTAAAGATAAGTCGATGTACTTTTACATAAATTGGCATATCTATACTGATATTAAGTATAAAGAGGAAAAATCTGTGAGTTTTTATGTAAGGAGAAATCTGAAGCCACTTATCCGATTTCAAATATTCTTTTAATTATAAATAGAATGTATTTTTTGGATGAACAAAGAATACATTTTATCACGTGGCTCTGTCTGGGGTCTTTGTAATATTAATAGTTAGTACACTGTCATCATCATATCAGCCGAAAGACGTCCCCTGCTGTCGGCCTGTCAAAGAATGTCAAAATTATTGGTGCTGTGACCTTTACCAGGTCATCAATCCACCTTCAATATAAGCAGACAAAAAAAACAATCATGTCCATGCCCAGAAATTAAAACGATATGAACAAAATTAAACCCTGATTCAAAAGGACAATCTAAGAACTTAAAATATTAATATCTCAAAAAGTAGAAAGCAATTACAGAAACCAACAATGAGCTACGTTGATTACAGTCTGAAACGTCATTAAAGACCTGTCCTCCCAAGTCCCATACAAAATACTTTAAGCGGAAACCCCATACGCATCGCCACACAACAATGGATTTCACGAACACAGTAATAAAAGCTACGAGCCACATTAAAATCTTATCCCTTTCTTAAATAAAAAATCCACGAAAAATAAGAGAGGAAATCCCCCTGTTGTTCAGGGGAAGGGAGGCACGGTCTATATCCGAACACACGCAGAAAAGAAAGCCCAAAGAAAATCTAACTTTACTTCAACGGTACAAAGTTACAATTGGCATGTCGATTCTTAAACCAACTCTAACCTGAACTGCACTCTCTTTCGTACAGCATAGAGTCTTTTCCCGATTCAGTGGGGATCGGGCTGTCGCATAGGAAACGAGACTTAGTCGAGAGCGTAGTATTTGGAAATGAGATGCAGCGTTAGGGGAGGCTGGGGAGGTGCCCCCTCGAAATCCGAATTACCGGGGCGTGGGTAATGACTTTCCCGGCGGAATTATGCCCGTATCGGGATCGGTACCGGTATTAGAATCGGTATTAGACGCTTTTGCGGTATGCTTGGAACGACTGAGACGGTTATATGTGTAGCCGTTCAGATAATGGGGGAGAGTATTAGAGAATTGTCTTGAAAGAAATAAGACGAGTTGGATTATGTAAAAGACTGCATCGACTCGAGCAATTAGGAATCTGTACAATAAAATGTGCTTAGAATTTAGAGTAAATGTTTTGTATTGAATTCCGAATAGCGTTTAACTTCTGTACGAGACATGACAAGTCTATTTAAACTGTATATACTAAACATTTTATTTCGTAGAGTGGAACATCACAATTGTTTCCATATCGATTTGAAAATATCGAACGAAGAAAATTAAGTGGTCGTTATCGATTTGAAGTGGTAGATGGCGCTACGAGTAATCGACTATTAAAGTGGATGTCTTGAACAATGACTAACTTTGACGCAAAAACGATAGCAGACAAAAAGGAATATGGCCGTTTTAGGTAGACAGTGGCTTTATGATATAGAGCACATACGAACTTTCCAAGATTAAAATAATAAGTCATGTTTAGGGCATTCTCCCAAAGCTTAAGCGAGGCGAGCGACATCTCACGATAAGGTACCGTTACCAAACTTGAGAACTAAAACGTTCATGCTCCATTTGATATCTCACGCGAATATGCTGCTAAATCCAAGAACAATAAAGCTTATAATGGTATGGTGTTTATTTGGCATTGTGTTGTTTTGGGTGTAAAGTGTGTATGTTTACGAGGCACGATGGTACGTGGTCCCGATGTCTCGTGCTGATGCGATGGACAGACGGTTATTCTCTTTGTATGTATATGATAGCATGGAGACAGCTAACTTAGTTTTAGTGTTTGTACTACAGACGAGGTCAAAAATGTAGTTTAGCCTTAGTGAAATAAAAGTTGGTGCAATGTGCATATTAATGTCGAATGGGCCTTTATACATACTGTAGATACATTTGGTGCTTCCATTTGAAATAATTATTAAATAGAATATGCATACAAATACTACTATTCAATTTATATTTCGAAGTCTTTTTAAGATATTTTAATGTCGGCAATTGCTTACAGCATCACAGTTAAGCATAAAAACGCATGAAATATTCTGCAAATCGACATTACATCAGGAATGCTGCTAATAAAAACTTTTGATTTTAATAAAGTTATTTCAAAAAATCTTTATTGGAAACTATTTATTTGAATACCGTTCCAAATAAATATACATGCATGTTAACTTGATACGTCTTTTTTGCGTACAAAAAAAGCTTTGGGCGTACAACTTTAGAATAGTATTTGAAGCACAGTTAAAAAAAAGTCAATAACAGATGACAGTCGCAATTTATTTATGAGCATTATAATATTTATAATGTATATTGTAAAGATATCGATCACATCGAGATTCATAAACAAATAGATTTCCTAGTAGTTTCCGTGAGTGCTGGTTATCGGAGTGCACAGATATTGATCAACATGTTAGTTGTATTTTATGTTGATTATCGAGTTTTATCTTATCTAATGCTTATGGAAACTACCTTCAATTGCAACCTTGCAGTAGAATTAGATATTAAGTTTGTAATCATATAAATTATTATATGCTAGTTTTAGAAATTTTAATCGCAACTGCGTTTTAAAAGTGCACAGTAATAGTTTGAAAAATCGATTATCGATTTTGGTTAGCTTCATTTGATTCAGATAGGAGAATCATTTGTACATAAGACAATCTATAACGAATTGTCGTATGTTTAGAATTATTATTTTGATATTTATTTTACAGGGACAACGTTGTAAATATGTCTTCACTACAACATTTTCTTTGTTTAAATGTAATAAAAATAGTTAACTACTCTGAAAGTCGTTCATATTAAATACATTTCTGCATCTGACTGTACTCAGGTAGTTCCGTTCCAAGTCCCCATCGAAGATAATATTACAAAAAAACTTTCGTTTTCCAAATCCCGAGACGGAACGAAACCCAAGCGACCCCGAAATTACTGGCCGCATTCACCCAGACAAAAGCGCTAAAACACACCCTGCGAGCAAAAAGAAAAGCATTTCCATCCCGTCCCCTCCCTTCATTTAAATTTCCCGCCCAAGCGGGGGCGGCGACTGTAGGGGCGGCTTCCGTACAACAGGGACGATACTTAAAACTTCCATAGAAAAGACTGAGACGGCCTCAGTCCACCTGTTGCGTTTCAAGTTTCATATTTTCGTGTAGGGTTCTTTTTTTTCTTACGGCATCTGAAGGTTTGAATGGGGCTCTGGCGTGCATGCGTACTGGCTCTACGCTATCGACGTTCGATTTTTAAAGATTGACGTTCTGAGTTTAAAATTTAAATTGCATTCTCTCCGTTCGTGGCGTTCGTTTTTAAAATTGTAAACGTATTTTCGTTATTTCGCGAATGCTTTATTGCAATTTCCGTTTCATAATCGTTACTACGGGTTATCTGAATTCAGAAACTTTTATCGGCAATGGATTTTTCGGTTTATTCACTTTATGTTTTTTTTAAAACAGTTCTTATAACTGCAACAAACACATCTCAAAAAAATCTTGTCAATCAAGGATGGCAACCAGAATCAAATGATAAGAACTATGCAACGGGGTAGTCCAAAAAATGGGGCTACTTCAAAGACGAAATTTATTATAAGGGTTAGCATTCTAACTATGCTCAATTTATTGTAAGGGTAGCATTCTAACTATTCTCAATTTATTATAAGGGTAGCATTCTAACTATGCTCAATTTAGTCAGGCGTACAGATAAAAGAACTGCAAAACTGTATGAACTAATACTGTGAAAACACTACAAATGGGTACCTGTATAACTGTATTATGAATTATGAATGTCATCCAGCAAATTGAGCAGATTAAAGTCACGCCGATATACAGTACATTTCGGAACCTGCGATCATATACCGTCACAGCCCTGACTTTTTTAAAACCAAACTAGACACACAGCCGCTACTTAACACGCAATAAAACACATTCGGAAAGACAGGGGATGTACAGAAATAAGATTGTTTGTGTTACCGTTTCCTGTACGGGGTTCGGCCACGTGGCATTACTGGGAAATATACCAATAAAAATAACTCGACTATTAAAAATCAACGGTGTTTATCAATCATAACCGGTCTATTCGAGAAAGACGTAAGTGACAATTAGTGTTGGTGACATACGCCCTTTTTGGGTGGTGGTGTTTGGATGAAATAAAGTTTTGGGAGTTTTAGAACGCACTTCGATTTGGAGTATCGACATAATGGTTTTAGTGTTTGAGGTAATATCTGTGCGGTGATGTAGGTATTTGTATATTTTATGCGGTGTTCAGGGCAAACTATTTTTTTGAATAAAACATTGTAGGTATATATTATCTAATGTTATAAAGAGGTAAATTAATATTGTATTAAGCAGTAACGCCGTTAACGAAATTTTTGATATAAATAAAAGTATAAATAAATAGTAATCGGGAACTACTCATCCGGACTCAAAAAATTCAGTAAATTTTAAAATTATACCGTGTGGGAACTGTGACCGTGTGCTACATTTTTAACCCCTAATATGCGTCGTGGTTTAAAAGTACACTTCTTGTTTCGACTTCGAGTTTTATCACTAACAACTTGAGATTATTTGAGTTGGCCGAATCGCACCAAAGTCGTCCATTAGTAGTAGTATCGTCCATAGGTAGTAGAGTTGCTTTTGGAACTCTACTACCCAAGGTAAATGGTTCCACTTTCAATGACTGTTTTATAAAAACTCGGCCACATTCAATAAACTCAACAATAACAATATAGTTTGTAAAATAGGCGTAAGTGTTCATTACAGATAAATGCACTTCTGATTAGATTGGAGGCTCTCCATAGTTGTAGCATTTGCAATTGTTTGTTAAATATGGTACCTAGTTATAGCAATTAATTTCTAAGTATTATAAATAGTTTGGTGGACTGATAACCTAGTAAATGTCGCGGGAGTCCGCTGGGTGCGGGTGGCGTGGCACCGGTCAGGGTGGCACTCTTTGGGAGAGGCCTATATCCATCAGTGGACGTCTTTCGGCTGATATGATGATAATGATGATAAATAGCGTGTATAAATACCGATTCATTCCTTTCTAAATGGGTTTTTCTTCTTCTGGAAATCTTTACAGAGAGGTTGACCGGGCCGAAAAATCTTTTTTTTTTTCTTTACAACACTAATGCAATTTTTTATACCTATTGATTTTCTGACTCTACTATTCATACATTTATCACATATTTTAAACGCCATATTTTTTTACCGTACACTTAATTTCCATTGATTTCCACAATTTTTTTAGTCACATACGTCTTTAAGCGCTTGCTTACGGTGAATATAAATATCACAATGTTCTAGTAGAAACTAATCGTATAGCATTACAAGCTGCCAGTTCGTGTTGCCGGCATATTTGAAATGATGCAAGCAGTGCTTACCGTGCCCCAGACCCTTTGTGAGGTGACCCTCCTGGCTGGTGGTCCAATTTCATTCATTAGTTAAGTGCTATGCTTACTGAATAGACGTAACTGCTGTGACACCAAGCAAGAGGATTCAGACATACCCCATGCCTTCCAAATAATTCTAACAGTGTATTCCTCAGGCTTTAAGGAGTAAAAAACCGGCCAAGTGCGAGTCGGGCTCGCGCAGGAAGGTCTCCGTACCATTATCTATGAAAACGGCAAAAAACATCACGTTTGTTGTATGGGAGCCCCATTAAATATTTATTTTATTCTGCTTTTTAGTATTTCTAGTTATAGCGGCAACAATCATACATCATCTGTGAAAATTTCAACAATCACGGTTCATGAGATACAGCCTGGTGACAGACGGGCGGACGGACGGACAGCGCGGAGCCTTGGTAATAGGGTCCCGTTTTTACCCTTTGGGTACGGAACCCTAAAAAGTGATCCGAACTCAGCTTTATTTATATGTCATTTTTTTACTCCTTAGGTAGGGCCTGAGATACACGCGTTTAAGATTATTTGGAATCCTCCCGGACCACAGCGGATTGCTTAAAGCGGTAAAACATATCCGTGTACAGTCGCCATCAGATATATAAGTGCGGCCAAAGTGCTCACAAATATCTGCACACGTCTATAGAGACGCCTATAGAGACACATCTATAATGCCTCGACTATAGAGTAGAGGCATTAGATGTGTTCAGATATAGGTAAGTACTGAATTCCCATGGCCTCCTTCTGTCTCCATCATCAGATCAGCTCGATGGTACTATAATATTTAAATAATTAATTGAATTATATTAATTGTCATCCAAACTATACGTTTCAGCTCAATCGGTCACCGGCAAGTGGGTCAAATTTAACTTGCAAGATTTGATTACAGACAGACAGACAGACAACGGGACAGGTGAAACTAAATAAAAGCTTGTAAAAAACAACAACGAAACGGCAGCGATACACGAAAAATTATGTCAAGATTGTGCGATATTGGTATTCGATTCGCTATCCACATTGTGCAGATACCGATATGTATCGCGATTGCATTCCGCCCTAATACGTAGAGTATGGGTGATAAGATTGCAGAGTCGATTTAGAATTTATTTGCAAAACATTATCTTGGACGTCGACCGTAGAAAGAAATTTGATATTTTTACTTGAATTCATCATCCTTCTAGCGTTATTCCCGGTAATGCCCCTAATGAGCCCGGGGTCCGCTTTGACACCTAATCCCAAGATTTGTCAAAAGCACTATAGTTTTACGAAAGCGACTGCCATCTGACATTCCAATTGTAGAAAGATGAAACTCTCAATATCGTATAAAAAATGAAACCGCATGAAACGCAACAAATAAATGTGAATAAATAAAATTCGTAGGTAATAAATAAAACGAATGCAGATAAGGTTTCAGAATGAACCAAAGATGCAAAATGAACGCAAATGTACGCAGTATATTCGACGCATTAAATAATGCGTTAAAATAATATAAACGTCATAAATCATACGTAAATATATGATCAAAAGCCGCAAAACCGAATTAAAACACGAGAAAGGAAAATTCAGTAATCGTTAACATTACTGTAAAATTATAATCCGTCATTAATTGTTATCGTTCGCAAATCAAATCAAACGGTAAAAAAAAGCCCTAAAAAATCCGCCATAATTAAGTCCGCAAATGAAAATTAACAATAATAATAGTCTATCTTCATAAGTGAACATGCAACTCACCCCATCAGCAACATCTCGAACAAACATAATTGAATTAATTAGTTTTTCTACTCCTGTACTTTTATCTGTCATTTACATAGTCCCGAAAACTAATAAAAAGACATACAAAATAAGTCTGCAGAAAAGTCTATACTCTATTCCCCATAACAGTACGGCACAACCGTGCTGTTTTGTCGCCAAAACGATACGCTTAGCAGCCATACGCTTCTAAACCTGGGTAGTACTACATTGTGCCACGGCCTACTAGACACGATCGAGTAGGCCGCGACGCGACTAATCTAGAGGGCCATGCCGAAACATAAAATACATTAGGTACTACCAACTTAACAAACCACTGAATGTATTTACTTCAAATAAATTATTGTACTAACGACATTGCTGCCAACTTAAGAAAAACCTTGGTCTTAATATGACAGTACTGGCAAGTTGAATTAAGAACAAAACAGACCATAAACAAGAGGTGTCAATGTGTCATGTTTCTAATTTCCCACCAAAGTTCCAGTTCAAAATTAAAAGACGAAATATGTCAAATATGATAACTATTCGTTATTAATAACTTCTCAAGATTTGATTCGTGTTTGTGAAGTGAAGAAAAATGTGTACGTTCCTTTTAAAATGGACGAAGAAGAAAATAACTGCACCGCTGATGAAATTGCGTGAGTAGTAATAGAACTAACGGAAAACTTACTGCCTGAAAAGTCAAATTATGCTATTTATTTAAAATAGTCGTAGAAAAAATATTGTATGCAACGGTGTATAACTTGGTCTTAAAACGCTCGTGGCGTCTTTAATTGCGATGCTCGCCAAGGCTCGCATCGCAACTCACGACACTCGCGTTTTAAGACCCTACTTATACAACAGTTGCATAAAATACTATAATTACAATATGGGAATTATGATTATCTTATTACATACATATATTTCTAACTTAAGCTAACTAAAATTATACTATAGTTATGCTCCGTCACGATGAACGACAACGATGACCTGTAAAAAAACAGACTACAAAGGGACCTTCGGATTTCAGACCTCAGGTCTTGAAAGTGGGGCCTATACCTACATACATAATATTAAAATCCCATCAAAAACATAAATGTGAAAGGCTGCCAAGTTCGATACTATGGGAATGCTTCGCCTATAAAAGAAGTGAGATCTGAATAAGTACCAAGTTCCATAAAAATACCTCAAATCATAAATAGTTATAGGAATGCACACTTGATTTCCAGCAGTTTTTAAGGTACATTTTGAATAAGTATCACGTTACATAGAAATACCTAAAATTATAATAGTCAGAGAAACGCACACCGGTTTTTTTTAGCACTTTCCTGATAACATTTATTATTTTCAGTACTTTTTAATGATGTAACTTGGCAAGTTTTCATAGAAAATTATATACTTGGCACATTGCAGTCCAAAGGTGTCGATTCATTGCATTGAAAAGGTGTGTGGTGTGTGAAAACTTGCCAAGTAACATCCGGGACCAACATACCTAAAATTATAATAGTCAGAGAAACGCACACCAGTTTTTTTAGCAGTTTTCTGTTAACATTTATTATTTTCAGTACTTTTTAATGATGTTACTTGGCAAGTTTTCACACACCACACTTTTTTTATCACTTTTGCTTTAGGAAATGTCTCATTCTACTTAGGTATGTACTTTATACTATACCCTTTATACTAAGCGTCTAATTCTTTTTTCTACGCTTGCGTGGCACTGTCTGGATCCCTTTATTGGAAATGGAACAGTTTTATTGTTCTTGTCTTTAAGACAAACATGTATTGTCTTAAATTGGTATGTATCTAAATTTAAATAAGTCTTATCTCATTTCCACTCCATACCTACTTATAGTAGAACAAAATTACACATTCGTTGTTTTCGAAACTGACTCACACTTGGCCGTTTTCAGATTTTTACTTTATTTCGACCTAAAGACAAACCTTCGAGCCAAATTTCAGGTCGGTACGACCATTGGAAGATAGACCCGTTTAGTTCATTATGACTTCATAGTAGAACAAAGTTACACCTTCGCTTTTTTTTTAAACTGACTCACACTTGGCCGTTTCTAGATTTTTCCCTTTACTTTGACCTTAAGACCTATCTCCATGCCAAATTTCAAGTCAGTACGACCATTGGAAGTGGTCTAGGTTTTTGATGAGTGAGTCAGTGAGTCAGTGAGTGTATAGCAAAAATAGCGATATTCTGACGTCAATATCTCAAGAACTGCTATAGGTAGAATAATGAAATTTTGTATTCTAGACAATTAAGGGGATGTCAACAGACACTCGAAATTTCATATGCGTAGATAAAATATGTTTTGAGTTATAGGGTGGTCGAAATTGGCCCGAAATGGTTCGTGTAATATAACCCACGGCCGGTGTGTCGCTTCTTTTTGCTCGAACTTGGCGGACACACTGCCGTGTGTCTAGATTCAGAATAATATCTGGCCCTAATCGTCCCCTAAATGTCTCAGCGGACCCGTTGATTTGCAGAAACGAACTAACTAAACATAATAATTTAGGACGCCTTGTAAATGACTAACCATATCAATTAGCACGCAGAACCACATATCCAGCTAATCTCCCGTAGCGACGACCTAAATATTACAGACCATCATATAAACACTTAAGCCATAAATTACATAGGTACAATACTATAGATACTTCATGTGAACACTGACTGTATAATTTTATGAGTTGCAGTTACACACTATTCATATAAAAACAAATCAAACACTAACGGCCGTATTCATAAACGTACTACAAGCCTGTTTTAACTAAAATGGCGTTAAAATTCGTTTGTCCTTATCTGTCATTTTGACATTAGTGTTGGTAAGAAAGGGACAAATCACATTTTAATAAGCTGAGGCATTTTAAGTTTTATGAATAAGAAGGTTAATGTTTTACACTCACAGTATTGTCAATTGTCTTAAAATACACTGCCTGCTGCGTGCCTACCCTGAATTCCCTTATTCGTCTATAAAATGTCTTAAATGTTTTTAAACATATCACGTAAAACAAACTAACAATGGAACACTATTTTCAGGCAAATAAAACGCGGAACGCGCTCGCGAAATCAAATATCAAAATTAATTGATAACTAATTATAAAGGAATCCGAATGGAATAATCAACCTTTCGTTACGAGGCCAAACCCCAACTGCCCATATTTTTAACACAGAAATCTTACATGCATTCTTGTGAAATATCCAAACGGTGTTATTCTTTTAAATGCCATATGAACTTACGTCATTTTGGTTCACAATAATTAATAATCCCACTATAGGTCAGTCAAAAGAAATATGTATTATAGTATTGCAACTGATATAAGTTCTTTCGGATCCAAGCCCATGAATTGTTTTTGCTATCGTCTCTACTTGCATTACATTTTGAGAAGTCCCACCACTTGAAATCATGAAGTGGTAATAACTTGGACTAAATACGAGACCAGCTCTTAATAGATCCAAAAACAAAAAAACAATAAATATGTGATTTATTACCCCAGTGTTGACATAATTTCGATACATTCGACGCTTGGCGTGAGAAACTTTTTTATAGAATTTGTCTGAACTAGGTACCTATATTTTAAAGATAATCATCGAGTAGTGTAACCTTGCAGTTACACAACCCAGAGGGAAGACTAGGCCTTATTGGGATTAGACCGGTTTCCTCACGATGTTTTCCTTCACCGAAAAGCTAACGGTAAATATTCCGTATATAAATTCCGAAAAACTTACTGGTACGAGCGAATTCAATCGCGCAAAACCAACTGTTCGGAGTTATATAAAAATTGGAACTACCTGGTTTAAAACACAAGATGATTTTGATCCCGGAAATCACCCCTCAAAGGAATGAAATTAGGAATAGGAATTGACATGTAGATTCACGCGGTTAAAGTTGCGGGCAAACGATTATCCTTAAATGCTTGTCTTAGTAAAGTCAAGTGTAAAAATATGGGTGCATACAACTTACTTATACTCGTAAATATGTCCCATAACTCTTATATCAGCGGATTAAGGTTTTGGTACTTAAGTATTTATGAGAGGATGTTATCGATACATATTTTTGCATTTGACTGTACAATATAATACAAATACTGTTCAACCTTTATGAGGTTAATGGTCTAGTTGTTAGTAAGAAAGAATGTTTTTTCTGTTATGTGTATGGGGACTACTGCCCGTTCCCTCTCAAGGCCTCCACACACCGGACGCGTGTCGTGCGCGGCGCTTGGGCTGCGCGGCACACGCGCAAGTTGTAAAGCATTGAAACTACAATTCAAACACACATCGAACGCGTCTCGAAGGCGGGCCCGCGCGGGCCCGCGCGGCGGTAAAGATGCAACTCGGCAGCGCGGCCGCGTGTCGTGCGCGTCGCGTGAGCTGCGCGGGCCCGCGCTGCTAAGTATGATAGAGATAGTAAGATACATATTAAATGTGTTGGTAGTGAGAGAGATATGGAGCGCGGGCCCGCGCGGGCCCGCGCGGCACACGCGCGTCACGCGCGCAGCACACGCGCAGCACCCGCGCGGCAGACGCGCGGCAGACGCGCAGCAGCCGCGCTGCACACGCGTTGCTATACGCCGCCCGCTTCCGGTGTGAATATACCGCTTCATACGCGCCCGACACGCGCAGCACACGCGCGGCACATGCGCGGCACACGCGTCCGGTGGGTGGAGGCCTTCATCCATGAGAGGAGGCCTGTGCCCAGCAGTGGGACGTATACCTATAGGCTGATTTACTATTATTGTATCTTTTTTAATATGTCAATAAAATATAAAACCAATGAAGAAAAGTCACCAATGTTTTATAATGTGTATTTATTTCGTTATGAATTGCAAGGGAACCATGTTAGCAAATACCAAAAACAGAGATTCAGGGCGACATCGACAGTAGAGGTAAAACACCAGTACTACCTGCTTATTTATTAAAATTAGGTATCTATAAAAGTACGTACCATTGAGACGGGTAGCGGATGAGCCCCCCCGTTGGGGTAGGGGTACGGAGCCATGAGGTAGCCCATATTGAAGCCAGCCGCGGGATGCGGGTCGAATTTACCTGGAAACAAATAAATTATTTATATTATACGTTAGACTATAAGAAAGCAATGACAAAATTAGCTTTCCAAAACAAAAAACATATATTAACTTCAAAAATATCAAAAGAAACGAAGATAAAATTCATTAAATCGTACACATGGAGCAGCATTGTACAGAGGTGAAACATGGACCTTTACCCAGGAAGATGCGGAGATATTAGAAGCGTTTGAGATGTGCTGGTGATGGAGGCGAATGGAGAAAATTAGCTAGAGAGAGAGGGTAACCAAAGCACTTCTTGTGCTGAATATAGTGAGGCAAACCAGACAGTTAATGAGAAACTTAGACAGTAGAAGAGGGCAGATGATAGGGCACC
Organism: Epinotia demarniana; assembly: GCA_945867215.1. Lineage (NCBI taxonomy): Eukaryota > Metazoa > Arthropoda > Insecta > Lepidoptera > Tortricidae > Epinotia > Epinotia demarniana. Next base: position 9,993,623 of record OX244281.1, read on the forward strand.
TCATACGACATGACAACTTTATACTCAATATAATTGGAGGAAAGATAATGGGTTAGCGAGGAAGTACTACCTAATAGAATAAACTACATAGAGCAGCTCAAAAAAAGATTTGATGTTAGGTCGTATCGAGATGTTAAAGAGGTTGCCTGGGATCCGAGTAGATGGAGCGCCAACTTACAAATTATTTACTAGCTCTTAAAATAGGCAGAAGAAGACTATAAGAATAAATACTGGTTGGTGACCCTGCCTACGAAGCTGGCGGTCCCGGGTTCGAATTCCGGTCAGGGCATTTGTGTATTTGTGTGATGAGCGTGAATGTTCCTGGGTCTTGGGTTTTCTCCAATCTCATTTGCCCTCCCAAGCTATCTATAAGCCGAGCAACCCAAGTAGACAATAGGCGCAGAAGTAGAACTATACATCGCGTTAATTTACCTAGTTTTAGCAAAGACAGTTACAGAAAGAACCGCAGAGGGCCTACCGCCATTGAACAATGCCTACCGCGAAACGAAAACGAACTTCGTTTGTGCATCTCCGTCTCTGTCGCACTTGGTGGTTCGAGCGATAGAGTGGGAGATACTCGAACGAAGTTCGTTTTCACTTCGCGGTAATAGCACCTCAGTATCGTAAGCTTTTCGAATAGGATTGCAGTCTTTTTCTATCTCGCTTGCTCTTACACGTTCTTAAGCCTAAAGAAACGAGAGCACACACCTGAATACTGTTCTAATGCTTCACGGATTGTACAAACGCCAACACATTTAACTGACCATCCTGTATTTATAATGAACCTTATTACAATGCACATAAAGTGCACGGATAGTCAGTTAACTGTGCTGGCGATGGTACTAAGACCTTCGAAAGTTTTTTAACACCTGAAAACGAGCGTCCAACCGGCCAGTATTAACCCATTACAATAACAACGTGTGACTAAATCGATAACACGTCAAGCCGAAATCGATTACAATCGAGTCTGAGAAATCGTGACGATTCATCGTTTCAACGGTGAGGCGGCGTGGAAATGGTTAAGTATTTCGAATTGATGTAAAAAACAATAAGGATAAGTGTGGAATTCTTGTTTCGTTGGAGTTGTGGTTTTAGGTTCGTAAATATCTTGCATTACACGTAGCAAATCTTGAGCTTATTGACAGCTGTCATCTCCGTACAATTTGTAACCTCAAATCGTAAATTTGACAGCTGTCATAGGGACCAAGATTTTTTTTCGCTAAGATAAGGTGACCCAGACTACGCTTGCCAAGCATGAACCCGTGATAATGAAAATACATAGGTAATAAATAGTACCTACAAGCCAACACGACTAACCCTCTTATTCATAATCATAAAACTTAACATGCCTATGTTAACTGAAATGTGCTTAGTGCCTTTTTTACAAACACAAATGAATTATAAGGGCATTTTGGCTATAATAAATTTGAAAGGCGTTTAAGATAACATAATAAGGAAACAGTGAAAACAAGTCTCAAATAACTTTTATGGGAATAACACGATTTCTGGAATCATGATAAATAAGTAGGTACTCACGTAATAGATGTAAATTTCTTAAGGAAGGAAATAATCTCCATTGAAACCTCTATTGGGCCACAAAAATCCTTGCCGGCATGGACTTGACGCATGATAAATACGATAATGAATTTTAATACATAAATTGCCGACCCGTTAAGATTATAGCAGCTAAATATAGTCACGAGTACAGTTGGCTCCGCACGGCGCCAGTTAAAAATAAGGGTACAGTCAGTGAGAATAAATCCCTTCGCGAGGGGAGAAATTATAGGACGAGGAGTCATTTGCTCGAGTAATTGCGCGCGCAGCGCCACAGTGCACAGTGTTACAGTGGTACAACTACGATCAAAGTAAAAATACACAAAAAATGAGTGACACCAAGTTCGTATCAAAGTAATAACTACTGTATACATGTTTTTATTTGTCAGTCGTATTTAGAACGTTGAGACTTCCTAGTAAGTAGGTATTAAAGTACCATACCCAAACCCAAAAATAGTATTTTATCCAATTAAAATAATCATAAGAAAAATTAAGTAGGTAATCCGTTACAAATAAATTTTCCGTCCAAGTGAGAAGATTAAAATCCAATGCCAATGCAAAAATAATTTCAAACAAACTGTCAGGCGCTTAGTAGACTTGTCTATGATTCTGGCTGCACCATCATGCCTTCAGAACCAAGCATAACATTATATTTTTGGCTGAACTGAAACATAATATTTTATACTCTGTGCCTCCCAATTTATGATGTGACCTATGATAACTATACTATTTCCTTCTTTAAACCGAGATTGTCTAATGGTTATCGGCTAGGTGTCGACGAGGGAAATAGTTTAGCGTTTCTTCTTCTGTCGAATTAACTTTTACTTGTGTTAAAATATATTTTTGCCTATAAAACCTCGGGCTGTCAGGAGAAGATCACATTTTCTCCGTTATTACTGGTAGTAACACTGAACATTTTAATTTAATGTACTCTGCATACCCCTCCGTTCTGAAAATATGAGCGTGAATGTATGTATGTTACATATCGATTTTGTGAATAAACAATGACTATAGGCCAGGACTGCCAGGAGTGTTTGAATCCCAATGGAATACTTATACTACTGTTTCAGCATACTGATTTAAACCTGTTGACTGTACCACTCGCGGCCGCAAAGTGTGAGCGTTTTCGGTAACTCTCATTTCGTCGGCTCTAGAGGACTAATGCCAGCTTTTTGTTTTACTCTGCTCCGGCGGGAAGCTAACGTTTTTCGCACGCTGTTGTACGTACGTCAGAGGGCGCTAATCTCAAAATCTGTTTATGGATGAAAACCTGATTCGAGGTTCAAAAAAGACGTCTCCGGCATATCATACATATTCCTACTTTCATATATATTTCTTTCAGAACTATAATAACGGAAATATGAAAGAAATGCGACTAATAACGTCTTTTGTCATCTTAACGTCAGAAGACGACCGGGCCGGAATGTGATATTACTGTTCCATGCCGGGGATGTAATGTAATATAACACAATTCACATTATGAGTTTTTTTGAAAATGTTTCATAATATGTCATTACATACTAACTCTGTATTCCAGGCGATTTACAAATAGCTCGTAAATGGTTTCAAATAATGAAAAGTGTCTCAGGTTCTCAGTTCTTTCGGTCACAATGCACAATAGAAAAGCCTTTACACCATTGAGATAAGGTTGAATTTCTCCTGGCCCGTTCCTATACCTGTACACATATTATGCGTGGCGGTATAATAGGTATACAGTAAACCAGTAGCCGAACGCCGAATATGAACGTAACAGGCACGGTCAATATTAGCTTAGGCCACCACCGGAGTTCCGAGAACTAGACTGGCTTTCTGTCTCTCTCGCACTGTGTGCGGTCGAAAGAGAAGGCAGTGGCGAGCCAGTAGTGGCTACAGATAGAAACAATATGAGATATAAAACGATTCAGGCTGGGGATGAAATTTCTTTTTTAACCCTCGGTTCTGGGTTCAAATCCCCTTACGAGATAACATGTGTGTGGGTGTGTTTGGATGTTTTCCATGCATTTAAGTATTTATGTATATATTTAAAATATATCGTCACCTAGTAACCGTAACACATGCCTTACTCTATCTAGTTGGATATGTCTAAGATTGTCCCCTAATATAATTTATTTTATTTAGGCATAAAATTTCAAAAGGCATAGGTATTCAACATCCTAAACCCTAACCCTGAACAACGAACTCGGGTACATAAATATTGTATAGAATTTCAGTACAAATTAACATTCTTTGATTGCACATTGTGACACACTGACCAAACCACTGACAAAATTGGTTCTCCATAACATATTTAACAGCGGGAGGTATCAGAACTTAGTCCTTGAATAATTTGGCTAAAAATTTAAATTTAAATCTGCGTTTAATTAAGCATATGTCAATCACCAAAAATCGGACATCATTCATCATCTGCTAGTCAAGGTTTTTCGATAATTATTAATCATATTTGTAATTGGATTTCTAGGAACTCTGTTAACATAATTAGGTACAAATTTTATGCTAAAAAACCACCTTCTTAATGTATATCATAATTATGTATAATGATATACTGGTTTTTTTAGGGTTCCGTATCCAAATGGCAAAAAACGGAACTCTCATAGATTCGTCATGTCTGTCTGTCTGTCACAGGCATCTTACTTGAAAACTATAAGGTGTATTTGAATAAAATTTTGAGAATAGGTGTATTTGGTTAACCGCTACATAGTCTTGTGTCCGCCCCCCCCCCCTCTAATTTTTGAACCGTGTATTTTAATAATATGAAAAAATACATGGACATAGGGCTTGTTATTCTATCGACGAAAATTGTTTTGAACAAGATCGGTTTAAAAGTTTTCGAGATATTTCAAAAAAACTGCCTTCCTTAAAGAAAAGGACGTAAGTGCCATAAGATTTCATTAACGATACGATCTTTTTAATAGGCACGGAACCCTTGTTGTGCGGGGTCCGACACGCACTTGGCCGCTTTTTTTTGCTTAAAGACAGCTGAGAAGGATATTGGCACAGCAAAAAAAAAATTACAACGTGTATGACCATATCTGAAGACCAAAAAAGATGTAAGTAGTACCTACTATTATAATTACTATAAATAAGCGATACTCTTTATAGCTTATACGAGTAGCTTACTAGAAGTTATAATACGAAAAAAACTCAAGACCTAAAAAGTTTATGAAGGACTGGTCTTCTCGAACATTAAAAAGCGATATCTTCCAGGAAACCTTTGTAACTTCGTCATTGTTGAAGTTGTAATATCTTCTTATGAGAAATAAAGTTCTTAAACCCAAACTCCGAATTGTACACTCAATGCAATTTACTGATACAGAAATCTCATTTCAAAATAAAAGGGTCTTCATTTTTATCAATTTCGTAGGCTCACTGTACCTTTAGATAATAAGGGCTATTTAACATCTTTTTCATTTTAATATCCGCCATGTTGGACTTAAGTATACAAACATTAAAGCATATAATTTACTATATTGCGGGCTCTAGACAAACAGACAAAATCTACCTGGACGACCCAGGTGGTCCACTCAAATTTAAACGCTCTATCACGCTCACACTTAAGTTACGTACGCTAAGAGTGAACGAAACAGCACGATCGTTTCGATTAATGTTTGGGTGAGAATCGTCGAGTGTTTGCGGTCACGGTGTTGGAATTTATATTAAATCATTCGGTAATAATACCGATTTCAATATGATTCGGTGTAAAATAAGGAATATCACAAATATTCGGACAGTGTTTACTGTTTACCAATGTCCGCTTTATTGAGCAGTGGCGATTGAACTTTGTTTATTGAAAGCTCGTGAGATGACCTATGTATCACGATATTTTTAATCATGTCCATTTTATTATTAGCTAGGTCATGGTTTTTTTGCCATCGTCGTAGCATAAAAAAACATCTGATAATAATCAAATTAAGACAGGTCGCCGATAACATAGTTTTTTTGACATAATTAGCCATGCAGTGGATCGAGTTGGATTTTACGTTAATTTGACTTCTGTTGCTCATCTTGATCACTAGCCTTTTAACGAGCTTTATATTAACTTGACCTGTTCGTTGTAGGTATATAAGTATGTAAGTTGTCCGTCACAAGCTGAAATTTTGAGTAATAGTATAGTTTGGATGCCAATTCAATATTATCGTACCATCGAGCTGATCTGATGATGGAGACAGAAGGTGGTCATGGGAATTCAGTATTTAACCGACGTAGCCCCGTTGAGTTTGGGCTCGTTAGAATCGTCTCAATGAGTAGTAGATGATGGTATACAGAAAAGTACAGGCGGTCTTTACGTCCTTGTTAGTAAAGGACAAATTATTCGTATATCTATGCGATCCGGAGAGCTAGAAGATAGGTAAAAAAATTAAGTAAGGCCCCTCTTGCATTTCGTTTTTTTAGTTTATGATTATTATTGTATTTTTATTTTTTTTAAATTGTCAAATGGTATTTATTTTTGTTTCACTATTTGTTATTTTTATTCTCTATGGTTTTATTTTTGTTATGTGTGTCCTAACTGCATGGACCCAACGAAAGCCCAGCGCTGGCTGCAAAGTCAGCATCATGCCTAGTTGGGCCCATTTCGTAACACGGCACATATAATAATAATCCTTAGGCCAATTTTTAATGTCGCTATTAATAGGGGCCCATCTAGCAGTTAGCGAGTCACCGTCTGCCAGAGATAAAGATTGAAACAGTTTTATTAGGCTGGCGTCCGATGTTTCACCCAATAGCCCAACCACTAGTCCATCATTTCAACCCTATAACCCGTTTTATTTAGATTCCATCAATAGTCCCTATACACCCCAGCGGGTGCTGTCTCTGTGTGCGTCCCATGACACTGGCAGGGACAGCATCTGCTCGGTGTACTCCTTGCATTTCATTAAATTGTCAAAAGGGCCTCTACGTGTTGGCTCAGTTGGTACTTTGTAGGTACCTAGCTCCACGCACGCCTCCCAAAGGTCCGGGACATCATTGTCCCGTGAACGGGAAAGACATACAGAATAATAAATACTCTTTAGGTATTGCACCACGATATAGGTATTTACTTTTTCTTTTCTCTTGTATTTGTCTTGGAATACTGTGTTGTGTTACGAATAAATGTTTGATTCTTGATTCTATAGTTGTGGAATGTCCGAATAGGTACATTTGTTTTGTCTATACTACTCGAACAGCCGCAACTACTTCCTTGTGTTTATGAAATCGGTAAAAAATATATTTTACAAAATACCTATGATGGTTGTCATTTACATTTATTTGCCCAATTAGCCGTCTCATAATGTTCCCAAAACATAAACAGATTGTTATCCATTTTAACCACACGCCATGTAACACCTAATCGCCAATAGATAATTAATTAAAAACATTCAACAAAAGCATACACAATGCAAAACAAAAAGGACCCAACTTCTTATCATACTGAGAGACTTAATACCTTTATAAACAAAGACTACTTTAAAACCTGATTCTTCATAACAATCTAAAGCAAGTCGTTTAACGCCCGTCGTGAATGCATCTCGAGTTCCAATTAGAAACATGATATGATGTAAGGACGAGTGTGGGATGAGCGGAGCGGGGAGCGGAGCGATTACGGGGAAACGGTTATGATATGCTGACATTGTGTGCTAGTGCAACACATTGATAATGTTTTAAGGATCATATGAAATTGTTAAGGTACAAGTTGGAATCCGACCGCAGACAGGAGTATTAGATGAAGTGTCGCAGCGACACTGTTTGTATCTATGTATTTCTATGAAAGACATAGCAGCTTGTACCTTACCTTGTGGGGCCTTAAATTGTGGGAACGGGGTACCTCTGCAGGCGGATTTATGAGTTGTTGAGTATTCGGCCTATGCCCAACAGTGGGATGTATATATAGGCTCATGATGATGATGATGATGGTGATGATGATGATTGAGTAGAAGGACAGTGGACGTCACAGACATGTATATATTTGTAGCATGGCAGCTACTTCTTTCCGATGGCAAAGACGAAGAAATACGATATTATTCTACTTAGAAACGGTTTGTCTATCTCAATGGGAGACCATGGGCCTAATCTTCCAACCTGACATTGCATATTATGGAAGTGTAGTGTGGTCTAAAACAATAGCAATGATAAAATACCCACGCTACATCCTCTCATCTTCAAAGACCGCAGCCTTAGCCATCCACAACGTGCGTTAAGCGACGAACCATTAGCACGCTAGAGCGAGACGAGGAACTAATAAACAACAGAAAACGCGCGCGTGCGAGCGAGACAGACATGATGATAAGCTTCAAGTTCCAATAATAATAGAATTGCTTATAATAAGGTAAGGTGGCCTGCAAATGGTGTCAAGTTTCAAAAGTGACAAGTATATTTGGGGACGGTAATGGTTGAGGAATACAGGATAATTGCGTAACTTTTGAAACGAATGCGCTATGTCAAATTTCCTAAGACGGTACAAGCCGAGAATGTCCTTTAAAAAAAATTGTCGGGAGTCTTAAAGTTGTCAGTAAAAGTGAACTATATACCGAATGTATGCGGGCGCAGGGACGGTCATTGTGGCACTCATTGGGGAAGGCCAATGTCCAGCAGTGGACGTCTTTCGGCTGGTATGATGATACCGAAAGTATCAATGAAGAACATAGATTCATTGAAAGACCTGTTGTCTTGACTACTCTCAATATTTCTTTATCAAATATCACCCCCTATTTTTTTCGGTGGGGCTGAAAGTACTATTATTCCGAAGAAAGTTATAACTTAATTATTATGATTTTAGAAGGTAGTTTGTTAAAAATAAGTATCGATTATCAACTTATTTCGAAGACACGCTATTCCATTACGATGTCATCACCAGCATTTACAAATTGAAATGCTGCCAAGCGTCCGACGTCATTTCTTGATAGTTGATGACAGATGAGCTCGAATCAGAATGCTTCTCTCGATCGGGGATCCAGTCTAAGACGATATTCCCACTAACCTTTCATTATCATCATATCAGCCGAAAGACATCCCCGCTGGACATAGGCCTCCCCCAAAGAGTGCCAGTGCTAACCTTTACTACAGAATATATAATAACTTAGTTACGTACAGAATATGCCGTGAAGCCGAGCGGTAAGGCATGCGATAATACAGAGGTCGTGGGTTCGAATCCCGGCTCGTACCACTGGTATTTTTCAAAAACTTATGTACCTACGAAATATAGCTTGATATATAACAGCGGCTTTACGGTGAAGGAATCCGTAATTAAATAAGGTGTCATTTTCACAAAATGTATAAAATTAACACTTTCATAGGGTTACAAAACTACGCTCCTATCAAAAGCAGAACCCCACGAATTTCCACAAAATTATATAACCGCTCAGTAAATCAAAATTTATATAGCGTTACTAATGTTACGATAAAATCGGATTATGTTAGAGCTGTCATATAAAATATACATATTTATGTCCTTAACAGATCGATGGTATGATAAACAACATAAATGTGAAGTTGTAGTTAAAATATTACATGGTTATGTGAACGTAAATTATATGAGAATTGGGTTAGATTTAACGGTCGTGTTTTGTGAACAGTGTTTGTTGAAGAAATATGTTTTCAAGTATTTTTTGATGTTTTACTCCAATACAGTATTTAAACTCATACAAAACTCCCCAAAGCGGAATGGGAGTTAAAGGGGCCTGCTTCTCTAGTAATTACTACTTAGTGGCTCTCTGATCTATAGCATAAGGAGCCCGCCTTTTCTTTAAATAACATATTTTTTTCGAAAATTGATTTGGACAAAAAAATAAGCCTGATCACAAAATTTCACGAAATCAGTTGAAAATGCGACTAGTATAGGTCCCAAGCTAAAACGAAGAACTTCGTTCGATGTTGTCTCTATCTGTCGTTAAAAAGCTATATTCCCCCGACGGCGTCCATGCGTTGATATATATAGTGAAGTTTAAAGCGGCAATTACACTGCGTCGTTCACCTAATGCGGTCGCCGAATTCATTTTAAACTACTTAGGCCAACAAACGTCGTCTTTACATTAGTCTGTCCGCCTACTACGGCGACTGGGCAGCTGTCGATCGCCGAATGCGGCCGACAAACTTTTGCGGTCGCCGCATGGTCGTCAGCGAACGACGAAGTGTAATCGCCGCTTTACTCCAAAAAGATACGTGAAATTTTTTTATTAACACGATTATTTCAATTAATCGCCGTCTTATACCCATAACACAATCATTACTGAGCTTAGGGAACTACAGAGTCAAATTCTATTTGTGTAAGATGTCCCCTGTTTATTTTATTCAATTTAACACTACAATTAAACATGTTTAATTTATTGAAAACAGTTGAAAACGTTTAACAAGTCATTACCGAATGTCTAATTACGTGTGGGCATCGCATCGCGGATTTAATTGCGGCCCATAACTCACACCTCGGTCTTCCAGGCTCTACACGGAGAACCTTAGCAGGGTTGCCAAAACTTGGCATTTAGCAGAGCCTTATAGGTTACTAGCTTCCGCCCGCGACTCCGCCTGCGTGGAACTTGTTTATATCGTAGCTCCATACAAATTGTCACCCCCATTTCAATCTTAGAGGCTGATTTCCGGAATAAAAACTATCCTATGTCCGTCCCCGGGATTCAGACTATGTGTATACCAAATTTCACAAAAATCGGTTCAGCGGTTTAAGTGTGAAAAGGTTAAAGGCAGACAGACATATACAGATAGGTATTCCCGGACTGGGTTTCCGTAACTCAACGTCATAAGTGCGGCTAGTTTTGCCTATATTTTTTGGCCCTACTATTATTCGTGCCAGGAAAACGTTTTATTTTTCCGTGGAGAAAACCTGCGAACTCTGTACCAAATCATCGGGGAATGACTAGGGTGTGTCGTATTTCTATCCACTATAAACTCCACGGCGCCTGGCATCTGCACTCTCATGCCCCTGCATGAGTCCCCTGACTCCAGGATCTCATACTGAACTCACTGGAGTTCCAACCAGACACCGTATCATGGTCGGCCTTATCACAATAAGTGACAGTATAGAGCGTCCGTCACTGGCTGACACCGTTCGATAGAGCGAGACGACGCTCCTATCTTGTCATTTATCGTGTGATAAGGCCGACCATGATACGGGGTCACGAAGCTTAGCGACCCGTCAAGTAGCCGACGTAAATTCGTCGATCCGAGATGTAGAGCCTTGTGTTAGAACAAACGCACTTGGAGGTATAGATACGATCGATACCTCCAAGCGTTCCCGAGATAAAGGGTCTTGACAGGCAGACGGACAACGAAGTGATCCTATAAGGGTTCAGTTTATCCTTTTGTGGAACCCTAAAAATCGTCCCTGCTGCTGGCAGCTAGAGGCAAATGCAGCTCCCCTATTCTGTAACTTGTTTTAAGCTCATCTCAACGCTCACCCACAAATATATCTTGAAACCGCGATGCGCAGTAGTAAAAGCGTAGGCAGAGGTTGTTTCGTGACGGGTGACCGGCGGGGTGAGCCGCATTAGCGCATAGCGAATAACAGCCCGGGAGCCTCTCGCGGAAGATTTGGCGACTTTACTGACCCACATGCTATTACGGAACACTTTCTTCGGATATTCGGATTATTGTAAAACACAGACAGAGCCACGGGTACACATCATACGAGAAAGATGTAAATATTGTCACCTTAATGTAATCAGTACTGGCTTCACACCATTAATAAAAAAAAGTTATTGACGCCCGACGAATTACCAACATAACGAGAGCCCAACATTAATATCTCAGGTACCAGCCCTGCATGTAGCACGTCGTTTTTGCCCCAAGTCGTGGCCAGTTGATCAGATTAGCTCCCAAACCGGTTACACGAAAACCCGGGGAAAAAATAACAAAAAACAACACTAATAACAACAAATAACGAGCGCTAGTGATGGGAAAGGTCGGGTGATTGATCGAATCGAGAATTCCTGGGCGTTCGAGGTTTGGTCGTGTCATGGTGTAAGTTTATCGAGACGTTTGTGATGACGTGGATTGTTACTTGGATTATTTTATTTGGAAACTGTGATTATTTATTAAATCTTAATTGAACAAAAGACAAAGCTATATGACAAAAGGCGGACTTAATGCCGTAAGCATTCTCTACCAGTCAACTTTGGGTAAAGCAGACAGAATGATGTGTCAAGATCAGTACATTTGTTTTATATGACTACTATTGTGACTAACAATTGTATGGTCTGCCTGGTAGTGAGCAGACACCGTAGCCTATGGATGAACACTTTCAAGGAAGGTTTACTCATCATACATAAACTTTACAGACAACACCGGTCAAAGGCGATTCGGTATTGGCCAAGCGCCTTGTACCAAAATAAACTTCTTAAATTGTATACTCGTCAATGGGTCGCTCCTAGTAACCAGTTACAAGTTCTGAAAAGGGCCCAGCATCGAATCTCAAGAAATCCTGACCCCATCCCTACAGAGGCGTCGCCGGTCGAAATTATACAAAAATATAGTAAGAATAGTGACAGATGATTATAAGCCGTGGATAAAACATACATAATTCCCAGTAATGGGCGCTCGGGACGTGATAATTCCCACCTACAGAATCAATTTCACATCACTACAGTTCGGATTGCGATGAAAGAGTTAACTAGTTTTCGAATGTTGAGGAGTTTGCGTTTAGTCTTTTGGAAATCGAATTCAGTGTAGTATAGTTGTGAACTGTTTCGATAGGCATTTGTTTTGTTTGTGTTACAAATACGAATACGCGGTATCGCAGATTAGCGAAATTTGAAATTGGAACCTTCTGGCTAAATCAAAAGTGATTACTGATTACAATGGTGATATCTTGTGGGTGGATCCTTGGCGGTAAACTACGTATGATCATCATCATCATATCACATGCATGCCTAGGACTCCCCCAATGAGTTCAAAAGGGATCGGTCCTGCGCCGCCCGCATCCAAACAACGTATGTTACCTATGTAAATGTCTTGGGAGGGGTAATTGCGGTACTTTTCGATCTAGCGTTAGGACAATTTAACTGTTGTTTAATGATGATGATGAGACGACAGTTAGATATACTTCATCATCATCATCATCATATGCAGCCGAAAGACGTCCACTGCTGGGCGTAGGCTTCCCCCAAAGAGTGCCACAATGACCGGTCCTGCGCCACCCGCATCCAGCTGACTCCCGCGACCTTTACCAGGTCATCAGTCTACCTTGTGGGGGGCCTACCCACGCTGCGCCTTCAGATACGTGGTCGCCACTCGAGAACCTTTCCGGCCCAACGTTTAATGGTTGCCACATTAAATGATCACAACTAAGATAATATATATGATTTAATGTGGCCCGACTTTTTATAAGACTGTCATTGGCTATTGTATTGGCTTGGCAAAACTCAAGGAGTGGCTTCTATGCAAATGTTTTTATAATTTAAATGAATATATTTTATAATGCTATCAATTTTATATTTTTATATTATTTACAATGTAGAAGTGCTTTTATAATGTGATTATGTTTTTATAGTTTTACAAATTCCACGCCATAATATTGTACGTCCGAAATGGGCAGACTGTTGATTCTACAATTTTTTTGACTACCAACGCAGTGTACCTACACAGTTCTAACAATAAATTATCTTATCTTATCTTGGATTGGGAATCTTCTATATAGGACAGTAGAGTTGCTCTTTAAATTAACATCTTGATGCATTTCGGCCAGCTCAAAGAATCTCAAGTAGGTATGCATATATGTAAAAAAAATATGAACTTACCAAAAACAGGACTTAGATCCGACTTCACCGATAATTTACCCGAGTAGGGCTCTCCAGACTTTTCCTGTAACAATAATGATGATGTTAACAATTATGTACTTCTTTCTTAGATACATCTTTACACTGTTCCATATAAGATTAGAAAAATCGTACGTTAATCGTAATGCAATTTCAAGGAAACCATTGACAAACATAACTTTTCTTTTATAGTTATGTTTGAATAAATGCCGAAACGCATTCACAGTGACAGACAGCACTGGCGGAACGGCGCGGCGCGGAGGCGGTACCGTACCGGTTGTAATGTTCGACGTAATATGAAAGGGTCCACATAGAATACCGACCGGGAAATAAGCGTTCTGTCCTTTCTTCAGCTCGAACATTACATTACAACCGGTATCGCCTCCACGCCGCGCCGCTCTGCCTCCGCTGTCAGTGCGTTTCGGCCTTAAATTATCGAAATAAGTAAAATTAGTAAAACCATTTGATTGAGTATGATTATTTATATTTGTTTAAGAGTCTTGGATGTTTCAAAGTGACAATACGCCGTAGATATATCTAGGTCGGCGGGCAACTATAGTAACAGCGACCGTCTTTTCTTGTAGACTTGGAAGTGTACGGTGAATTCAAATTTTCAGATGTCAATCGTCAAGTTGTTACCTGAAAACCGTTATCGAAAACAACAAGAAAAATAATGAGCCAAAAGCAAAATGCATATGGATCATATGAATCATGAGGATCTTAATATCATTAGTAAAAACTATCAATTTTGAAAAGAAACTGAAAAATATTAATGAGTCTGATACAACATCTTAATTTCACCCTTAACTCACTTGTCCTTTTCTAAGTAGAATGTCATAATAGGCGATAACAAATCAGGTTTCCGCTTATATTAATCCAAATACCGAATTTCCTCTATTTGTGCCATTACTGAACCAATGGAGCGTTTGAAATCTCGACACCTTAAGTGATATTGTCGGGAGGCTATTCTGCAGCGTGCGACATGGCGATACTTCGACAATCCACCACTAAATGTCGATTGGTTGAATTAAATGCGTTAGAGCAACTTAAGAGCCGATTTTTGGCTTACGCATTGCATCCAAACAAATCCGAGATATGTACAGCATAATCTATGGAGATTTGCGTTTATTGCTCTCGATAATTCATGTAAATTACTTGAATGTCAGACTAGATTGTTACGATTAAAATATGTCTACAGGCGAGCTCAGGCTTCTTTCTCGGCAGTAGAAATTGGGATGCATAGGGACCGGCATATTCTAACTTTGTGGAGTGAGTTATTAAGGAAAGACAATTCAAACTCTCACGGTATAATATTTGTTGTTATGTTTATCGTTTACAAACTATAATGCCTAACTACATATGTATTCTTTCACTTGGTTTAAGATGGCAGATATCAAGACGTTAAATTCGCCGTCAGAGATTTGTGAAAAGTTGTGTTTTAATAGATTTGACACCTAGATGCAAGCATGCGAAGTGTCAAATATAGGAAAGCACATTGACGTACATCTCTGGTAGATATTCACCCAGAAATATCAACAGCTATCACTTCGAGAATACTACCCCAGACAGAGACATAAGGACGTCCGTAATTGGATGAGTCCGAATCAGTTAGCCCCACTTGCACGTGTTTACCCCAAACAGGGGCACAGCCCTGTTATCCGACCAATCTAAAAAGGCCCTAACCTCCCTTCAATTCTACTGACCTTCCCCCGTTTTGAACCAAGAAAAACTATGTACCTAGAGTTGAAAATGCGGTAACTACGCTAAGTTTGTTAGGGGCTTACGCCGTTTTGGATTGTGATAGTGATGGCGTATCAGGTTTTTTGACCGGCCATTATTTGATGGTCGATTGGGTTTCCATAGTCGTCGAGATTCCTGGACATCGTATTACATTTTTTTTTTAATTGCGAGTACCTACGTGTGGCGTGGCGACAAACAACCGTGCGGTTATAGCTAATTTGGGCACTTTTTTATTTAAGTCTAAGTTGTGTGATGAGTGATGACGTAAGGCACGGAAACGTGGTCGCTTAAGGCTAAAAGTTATCCAAAGGGCGCTAATAAAACCATGAAAGTAATTGTGACATGAAAGTAAATGCACTGTATTATATATTAAGTAATGAACATCTAGGTTCTCCCTTCCAACGCTGTGCTTAAGTGTAACGATGATGTTATACTAAACTGACAGGTGTCAACTAGACAGTATATCCATACTAATATTATAAATGAGAAAGTGTATGTGTGTTTGCTTGTTTGTTTGTCCGTCTTTCACGAAGCGACGAATTGATAGTTCTTCAACTATCTTGACTTAAAAAATCACGTCAATTCGTCGCTCCGTTTTGCCGTGAAAGACGGACAAACAAACAAGCATCCCTTCGAATGGAGAGTGACATAGGATAGTGTTTATCCCCGAAATCATCCTCTAAGGGGGTGAAGTTTGTATGGAGCCGCGATATAAACGAGTTCCAAGCGGACGGAGTCGCGAGCGGAAGCTAGTATATATATAAATGTAGGAATGAGATGCTGAGTGATAGATGATGGAATGGAAGAGTGAGACTGGATCGGAGTAGAATTAACGAAGGAACGAATGATGAATGGAGATTGAGGGACGACGATTAGGTACAACCTCTTGAGTAGAGTATCGCTTACAAATTAAATGGTGAATATCATAAGTCTTAGTTGTGAGCTGGAAATTAAAGTAAAACTATTAAAAGAAAGGAGTCATATTGGTGCTGGGCTGTGCTGGGAATTTCTCTGCGCGATTTCATCAGAAATGAGGCTATTCGCAGCTGAACCAGGGTAACCGATATAGCCCTACGAATCGCTAAACTTAAGTGGCAGTGGGCGGGGCACATTGTGCGTAGAACCGATGGCCGTTGGGGCGGAAAGGTACTCAAGTGGCGACCAAAGCGCTCACTAGTATCTGAACACGTCTGTAATGCCTCGACAATAGTGTTCAGATGTTTGTGAGCAATTTGGCCGCTCCGATATATCTGATGGCGACTGCACGACATCAGATAGGCGAGACGGTAGCTGTGGGTAGCTTGCTCATGTGTAATAGGAGGGAGGAATAAAAAATAAAAAAATTACATTACTTATTCTAGATATATGAAGTAATTAGTCGGGATGAAAGAAAAGACAGTCTTAGCAATGCATTGGTGGTGTTAATTATCTCCCTGCCCATATCAAGTAACATGGCGCAGTCGGTAGGACTCGAAATGGACGCGCCGCCACTGGCAAGCGACCAAAGAACAATTTGTAAGTGCCGCCCAACGAAGAAAAACATGAAAATGATAGATGCCAAATCATATATTGTGAGACACCGATATTGTAGTTCCTACTTCCTACTGATTCAAAATATTTCCCAGTAGCATATATCTAGCTAGCATAACCTGTAATTTTTAATACATGAATGTGTTCGATACGGGATCACCGTAGATTACCGAGATGATTATAGATTGCTATGTAGGAGAAAGTAGGAACTATTGGAAAAAAGCGTAAAAAGGTGTCTAGACGCGGCGCGATTCCCACAAGTAATGGTGTTCAACCGACCATGCGCGTAGGGTTGACACTTTAGAGAAAATTTGATTGCTTTTTTTTAGGTTAGCTACGAATCGATTACTCATGAACACAGTGTATTTACTCGTATCCTCGTATGATTGTAAGTCAAATGGTGTTTAAATTGGTTCGTCCTTATCCGTCACTTCTTCTTGGCATTTATTTATGTAAGAATACTAAAAATGCAATAATGTTGGTAACTTAGATTTATTAAGTTTTATAACGGGCGAACGTAAATAGAGCCGAAATGTGTATGATTCAAAATATTAAGTCATCTTATCTATTTACTAAACGAAAAAATTAAAATCAAATTATAAAAAGTATGCGTGTAAAAAAAATAGTGCATAAAGATAATGCTAATAATTACACGCTTCAACTCCAGTATTAAATGTCACTACGGGAGACATGTTTCGAACTCTTCGAACCGTGTAATTATAAGCATTATTTCAACATGTCTCACGAAAGTTTAAATTCGATTATATTAATTATGTTCTTTAAGCAATAAATTATTTATCGTATGGCTGATTATACAGTGACTCACACTGTATATCTCTACATCAAAGATGTACAGTTTTCAAGTACGCTACCGCGTCTTCGGTTAAAGTTTTAAAATCCTCCACTTGCCCGTTGTAATAAGCAATAAATAATGTAAACAATAAAGAGATACGTGTGAAACGAAAACCGAACCATTTGATTGACCAGAACAAATGTTTGTGGAGACAAATCAACTTAGGCTCGATAGGGGATTTGTTTGTCTTCGGGCCAAGTTTTGAAGATCAATAAAGGGCCAAGTCAATGCAAAAGATACACTGAATTTCTGTAGAAATCCTCGGTAGATGTCATACAATGTAAAATCCGTGCGGGGCATTTTTCTTCGTTTATGAAGAAATGTTAGTAAACTAAAAAAAACTCAAATGAACTGACACTTTGATCTTTTGGCCGAGTTTCATAAACTAGCCCATTTCCTTATCCATGAGAGTAGGCCTAAGCCTAGTAGTGGTGTCGTACTGTTTGCCATTTTTATATATTCTGCGATAAATCGGCCATTACGGCATTCGTTACTTAAAAAACATTTTTCAATAAATAAACATTTATTTATTTTTTGTTGGTAAGTACTTGTTTTTTTTAAACTCTACTTTTGGCAGTGCAGAGCTGTCCAAAATTTGAAAAATTTAAACACTTTATATAAATTTTACTTTTTATTTTTAATAAATGACTATGTTTCAGATTATGTTTCTACCTGACGATTTGAAAGTGCTTGTTACTGGGCCAACTTGAATAAATATAATTTTGAGTTTGAGTTTTTGAGTTTGTCGTGTGATCGCCGTGCTGTGCCGTTATTTTATGTACCAAAGTATTACTAAATAATACATAATTTGTATTATTAATTTAATACGGTTTATGATAAAAAAAATATTTGTTCACGTAATTCATCTCATCTTAAAATTAATCATTCGTAAGTTGTTTTTTGGCTGGTTGTGAACCCTACACGACGAATGGACCGTCCGCCCGCGGCTGCCAATTATGCTCCTTTTGGATCCTAACCTAACAATTACAGGGTACCACCAGGGGGCGCTAACGGCCTTGTTTGACGTAAGAAATGCTCGACATAATATTTGTTTAGTTCCAGTGTAACCGGAGGATAATGGTCACTAGGTCTCACTCTAGAGATAAATTAATATAATTCGGATGCGATGCGAGTCGGTGCTATGATTTTGATGTTAGTGTAGATATTTTTGCATTAGACTGTACAGTGCATCTAACTATTATATATGCGAAAGTTAGGACGTGTAGATGTTTAAATGTTTGTTACTCAATCACTCTCAAATGGCTAAACCGATTTGAATGAAATTTTGAACGAAGATGTTTGTCTGAAGCTTGGATTAAACCATAGGATAGTTTTTATCCCGGGTCACGAGAAGCTAGTAAGCAATGTTTTGTGACTAATACATGTTTTCAACTTTGGTTTTGTAACCATAGGATGCAGTTTTATTTGCCACGATAAACTGGTTAGGTTAGGTTAGGTGGATTAGCTTTTCGGTGAAGGAAAAACATCGTGAGGAAACCTGCATACATCTGCGAAGAAATTCAAAGGTGTATGTGAAGTCCCCAATCCGCACTGGGCCAGCGTGGGGACTACTGTCCGTTCCCTCTCATACATGAGAGGAGGCCTGTGCCCAGCAGTGGGACGTATATAGGCTGATGATGATGATGATGATGAACTGGTTATTTAACTAGAGTTACAAGGTCGTTTAAATAATTTGACAGATAAAACAAAAAATATATAAACACACACGGGGACTTATTTACGAACAGATCTAAGTTCAACTGATCCATGCAAAGATTAGTTGAACTAACTCTATTAATTAGCTTTTCGATAACATTACAAGCATTATAACTATGGGCCAATTAACATGTTTACACTTTGTTTACATGTTCGATTTAAATTATATGTACTCATTATCAGTATCACATATAGTCCACAGCGAATGACGTCCATTTTCCGATGTACCAACCCTAAATGTGGCACGTTCGGAATTTTTATAAACGGAAGCGTTGATTAAATTCTTGTTACGGTCGGCCATGTTGAGTTTGACATGTCGGGCCTGTCAAAACACGGTCCCGGAATTTAATCTGTATCGACGTATCGCATCTCAATTTGATTATTCACTCTAAAAAGAACTCTGAAAGGCACGGATTAAGTTTTAAATTGGCGAAGGCATGGTTTGTAATATTAAGTGGTATTGATAGGTTGTCAACAGAGGCGAAATTTTGAAGTGTTTTTAAGTTAGTACTGTCACAATGTTCACCAATGTTTACCGAAAATATTCACACTAAACTGGAAACGACTTTAGTCGAAAATACCAAACCCGCCTAATTTTCAATTTTTTACGTTTTCTCCTGCCCAGCTAGCATGGGCGCGTTCATGCCGGACATAAATTCGTCACATAAACTTACTTTATATTACAGTCATATAGTCGTAATTTGTAAAGCATTTGAAAATAACTTGGGTCAACTGTATGGAGCTTTTTTAATACCGCATACTTGGTCCTTAAAAATATATCTTGTTCTTAACATATGTCGCGCTCACGTATCCAATTGATAACTTATATTGAAGTCCAGTCGATTAAACTAAAATTCTTATCGCCTCGTGTTTTATCATTAATTAAATTAACATGTGCACACATCACCCCCCATCTAATAGGTATCGTAATTCTATTGAATTTGTCTCCACCTTTAGCGCATCACCAACTACTGTCCTTTTATGTCGTTACACATGAAACAAAAAATCATAAGTTGAATATTCATTTAATTATAGACTTTATTGATAGGGTTCACGATTGTAATTAGATCGTTTTTGTATTCTGTTTTCTTTTTAATTGCGACGCAGTATGAGAAGGACATAATATATCTTGATGCAATTAAAAATGCAACCGGCAAAGGGCGTATTAAGGTACGGTGTCGAAGCCATTAAGGTTTTTGTTAAATGGAATTCGTTTTGTAATCTTTTTGCTAGTAAATAGTCAGTAGCAATAAGGTTAACCTTAATAAGTACGGATCAACCGTTATCCATACCATATGTAGAGTTTATTTAGTGAACTTTTGTAACTCTAATGTACAATCATACATAAACCCACGCCTGTCAAATATATGTCTAAATTTTTCGCCTTAAGGTGCAAAAGTATAAACGTATCACCAACTAGCTGAGCAAAATAACAGCCCAAAATTACCTACGCAGATGCTTATACTCATGACATTAGAGTCCGTGTGTAAAATATGTATAAGCGGACAATGTATTGTATCCATAATCATTGCGTAGGTATAATACGATACAAAAGAATACGGCATGAAATGGAACGTGAGTTCACCTCTTGCTTTTTTCAAAGTACTCACTCCGTATTAAAAAGTACTGATCCCGTCAGATTTTAAAACATACATACATTCACGCCTTTATTCCCAAAAGGAGTAGGCAGAGCACATGAAACGTATGTTCCAGCGCCACTTTTAGCATAAACGTGGGTATAAAATATCGACAAAATGTGATATCGCAGTGATAGGTTTGTAGCCCATCGCCCACAACACACTTCAACCCCCGTGTGGTGTCGGGTTAGAATTTCACCACCCCCTTTCTTCCCGTGCGTGTCGTAAAAGTCGACAAAGGGACCAGATTTTAAAAGTGTAATCAAAAAACGAAACAGCATCAATGTATACAGGTCAGAATGTTAGTTTAATGAAATTATAAAGAAAAATCGATTTATACAATGGTTATGTATAATGCGAACAAATTTCGTATAATTGCAGATACTTAACCGTAAAGCCGCGATTTATTTGCTGGCAGCCCTGGGTGTAAATCATTTTAAGCACTAGTGCTACCACCGCTAGTGCTAGGACCGCTAAGAAACTTCTGCTGCTGACTGTACTGACCGACGAATAAAGTAATTGAATAAGTGAAATGCGAAATAAATTCTAGACTATTTTTCATCGCTGCCCCTTGACATGACAAGTGGCATAATGGACATTAATCGATGCACAAAAACAGGTAAAAAGCGTGTAGAAATATATAATAAAACTTTGAATAAAAGTTTGCACATGCGCACAATTACGGAGTCGTCAGATGTATTACCGATTACGTAACGAGGGTAGCGCGTATGTGTCGATTATATTATCGATAATGGTGTTGACAGGTGGTTATTTGTTTTTTTCATATTACGCCGTTGACCCCGAGTGGTGACTGGTAAACATAGCACTATCCCTTTCCTAAAAATATAAAAATATTTTATACAACTCTCATAAATATGTATGTATGTATGTAAGCACTTTATTGTACACAATAACAGGTTAAAGAATATACATGTTACAGAATAGATCAAAGTACAAAGGCGAACTTATCCCTATACTTATACTTATCCTATATGTTCCATCGCTCGTATGTCAGCGGATTAAGGTTTCGGTACATATTTATGAGAGGATGCAATCGATACATATTTTTGCACTTAACTGTACTGCACTGTACTGTACCGTACCATGCGGGTAGGGCTGAAACTCCGTAATAGGCGATAGGCTAGCAACCTGACACTGCAGTACCTATCACGATTTTTGCATATTCAATTTACATTTAGTGGTAAGTAGCACTGAAAAAAAAATCAGGTGGCTGCCCCCCGGATAAAAACTGCAAGTTTTAATAGTCATCAATGACATCATCCTAGTGACCCAACACGGCTATATCATATCACAGGACGGCCCGCGAGCTGTGTCGCGGCAACTTAGACCATTAAGTGACAACATTTCAAAATATGTAATGATGCCTAAATAGAAAACCATTTCGGTAATTATCTTATCTGAACCTAATGAAGTGGTTATCCCATTTTTATTCTTATTCGTTTCCGAGAAAATCACTAAATTCTGTAAAACGCGGTCTACCCGGTGCGTGACGTCATTCCTACGTCTGTTAGTGAAAGATGTGGACAGGTGCCATAGAGAAAACCTCTACCTAATAAACCTCTACCTACGCTTAGTTACTAAGCATCGCGGTGTCAAACTATATTAGTGGGTGAGCGTTGAGGTGAGCTTAAAACAAGTTACAGAATAGGGGGGGGCTGCTGCGATGGAGGAGGCGTTGCCCATGTCCGTGAGGGAGGGCCAAAGAGACTCGTCTACTTCGCTCGAGGACTCAGCCAACGATGTATACCTACTACCAGTTCTTGTGGGTGACAGCCGTGCAAAAATGCCTGCTACTAAACTGAACAGGTAACCTGACTATCGCGGCCAACGGTCTCATGCCTTATTTTATCCTACTCTGACAATTAAAAATTAATAACACTGAACTTTTTAATCGATATGCTAATTTCATAAATTATTGCTTACCAAAATGGCAAACGTATGCGTGAGTTGAAACAGGGCGAATCGAATATGGATGTAATGTAACTTTTGCATGCCGTTACGCTACAAAAGACAAGTAAAGCATAGTGAATATCTGAATACAATGTCAGTAGAATAAGGTATATCTTTGCTTATGGTTTTTTTTTTTCACTACAATTGATACACAGAATAGATGGATAGTACTGTAGTACAGAAGGTTCACTATTTAACTCAGGGACTGCATAACCAAAAAATACCGGAACCTTTATATTTCGCTATCGAAATATAACGGTAAAGGTTACCGATACTTAGATTTAGACGTCGTTGCCAAACCGCCGGCGCTGCCGTTTTGTCGGTTCTGTTCTGATACTGTTCTGATCCGTTCGTTCGTTCCTATTGGAAGAAGTTGTCTGTGTAAGTGTAAGTTCGCTTATTTTTTCGGTAACCATTATAATACCGGTTTCGAACGGGTATTACAAAAGTTTCGGTTACCTTTAAATCGATAACGGTAACCGATATTTCATAAAGGTTACGGTACCGTTATGTTGGCGCGGCGCGCGTAGCCTTTACACCATTACAGTACCGTAATGGAATACCGGTTTCATACCGGTAAAACCGTAACCGAAATCAGTCCCTGGTCTAACCAACCCGATGTTTGATATGGCAAACAACTTCGTGCCTTCCTTCTTTGTAGAACAGCACGCGCTCTAACAAATCGCTAGGATTACCAAGTTTGCATCTCAGGTAGGCACCTGACTGAAACTAGGTTGGTGGTGGTTACCAGATCGGGGTAAATGGGCATTTCGGAGCAACGAGAGAGGAGAGTTTACGCAAAGCGACAGTTGGTGTGGGAGGCCTGGCTCTTATTCGTCGTACATCTCTGGGTTGGTACGAAACCATAGTAAACATTGACTGTTTTTTACTTATAGACTCAGCAATGTACGTCGAACTCTCGCCGCATTCTGTTAATGTCACGAATAAATGCTTATTGTATTCTATTATTTTCGAATACTCTCTTTCTCTAGATGACTAAATCTAAAATGTTCTACACGCAATTTATGACAAAAGTCATAAACATTACTACTTTGTCCTATAATCATCAAGCACCTGCTGGAACTGTCACATACGCACTCACCTAAGTATAATTGTTCAAAAATACCCAGTCCTTTGCAAGCGACCCATCGACACTTTTCTACCCTATTATAAACCTTATGGCAACGGTATAAGATCCACAAGTGACACGAACTTGCCTTCGGTACCTTAAACTTCACTTCTACATTTTATAATTGATAGTCGATACCATTACATTGCCATAAGAACCTTAATTACCCCTTATCTTGGCATCTGACAATCCAACATGGCTTCCGATCAATCGATTATAGCCCTAATTACAATGAAACAAGGTTCTGACGTTTAAGATCTCCAGTAGAAACTTGAATGAGTTTTTGTGGGTTTTTATAGCTATTGATACTTGAATGTCGTGCGGTCGGTTTTTAATGGTTTAAAAACTAAATTTAACTTCAAATATAGATTATATCCCGGGTCCACACAGACGAAGTCGCGGGCGGAAGATAGTATGTTATAATTGCCTTTGCAAACTGTAAGTAAAATATAATTTCGTATTGACGTGTGAATCCAAATGAATCTTAATATCTATGCGTTTTAGATACCTATGTTGAGGGATTTGTACCCAAGAGCACAGAATAGATAATAGTACAAATACAGAAGGGACACTCCTTTGATTTTTACAAAAATTTTCTCAGCCAAAACATTAAGATCTATGCTACAAGTACATGCCGGTTCCCCGACATTGGGGCACCGGCATGTACTTGTAGCGATGAACGTAAATCGCGGAGTGTCCCGCGCCTGCCAAGGGTGCGAATCGCGCTGTTATGAGTAACGATTAGTTAATTTAGTATTAAACTAAAAAAAACGTATTACTTTACTTTTTCTATACATTTGTGGACAAGGAACACATGACATACATTTTTTAGCTCTTAAGCATGGGTAATATGCTTGTCAAAATTATAATCAGATTGTAATTATGGAATTTCACTCCATTAAAACATGAATAAATATAAAGTAACATAATTTTAATAAATCTATTGAAAACATCTGCATGCTATAATACTACAAACATGAAATCGTTAATAGCAATGTTATCGTTGAGCAATAAGATCTAATTTCCAATGTCCAGGCACCAAATAAAATCTGAATACGAGCACCGATATCTATTACATATGGGATATAGACCTTGACTCTATCACCAAGCAATAGGCCATATTTTCCAATGGCCAGATACACAATCTAATAACAAGGTGAAAAGTCTGTTCATCACTCGACATGTGGTAAAGGCGTTAATTTATAGTATACTGAACCTTTGACCTTACTAAAAAGGTCATTTAATATGTAGCTCCCGATGTCTTATACATGTGTAATGAATTACATGAAATGTGGGCGCGTTTGACCTGTGCGAGTGAAAGGCACCTTACTCAAAACTTTAATTAAATGGAAACTTTTCTATTTTTTTTTTTATATGTAAGTGGTGGTGTAAGAAATTAAAAGTAACCCTGAATAGTTTTATACAGTGTGTGGCATGTAATTTAAAAGGACGCTTCACATCAAGTCATAATAGTTTTTGCTTTTTTATTTTCTAAAGATATTTTTGTGATTTTTATTTTTTTTTGTTATTATTTTAGTGTTTTTTAATCAAAAAAACTACCTGTGTCATCCCAAAAGAGTAAAATTTACACGTGAATTTACTTAAAAGAAAAATAAAATCAATTGAAACCACCTGGAAATAATTGCTCACAAATTCAATAATCTATAGTTAAATTTTTTGCTCCTATTCCAGGCCACACCCTGTATATGAACTTATGAAGTAGACACATCGACCATACAGTCACTGCATCATGAGATTCACGAGCACTAGGTGTCATTGAAGTGCCAATAATGCCTGTAGATTATCAACGGTTACAAATCATCTTCTATTTTGTACTAGACCTGAGACCCGAGAGTTTAAGTATCTTAAATTATGCCATTCCAAGAATTAAGTTATGAATTCTTGCAGGCAAGAACCCGCGAGTCATTGGGCCTAACTACTACGACGACTGCCCGCTGATCTTAGACAGGAACCATCTGACGAAACATTTAGATGTCGCCGTAATAGTACATTATTGTCGAAGCAAGGGAAGTAGGCAATTGCTGGCTGAGTATTAATTTTAAACGGACGACCTTGGGAGTCCGTTTAATTTAATACGAAGCCAGTAAATGCCCTTCCAGACAATTTATTTGTAGCAAGTAGTTGAGACAAATATAGTGCTTTTCTCAAAAATTGTGCAAGAAAACAAAAATGTATTTTCTGAAAATGATAAGGCATGCATTTCTTCTCGCCGCTTCAAGAAATTGTCGTATACGCCTTCCGATATCTGTCTTTTGGCTTTGCAAATTACCAACAAATTACACTTAAACAAATAATCAATAACTGAGCTTGCAGCTTCTTTTAAATCTGGAATAATTTACACGTCATTTTTCTATATTTTCCGTAAAAAGAATTAGCCACTGTAGGTGTTAAAACAGAATATTTTTTGCATTGCCGCCTTTTATTTTTTTTAATAATAAGTTGGGAGTGTATTTTTCTTCCGAAAGCGCCATAAGTTATTTGAGACAACTAAAAAGTCGCGATGAGTCACAGCTACTGATCTTGCGTTTTGGCTGTTTAGGACCTATGCCTTTTATATATATGGCGGTTTCAAATTTTTAAAAAGTTTGTACCACGACAATTAATGGAATTTGTATGCAACATTGTAGTCGAGCAAAATCGAGCCGGCAAGGTTTTTTATTTTTTATATGTTGACTAACCATAAACTATGCACTTCACGTCCTGATTTTTTACCAATAAAGTCAACATTGCCGATAATTTTTGAGAAAATACCTTTTTTTGGAAAATATTACACTCAGTTAAAGAGAATAATATATGAGTCTTGCCTTTACATGTTAAATTATTATTATTACCTATTTAAATTTGTATGAATATGATTTGACATTAAATGTATTGTGTCACGTATTTTCTGATTCACTAAATATTGTAATGAATGACGATACCTAGAGGTTGATATAATATTTGTGTTCTTTTGCTTTTGGTTTGTTTTTTCTATTTCCTTGTTATTTGTTCTTACATTTGTTGAATCTATTTTTTCTGTTTCTGACGATCGTGATAAAAAATCTTATTTTTCTCTGTAATGTATTTTAATATCATGAAATGAATAATTTAATCTAATCTATATACATTCCCGCCAGGACAAGCCAACCTACCTTTTCCCGAATGCCCTACTACTTATATCGTATCATACGTCAGAATTCCACTACTAGACCTGCTCCCATGAGTGCCACAATGACCCGTCCCGTGCCACCCGCATCCAGCGGACTCCCGCGACCTTTACCAGGTCATCAGTCCACCTTGTGGGGGGCTTACCTACGCAGCGCCTGCCAGTACGTGGTCGCCAGAGAACCTTTCCCTCATATATGTAGCCGGCATAGCAGGAATAACAAGAAAACAAAATCTTTTCCCACAGCGAGACGGTCAGATTTCATCTTAATCATTTCAGCAACAATGTGACGATGATGATCGTGTAACACGGCCCGTAATAGCCACTTTACCACCGCCTATCTAAATTCAGACAGCTGTGATCGATGCACCTAGATAGTAAAGATAGTAATATTTGTACGATAATATATTTACGATTTGACACCGACGATAGCGGATCGGGCGTATAATGCATTTTATGAATGTTTGTATCAAAAAATAGTTATTTGTTATGCAAGGCTGCAAAGTTATTGTTTGGCGCAAGTGCTGGTATTGAAAGCCGAGCTAGCGAAGGATTGTAAAATTGAACCATGAGCGAAGCGAATGGTTCAAAAGTACAATCCTGAGCATAGCAAGGCTTTCAAGGCACGAGACGCCAAACAACTTTGCTGCCGAGCGAAACACACAACTTTTCACCTCACCACCGCGAGGAAAATTGAAAATGTAATGGAAGTAATTTGGACCTTATACTCATTTTCGATAAAGTTTTGTTTACATCTCATCAAGATCTAGCATTTTATAATTATTAAGTGTAATATAACAATGCATCGTTAACTAGGTACTTAACTCCAGGCTTACCTCACCTACACCAAAAAAGTCAAAGTTCAATACTTTTACCCCACGGGTAAACCAATGCTCAAATACGCTTATATCACTTTTCCGCTAACTTAGCAGGCATTAAAATTCATATACGTATATCTTCTGCACAAAAATCTATAAATAACCACCATTATTTTGGTTTTACTGTCTGTGGCTTTAGAGCAAAGCAAAATTAAATGTTGGTATACAAGTTTTTTTTATTAACTTTTCAAACGGTGCGTTCCAAATTTGGTAAAAGCGAAATTGTCTGAAAAATAAAACTACATTTATAAATTATTTATTCGTATTTTATCCTTATAAGTCAGTCTTAATATTAATATTTCGTATGTACCTACTTAATTAACAAAGCATAAGTATTATTAATTTTATTTTATCAAAATAATAACAATTAATTATTGGCATAACACGATCAGTTTCTGAAAGCACCTCTCATTCTGTATAGAAAAAAGTTGGATCTCGCAATTGACCGTCACGTTCCAAATTCAAAAACTCTTTCCACGCTAGCGGATATACTGGACCTTTGGGCGCAGATTTTGAGCGATAAAGCAAGCCTTTTCGAGCCGGTGAGGTGAAATTGTTATTCCAGTGTTTCGAAAAATTATAGTATCAAAGCCTTTCTTTGATGGAGCTTACAAATAAATTCAAATAGTGGTAATATTATAACGGGCAGAAGCAAAGAAGGATGTGTTATTTTACAATAAAATTGCGAGTCACTCAACAATAAACTGAACTCTATTCCGGTAAAATGTCATATGATTCTTGTAATTCACACTACGTTCAATAAAACGGATTGATGTCAACAAGATACCTTATCTAATCAGCTCCCGAATACATACAAATCACACCCGTTTCCGATGTCAAGATTGGGCTAAATGCCATGTTTACACGGGGCTATCTCGAGATACAGGGCTAATATAACATTTATGATACTTGCAATGTACCCTTTAAAGCTGTTAATATATCTGTACATATATTCCGACGAATTAAAATGTTCGTCTTCGCTGTTCTGACTAGACTAAGAAACAATAAGGTCTGATTTTCAAATATATGCTGCTTGATTATATGATTGTTTATCTGATTTAATCGATACATGATTGCCTGAAGTTTCCTTGATAAAAAAAAACCGAAGTTAGGTCTTTATTTTCCTTTTTTTTTACTCAGCCTACTCAAACAATACATTATTTTGCGACACAATCAAGTTAATACCATAGTATTTATCTCATCTAAAATCTCACAAACTGAAATATAAATAAAACTTCACTAAGTTCGGTTTTTACCGAAATATTAAAAAATACGTGCGCGGAAGGCATAAGCGTGTATCTGTCAAAGGGGCGGGCGTACGCCGCGTAGTCGACTCGAATCAAGGCATCCCCTTAATTATGAGTATTATGACATACGGTTGCCTACTCGATTTTGACGGGTATCACCGTTCCCCGTTGCGAATGTATGGGGAACTAGATGACAGAGTGTTGGCCGGTGCTCGTGCCGGAGTCGGCACTGTGTGCGGTAACGGTACGGTACGGTTTATCTACTAAGCTGCAATGCAAAAATTAAAAATTTGGTAGATTTATTTTCACTTCCAGTTTTCAACCAGCAATCTGCTGAAATGGGAGCCTTTCGTGCATCTACCTACTATTGTTTTTTATTATGTTTAGTTCTGTCCATGTTAATTAATAATTTGTCGTGAATAAATGCTTATTCTATTCAACCGATCAGTACTGCACGTCTATCATGGGACGGCCGCGACATACTCTCGATTTTTCTCGCACTAGACCTCTTGTTACAAGTGTTCAAATAAGAAAGAGACGGATAGTGCGAGAAAAATCGAGAGAAATCGTGTCGAACCGGTCTTCGTCTCTCCTTGAATCAGAGTTTTTGGGAAGCCATTTTAAGTTTCATAGTAACACATTCTCCATTCATTCCGAAGACAATAAACTACGATAAACGATAACCGTTGGAGCTGACGCGTGTTCAAATGTCGAATCGTTTACAACTCATAGAATAAATTATACGATATTCTAAAGCTATAAAAAGGTGGAGCGAGGCGTGGGAGACTGCGTGTTGCTCCCAAAATATGTACGCGATATACATAGTAATGTGTTAAACATACAATATGTATTTTGGGGTACCTTATGAGATCAGTTATACCTAGTGCTATGCCTTTGAAAGTTCCAGTTGTTGCTGACCTTACTGTAAAAATACATAAAATTATCGTTGTGGTTTGGTCTATTTTTTACGAGTCGTATATTGTCAACGCGCGTAAAAAGTGCTCCAGGTGCGATATAAAATTAAGAAGTATAGATCTGCATTGTACGTAGGTTAGATAGATCTAAAAGTCAAATTGTATATGGAAAAAATACAGTTGGGTCTACCGCGCGTAACAATGATTAACCCTCTGGGATACTTTGAGAGATTAAACAGTGATTGATATAGTCTATACTTGACATGACGACTTGTTGCGAGGATATGTCAACCACTATTTGACAATGTCCATCAGCATCATCATCATCATCATAATCCTGGTCGATTTCGACCACGGCGACTGGAGAAGGACGCAAACTAGCTAATGAGAGTTGGTCGTAGCTCTCATGTAACTAAAAAGCCTATATGCAATTGAAAATGATTTGTGTTGAATCTCATAGTGCCCCAAACCCACAAACCATCATGAAATGACCAGGAGGATCTCAAATCGTAAGTAGCTCTGGCTATCCTATTTTGGACGCCCATCTCTAATCAAACGGTAGACTGTAATTTAGAAGGAAAACGCAACCCTTCACATGAAGCCAGCCAGTCACGCCACCAACATTTCACCACAGAGCATGATCAAATTAAGCATCAATCAGAATTTCCGGCAAAAACCCGTCTAAATTAGAATGGCCCGAACTCCTAACAAGGTTTTTAACCGAAACCTTCCACGTGGTTCCGCAGGCGCCATAAATACAGGCTCGTCTGCGTCCGCGCAGGTACGCCCGCCAAACGAGATCGTTCCTTTTTCAAAAAATAAAAAGTTATTACAAGCCAAACTGACCCGTAAGACGCACGCTAAAAGTTGATTTTGGTTTGTGCTGATTCGGAATTCATTACCATAATTCACTTTAGGCTTTCTCACTTCTGAAATAAAGCTCCTTTTTCGTATCGGACGCTCTCTGGTTGGCGTCTTTTGCCGTTCCATTCTGAACTTTAATATTTGGACAATAAGATTGAAAATTCTTTGGGGAATGTTGGATTTTTTCTCGTCATGCCAGGTTTTTTTGGGTGTTTTTTTGTGACAGCGTCCGCGTCGGTACGGTGGGTGTTTTGCGGGGTCACCGAGGATAATAACTGTAAATTATCGTCGTCTCGGTTTATTGAAATTCGCCCGGACGTGTCCTATGGGTATGGGTGGACGTAAACATGTTGTCATTTGTAAGTATGCTAAGTTGCCTTTATCCTGTTCGACTTTTAAGTAGTCAAGTTGGGTCAATGGCGTGATTTACATATCGACAGAGGATTATCTTTTTTTGTGTATAATAATTATAAGTTAGTCATATTTTTTGATTGACGATAAGCACGTTGCACAATCTTCATCCAATTCCTGCACGGTTATCACAAGGCGAGCTGTGTCGCGGCGAGATAGGCTATCCATCTCTTTTTAAGTGTTCTAGTTAAAAAGAGATGGAGTCTTTCCAGTCTTGGGATAACTGTGCTGAACTGCCCCCCTATTCTGTAACTTGTTCTAAGCTCACCTCAACGCTCACCCACAAATATATCTTGACACCGCAATGCGTAGTAACTAAGCGTAGGTAGAGGTCTAGTTTCATGACTGGTGACCGGCAGGGTGAGCCGCATTAGCGCTTAGCGAATAACTGCCCTGAACTACCACGAACGCTCGAAGTTCGCAGTTCGTATATCTCTTTCTCAGTTACTCGGATAGGGCAAGTGTGATAGACACGAATTCCAATGGTTTTTGCGGCCCTGAACGTTGTGAATTAGGCTGTGTATCCAACATAGATATGATATAAGCGGTTTATATCTTAGCAACTATGTCTGACTGATTTACGCACATTATGTGTCAATTGTATTGTATGTCTACTCCCTTTGTCTCTGTGTGTCTTTTGTGTAGTGAATAAATGTCTTCTTTCTTTCTTTCTTTATACGAAATCAGAGCATCTCTAATGGATACACAGCCTAAGTGCAGTTCGCCGCATCTTTTCTGGAAAGGAATCTTAAAAAATAACTGGTACTCTGGATATTTAACTGTGTGCGAGTTTCCTATTAGATATCCGTCGAAATTCAGTCTCCTTCGAGTAACGGAAGTTTCTAGTGTTAACTAATATTCAATAACATGACTAAAAGTTTCTGAAACGACATATGTTTGTCATTCCCCTACCCTTAACCGAACAGGCAAACACCAAATCAGATCAGAATTAAACACTAGCAATCAGGCTTAACCATGCTTAACGAGCCTTCCGTGAGTTGGAGCGGGACGGCTGTATGTCTGTCGGCTGCGCTAATCACGGGTGGGATCTAATTGCCGAGAAACCAACGATGTGTTAATACCTACTCTAGGGATGTGCTAATAAACTGAAGCTAGGGTTGTCATTTGTATGCATAGAACACAATTCGTATAGCGCGCGGGAAAGCACTTAAGTAGTTGTAAGAGAGGCTATTATCGCTTAATCCGCGTGCTTTATTTAGGGTCTGGCTATGTGCATGCAAATACTTTATTTTACACAAGGTACAAAGCCGAATTAATCCTTGCAAGGGATCTCTTCCAGTTAACTTCTGAGCGTCTGAGTGAAGAACGTGAACCAAAAGAAACGAAGACAAGCTGAGGGGCTACCGTGAAGTGATAACGAAACGAACTTCGTTGGTGTATCTCAGTCTCTGTCGCACTTACTGTCCGAGCGACGAGCGGTAGCCCCTTTGAGACGAGTACAAGGACTCATATTTTCTTGGTTTTTTATAATGTCACATAAAGTACACAAGTATATTGATTGTTTACTGTTTGAATTCTAATGTGAAATTTATGATTTTTCTAGAATTCCTAACATGCACTAGTAAAAATTCGGTTTTTTTGTTACTCTACCCTACCCCTTTCTGGCATTATTAAACGGGTTTGAATCAAAATACAAAAATACCCTTTTAAGCAGATTTTACCTGTAGGGCTATTCATAAATTACGTCATTTCCAAATAGGGAAGGGGGGGGGGGGGGGGTCTGGCCATTGGATGACGATAGTCATTTTATTAGGCCGGGAGGGTCCATTTCAAGGAATAACAGGATGATGATAGCGGGGGCAAAAATAGTCAAAAAACGATGACGTAATTTATGGACAAGCCCCTGCATAAATAATGATCAAAAGCATGGTCTTTAAGTGTCCAGGACACGTAACCGTGGTAACGAACAACTTAACGAGCTGTCAAGAAGTCTAGAGCCAGATTTAAGGAAAGCTGCAAGCATACGAGTGAGTCCAGTTATCTCCTCATTCCGAATGTCAAGCGCACCTCAAACCCTACAGTTTAGTGCGCGAGCTCTGCTATTATCGCGTTATGATGTCAAAGTATTTCCAAAAAGAACACGCATAATAACATACCATTCACAACTCACATCACCACTTTAACTGGAACCCCAGACTCGTAGCAAATATACGTAATCGGAGGCCAGACAAACTGGTTCATCGAGATGTTCGTATGGTGGAGATTATTTAACGTGGCTGTCTTTTTATTAAACTGTCAATGGAGTTGGAGTATTTTATGTTGGACGGTAGAGTCGCTTTTTGAATGAACTACTTTGACCCAATTCGGCCAAGTCAAATAATCTCATGTATATATTGTGAATACATATGGACCGGTCCTTCAAAGCCCTAATTTTAAAAGAACTTAACTGCACACGAATTGTGATCAGTTAGGTTGTACCGGTACAAAGGATTTTGGTATTTACTGTTCTCGTTTCAAAAGGGCTCAACTGCGTATAAAACTCATGTTAGGTAGTGCATTGTTGTATGGAGGATTGAGAACTTAATAAGGAACGAGGTGCTAGCATGGCGAATTTTTTCTTGTCAGGACAGTAGCCGTCAGACACGCGCCAATTTGGGTGAGTTGTCTTCAATTCACGTCTTTCATCATAAGGTTGAGTATTAAAAAAAGACCGGGTTGCACTCCGGGAGTGCCGGCAGAAGTGAAAACTCAGACACACCGTAAGAGCTCAATATCACTAGTGATAGGAGTCTTACATGCAATGCAATCCATTCCGTATGTCTTAACGACTAAAACTAATGTTAACTTTGAGCACTACAATTAAGGTTCAGTTTCGAGCAACGACTGTTTTGACGTGCACAGCGCCGCTGGAATTGGTAGGGATTATTTTGACGTAACAATCAAACAACGTCCTTTTAGAGTTTTAAGAATTTTAAAATCTTAGACGAGCAAACATAAGTGAAATATTGATACATTCCGAGTATTCTCGTAATGTTTCTCTGTTGCTAATGAAAAAACAATTTATTGTCACCATTGCTGAACTTTTTTTCCTTTTTTGAAGGTCCTCGAAAGGAAAGTACTTAGTTTTTTTCCAGCAATAGTTGGGAAATTAAGTTCAGTGATTGCGATAGGATAACATGCTAGGCCCTTTTCAGAACCACTGGTAGTTGCCTCGAAACAAGCCAATTTGACACCGCAATAAATAACTCAGGCTATTCTCGTTATGAAATAAAACCCCAAATTTGTTTATCGCGCACATTAATTGGTCAAAATTCGGGATCGCTATCCGGTACCTGGTATCTGGTTGCAGTCAAAGATAACATTTAATCACTGTCGTGTGTAACCTGCGGTTATTAACAGTAATTGCGGTTTTTGACAGATTGTGACATAATATCTTTTTTTAAAGTGACAGGTAACTATGGAAACGCTATATTTGTTTTACTCATGTAAAATTGAGCCTTGAGACTAAATGAACTAGATCTACTTTCGAGGAGACGCAAATTGGCAATAATTTGTTCAGAAAAGTCGTTCA
This sequence comes from Epinotia demarniana, assembly GCA_945867215.1. Taxonomy (NCBI): domain Eukaryota; kingdom Metazoa; phylum Arthropoda; class Insecta; order Lepidoptera; family Tortricidae; genus Epinotia; species Epinotia demarniana. The sequence goes on from OX244281.1 coordinate 10,028,500, forward strand.
AGTGGACAAACGTGGATGGGTATTTTACGGAAGCTCGCATTGTAACAACGCGTTGTACACAACTTTAGACTTTTTCGGTTGACATTAAAGTTCCTTTTTGTGTAACAGGTTTACGTTAGATATGAGTTCACGAAGGATGTTATTACGATGTGTGTATAGTATTTCGTTTTGGAACTGGTGGCAGTAATGTGTAATTTTGCAATTAATTGCAAAGAGTAACTAATTTGTTTCGTGGAATTATTTTTCTTGGAGTTTAATTTCGCCCAGTAAGTATTGGCTTGCTGGACAGGAAAAGTTAGCATAAAAGTATATCACATAATGTAGTATTATGTTTCGTTTGCTTTGATAAGCATTTCTCTTTTTTTTTGCTATCATTAAAATGTAACACTTGAACTTTCTTGTTATTCTCAGCACAAGTGATGCAATAGGTAGTACATTACGTAAGTAGGGCGGTGAATTCGTGAATGCCCCAGATCGCAAGTGTTTGTGGCCCGAACCGAAGGTGAGGGCCATAAATATGCGCTCTGGGGCTTTACGAATTACCGCCCGTGTTGAGTACACAATTTTACGTCTTCACCTGGCCACAATGCGAGTTTTCCCGTACGCGCAGCCTGCAGTAAAACTCGCATTAGGCCAGGTGTGACGTAAATGACATAATCCAATAACCACAATTCATCCTCCATCCTCCTAGCGTTATTCCCAGTTGTGCCCTAAAGGAACCCGGGATCCGCTTAGACACGTAATACCAAAATTTGCCATAGGCACTAGTTTTACGAAATCTACTCCCACCTGACCTTCCAAACCAGAGGGAAAACTGGACCTTATTGGGATTAGACCGGTTTCCAACTATGTTTTCCTTCACCGAAAAGCTGACGGTAAATATTAGAGAGCTCTGAAAAACTCATTTGTACGAGCCGGGATTCGAACCGACGACCCCCGCTTGACAGCCGTAGCGAATAACCACAATACCGTCTCTACTTTTAACCAAAAAAATATTTATTCTAAAACACAGACTCAAAAGAAACATATTTTTTAGACTCATTATATTCAAATCGGTCTAGGAACTTCTAAGAACTTGCAAAAAAAACATGGCGACAGGAAACTCGGGCATTTAGTGATGATTAATAACCTGTCTATTAGTGCCTGTCTCTATCACTACGCGTGGGAGGGAGATGGCAGGATGATTGAGTGTGTTGGTCTCGAGTTTTGGGTCAATCCTTAAGAAATTATAGGTAATTGACTTAGTGATGTATTGGGATATCGAATATCGTTTTTAATATGCAGGAAGTAATCAGAAACCTTTGAGGTGATGAAATCAAGGACATCGTGCATCGACTGTTTTTGACATAGTTTTTCTGCCTTGATATATTATGATGTTTATTGGATGTACCCATAGATAATAACTCAAAGTCAGTATGAAACTTTGAATGGTGACTAGGTATCTGTTACAAAAATATTACTCATTTCAGTAAGTTTTTTACTTTAAATATTAGGGGAAGTTTATTGTAGTAGCTCAAAGGCAGTATAAAACTTAAAATGGTGAGTAGGTATTATAAAACCATTTCCGAAAGTTTTTTACTTTAAATATTAGATACTAGCGACCCGCTCCGGCTTCGCACGTATACTATATTCTACATATAAACCTTCCTCTTGAATCACTCTATCTATTAAAAAAAACCCGCATCAAAATCCGTTGCGTAGTTTTAAAGATCTAAGCATACATAGGGACAAACATCGGGAAGCGCCTTTGTTTTATACTATGTAGTGATGGAAACAATCTTACTTAATTTAATTATACTCGATGTCCATAAATATATGACAAGAACCCTAATTATATAATATTCGCAACATCACACTAATACATATCTGTCTTTGACGGGATGAGAAGCGTAATCAAAACATTTTTTAGTAGGAATTAGGGTGAATGTCCAATCAACCAGAGCTGTGCAAATGAGCGAAGCGGTGTGCGAAAAAGACACGATAGGAAGAGATGCGTGAACGAGGCTAGCAATGCCGATAGTGGATACACACCCTTATGTGTACCGTGTGAGATGAGTCATTTCGCATCCATCTACATAAACTGCAAACCTTGTTCGAGTGAAAGCCATGCCCAAATATTATGCTTCTCCGAGATAACAACTGACACATGTGATAATGATAAGACTGCAATGAATCTTAATTTAAAAACGCCTTAAGTCTACGTGCATACCAACACGCATATGCGTTCTTGCTATACATAGAACCGAAAAACGCATTAAATCCGTGGTTTTGTTGCAACGAGATAAGGTTCATTTTACTGTTGACGACAGTTGGTTGATAATGTAAGAGGGAACTTTTAAGGGCATACCACAATTCGCATTATTAAATTTGATTATTGAAAGTGTTTTGGTTTGGCAATTCAGACATTTTTTGCTCGCCAGTAAGTATGATCCCCGAATACACAGTTATTACGATTCTATGGTTCAAACTGTACCTACTATAGAGTAATAGATAAGAACTTTATTAGCGTATATGCCATGACAAAACTTAAGTATAAAGTGATTTAGACCAGAGATAAGAACTTATAAACAATAAATATAAATAAACTAATAATACAACTATTTATATTTAGCCGCGAAAAGACATTCGCCACGAGGAACCCAATACATTCCTAAAGATATACAAAATTTAATTAAATCGTTGCACAACGTGACAGTATTTACAACTACCCGCCGTTTTTTTTAACAGAATCGCAACTGTATTTTTCACCAAAAAAAGGCAAACTATTTGGGACACATACAAAAAGTCGTGTTTGCAACAGAAAAATACGAGTTGAATTGGTTGAATACGAGCTGTGCCGTCATTTTATATGCCAGTTTCTACTTTTTTTATAATTTGGTACTCGACAAATAAAGGAATATATATAATAAAATTCCAGGCAGCCTGCAGTTTTTTATATTTTTTTATTTAGATCTGACCTTAAACTATACACTTTACCTTCCAATATGTAGCGAGTTATGTTCACAGTGAACTAGCCAGCGACTTCTTCCTCGTGGATCATACAACCTCCAACACCCTTGGGTGATGATTACTGGGACTTCTCCAAAACTTAGACTATCTCCGACATCTCCATACCAAAAGATGTAAATCGGCTGAGCAACGTAGCAGTGAAAAGTACAAAACCATACAGACGGTTACCATCGTCTTAGAAAAGTTCTTACTCACATACGAATACAAAGCCTTTAGTCATTACTAAATAGACAGGCATGCTCTATAGTTGCCTCGCCAGCATAAAAAAAAATTGAAAAACCACAATTCGGTAGCCTGCTGCGCTACAAGTGCCACAAATTTGGGGTAAGTGCCCATTTGGGGGTGGAATTAAGTAATTTCACAAACAGCACTCGAATGTGTAACCACTTGTGTTGCCAACCCTTGAAATGCTTTTTCTTTTTTTATGCCAGCGCTGGCCATGTTTTTGTCAGATATGCCACGCATGGCGATAATCGTGACTTAGTGGTCTACTTTTGAATGGATTTGAAATACATTTATATAAGTATTCTGTTTTTTTAGAAGCAAAAGAGGACAATCTGTGTGTAATTTTTGAAATGCAAGTCCATAAGCTTCACGTTATCCACGTTAATCACCCGACCTCGATCACCCAGGGGAATTAGCAGCAATTATTTTATATGCAACTAGGAAAAAATTATAATGTTCGGTTATGGCGCTTCGCCGGACGCTGCCGCATCACGCTCGCTTCGCTCGCTCGGCTCGCGCGCTGTAGGGCCGCAGTCCATCTAACAACCTAACCGTTTTGTTTCCCTAGGGGATCAGGCTAGGGGATTAACGTGGACAACAGCATAAGCTTGGCATAAAACCGTTCCTTTAAAACTATAGTTATATTTTGACATGGCGTTCGGTTCATGCTTCATGCGTCATCTAATGACAGAAGCGGAGAGACGTACTCGTACACTTCAATAGTTACATAATTAATATTAGTTACATAATACCTACTACATAATGAATATTGTCAAAACAGGTGTCAAAGCGAACCCCGGGCACCTTAAGGGCACAACCGGGAATAAAGCCCGTCACAGACGTAGCTATAATATATATTAATATACCAAAATATAATATTATAGCTGGGCATCTTACGATATATTTTCCGTACTAGTTGACAGAGTCCACACACGCAGATATAATTATATATAATAGCTAGGCATCTTACGATATATTTTCCGTACTAGTTGACAGAGTCCACACACGCAGATATAAATATATATTATAGCTAGGCATCTTACGATATATTTTACATACCTACTAGTTGACAGAGTTCACACACGCAGATATAAATATATATTATAGCTAGGCATCTTACGATATATTTTACGTACCTACTAGTTGACAGAGTCCACACACGCAGATATAAATATATATTATAGCTAGGCATCTTACGATATATTTTACGTACCTACTAGTTGACAGAGTCCACACACGCAGATATAAATATATATTATAGCTAGGCATCTTACGATATATTTTACGTACTAGTTGACAGAGTCCACACACGCAGATATAATATATATTTCGGTATCTTACGGTATATTAATATATATTATAGCTACGTCTGTCACGGGCTTAACGATAGGAGGATAATGAGAATCCAAGTGACTCATTCAGTACAACTTTTCAAAGTGTCAAGAAATTCATGGGTTCAAAGATACGTTTTGTATTTTCCTTTTTACAAAGACGGACTTTAAACAAACAAAAAGCAGACTGTTGAGTACTTTTATCTACGCACATATCATTAGTGCTCTTTAATGCGTTCAGAAACCGTAGGAAATGACCAGCATTATTACAACCGATTTTACTATGAGAACTTTCTTGTCTGTGGTAGTAGGTAAAATCTGTACTGTAATGTCATTACAGTACAGATTTTTGTATCGTTATGAGTTTAAATTTGGAACAGTTGTCAAAACTCTAGCGGGTCTCTATCTCTATTCTAGTATCCATAGATATTAAAACATTTATCGATACGGAACGTCAATTCAGTATGTATTTTTTATATATACCGTACGACATTTGATCTCGAGTGATTTTATTATTATTATTGTTGGTTTATGGGCCTTTTGTTTGCCGCTTCGACCAGCAGGTGATCTATTGTGGCAGCCCTTTTGTTATTAGATTTCACCGTTAAGACCCGTTGCCTCTAGGAAATTCCAGATTCTTTGGGCGGTGATATGTTGTACCTCTTCTGGGTGCACGACGTGTCGCCCTAGATAGATACTTCTTTTTTGCATGAGTGTTCCGCAGGAGCAGAGAATGTGCGCTGCTGTTTCCTCTGTCTCCTGACAGAACCTGCAAGTTGCATCCTGTTTCATACCCATCTGAAACAGGTGTTTGTTTAGTTTGCAGTGACCTGTCAGGATTCTCGTCACTGCGCAGGTTTTGTGCCTTTTGAGTTGTAATAGCTCTTTAGACAGTTTATCATCAAACCCTTTGATTAAGGCTTTAGCCTGTTTTTGTCCTTTGGTGAACTTCCACAGCTTTATTGCCTCCGATTGTTCAGTATTGTTTAGAAGAGAATATGCTTTCCGTTTTGTGATACCACAGAACGGTTCTGGGCCGACCAGGGTTGTGTCTGCGCCCTTCCTTGCAAGTTCATCAGCTTTTTCGTTTCCTACTATGTCGGAATGTCCTGGTACCCATCTAAGTATGACTTTGTTGGTATTGGCCAGGGCATTTAAATTGTTTTTACAGTTCTGGACTAGTTTCGAGTAGGATTCTAGGGATTCTAGTGCCAGCAGAACAGCTTGGCTGTCCGAATTGATGTAGATGTGTTGGTTTCTTAGGTTTCTTTCCAGATTGATCTCCACGCATTTATTTATTGCGAAGAGTTCAGCCTGATAGATTGAGGCCTCTTTCCCCATGCTGACGCTAGCTTTGAGCTTTGGCCTCTCACCGTAGATACCGCATCCAACATCGTCACCTTTTTTTGATCCATCTGTATACCAAATGTGGCTTCCCTCCTTGAAGTCCATTTGGTCGTTTATCCATTTGTCTCTCGGAGGTATTTCCACTGTATACAGTTTGGTGAATTTGCATTCCACGTAAGTGTCGTCAGTGGGCATGTTTAGTTTTTTGTTATCAAAAACAAGGGCCTCAAGTTTGATAAGCGCTTGCGAGCGCCATTTTGGCCTTGTTAGTGCGCATATCCTATAGATGCACTGCTTCGCCTCCTTTTGCACTTGCAGGTGGAGTGGCGTTAGATTGAGCAGTGCATCCAAGGCTGCCCCCGGTGTTGAGCATAAAGCTCCTGTTGCTGTTAAGCAGGCTGTACGCTGTAGACTGCTTAACTTTGTGATGGCTGTCTTTTGGTTGGTTTTGTTACACCAGACTGCAGAGGCGTATGTAATTACAGGCCTCACTACCGCTGTGTAAAGCCACATAGCAATCTCGAGTGATATGAGTATAGGCACTTCATTCGTTTGTCAATGATTTAAAAAAAACATTCGTCATAACGAATTGCCGCCATTGCTGTTGTCATTTTATTGTTGGTTTTTTCCTGTAAACTTTTTTCCTTTAAACACTCGTGTGATCCTAATATGAAACTCGCTGACGCTCGTTTCATAAAACCACACTCGTGTTTTGAGGCCTCTCATTATGGATCAGTCGCATAAACTACTATTATTCAACAAATAAATAAGTACATTTTTAAATTTCTCAAACCATTTCCCAACCCATCCTATGCTCGTAATAGTACATTGTGATACAAGTGAGGTAGGTTGATAATTACATCAGAGGCGAAATTGTTCACGCGAACCGCAGGTGAGCGTGATAAGGAAGCCGAGGATGTAATTATCAAAGCTCACGCGTATCATACGACGTTTTTCAACACATTTTGCGAGGAAAAAATCATTTTCATAAGATGAAAATGTTATAGGCCTGCCAAATTATTTACTTTACATTAAGATGACAACAGTTTTTTACTCACAATTGCACATCGCCAAGAATTTCCAGTGGCGTCCATTCTATTTATCACTTTTCTAGTCACCACGAGTCAACATTTTTGATAATAAATTAAAAACCAAACACGCATTAACAAATTTTACAAATATTTGTGAAATAAATAACCTATAAGGGCGCCCAACAGTTTTTTTTTTCGTGAAGTTTGCGCAGTGTGGGCACAGTAATCTCTAAACAGCCAATACAAAATAAAATTATATTTTCGTTTTAAAATGTTATCTGTATTTAATTCATGTAAAATGTTATGAAAAGTGAATAGTTTTACTAAATTAAACGTTTACATATCATATACAAAAAGAAATAGTCAATTAATTAACAAAAAGGATTTAATTTGTTTAGTCGAGTAAGAATCCATTTTCCGAAAATTAAAAAAATTGCTGTACATTCTGTACAACCCAGTTAATTTAAGAATGCACCGTGTTCATGCATATATCTTGCTGCAAGGTGCCAACGTGACTTAATCGGGATATAACCATAACACACAAGTGTTGTAATGTTATAAAACACGCGTTTTTAATATCCTGGATTATGAGCCTAAAAGCGACACAATAAGAGGTACGTTACAAGCAATTGTGTTGAAAATGAAATTTATGAAATACCATCCACAGTTTGTATGGAAGTGCCAGTCACGCTTTCTAACGAAGCCTTTACTTTTTGTTGGACCAGCAGGATGAGGCAGCACGTCTATCATGGGACGGCCGCGACATACTCCCGATTTTTCTCGCACTATACCTCTTGTTTTAAGTGTTCTATTAAGAAAGAGACGGATAGTGCGAGAAAAATCGAGAGAGCTCGCGCGCCGTCGCGTGATAGCCGTGCCTGGTATACTGAGATGAAAATGTACCTAAACAATTGGAAGCTGGCCTATAGACGTCTTGTCTCTTGAAAACGGGTTGTAGGGTACTTGTGCGGGAAGGACGATAGTGTAATGCCCTCAAGCCAAGCTGTAGGGTACTGTACTACCTCCCTTTTTTCTGTGGGGATATACTTTTACGCAGCCCGCCTCGCTGATTACTCAGGACGGGTACGTAGAAGTCATAGTATTATCTTTCATTTGAGTTTTGAGCTTAATATAAGGCTAGGTTCGTTTGTGTATGATAAAGTTACCATATTTATTATTATTTATTTATTTAATAAACAGAATATATAAACTTAATAATTAACAGGGACAAAACTGTCGGAACAGTTTATGTATGTGATCAATGATCATAGACTTTAGTACAGAGTTAACTAGTTTGTGCATAGGTTGTTGGAAGTTACATGATTAGGATGTGTGATATTTAATTACAAATCATGAGGCCTATTTGAGTTTTTAATTTATCACTTACTTATAGGTACCTATAGTGATAAGTGATAAACGCGATCAAGTTACACTTGAGATTATTTAACTTGGCCGAATTGCTTCTAACTAGTCCATTCCAAAAGCAACTCTATCTTGCTACGTAGAAGATTTCAATTCCGTCGGCCACATTAGTCTCTACCATAAGTGTTATGTTATGATCGATTTTGAGTCTTAACTTAAAATTGGCCATATGATCGCCATATCCCTCATTAAAATGATGAATATCCCCCATTATTATCGCCTCTAAATATAGCGTAGAACAACATGTAGGTACTCCCAAACACACGGACATTATTTGCTTTCGCTTGTTTCGGTACAATTTTAAGGTTTCCTTTGATCTGTACGGTTTCTTAAAATAATGGACGGTGTTTTCCTTTGGTTTTCAAAGCGTGTGGAATTGTACAGGATAATGACTATTGTAAATTGTTTGGAAGTTTGGCATAATTGGTCTCATTCATCGAATTATTTGGAGGGGAAAAATTGATGGTTTACATTTACAACAATATGCAATAAAGCAATCCGTACAACAGTCTAAATTTTAAGGGTAACATGCGTTAGGAAAGCTACTAATTTCTTTAACCATGGGTCATCACGTCATCAGTCATCACTTACCAAGTGGTGGAATAGAATTAGTGAGAAAACCAAAAGCAATGATTGCATACCTGAAAAAGAAAAAAAAAACAATTAGTACTTAAATCTTGAAGTCTTATAAAATTTGAAAAGCCCGACATCTCCATTTTAACTTTTGAATATTTCAAAACCAACTGAACCGATTTTGTTGAAACGTAGCTAAGAACTATCTCGATCACGTCAGCCTTGGGACAAAAAACCAATAATTCGGTCCATTCGTTTAGGAGCTACAACTCTACAGACACGACAAACTTAAAACCCCCTTTTTGCGTCGGGGTTTAAAAATATCTTGATCTTGAAGCAAACTTGAATAGCGAGGATACCACGATATCTATACTTATTAGGACAGGGGTTTTCAAAGTGGGGGGCGCGCCTCCCTAGGGGGGCGCGACCACATTTTAAGGGGGGCGCGGGGCCTCGGGAAATCCTTTCGCAAAAACTAGTGCCTCGCCGATCCTTGGGATTAGGTACTCAGCTGACCCTAGACTCCTAAGAGCCGTGGCGCTAACGGCAACGCTAGGAAGATGATGATGATTTGGCTAGCTAACCCATTCGCTTCCGTTTCCTTGCATCGAAGCGAAGGGGGGCGTGGGAACTTCATTTTAGGCAGCAAGGGGGCGTGCCTACAAAAAGTTTGGGAACCCCTGTATTAGGAGGTAATCTTCGAAAATCCTCAGCCGATTTCAAACATTATTTCACTAATTTATACAATGAACCTTCCAGAGGCTCTAGTATAAGTTTTACCGAAACGATCGCGTTTGCGTTTCACCCTCAATTTGTATGGGATTTGACAGCTAAACGCGAACGCGAACGTTTTGTTTCGGTAAAACTTATACTAGTGCCTCAGAAGGACATATGAAATGAAATGAAATGAAATGAAAATGAAAATGAAAAATGATTTATTTCTTTTCTTAGTACTACAAATGTTACATGTGCTGGTGTCCCCTTTTTAAGTAAAAATAATACCTGTGCTAAGGGGCACCGCTCTTCCATATGGAGGTAAACAATTAATGCAGTTGTGTTAAGAGAAAAAAAAAAAAGGTAAGATAAGGTTATATTGTAAACTAATTAGTCTACTTAGTCTAGATATAGATCACCGCGTGTAGGTATGTGTGTACATATTCGTACACCCATACACACACGCAGACCACTTATATTTATACCTACCTACTCCTTATTTTTATACATATGTGTGCGTGCATAAGTATGCACACCCCACAATTATACTATTAACCTAGCCAGAGTAAGTATAGTTTGTAGTTTAAATTAATTTAATTCAATCTAATTTAGTTTAGACTAAGGAATCTGGAAGTAGTTGGAAAACTTATGTGTGTGTGTGTGTGTGTGTGTGTGTGTGTGTGTGTGTGTGTGTGCTAGTGTGTGTGTGTGTGTGCTAGTGTGTGTGTGTGTGTGTGTGTGTGTGTGTGTGTGTGTGTGTGTGTGTGTGTGTGTGAGTGTGTGTGAGTGTGTGTGTGTGTGTGTGTGTGTGTGTGTGTGTGTGTGTGTGTGTGTGTGTGTGTGAGTGTGTGAGTGTGGGGATGTGTGAAAGTGTGTGTGTGTGTGTGTGTGTGGGTGTGGGTGTGGTTGTGTGAGTGTGGGGATGTGTGAAAGTGTGTGCAAGGGTGCAGCGTGTGGAAAAGTTTTTTAACAGTTTTAATCATGCATCTACAGGTGCTTGTAAGTATTTAGAATGGCGCTTTCTATGTCATCGTATGTTTTCGTTTTCAGCCATACTGTTACCCTATTTTTACATTCATGTACCGTGGTTGGGTAGATATCGATGTCTTTATTTATTATATTATAAAGTTTGCCAGATAGCGTGGCCTGTTGCCTGCGCGCAAAGGCCGTTTTCACCCTCGGAGTTGAGTTGACATTAATCCTTTTCCTCCTTTTCAGCTTGTCTATTGGTTCATATACAGTGGATTTGTGCCTTCTCAGGACCGCATATAGTATGTACAGTTTGCGCACAGACAACAAGTCACCAATTACGTATAAGTCTGAGGTCGGGAATCTTCGTGGCTTAAGGTACATTACTAAGGGACATAGGCAGTACGCGCCACATAAGTTTGCGTCACAGATGTGTCAAAAAGGGCACAAGTGTACGTTAGGCGACTTGAGGTTGAAGCTAACTTCACACACGCACCTTACGTGACGCATTTTTTTTTTGTTGGCGCTTGCTTCAATTACATCATATAACATTCGATTTTTTTACCGTCACGTTGGGTTATATTGTACTAGTTTTTCTTAATTCGATTATGAAGTCCGTTTCTAATGTAAATTTTTGCGTTTCAAACGGTTCCATGATGATCTACGCACGATTTTTCTGATCTTACATGGAATACGGTATAGTATGTACAAACATTCTAACACCCTATCCCTATCCCGGCATACCGGCCGAAATTCGATCGCCAAACACCGGTACGGTCAACAGAGCTGTTTGCTCGCTACCGGTGTTGTGGCCACACGCGCTGGGCAAACACCGCTTTCTTTACGTGGATTTTTGGGGTAGGGTCAGCAAAACAATTTTCCTTTTTTTAAGGTTGAGTTTGAGAGTTTTTGTAAGAAAGTGAAGCGCGGGGAGTGTGCCCCGCCGCCGCACTTCATACAATCCGGGAGAAAAATTTACACGAACTCTCAAAAACGAAATTTTGTATACAGACACAAAGATTACTTTTCATTTGTAATATTAATACTTACTATAAATAAATAAACTAAATAAATAAATATTACGGGACAATCTTACACAAATCGACCTAGTCCCAAACTAAGCAAAGCTTGTACTATGGGTACTAGACGACGATAAACATACTTATATAGATAAATAAATACTTAAATACATAGAAAATATCCATGACTCAGGAACAAATATTCGTGCTCATCACACAAATAAATGCCCTTACCGGGATTCGAACCCAGGACCTCTTGCTTCGTAGGCAGGGTCACTACCAACTAGGCTAAAGCGGTCGTCAAATACATGTCATGTATTACCTAATATTTATTAGTGGGATAAAATTAATCAATAAAAAGCTATATGGGGTTCTACGACAAGTACATTTTTAAAGGGTTGGCGACGTGCATTTAACACTTAACAGGCCTGGAATCGCAAGCGTCCATAGGCGGCGATGACGCGCGCCCGTACGTTTGTTTGTTTGCCACTGACACGATAATACTAATGTGTGTGAGAAATAGAAAAAATAGTATGTTGCAATCATCCATAGGCTGCGGTGACCCCTGACTGTTAGGCGGGTCACACGCCTGTTTGTCACCGATGCCGATGTGGAAATAAAAATACTAATGTGTAAGCTCGCTGCTGACGTTACCTGCGCAGGCGCACCGCCGCGGGCGTCGAGCGCATCACGAACAGCCTTTATTTTCCCAGTTAGGCACTTGTTAGTTCCTTCTGGTTAGACCTCCCTTTTGATTGTTTTATACGTTAGATTATACTACTATGTATTCATCTAACCTTTATACTTTGCTAATAAAAAAACCACGCAAATTCAAGCCACGTTTGCAACAGGTAGAGCAAAAAAGTCTACAAAAAATGGAAAAGAAAGTCAAAAATTGTGTTGTTTATATATATATATATATATGCGGTAAATTCACGCCTTCATTCGCAAAAGGGATAGGTAGAGCACATGAAACTTATGTTCCAGTGTGTGGAAAGAGAAGATCAACAAAATGTGATATCGCAGTGATATGTTAAAAAAAAGCACTTTAAGATATTTACGTACGATATAAAAATCTGACGAGAGACTTTTCGCCAGCTTTGAGTTTTAAATGCTGATGATGATGCTGATTTAGTGGGTATGAGAAATTTCACACACATTAATCAAAAACGACAAAATTGATAGTTTTACACTTAATAAAAAAAACACTTAACTTTAAAGGTCAAGCTACATAAGTCATATCGTATATTTGTTATAGATAATGCTTAACGCAGATATTCTGTTATTCGTTGGCAGGCCATAAAGAACACAACCGAATCTATTGTTCAACAGGATCCGTCGAAACCGGGCTTTATGCCTTTATGGTACAGTTTTACTAGAAAAAGATGTATTTGTATATTCCCCTTAAGAGTTCAAGGCGCAGCTGACTCAAGTCAGACTCTACAAACGGAGTTTGGCTCTCATTTTAAAACGGCTGGAATAACATAAAAAAATTGAATCCGCCATATCTAGGTTGAAAACTAGTTTCTGTGGCTATAAATTAAAATCACGCGCAAATCGGCACGTGGAGGATCCGTAAAAACATAGAGATCCAGGAGCTTGTGGTCGAACCCAACATCATCGGCGTAACCAAATCACACAGACTTCGCTGGTTCGGTCACCTACTCCGAATGGGAGAGGATCGTGCTGCCAAGAGAGCGTACGTGGGACGACCGACTGGTCGCCGCCCGGTCGCCCCAGGTACCGCTGGGAGGACAGTGTGCAGGCAGATCTGCGACAGCTTCAAGTCGGCAACTGGCCAGAAGTTGCGCACGATCGGGACAGATGGCGTGCTCTCGTTTTGGAGGCCAAGACCCTCTTTGGGTCCCTGAGCCAAAATAGTTAGTTATAAATTAAAATACAATAAGATGAGCGAATGAGACTTTGTAGAAAAAAAGTTTCACTAGCTCTTGTTTTTTCTATTAAGTTCTAGCAACAAAAACTAGGGGAATTTCTATGCACGATCGCATCAGAAATGAGGATATCCGCAGCAGAACCTTGGTAACCGATATAGCCCTCCGAATCGCTAAACTTAAGTGGCAGTGGGCGGGGCACATTGCACGTACAACCCATGGCCGTTGGGGCGGAAAGTTCTCGAGTGGCGACCACGCACCGGAAGGCGCGGCGTGGGTAGGCCACAAGGTGGACTGATGACGTGGTAAAGGTCGCGGGAGTCCGCTGGATGCAGGTGGCGCAGGACCGGTCACTGTGGCACTCTTTGTGGGATGCCTATGTCGTCTTTCGTCTTTGTAGGACGTCTTTCGGCTGATATGATGATGATGATGATGAACATAAACTAATTTCCGACAAAGGTATGGCGGATCCTATCGTGACAAGGTTTCATTTAATTCTAGAATGTCGTTTTATAATTAGAACGAAACTACATTGTAATAAGATGAAAATTACATATTGTTATACAGCAGCCTGCAAAATGGTAAACATTTAAGGCTGCTTTCACGTGCACACTAGCGCCACTGGTAAATAATTACATACATACATACATACATTCACGCCTTTATTCCCAAAAGGGGTAGGCAGAGCACATGAAACGTATGTTCCAGCGCCACTTTTAGCATAAATGTGGGTATAAAATATCGATAAAATGTGATATTGCAGTGATAGGTTGCTAGCCCATCGCCCACAACACACTTCAACCCTGGTCCCTTAGTCGACTTTTACGACACCCACGGGAAGAAAGGGGGTGGTAAATAATTGTGATTATTTAAATTTAACGATAGATATTTAAAAAAGGAACCCGCTACACACTGTATTTTGTATTTAAGTACCTTGTCAATACATCAAACTAGTTTTTATGTTGCTGGATTCGCCTCTCAAGTCTGGATCTATGCCTCCAAAGTTAAAACAGCCGTTATTCAACACATATATCAACGAATCCAGCAACATTAAAACTAGTTTGATGTATTCACAAGGTACTTAAATACAAAATACAGTGTGTAGCGGCCTCCTTTTTTAAATATCTATCGTTAAATTTAAATAATCACAATTATTTACCAGTGGCGCTAGTGTGCACGTGAAAGCAGCCATAAACAACCAATATATGCATGAACATTGAACACGCTTGGCCGAAAAACAGACACGACATTTTTTTACTTTATCGCTTCGGAGTTGACATTAATTCTGCCACCCTCGATATCTCGATGCATTTCATCCGTTAATAGGACCAAATCGTGGGTGGGCCGCAAAACCCCATATAAAACCACACAATAGGGCCTGAAAAAAGAATATAAACGTAAAATACGACTGGGGACGTAGATATTTGAGACCTAGAAAGCAAAGCAAGTGTGGGTATTATTTAGTTCCCCGGAGGAAAGTGGAGAAGTGGACAGTTGTAAATTTAAATACTGATGGTCTGTCTGTTGTAGTGATCATAATTGTTTCATAAGTATAACTTCATATTTTGCATAATAGGGCAAATTATCTTTGAGATTACCTTGAAATTAATCTTTAAGAAGCAATTTATCTTATTATAAAAACATTAAAGTAAGTAGGTATTTTATTTTTTAATAGTGCTACATTACTACGATGTGTTTTTCCCATTCTCAGAAAAACAAATGTCGAACTGAAAGTTACATTTTGATGGCATTTATATGAGCTAAAATAATACTTATGTATGAAGTTCAGAGATAATTAAGTTTACACTAAAACATTTATGAAGACTAGAGCAACTTGTGACTGTTAAAAAAAACCTTTAATAACATGGAAAATATGATCGTACAAAATGCACACTTGAAATAAAGCGATTATAAAACCCATAGCTTAACCACCATATCATAACGCGGTTTTATTGTATTGTCTGGTGCCCCCATATTACTGTCAAACATTTATGAGTAAGCCTAACCCTTGAAAAATCACCCCATTGTGCCCCATAACACCCCAACTATTAGTAAAGTATTATCCGTAACTGGCAACACTAATCGCTCATTAGCGAGTTCCGGCGTGGGGTTGCCCACTCATAAAAATAATCACCCCGATATTCTAAATCGTTGTGAGAACGATTTTTTGCGCTGTCAATGCAATTTGGTTAAGCTACTATAATTGCGTACCATGCATGAAAATTGGCGCCAAAAAAAACCCTTTACTGTTTTTACTTTTAAATTGCATCTTAAAAGTAACTGACTCACACCGCTACACATTCTTTACTTCATTAGTTATTTTTATAAGCGCTACGGGAGTCGACAAACTTACCTGTGCTATCTTAAGGGTGTATATCTCATAAGCATAAGGCATATTTTAGCATAAAAACAGTTGAAATAGCTTGGTCCTGTTCAAAAATTTGTTCAATTAATTAAAAATCGAATTTGGAGTTCCATTTTCAAATTCCTCGCGCCGATTGGCTAAGCTGTGATCCTCGGGGAAGTAATGGGCAATATTGTATGGAATGGGATATTTACAACTAAACCGATACAACAAAACAGGTTTCGTGTTCTTTTATGCCCGTTTTATCTTATTGTGCTTAGTCAGGTTTTATTTCACTATATTTTTATTACTACTCGATTACAGACATTTTATTTTTTTGCAGTCGCGGGGTTTAAATGTATTCTCCGAAGTGCGCGAACTAAATGCGCATACTTAAAACCTTTGCAGGCCTAGGGAATAAAATCTGTATTTCCAGGTTCGCAAGCGAGACCAAGGTCATTGTCCCGCAGTCAAGGACATAGAGAAACAATAAGTCATAAAAGAAATTTCATGTGGCATGGAAGGAGTAATGAGTTCCCGAATACAGCCTCTCGACCTAATGGACTGACCGAGGTCGAAAAAAAAACTATATTTTAAAAGCCAAGCCAGTCGCCGTAAAATTAAAAAGACAAATTATTGGACGTCTTCGTGGAAGCCAGCCTTTGTTATCTCACAAGTGTTTTTCGAGAGTTCTGTTTATTTTCCTACCCACTCGCGCATGTAAAAACTGCATCCATTCATCTCTGTCGATCTTGTTAGCGGAGGGCGTTCTAACAGGGCGTAACAGGCGCTTCCATTGTTACGTAATTCTGACACTTTCAGCATTCATAACAAGGTCTGTTATTGTGTATACAGGTTTCCTTTACGGTGTTAGGTCGAATCCTTTAAGGGCGTAACAGTACCGCTGTGTAGCGTGTGATATCGATTTATGGGAGAAGGAATAAGCGTTCATTTTCTTTAATTGGCTCTCGTTTGATACCTCATTCGTTTCGACACGGTTAAACTTTTTTGTGTGCCTTTATATCTCCTCGTACATAGCTAAAATAACCTCTAACTAGGGCTTTTAAGGTTGATTTTTGCTTGGGATAAGTTTGTAAACTTGTAGGAGCATTAACATAATCATCGTTCGTGTTTGACGGAGCAGGTGTTTTGTATATCGGTTTATTCTCGGTTTTTATAATAAAATCTCGTTATATCTCGTATGTTTATGA
Organism: Epinotia demarniana; assembly: GCA_945867215.1. Classification (NCBI taxonomy): domain Eukaryota; kingdom Metazoa; phylum Arthropoda; class Insecta; order Lepidoptera; family Tortricidae; genus Epinotia; species Epinotia demarniana. The sequence continues at coordinate 10,045,587 of OX244281.1, forward strand.
GATTACAGCGTCCGAATAAAGTATTGTTAATTAATCGATACCGGATTCCAATCGATACTAACATCGATATTCGTTTTAGTTTTATAGACGCCTTAAGTTTTATTGGCAATGCATTTCGAGATTCGGGTATTTTATAGGTTTTATTTGTTTTACTCGATTTGCCTAAAAGCTTGTCTTAAATATGTGAGTCACGGCATTTTATTGTGACAAATAACCATAAATCAAGCTTAATAATAAAATTAATCCTAATGAATCTCTACAGGAAATTTTAGCAGAATGACATATATTAGTGGTGTGTAGGTATTTGGAGCTTGGAGCGCAGAAATAATAAAGCACGATTATTTCATAAAAATATTGCCGAGAATACTTAACTTTACGAATTAGGCTGGTGTCCACTGGAATCCCCTAGCCTGATCCCCAGGGAAAAAAGCGGTTAGGTTGTTAGGTGAACCTGCGATCTTACAGCGCGCGAGCCGAGCAAGCGAAGTGAGCGTACCGCGGTAGCGTCCGGCGAAGTGCCATAACCGAACATTATCATTTTTATCTAGTTTAATATAAAAATAATTGCCGCTAGGTTCCCCTGGGTGATCGAGGTCAGGTGATTAACGTGGATACCGTGCGAATTAGGCTATCTGAAAATATTAAAAATGAACATATGAAATATGTATGTATCGATTCAGTCCTCTCATAATTAATTGTACCAACCTTAATCCGCTGACAAAAGAGCAAAGGGACATTTTTATTTATTTATGACTAAGTTGTATGCACCCACATTTTTAAACTAGACTGTACAAAACCATTTTACTTATAAGTACGTTATATATTTCAAATAAACGAAATGAGCTTTTATAAGCATTATAAATCAAGATCAAGGAAGTACATGTTGATGGTGCTAGAACATAGATGGATTGCACCGATCAATCTTCAGTCCGTGCATTCGTCGGGAAAGCTCAAATCGGACTTACGAGCTTTCACTGATTAATTTAAAAGCTTTAACTTATTTTGAATTTTAAGGAAAATGATAGCCCTTAACGATAAATATCCATCAAGACTATTTTAGTTAAAATTCGTGTCTTTATCTGTCTATTTCACAATTGAGTTTCTGGGATACGGACAAATCACATTTTAGTCAAAAAAGGTTGATTTTTATGAATAACGGGGTATAGACTATAGATATGATTAAATAATCATGGATATACAAAATAAACCTTAAATTTGCAGGCATCATCGTTAAATTCCAGTTTAAGCAACCTTTTCACCGTCACTTCTTATGTTTTTAAATGAGCTATAATAATTTACATATGCAAGTGAATATAGTATGCGACGAATAAAGAATAGAAGGAGAGGGAAGATACAGAGCAAGAGGGAGCTAATGCCAGAACAGGCAGACGTGTAATTATGACGTAAATATGTTCGAGTTTCGAACATGTTTCGTCACAATTGTCCTTCAACAAATTACCAAAGAATTTTTTTTTTTTAGTAGAATCCAAAACTTGTTGACTTAAAACGGCTATAATAAACTGTCGTTACAGCAGCCTTAATCATGTCTTCTGTATCATTATAAATTTCCCCATCATTGTCTCCGGCATAACCATTAAAACTGTCTAATTAAAGTTAAATAATATGCCATAAACTTTGCCCGTGTATAAAGCAAGTAACAGGATCATAGACGGTAATTAACATTAAAAAAACACGCGGTTCACATTAAACGCGTCTTCAGTGAACAATATCTGTCAAGAACCCCTATTCTGTAACTTGTTTTAAGCTCACCTCAACGCTCACCCACAAATATATCTTGACACCGCGATGCGTAGTAACCAAGCGTAGGTAGAGGTCTAGTATCATGACGGGTGAACGCGGGGTGAGCCGCATTAGCGCGTAGCAAATAACAGCCCAGCCCCCCTATTCTGTAACTTGTTTTACGTCACACCTGGCCACAATGCGAGTTTTGCCGTACGCGCAGCGTGAGGTGAAGACGTGTACTCACTACGGGCGGTAATTCGTTAATTCCCAGATCGCATATTTATGGCCCTCACCTTCGGTTCGGGCCACAAACACCTGCGATCTGGGCCATTCTCGAATGCCCCGCCCTAGGTGCGTAATGTCCTATTAAGCTCACCTCAACGCTCACTCACAAATATATCTTGACATCGCGATGCGTAGTAACTAAGCGTAGGTAGAGGTCTAGTTTCGTGACGGGTGACCGGCGGGGTGAGCCGCATTAGCGGGTTGCGAATAACAGCTCACGTCTAGTTTCGTTAGGCGTGACGGGTGAGATGATACGCATTAGCGCGATCCGAGTTCAGCCCAATATGGCGAGCCAATAGCCATGCCAAGAGGAGTCTTTAACAAAACACGCCATAATGTTCTAAATTAAGAATCATAAAGCTGACATTGTTAGCATAAATGAGGTCAAAAGTAATATATCAACACAACGAGGCACTGTTTGAAAAATTACTCGTTTTATTTCCAATTCCCACTCCATACTTTGTTATCTGACGTTCGGAGTATAATTGGCCATTCAAATATCGAATAGGTTTGATATTAGCCGTTATATTTAAATCGATCGGTTGTCAACGACTGTCGTTTGTTGTTGATGAGTACCTAATAAGTAATGTAGGAATAGGGTGTAAAATGTAAGGGAATAGGGTGAAACGGAACGTAAGTGTGCGAGAGGGATGACGAGAGGTTCGAACGGGACGGCGAGAACGATTTTAACGAGGAATATGCGTGATTTAAGGGATATAATTTGATACCTTGTTAGTAAAAATATGGGTACGCACAACTTACTCATAAATATGTCCCATCGCTCTTATGTCAGCGGATTAAGGTTTGGGTACATACTTATGAGGGGATTAAATCGATATTTTTTTTGGACTTGACTGTACTATGTATAAGGAAGAACCCTCACAAATAATCTCCCTTTGCAGCATGCCGTCCATAACATAGACTAGTTATTTGAAGTTAAAATCAACATAAGATGGCTCCTGCTATCAGAATTCAGGATATGGCAGTTAGCTCTAGCATTCTGGTATATTTCTACCCGTCCATTTGACATGAACTCTCCTTTCGTATAAAAACCGGACCATTGCAGGTCCAAGTCATTGGTTTAAAAAATCCAGCGTATCTTGAGCCGCTGTATCGTTTTTATAACAAGATACAACAGGTCAGAACATATGGTCCCTGTGCGATTCCTCGAAAGATGCGTCAAGAAATAAACAAAAGATGAGCGATAGCGTTTGTTCGGTTAGGCGTTCTATTCGATGCATGAATTCGAATTTGGAATTCAAAATTTGAATTGTCATTGTTCGTTGTGTTGGTGTTATCCTTGTAACGAATTCAAAATGCGTTTTGTTTATTTGTTTTAATACTACCAGCACGGCTATCACAAGACGGCACGCGATCTCTCTCGATTTTTCTCGCAGTATCCGTCTCACTCTTATTAGAAAACTTAGAAAGACACGTAATAGTGCGAGGAAAATCGAGAGAGGAAAACATAAACAGTCGATGCAAATGCAAGCAGGAAATGCTTTATTTTATAATCTACGAAGTTATTTGAGTAATCCAGACATGATATGGCAAAGAAAAAGCTTGTCGCCGGTAATTATCCACAAGAAACTGAAACTAAGTACTTAAACACACATTAAATCTCAGGCTAATTTCAAAAGGCAACAAAGACAACTTGAAATGATAAGCTTGGTATTTGAGTGTAGATTAGAACAGCTTAGACACTTAGGATTTGACGCTTGTTTCTAAACACACGTGGATTAAATGTAATCGTAAAGGAAAACAAAGTGTTTGGAACGAAGCTCAAGAACGGCCAGTGATTGAATATACGAGTTGATAAGACATGAACGGTTGTCTACAGTTAGCAAATTAAACCTAATTGGCTTGGAAAAGTATCAATTTTCCGCATTAAGATGGTCATCTCAGAATTGTATTATGCTGGCCATATAGCGCATACCTACGAGTACACCCGCGGGCGTAGCATGGTTGACATTGTATCACCTATCGCTATGGATAAGACCCGTCACGTTCTGGCAAGTATGCAAGAGCGAGAGTGACGCATGTCTTATCGACAACGATATGAACGATAGTGATAAAATGGGAACCATGCTTACTACGCCCGCAGCAAATAATGCGAGAATCCAACCAAAGTTAAGTTTTCAAGACAAGACCTCGTCTAAACTAACCTAACTTCGACTCCCTCACAACAGTGAATAGAAATAACTTTACGACCGTAACGGCGTTTTTTACAGCGCACTATCTTTATACCTGTCTAATCTGTGGCGCACATAAAAATGCCGTTGCAACTGACCCGACACCTCCGGAGATAGTCGGGAGCTAATATTTAAAGAATCCAACAGATAAACGGGTATTTAGATAAAGACTTAAAGAGGCTTTGGCTGAGCTCGTCATCTTGGAGATTTTCGGGAGTTGCGTAATAGGGATTTTCCGGTTTAAGTTTAAATTTAATGTTAAGCGCCGGTTTCCTTGACGCTGTAAGTTACTGTAATACTGTACAGGATCAAACAAGATCGTCAGTGTGCGGCGTTAGCGGAAGACCAATATGCCTTAGGGATTTTCATGCTAATTTTGATTTAAAAAACCTGACCGTCGAGTTTCTTTCAACTTTAGTCACATTCTGGGATGTGCAGATAAGAATCAGGCTCGTAAAAAGTGTATAGCTAATAGCTAATGTCAAAACTATGTCGCCACAATGCTGCAATGGTGATGATTAATTTGACAGATTCTACTGTAAGTTATCTTGATTGAGGTAAATAATTTCTGAATACCGCATAAACGCTCAGCTGTCAATTCTATCAAACAAAAAGCTTGCTATGCCATTTTGACGGTCAGATAATGGTTCGATTTCTGTTAGGTCGAATCTACACAATCAGAGAATAAGTAAGTATTGCATACATTTGTAGTCACCTATTTGCACTTTTAAAACCCGTTTTTTATCTACGAAGCTGTTTTTTCTCAAGGATTAAAGTCAGATTCCTTTTCTACTCCTATTTGGTCGAATCCTGTCTAAACCTCAAGTTTTTTCGCTAGATTCATTACCCGTTTTAATTCTTCTACTTTTAAAGGATCGATTTCTGTCTAAAACCTCAAGTTTCTTTGCTGTGAAGTAACTGTTTTAGTTCATACCGTAGTCTTTTCACGGGTCGAATTCTGTCTAAAACCTCAAGTTTCATTGCTATGCCGTAACCGTTATAGTTCTTCCTGCCTGTAGTCTTTTAAAGAGTCGAATTCTGTCTGAAACCTCAAGTTTCTTTGCTAGATGCAGTAACCGTCTTAGTTCATACCGTAGTCTTATAAAGGGTCGAATTCTGTCTGAAACTTCAAGTTTCTTTGATAGATGCAGTAACCGTTTTTCATACCGTAGTCTTTTAAAGGGTCGAATTCTGTCTGAAACCTCGAGTTTCTTTGATAGATGCAGTAACCGTTTTAGTTCATACCGTAGTCTTTTAAAGGGTCGAATTCTGTCTAAAACCTCAAGTCGCTTTGCTATGCCGTAACCGTTTTAGTACACGTAGTGTTTTAAACCTCGAACGTCGGGTGTCGTTTAACGGCCGCATAAATCGGGCTGCTCGTCAATTACGGAGCTATTTCAGTATGTTTAATTGCTGCGTCCGCGCACAGTGGGGATTTTTGAGCGTTCGAATTTTGAATTTGGTATCTTTTGAAGATGGAACCGTTGGGCATGCAAGTCCTTCAGTTTTTTGGACGTGTTCTATATTCTTTATTTGCAATTATATGTTCCTTCGAAGACCTTCGAAGATTTAGACAAAACCGGTCATACTTTAAAAAATGCTAAATTGGGTGGTTCATTGAAGTACAATATTGAATTTAGTAGCTTTTTAGGATGGAACCGGTAAGAAGGCATATTTTCCATAGAACCAAAGTATTATTAAGCATTATAAATGCAAAAGTTAGGCCGGGTATTACTTGTTACCTTACCCACCGATACAAGGACTTCATCTCAGATTAAACAACTAATTTTGTATTGACTAAGTCAGTAATAAGCAATTATTTTTGGTTGACGGACTAAACTATTCATCCTAATCCTACTAAGTTTGGATGTTTGTTACTCAATCACAATAAAACGGCTGAACCGATTTCGATGAAATTTTGCTCAAATACTGTTTATAGCCTGGATTAAAATATAGGATAGTTTTTATCGTACTGTCTTTTCGAAGTTCTCATGCTTGAAATACACTGATTTTCCATACGATAAATAAATCCCGGGTCCGCACGGACGAAGTCGCGGGCGGAAGCTAGGATTAGTACTAACTAATAACTAAGACGTAGGGTACTTTTTATCCGAAAATCATACCCTAAGAGAGTAAAATAGTTTGTTTGCATAGTCATTTATCAGGCATAGCTGTCGCGAGGTCGACGACGGTTCTTTTATCGTCAGCAGTTATCGACCTCAATACTATAATTAACTTCTTTTGTAAATACTCCTAATTCTAAACCAAATTAACATTTTTAAAGCTTAACTATTCCACAAATCTCCACAATAGATCGTATTGAACTAACAGTAATCTAGGCAGTAAAAGATTTATTCCGTTCCCTGAGCGTGCGCGTGAGCATATCGGAGTCGGAACAACACGGCCGTCGTGAAACAAACGATAGTTGACGAGTAGGTACTGTTGTTTTTTAATTTGCTCATAGCTTGAGGAATCGTATGTAGCATTTTAGTGAGGTTTTATGTTAGTTTTCGCTCGTTACTTGAAAATCTTGTAATCATGCTGTGCATCCATGTTTTGGATGGCATTCTTGACCAGAACCCCTGATTTATTTTCTACAATCTATGTGTACCTTAATGTTATCTGTTTTGTGTTCCTAATTACATTAATCAATTAATTCAGTATATTTTCTTATTTCCTAATTTATTGTATCCTAATTTAAAGCTAATGAATGATATACTTACCTTATGTACTGACATTAAAACTAATTGAATCATTACATACTAAATTGAACAGACTTTTAAAACGGCTTACTTAAATACATATTATATCTGCCACTCAGGCGATTATGACGAATCTATCGTCGATGTTGTATCGACTGAACACATGTCATGTCATGTCACACAACTGTCTGTTGACGTGACAGGAAATCTTGCAGTGCCCAGACAGAGATGGTCCAATGCCATCATAAATTGATCAAAGTATAAATATATGAAAAAAACCAGTAGGTACAATATTATTTTTACTTGTAATTGTTTATATCTGAATTTTTTGTCAGGTTGAGTGACTATAATGTCAATATGTTATGTTTATTAGAATCTAAATCATGCTCTGCAATGCATTTTACAATGCAAAATTTACAGGTATCTAATAAAATGACAGGTGTTAAGTTTGCCCGGGATAATAATGCACTTCGAATAAATATGATTATATAATCGTCGGTGACATCGCCTGACTATGTCATCATGCCATGACCTGTCATTAATTGGAATTGAGGCCCAGGACACGTGCTCCCTTGTCACGCAACCTTGCCCATCCTTTTCTAATTTAGTGCGGTGTGAGAGAGGTTAGCTTTATGTATCTCTTGTAAGTAATACGAAAACAAATTTTGACTACAAATAGATACATTCATGTAAGTATCAATGTAAACTCACTCCCTTTCAAAGTATTATTTTAAGTTTAACAGCACATGATTTGCGTTAGCAAGTAAACATCATAAAAACAAACGCATCGGAACCCTGAAAATGGCAGCTGTAAAATAAAACGCACCATTAAACCGCACAGTCTATTGCTAAACGTTATTTTTACTTTTTTTAAGGCATGTTCCCAATGAGTTAATTCGGATGGCAGTGATTTGTCTATGCTACCAACACTCTCAGGCCTCCCACAGTCTGTTGCGGCCTGGCCGCGGCGGTCAATAGTAAACTTGTCATTAGCTGTCAAATTTACTATGGACCGCTACCGCAGGCCGCGCCAGTGTGATGCAGGCCTGAAATAAAAAATCAATTTAAAATTAATTCGAAACGAGTTCCAGAATAGCCAACATAAAAAACGCGAAACTTCGAAATTTAATGACAATAATGAAACAATACACATATATGCCAGGCCGTCTTAATAAAGTAGTTCGAACGCTTTTAATTATATATTTTTCAGTTAGCAACACCGCGGGACCGAAATAGCTTTCAACATGGCCGCCGGCTACAAAAAGTAACTTCAATCAGTCTTAATTCTCTCATTAAAGTTTATTTAGCACAATTAAAACTCGCATCATTAACCGATCCATAAAACGGACAATAACTAGAATCGATCGTTTATTTGAACAACAATCGAATGTTTTTAAAGAATTAAATCGAACTTGATTGGCCATGTCTTAATAGATGTGGGAGAAAAGTTTGTTGTCTTTGGTTTTATCGGCGTCTGTTCGAAATTCGAATGGTGCTAAATACTGGCCAGTTGTGATGTAAAATAGATGGAAATAATGCCTAGTAATAAGATTTTATTGACTTGCCTGTCTATGACCGCAGTGCGGGGGATTCTTTAATCGATGTCGATCGTTGTTAAAGTAACTCTTAACATGTTGAGATGAATTTATATTGAAAAAAAGTATCTGGCCAGGGGCCAGTTCATGTCCACTATCGCTGTTGAAATAAATCATCTCGTATTTTGTAATGGATGGAGTCCAAATCAATTCCAAATACGAAGTTGAATCGCAAATTCATATCTACATTTTGCAGATACAATATCAGTAAGGATATCAATCAACATTTAAGACATGTCAACACACACATCTTATGTATATTTGACCGGAATATAACGTCCTTTCTTAATATAAACACATGTCCATTACTATCAGTAAGTCAATAAAGAGGGCAATATCCTTTAATAATCCTACACGGATGACGGGTGCCCCGATAACGAATTTGATATTTAGACCACAGAAAAACTAACCATTTACAATATTATCCACTCACAAAATTCAATCAAATTAAGACCTTACATCACCGTCTTAAAGACGTTCCGAATTGCTATCTTTGCGTTTGATGTAATATTTGTATGTTCCAGTAACCAAAGTGAAGCTATTGTATATTTTTAACTGTGGCTCATTCAGGGTTGTCAGAGATACGCTATCGCAAATATCGATACGACATATTGATTCGTTGATAAAGTTGGTACTTTCTATAGAACTGATTTTTATTAGAAGTTGTGTTAGGGAAGTTTTATTGCGTATAAAATATATCTACCTATATAGTGGCGAATCAGAAGATGTGTACTTACCTAGTACATTCATGTGTAATCAGCGGATTTTTGCACGTCTAAAGATGACAATATTACCTGGCAAATAGAGCTACGTTACGTTATGTAGTAGATACCAGGTATTTTCCGCTTAGTAGCGAAAACTTCCTAACAGAGTACCTGCCTTGTGGGTTGGCTTAGTGAAGTGTTAATAATATTACATGTAAGGACATTCAAGAATACATGCAGACATATGAGAATATTTATAAACCAGTTTTTATTGTGGCTTAAACATATTAATAAAAATATACAGGTAAATAAATGAGTTTATTTATGATGCACAAATACAAACTTGAAAAAGTTCATATTAGATTCAATTGAATTAATAACACAACAAACATAACATTCATAATAGTCAAATAGCCTTGATACACTATTGTTACATCAATAATCTTTAAGATTAGAGTAATTCATCCTTTATCGACTTTTTATTTATCTTATCAAATACGGTGAAAGATTACCCTGAAAGTGACGTCCGTTAAATAATCAATTAAAAAAATACATTATTGTATAATTGTTTAATCTAATATTTAAGGGATGTAATGTATTCCACTTTTCCAGGATCTTTGTCCAATGTATTTGCGTCTCACACACTCTTTAAGCAAAATGTGAAATGTGTAACCCAGCCATGAATAAAGCTGTAGCGCGACTTTAAATTCCGATCGGAAAGGCCGGAAATCTTTGTCTTAGCATAATTTCTTGATTTCTGTTTTTATTTTTTAGAAAACTCACCTTAAGCTGGTTCGACTACCATACAAAACGTTTTTTGACATTCGCAGGCTAACGGCGTGATATATTAAGAAACTTATGTAACACACTTTCAATTGGCTTTCCATTTGCGCGAAATTCCCGCTTTCCTAGAATAAACTTGTGTAATTTAAAATAATTAGAGAAATTAGTTTGGCACGTGATACTTTCCCAAACGATTATTCTTATTAATGTAATGTCAAAAGACGTTTTGTATGGTCTCCGAACCACAAGTAGGTAAAGGCTTCTGGAGTGTATACCTACACGAGCAATAATACATCCAGTCACACACTTATGGTCCTCGCCTTCGGCTCTAGTAAGAAATGCTTGTTTTCTGAAAGTTTCTGTTTATTACAGCCTTATTGTACATAATTTACTGTTTACTGTGTTAATTTAGGTCTGAACGGATATCGCTGTGTATGATACACAGCGATATCAATTAGTTACATTATAGTTTATGCTTAGAAATCCTCCGAATGCTAACTAAACATAACTAGACCAATTTATTGACACATTTGAATCTCAGCTTTCAGCGAAACGCTATTTCACTGAACTTAGTATTAATATTTAATATAATGCGCGGAAATATGGGCAGTGAACGACAACAAACCACTGGAGAGTTAAAATGACTCAAATCCATTACGTTCTACACGCGATTTTAGTTCTAATTGCAACACAAATGGAGCCTAGAATAGCGTGAACGTTTAGGCGTAATAGTTTTGCAGTTACGGTGCAGAAATGACTAAACGCAAACACAGTAAAACTGCATAGCTAATATGTAAGCGAAGGTGAGACTGTACAGACTGCATATTATAGGTTAGCTAGATGTGGTATAAAAAATGGCGGCAAACAAGGGAACCTGCGACGTAGATGTAGGTACTGTGGAAATTGAGAGACCTACATTTTCTGTCAACAATCCATTCTTATATACATAGATTGCGAAAAGATATATGCGTAAGTGTCTGTCTGTCTGTTACCTATTTACGCTTAAACCGCTGAACCAAATTAGATAAAATTTGGTGTAGAGATAATTTTGAGTCCCGAGCAAAAATAGGATAGTTTTTATCCCGGGAATCATGAACATTCGTATGGATATACGATATAAACGAGTCCCATGCGGACGGAGCCGCGGGCAGAAGCTGGCTAAGGATAACTATCTGTGCGTTTGCAGCTTAAGACGGCGACGCGTGCGCATTTTTTTTAAGGGAGGAAAGCCTGGAGGTGAGTAAGACAGAACTACCAACGCTGCTGTGGTGAGAGGCGGACCTACATTTATTTGTCTCCAGCTGTCAATACAACTAATCCTCATATCAATGTTAAAAAGCACGCTAGTGATTATTCTGAAATCACAAGCGGCCACCTCCTGCTTACCATCAGACAGGCCGTATGCTTGTTTGCTATCTCAATATAAAAGAGCATAAAACTATAATAGAAACGCATTCAATTTGCATCGAATCTCATCCAGCCAACCTACGAAGCCTGCTATGCACGCCAATGCAACGGCCCACGTCTAAACAAACGCACGCAATTAGGAAGTACTAGCTTGCGCCCACGCACGCTCTACATGGCGAGAAATTAATATGGGTGATGGTTTATGCGCTTTGAATAGTCAATACTGGCTGGCAAAATGGTAGCTCAGAGACCCAGACTATTTGCCACCAACTGACTGCCTTGCGGCTCGGCCGAGATCGGAGTGCGATCTCTCTCCCACGTATGGCGCACCGCTGCCGCTAGAAATAAATATCAGTCGCGAGGTTCCGGACGCTTTCCGGAGCGTAACTGGAAAAACAGCCCTGACGGTTCCAAGTTACGCTCAAAGGGGCGGAAAGGTTTAAAACGCTGCGTGTGTGCCCGACAAGGTGGACTCATGACCTGGTAATGGTAGCAGGATTCCCTTGAATGCGGGTAGCACCCGTCAATTGGGACTCTTTGGGGGAATCCAAAGCAGTGGACGTCTATAGGCTGATATGATGATGACTTAAGCCGCACTATGAACTACTTAATGCACATAAAACGCACTATTTACAGTTAATTGCTGAGCTATATCTCCTGGGCCCTAGTGGGAAAAATTGACGCTACAAATTTATGCGCAGACATGTACATCACTCGCACAAGGTCCATAATTTGCGTTTAATTTCCACTACGCAAGCTTTTGCTTCGTAAATCGAGGCAAAATTAGTTATCATTCAAGAGTAATAAGTCACCATGAAATTTACTTTCGTTATACCTCAATTGTCTCCTCTTCAGTGTGATTGATAAGGCAACATAAGGCATTCCATCGTCATATTTTGTGTTCAAACGGCTATAGGGACCAATCTCTGACGATATCAAAAATAATAGAACCTAATCTCTTAAATGAGGAACCTCGACACGAAGAAGACTAGAACCTAGGTGCATCTTGCTAAGGAATTTTGACCAAACCAAAACCAGATTCCAGTAGAATGATCATTATGTAATGTCATAATTATCACTTCTTGTCAAACTGTCTATTTTGACTAGTTTGTTTCGTCAATGAACGTTTTCGCAAGAATTCCAATTGACAATCACTTAAACTTGAATGGTATTTTTCATACTCCTCTGTATTTGCTCTTTACGTACATCTATTGTACAATGGGATTCACTTCTGGATCCACTATCTACTCGTAAAATAACGAGTATAGGAGTAGTTGCGTAACTGTTCGAACGAGCGTACGTACGAAACGTTACACATTCGATCAGCGGTCGCTGTTGGCAGCTGTATGGCAGGACCAGAGGAGGTGATTATGTAACTTATAAACAAATAAATGATTGTGACATGTAATTTTCCCCCAAAAATCCAACGTACAGTCAGCAGCAGAAGTTGCTAAGCAGTTCTAGTGCTTAAAATGATCGACGCACGAACTCTAATGTCAAGGGATTAAGGATCTGTGTCGCTCATTTTGAACGTGTTATTCTGCTTAGCTTCTGACCCCGTATCATGGTAGGCCTTATCACGCAATAAGTGACAAGATAGGAGCGTCGTCTCGTTCTATCGAACGTTGTCAGCCAGTGACGGACGCTCTATCCTGACACTTATCGTGCGATAAGGCCGACCATGATACGGGATCTGATCTGACTGTACGTTACGCAATCGACTACCAGGAGTCCTGTTACAGGCAGGACCAGTTTTAAAATCGAACATATCCCACAGGCCAACAAACTCGTAGATCCAAACGGCTAAGCACTTAATAAACATTATGACGTCAGTTTAGTAATAATTAACAGAATGCGCTCCAAGGCTGAATTAATAAAATCGCGTCGGCGCTTAATTATGACTAAATTCATGGTGATCTTAAAGTGAGCTTTAATTCAGATATAAATGAAGTTAGCCGGACAACGACTGGCCAGCACGTCTATCATGGAACGGCCGCGACTACTCTCGATTTTTCTCGAAGTGTTCCAAAAAGAGAGAGACGAATAGTGCGATAAAAATCAAGAGAGCTCGCACGCCGTCGCTTGATAGCCGTGCGATGGAGATCTACATTATCGAACATTATGTATAGACTATATAATCCATTTCAGATTGGAAGAGTCCGGTGACAGCTGTCATCTCAGTACAGTTTATGGCATTAAACGTCAAATATGGCGTAAACGGTACAAAGATGACAGCTGTCACCGAACTCTTCCAATCTGAAATTGATGCTAAATACACGAGTCCTGTCTCGACAAAAATGCAAAGATGAAGATCATTACCAACATACTTCTCTAAGTACAAGAGCAACATAAAATATAGCAAAATAAGGTAGTCTTATACTTTGCTTAAAAACAAAGTTTTAACTCACTTCCATTCAGCACTCCGCCAAGCCACATACATGAACATTTCCTTGAAAAAATACTCTAATCGCTTCAAGTGTGCCTATTAATTTTGAGAAGTTCCCTCGATTTCTCTAAGATCCCATCACCTGATCACCATGGGAGCAACTGGGAAGGACAGACACCTTAGCTCTCAAACAAAAAAGATTTTTCCAAATCGGTCCCGGACCCGTCTTCGAGTAATCGAGGAACATACATAAAAAAATACTCCCGACGAATTGAGAATGAGAACTTCCTCCTTTATTAAAGTCGTTTAAAAACAATCATACCTTTTCATCCCAGAAGCAAGCTTAAGCATATTAATCACAACGAATGAACGATTCTAAGAATATCGCAGTAAACAGTAAGTAGAAATGATACAGCCCACGTTGAGTACACAATAGGGCAGTTATTAAAACCTTCGTATCACCAATATTGATGGCAAGGTTCCATACTGTCAGCGTTGTGGGAGTTGTACTTGTTTTGTTATAAGTGAGTGATGGTGCCTACTACTACTACTTGAGACATTCCAGTTGGGTCAGGTAGGTTGGGCTCTGGCGGAGCAGCAGAAGTGTGCGCGAGTGTTCCCGTGGCTACACCAAAAAGCAGCGCGCATAGCACTGTCGGGGCAGGCCCGGCTGTTCCCCGGAGTCCGTCATACCCATCCTGAGGGCCTACCGCCAACGGCATTCGAAGTTTTGCCTCTGTCGCACTTACGTAAGAACTCGCAAGCCTGTTAGAGGGGGAAACCTTTGAATGCCGTTCGCGGTAGGCCCTCTGGTTCCCCAGCCAGGCCGGATGCATAAATGCATTTCCCCACCGAAAAAAGGTAGGTTTTAGGCTATAGGATATACATCTACGATTCTACGGCCGTATTCATAAACGTTCTACAAGGCTATTTTAACTAAAATAGCGTTGAAATTCGTTCGTCTTTATATGTCACTTTGTGTTCGTCAGAAAGAGACAAAGCACATTTTATTTAGCAGAGACATTTTAAGTTTTAAGAATAAAGGGACTTAAAAACAGATAATAACTCCAGAAGATCTTGTGGGATTCACTTTTATTCCTTAAAGCCGCGAATTACATTACGAAATGAATGGCGTGAAATTAAATTTCGTGACACTAGTTTTACAGCTTCTCGTGTAATTTAAAATTTTCGTAATTCATGCACTAATGTCATGAATGCAAATCGATTTCGTACCCAGCGCGATCTTTTGGTAAAATTAGTGTCATTAGTGTAATTCCGGCTTTATTCACAAAAGATTTTTACCAAAGTGCCGTTAAAATTCATGTCTTAAGGCCGAAACGCACTGACAGCGGTGGCGGAGCGTTTCAGCCTTTAGTCTGTCACTTTGACGTTTGTGTTTGTGAAAAAGGGTCAAAACACTATTTAGTTAACAGAGGTTTTTGCGTGAAGAAAGGAGTTAATGTTTGAGAATTTACACATTTATTATATTTGTCTTTTGAATATGATTAATGATTATCTGACATGTTTTATATTTGATTTGCCCTGTGTTTAATTGTAGTTTCTGTCGAAGCTTTTATTCCTTGAACAGTCAACAAAATTCTAACCAGATTACATATATTGAGCTAAATTTGAGCTCAACTGGACAGGCATGGGACCCTATCAAACTAAAACCTATCATAAATACCCAACTACATTGTCATTACCTCATTACTCTAAGTTTTCCGTTACTGTGACACGGTTCCAGACGGCACTGCACTCCCATTTACCCGGTACCGTATTCCGATCGTCCGCGTTATATTTAGCTAACAACGCGGTCTTGTCCCAGCGTCCGCTTCCGGGCGCCATCTTGTTCTCGGAAGGGATAAGGGTCAGCGTCCAGTGCAGCTCAATGTACAGGCAGCTTAAAGAATGTGACAGATGCGAATGACTTTGTGGCTTAGTGTATAGATTTCAACAGAGGAGCTATATCATAAGGGACGGAAATACTCCTGCTAAATTGAACTGCTCTTAAAATGGCTGTCGGTTTACCATAAATAACCTACTTGATTTGGCGGGTAACGTTTTATTTGCCGCAACCTCATACTAAGTCAGTTGCGGCAAATATAAAAAAAAACAACTATGACAAGGACAACGAATGATATATCCTTTTCTGTCACACTTATTGAGATTTGAATATTACCATCTCGCTTGGTCGTAGTATTATTATTCCCATAGCTTGTCTATAAGTATCTACTTGTGGTAACATATACGTATGCGCCAGAGAAATTGGTGCCATTGTCTCAATTTCGGCTGATCATGATTAAAGAAGGGGAGGGCGTTTTTAACACTTTCTTGTCCAAATGGTGTCCGAATAATGTATCTTTTTCCCAGTAACATCCTCAACGTTTAGAAATTGTTATTGTTGATATAATGTGCCAGAGTTTTTATAAAACTGGTCTTGGAATTGGAACCTTCTACCTTGGACATTAGAGGTCCTTTTTGAATGTGCTACTTCCATGCCATTCGGCCAACTCAAATATACTTTAAAATTTTTCAAGGTGACAGACAAAACTACGACACATACCGGTATAGATTGTACTCAAACAAGTAAATATACAAGCAGTCGCATGTGGTACGTACGTTTAGAAACCTGATTATTTCTTAACGGTAATAACCATTATAATCTATATCACACCACGATAATGATAACTAATGATAACGATAATTATCTCGATAAACCGTTTGGACAATCAACCAATCCTTTAATTCAGAACCTGATTGGTGCGTCGCAGTGGAAGTATTTTCAGTATAATGACTCTAGTTTTGTTAACTGGCAAGTCGAGCGCCTCATTTCTGAGATAGGGAGGAATTGCTCAATGCTGCAGTACCTACTACGACTGCTGATAAGAGCACGTCATAGAACACGCAGACACGTGTCTAAGAAATTGGGGCAACGATAAGATCTTAAATGACAGAAGAAAGTATTCGTTACAATCTATATGCTAATGCAGTAAAGGCCGATAGAGCAGACGAGCGATTTCTACCATGCTTGTTTATGCCTTTTGACAGTCAATCCGAGAATCTGCATTACGAGTACATACGCAGTGCGATATGTTAACTTTAATGACTAATACACGTCAAAGTTTTATTTACATTGGCGAATAATTGACTTACTAAGTCCGCATCACAGGTTAGAGAAGATTAATTGAAGTGCTTATGATAGCAAAAACCTACCTAGTAAAAAGGCAATCTAGGCAGGCAAGCCAAAATATGGCGATACGGGACGAGCTATAAACAACGAGGTGCGAGGACTTTTGTGCGTTCATGGAGTTATCTCCATAGAATAGCGGCCACTGAAGCGCTTCTATTGGGTAGAAATGCCACATAAGTCGGTCATCATAATCGGCGATAGGCTTGATTCAAAGCTATTCTCCGTGCAAAAAGGCCGGCTATGTCACCTTATGTACAAGTCTAAGTACTGTGTATATGTCCACCGTGTCAATGCTCAGTCAGAACAAATACTTGTCTTGCAAGATAGACTGAATGCTCGCTTTGTGAGTCATGCTCATTGTTTGAATGGTATAGAGCTACTGCTTTGGGATATGTCATGTTGATTCTACGAAATCTGGCTTTGTATTTCTGTTCAAGTCGGTTCTGTCACGATGGTAACACGTACGGCACGTTGCCAGGGCTGACTCTTAAAGCTGCAAACGCACAAAGTTGAGTGAGTACCGGTTGTAATGTTCGAGCTAATATGAAAGGATCCGCACAGAGCGGCGCGCCGCACCGCGCACCTCCGCCACCGCTGTCAGTGCGTTTCGGCCTTTAAAGCTTGTGGATTCGCAGGTTTGGAAAACAAAATGGCCACCATTCCTCTCATCATCATCACAGTTATCATATCAGCCGAAAGACGTTCACTGCTGGACATAGGCCTCTCCCAAAGAGTGCCAAAGTGAGCTATCCTGCGCCACCCACATCCAGCAGACTCACGCGACCTCCAGGTGAAAAATAAAAACTTTGAATACTAGCACTGGCACTTTTAGATACATTATCTCTTGGGAAATATTTACAACAAAACTTGCTACTGAAAGCTTGTGCTCTTGTTCAAAAACGTTCGTTAAACCTATTTTATTTAATGTAGTTTGTGTTTACTTTATCTATCACTATGACTTTTGTGTTTACATGAAAGAGACAAAACTTACTTTAGATATATTATGTTTTACGTTTACATTAGGCTGCGAGTGTAGACGTTGATAATAAATCCTAGAATTCAATAGACATAAGCCAATCCAAAACCTAACATGGCCATATAAATCAGAGTCCTTACCTAACTGCCTAAACTATGGCCTAAACTAAGTCTTGACTAGACTGCGCTGCAGCCCTTTTTAATGGCAAATAAACCTGATATTTAAATGTCGCATGCGCCATTTCTGCTTAACAGAGTGGAAAGAACATTTCTTCACAAAACTTCAATGTCGCTTATGTCTTTTTAATCGGGAGCCTGCAACGGAAACTTCGGAGCCATTCAATCTAATGGATGTAAAAAGAAGCCGAGGCAGGGTTCACACCGCTTCATAACTCGCCTCAGGAACCCAGTATAGTCTGACCTCAAAATCCTCAAGTTCAGAATCGACTCTAAGGGTGCTTATGACGGACGTACCAAATATATGTACGTTTACAACATCTTGCTGCCATGTCACGTCGCGCACGGCTCAGCGACTCCTGTCTCACTCGCACTATGCAAACTAGAAAGATTAGGGTAGATTATCTCGTCTCCGAGTCGCGCTTGCGGTTTCAGCTGTTCTAGCACCGCTGAGAAGATCTGTTTCCATAGGTAACACCTTGAAAGTCTAAGTAGCGCCACAAAAGAGCCCCACAGAATGGGTGCCATTGCCATTATACGGGGATGGGGGCGGGGTGTCAAAAAGATGCCAGGCAGCCGTTTAGTTCGAGCATGCGCATACCGGGTTTTAGGCACGTGTTTGAAGAAAATAGAAATATAAATTTGTATTCTATGGTTTTTTCGTTAACTGCAGTTAGGTATCCTATATGACACAAACAATTCAGACATTCACACTTCAGAAAAAGAAGCACCCAGATCCGCTTACTACGTAACCCTTAGTACTGGCGTAGAGTAGACACTTGTTTTCGCAGAAGCGACTACCATATGACCTTCCTTCAAGGGGGAACCATTGGGTTTAGGATTCGGCAAGTAAATTGACATTCAGACTTCATAGTTCTCAAGCCGCACACGCATTAAAGGTTGCCATAACCAACAACTGTGATAAACACATAGATCGATGTGTGACGGTTCGGCCGGGCGGCGGCGGCAACGGCAGTGATACGCGATACATGAGCGAGAGAGCGCGGCCTCTCGCTCCCACGTACCCGCTACCGCTGCCGCTGGAAGTCGTAGCCCAGCCAGGCCGAAACGCACTGCCAGCGGAGGCGGAGAGATGCGGTGCAGCGCGGAAGCGGTACCGGTTGTAATGTTCGAAGTAATTCGAAAGGGTCCGCACAGAATACCGCGCCGCGCCGCGCCGCTCTGTTCGGATACATTACAACCGGTACCGCCTCCGCGCCGCTCCGCCACCGCCGCCAGTGCGTTTCGGGCTTTAGGGTCAAGATTCAAGATATACTAGAAGCGAGTGAGATGATTCGACACGCGTTATGAACTTATGAATGACATCGTCTAGAAACTACAGAAAAAGTTTAAAAGCGAGTTGTTTAGTTAGAATCAGTTTTTGCTGACACGGTTTGAGCTGATGAAGACAGCTTCCTTCATGAATTGAATGTAGAACATTCCTGGTGATATCATTACAGAAAGCCTAATAAGCGATATGACGAATGAGAGATTATCCCCGTCATTCATAAATCTTGACAAACCTCTGTTAGCCAAGTAAATTGTTAACATATAGAATATTCAAAAAACACTTGCCGCTCGCACGTTAACGAACGTCGTGTATCTCTGTCTTCGTCGCTCGAACTAGCGAGTGTGACAGAATTTCGTTTCGCGGTAGGCCGCATCACGGCTATCACAAGACGGTGCTCGAACTCCGTCGATTTTTCTCGCACTATACGTCTCTTTCTATGTTTTCTAACAAGAGAGAGACGAATAGTTCGAGAAAAATCCAGAGATCTCGCGCGCCGTCTTGCGATAGCCGTGCAGGTCAGACTCCCATCGATACGCCTATCGATAAGACCCATAAAGAAACTGACATGTATAAGATACACATTTCGAAGCAAGAAAATCATTCATAGGAATCTGAAACTGGTAAACATTTTTTTTAAGGATCGACACGGATTCCTTACTGAAATAGCGGAAAATCAATTTCTCAGTCCAAGTACGCATTTCTTTCAAAGCAAACTAAACATCTCCATACAACTGGCATTATAAAATCAGTTTCCATTCAGATTGCCAAGAAGGCGTAAAGATTTCGACACGAACACAATTTGAGAATATTCCAAAAAATCGTATCTAGATAGGACTCCAACGTAACATACGACGTTTGAAAGTTAATCGACACACGTCAGAACGGAAACTTTAATCGAAAAGAAATCGAAACTCAGAAAATGGCTCACAATACCCATTGTAATTGCATCACGTACGATAATCGACGCTATTATGACATACAGACAGAATTACACCTAAGTATAATCCAATATTTATACTTATGTTCCATCCTTGTTGTTCTTTAGGGATTGAAGGGAGAGCGATTCGCATTCGAATAGGTGTCTCGTGTTTACCTCGCCCCGAACAGGTAAAGCCAATGACAATAGGTCTGTGTTTATTATAAGAAATACCTGAGCGCAGGTATAACGTATTGTGATCGCACCCCCTTTAGAGCACTTTTCGGAAATACAATGAATAAGTAATTTATGTCCGTGCAACACAATATTCCGACATAAATTTTAGGAAGGTACCTGTTTTTTTTTCGGAAACCTCAATCAGTGTTTTGGGTGACGTTTCGTTTCGGCTGTTGTGGTTGTTTTTGTTTGTTTTACGGGCCATTTGCGATTTCGTAAACATCTATACTGATGCGTATCTGTGAGCAAATTGAGCCGTCGCATGATTCGAGAAGATCGTAATCTACGCATAGTTTGGTCGTAATGAGAACACTTACAAGGCTTATTAATATTTATATTTTACATTTTTTACTAGTACGAACACGGATAAACTGACTTTTTGAATAACTTTAGTTCACATTATGGTGGAATTATTTTATCGCAGAAGCCCTTTTCTTAATATAAATTCTTAAGAATACCTTTTGAGAACGCACCGTCAAGCCCAAAGCATACACAAATAAACATGTTGTATCATGACGTTTCAATGCACGCGAAAAAATACAATAGTTTACAATACGTAGTAATTGTACCACAGTTCGAAAGTGTAAATTAAGCACAAATAGTTCCAAATTCAAACTGATAACCAAACCAACTTTGTAAAACTACTAAAAAACTCACCCAGCACTCTTACCACTATATAAATAAGCCCGAGTTTGTAATTTCCCAAACGTTTCGAAATTTGGGGGTATTTTATAGGAGGCAGACGGAATTCAGCGTAATCCTATTGAATCATTGTAGTGGCTCAAATACCGGGAACATGTACAAATAAAGACCTACCTGGGAAGCACCTGCTGTTCCTCGATAAAGTAACCCAGCTAAGGAATATTAGACCTTCTACCAGTGCTGTAAGATTAGAGAATACGCAAACTTATGGTGGCGTTGGTATCCGATAGGTTCTTTTTGGTCAGATTGTTCATAAATGTAAGCGCCGCGTGAATTTTCTTTTCTCCAGTATTTGTGGAGTAATTTTAGATTTCAAGGAACGTTTGCAAGTGGAGCGATGCATTTTTTTAATACCCGGTGGTCTCACATTTGAATGCACAAGTGCATCTTATGTTTACTCTTAATTTAATGTCAAGATAATGACTTGTAAACATCGTCAGAGTTTCACAACATTAATTGATATAATTGGGATAGATAACCGAAGAAATTAATATGGCTGACAATTTCGTAATGGTAATAGATAGTGACATTAATTTATAATTATTAATTTAAGATAGGCGACAGAATAACAGCGTCAAGAGTTCAAGACTATAATGTATTGAATAATGATTAAATTTGTAGTCGAATACTATTTTAGAATTGCCTTTAAAGGTTCTGTCTATTTCGAGATCGATCTTTGGATTCTACAAATGTGATGTTAATTGTTGGGACAATTAACTCATTAATTATTTGCTAATAGAGTCCAAGGGTCATTTTAGAAATTGTCCCATTGTGTTACCCGTATAAATGTTTACATAAAGTTTAAAAGTAGATCTTTCTCCGTTTAACGCATAGTTGCGTCCTGTATAGCCATCATGGCCCATTGTATAGAGCACCCTTAACACATATTAAGTATTGTTTTAATTACCTATGTTTAGTATATTTATATACAAAAACTACAATTTAGAAAAGTTGAAAATCCAATATCTCAGTTCAAAGTTCAATATCTCAAAAGTGGCTCAACAGATTTTCATGAAACATAGCTCAGAACACTCGGCATAAAATTGTCTATGACACAAAAACCCGCATTCAAATCGGTCCATCCGTTTGGGAGCTACGATACCACAGACAGATACACAGACACGTTAAACTTATAACACCCCTCTCTTTGCGTCGGGGGTTAATAAAGAGAGACGTTAACTTTACCATTTTCTTTATGCAGATTTAGCAGCTGTTGAAAGTTCCGGATTATCTACTTTATTTCGAAGCCGAGAAGGTCTTTCATTTCACAAATACCTATACCCCATCAAAAGGCATAGAGATTGATAAAAAAATAATTGAAGAATGGTGAATAAAAAAAAAATTAACTGTCATGCTTAATTGATTATGCAAAAAAAAACAATCATTAAAATTAAAACTCACCTCGCTCTCCGTCCAATCTATCAAACTGGACTTCTCCTCCAAAAGATTCTCCGAGCTCCTCTTTTCGTCTTCCCCGTCTCCCTCGTCCTTGAAGACCTTCACCTCATCCGTGGAGCCCAGGTCATCGCCCCCGGAGCTCGCAGCCGAGCTTGTATGAGCATGAGGCATCTTCACCATCCACCCATTGCACTACCTATCATCCATGTCTCCCTGGTACATTCAGTTCTAAAACTAATATGAGATCACAGATAACTTCTGTCAGGTTGAACTTAAGCTATGGTTGAGGCGTTCCGTTTGACTTGCTGGGTTATATCTGTGGAAGAGAGAAATGTATGTTAGTTTAAAATGTCACAAGTGTGTACAATGCTGTGATATAAAAACAAGGTAAATAGGTTTTAAGCGCTCCAAAAGTGACACACTGAAACTGAGTTAACTGCACAAACTTGCCTCAGGTTCAATAGTGTATAAACGTGTCTCAGCTGTCAGATTTGGTGGCCATTTTTAAACATTTCGTATAGACAACGTATCTACCTCATTACATAATTGAGTGTATACTAGAGATTATTTGAGGTGGCCATTCAAAAAGCGGCTCTACCGTCAAAGCCTTCCGCCCACGACTTCGTTCTTCGTGGACCCGGGATAAAAATTATCCTATATTTTAATCCAGGTTATAATCTGCCTTTGTGCAAAATTTCATCCAAATCGGTTGAGCCGTTTAAGCGTGATTGAGTAACAAACTATTACATATCGAAACTTTCGCGTTTATAATATTAGTAGCTATAGCTAACATGTTCGTTCGTAAGAAAAAAACACTGTGTTTTTTCGCAATATCAATTTATAAATTATAACATAGCACATTATATACCTAAACAAAGTTCTGTTCCTGCTAAAATGTGGACTTAAACATTTGCTCAGTCCATTTCCAACCGTATTTCAAGACTTTAAGTCTTAATTCAAGTTGCGTCATCCTACAGGTCAAGAGTACTCAAAAGCCTCTTTCAAATGCGGCCATGTTTTCTATTTCTAGATTTTTCTTTGGCGATGTCTCATCCGATCCACTTTCGTAGTTAAAAAAAAACATTTTTTTGTACGTTACTTGTAAGAATCCGCTGTTCTTTGTAGGTGAGATTGACGAAGTAGAATCATATGTAGGTATCACTGTCCAAACTTATTTTATTTACTTATTAGTGAGCAGGTTTGTTAATTATATAGATTTGTTTCATCGAGACAAACTTTCGAAAATTAAAATAGAAGTTTTTTTTTAAAACACTGACTCGCTATTTCTTCAGCTCACAGAACCACTAGTACCTATGAGATTGAAAAATGCCAACCATTTCGCTTTAAACTTACCTACGCAAGTGCCGTAGTTTAAAAATTGGCAGTTCAAGCCGACCGACGTCCAAGACTAATGTAATGACAGTTTTATTAAAACACGTGTGTAAAAAAACTCAACATAAGTTCATCGACCCGTATCAAATTTGAATACAAGACTGTGTAAGTGACATATGATACTATACCATTCACCCTGTCTTACACGCTTCAGTTGTCTCAATTGTAACTTGACCCCTGCACTCATAATAGCTAGGGGTAGTCGGGGGTCAGACTAGCACTGGTCCTGGAAGTTGACGGTAAGTGAATACCAGTCAAGTGCACTCGTTACTATGTGAGTAGTACGGGAGACGGAAGTTAGATTAGCTAGGTCATCGAAACTCGAGACTATAGGCGTTAGGGCGAATAAGTTTCGGTTTCCCGGTTGTAGGTCAAATGTCATTAACCTATAGTAATGGCCACTAACCATTATACTACATGTATATGTCAGAATATGTCACTGTTTCGTCGCCTAAATAATAATTAGTGTTTTAATATTATATTGTATCTGTTCAGTATACAACCAAACCGATGGACCTCAATGCTTACGAGAGTAGGTATTGACCGGCAATAACCATAGACACAATCCGTCAAGTGTCAGTGTCGAGAAAAGTCTTGAAGAAATATCAATTACGCAAAACAGCTACGGATAAAAATAAGTATTAAATATATCAAAGCACCAATTATATACAAGTGCACTGGGAGCAGAAGAGGGGCGCCCCTTCTACGTTGTGGTGACGACAGCGACGGGTAAGTCGGTCTCTCCTTTCTTTGTGGGTATTTGGGTTCATCGGGGTTTTTAGAATAACGCAGTATACAGTCCACTAATTTTCTCGTGGGTTTACGCCACATTTTCTGGTCCTTCGAACCGGATTCAGAATTAACCTTCTGGATTAGAACCTAATCCTAAATTCTCAAAATTTCTAAATTGTTCCCCATATCGCGAATCGCATTCGCTATTAATTACCCATACGCACATTGCGAATCGTATTATTCGCTATTTTCGATAGTACTTATTTTTATCCATCTTATTCCATCTGACAGAACTGTCCGTGACAGAACAATGGAAGGCGAGGCACAACTATTGTTGCAAATAAATGCGTTGACACTCAAAAAAGAATATTTGTTTAATAAGCTGCAGAAGGCTTACGATTTATCCAAAACAGTTAAGTTGGATAGTTTAGACTCGGTACAAAACTTCATGGTGCAGTTTTCAGAACTCGATGACGCTCGCAGCGACTTTGAGCATATTGTAATGGAAATTGCCATGCTTGAGATGCAAACAGACCCTAAGTTCAAGCCTTCGTCAGGCCCATTAGATAGTTTCGATGATCTGTATTACGCTTGCAAGAAGGTAGCTTTGAACTGCAATCGTATAGGCCAGGAGCCAACCGACAAAATGATTGTTCAAAAAAGTGATGATTGTCTAGCTAGGCCGGTCTTACCAAAGCTAACTTTATTCGAATTTGATGGTCAAATGGAGAATTGGACCACATTTCATGATACGTTTGTGTCATTGGTCCATAGTCGCAATTTCGAAAACATAGATAAATTCCATTATCTGCTGTCCTGTGTCAAGGGTCCAGCACTGAATATGGTCAGGAGTCTGCCGATCACTGCCTATAATTATACTGTAGTGTGGCAAAGTTTGCTTAATAAGTATCAAGACGTCAGGGCGTTGACCGGCAGGTATCTGGACAAAATGCTGAATTTCTCACCTTTGACAAAGGACAACGTCGCAAATCTAACGTCTTTCGTGGAGACATTTGACCATTCGTTAAAAGCGATTCAGGCCTTAGAAATTAAACATTTAGATGACTACCTGATTTGTCATTTAGCATTGCGTTGGCTAGACATTCATACTCGAAAATTGTTTGAAGAAAGTCGCGATCAAAACAAATTGCCGACCTTTAAAGAATTAATTATTTTCGTGAACAAACAAATCAAAGTGTTGGAACATACATTTCCGACTACCGGCTCCCGGACTAATTTCAATGGTCAACAAATCAAAGTGAAGTGACCTGTCAACTTCACAAATATGCAACCGAATCATAAACCAGCCAGTTTCAAATATTCGAACGCGACCTCGCCCTCGCAAAAGGTTGGATTAGCTGTTTCGCGTGATAATAATTCGAACCAAAACAAACTAACTTGCGTGCATTGCAATTCAAATCATCTGATTTATCGTTGCGAACAGTTTCGTAAACTGTTAGTTCAAGACAGGATTGACCGTGTCAATGTCTTGAAATTATGCACCAATTGTTTGAAAAGTGGGCATGACGATTCAAATTGCAAGAGCATCATGACGTGTGGAGTTTGCGCTCGTAATCACCACTACTTGCTACATCGGGATGCGAGTGTGGCGCAGCAGGTGCCGGCCGTGCCGGCCCCGCAGCCACCCCGCGCTGCCCTGCACACAGCTTGGCCGTCGCCGTCGCACTCCGTGAGTGTGACGCCTGCATCTGCCGTAACCGAGAATCTTCATTCCGTGAATGAAAACGTGAATTCTTACGGTGTAGTGTTGGGGACTACGGGGACTCTAATTGTTGACGTCACTGGTCAACATCAGAATTGCCGTGCAGTTCTTGATTCTGGAGCTCAAAGCTCGTTTATGACTTTGAACTGTGCTCAACGTTTGGGCCTACGCCGCAACAAGTGTCCATTTACTGTGTCTGGACTAGGCGGTGACATTGTCAAGAACTTTGGCATGGTGACCTGCGAGATGAATCCGTGTAAATCGGACGTTCCGAGTTTCCAGGTGGATATGGTTGTCGTTGAGAAGGTTTCATCCGAGATGCCAAATGTTTCATTTCCACAGGAAGTTGTGGAACTTCGAATTGGCTGACCCGTTGTTCTTCGAGAAGTCGCCGATTGACATTTTTCTGGGCAACGATGTCGTGTCAGAGCTTATAAAAGACAAGCCGATTAATGTCAAATCAAATATTCCGAAAGTGATTCCAACAGTTTTTGGTTACGTCGTGAGTGGAAGATTGTACAATGATGGCAAACAACAGTCACAAAACTTTCACTTGTCAGTTTCTCAAGAGAAGACTTTGGATAGAACGCTGTGTGACTTCTGGGAAGTAGAGGAATTGCCGTGCAAACCTGTGCTTAGTGCAGCGGATCAACTAGCTGAAGATATATACGCACTTCATCACTCTCGTGATGAGGGGGGGAGATATATAGTGCCGTTACCTTTCGCGCCTGATGCGCCACTACTTGGAGATTCCCGCGCTGCAGCTGAACGACGATTGCTATCAACAGAGCGGAAACTCGCACGCTCTCCAGTGTTGCAACAAGCCTACAACGATTTCATGTTGGAATATGAAAAGCTTGACCACTTGGAATTGTACACTGGTAGCGAACCAAGTAGGTATCTGATCCCGCACCACAGTATACTTCGACCAAGCAGTACGTCAACTCCTTTGAGAGTTGTATTTGATGCTAGTGCTAAAACGAGCTCCAACGTCTCTCTTAACGATACGCAGCTGACAGGACCAAACCTATACCGTGATATAGGTGCCATTATAACAAATTTTCGATTATTTGAATACTGTTTCGCAAGTGATATTTGTAAAATGTATCGTGCTATCCTGGTACGTGAATCTGATAGAAAATATCAACATATATTATACCGATCGACCGCTGACGAACCCATAAAGATGTATGAGCTGAAAACCATTACGTACGGGGTGAGTTCAAGTCCGTTCTTGGCTATCCGCACCTTGCTGCAATTAGCCAGTGATGAAGGTGAACGTTTCCCTTCTGCCGCTAATGTCGTTAGACAAGGTATCTACATGGTTGATATTCTTTGGTCATGCGCCACGTTCTCTGAAGCGTGTGCGTTACAAGATGAATTAATTAATATGCTGCAGTGCGGAGGGCTAGTTTTAAAGAAATGGTCGAGTAACTGTGAACAGCTTTTCGAACGTGTTCCAGAAGAACATCGCGAGAAAACAATTGACTTTCAAAAGGACAGGGATGATGTTTCATTAAAGCTTTTAGGTTTGAAATGGTCCCCAGTATTCGATGCGTTTAGCTTTTCCTTAAATAAGCAAGATACCGTCAATACAAAAAGATCCGTCTTAAGGACGCTGGCATCTATTTATGATCCCGTTGGATACATTGCTCCTTGCACCTTCGTTGCAAAGTGCATTTTACAGGATCTTTGGAAGCTGGGCCTTGGTTGGGACGATCCACTGCCCGTAGAAGAATGCCAGCAGTGGGTAGAATTTATAGACCAGTTACCCAGGCTATCTGAGTTGCAGATTGAACGACATATTTTGCTTCCAGATGTCACTGAATGCGAACTGGTAGGATTCAGTGACGCATCTTCTCGTGGCTACGCTGCATGCATTTATGTCATTTCACGACGTCACTTGGAAGTCAAGTGCAGACTGTTAATTGCTAAGTCGAAAGTGGCACCTGTCAAAGTTGAGACCATACCTAGAATGGAGCTTATGGCTGCCACACTTCTTAGCAAACTTATGAAGTATGCATGTGAATGCTTATCGCGGATCAATGTGTCCAGAATCACAGCACTAACCGATTCATCTATTGTATTGGCGTGGATACAAACTGATGCTTACAAATTAAAAACGTTTGTGTGTAACCGTGTTACACAGATACTAGAGTCAATACCTCCTCACGCATGGCGTCATGTCAACAGCGAGAATAACATGGCAGATGTTGCCTCGCGTGGTGTTACTCCATTACAATTCATGGCTTGCAAATCGCAATGGTTCGAGGGACCTGCCTGGATGTATGAGTATCATGAAAATTGGCCTGTATCTACAGAAAAGGTACTGAAATCCCGGAGATAAAGCCTAACTCCAATACATTCAATTTGTTATCTCAACAGACGGGGGAAGAAGATAAATTGGAATTTGTTGAACGTCTTGTCAACCAATTTTCGTCTTTTTCAAGAATGCAAAGAAGCATCGCATGGATATTGCGTTTTCTGCGGCGGTTTCGCGGTGATGCTTCTGTCTGCAGCCAAGAGGTCTTGACTACGACCGATTTGAATCAAGCTCATGATTGCTTAATTAAAGTAGTACAGGGCACCTACTTCAAGAACGAAAGTGAGGCTTTGAATAAAGGCAAGACGTATATTCCTTCGTTAAGGAAACTTGCCCCCTTTATTGATGCTCGTGGCTTCCTGAGGGTGGGGGGTCGTATTCCTCACTCTGATCTGCCATACAATGCGAAGCATCCCTTGTTGTTGCCGAAGAAATGTAGGTTTGTGAAACTTTTGGTTGAATATTTCCACAAGAAATATTTACATGCTGGACCGCAAACCCTACAAAATATAATTAACCAGAGATACTGGATATTGTCGGCTCGTAGCCTCATTCGGTCAACTTTGTTGAAGTGTAAGACGTGCTTCAAATGTAAACCAACCCTGCTTCAGCCAAAAATGGGTGACCTTCCGTCGACACGGCTGCTGCCTAACAAGGTATTTGAACATGTGGGTGTTGACCTAGCCGGACCTTTCTACATAAAAGAAAGCTTACGGCGTAATGCAAAGATAGAGAAGGCTTATCTAGCAGTTTTTGTATGCTTCTCCACTAAAGCCGTGCATCTGGAAGCACTTTCTTCATTATCTGCAGATTGCTTCTTGGCTACCCTGGATAGATTTGTGTCACGACGTGGCCTGTCGTCACACTTCTATTCCGATTGCGGATCCAACTTCGTAGCAACGAGCAAGCACCTTGGCGAAGTGCAGAAATTTATGTCTGATAAAGGCAATCAGGAATATATATTTAATGGTTGTGCTCAACGCTTGATAAACTGGAACTTTAACCCTCCTAGTGCTCCACACATGGGTGGTTTGTGGGAAAGTTGCGTGCGCATAGCTAAATATCATCTTGTGCGTGCTGTCGGTGATAAAGCTTTGACCTTCGAAGAGCTTACGACAGTTTTCTGCAAAATAGAAGCCATAATGAACTCCCGTCCATTGTGTGCTCTACCGGCTAGTGATAATCCTAACGAGTTTAATGTATTAACGCCAGGACATTTCTTAATAGGTAAGAGTCTGACAGCTGTACCTGAGTATGATTTGCAAACGGTGCCTGTAAATCATATGTCACGATGGCAATATTTACAAAATTGCTCCCAATTGTTTTGGAAAAAATGGAGCCAAGATTATTTGAATACTTTACAGCAAAGGTCAAAATGGTTTGCCTCGCCGCCCAACCTTAATGTAGGAGACTTAGTTTTGGTCAAAGATGATCGCGTTTCTCCTTGCAGTTGGCCACTTGCAATTGTCCATCAGACACATCCCGGTTTAGATGGCATTGTACGTAAAGTTACCTTGAAAACGAAAGGAAATAACATAGTGTCGTGGCCTGTGAATAAACTCTGTCCTTTACCCTACACTAACTGACTCCCCTTTCCCTTTACTTCTTTTTTAGCCACAAGGGCCTTATTTTCTTTTCTTTTGTAGCGCTATCATATGCGCAGAAGCTCATTCCTCACTAATTTTGTTTTACTTCTATGCCTTTATGTTATGGGAAAGCTACATAGTGCTTTCGGTGGGGGGTGTTCAGTATACAACCAAACCGATGGACCTCAATGCTTACGAGAGTAGGTATTGACCGGCAATAACCATAGACACAATCCGTCAAGTGTCAGTGTCGAGAAAAGTCTTGAAGAAATATTAATTACGCAAAACAGCTACGGATAAAAATAAGTATTAAATATATTAAAGCACCAATTATATACAAGTGCACTGGGAGCAGAAGAGGGGCGCCCCTTCTACGTTGTGGTGACGACAGCGACGGGTAAGTCGGTCTCTCCTTTCTTTGTGGGTATTTGGGTTCATCGGGGTTTTTAGAATAACGCAGTATACAGTCCACTAATTTTCTCGTGGGTTTACGCCACAGTATCTATGTTATGTAGTCTATAAGGTATACGTAACAATGGGCCTTAGTTGCCTGAAATAAATGTTTTATAATTATTTCTATAACCGACAGAGACGCAGTTATAGTTGAATTCATTTAATTCTTAGCAACTTGTATTGTGACAAATGCAAGGTGTGTCAGGTCTTAAGTGTAAAAATAATCAAGTTTGGAAGTCTACTTCGGGTGTATTGTATTTTAACAGATTTTTTACCGAGGGTTGAATTGTCAAGTGTAAAATTATGGGTGCATAGCATACAACTTACTCATAAATATGTCCCGTCCCATCGCTTTTATGTCAGCGGATTAAAGTTTCGGTACATATTTTTGAAAGGATTAGATCGAAGTCGATACATATTTTTGCATTTGACTGAACATTTACACTCGGTATCTTTAAATGTTTATTTGGGCAAACAACGTAACAATAATACTTAATACTACGGCGATATATTATATATTTCAACCAGAGAAGTTGAACCACCAGAAGTGCATGAATAGCTGAATATTAGATAACTCAGGGAGAGTAGGTATGTATCGAATGAAAAAATGCGTTTCAATTCATGCCATAGACATTAATTGAAAATAAATTGTTTCAGAAAAGTATTTCTCAGTGCATTATCCAATTCAAGCCTTCACGTTTCAAATACGATGGAGACGGTAAAGCACCGTCGGATCTCGCACTACGAGCATTTGTCATAGTTGGTATGTCAGAGGTGTGAACGCGCTGCATTTTGAATAATGACGCCCGTGGAGGTATGCATGTCAATGATCCGGGCGAGGGATAGATGTGGCGGTTGATATTAATGTTTATTGAGGACTAGATTTCACCACGGCTTTGTCCGCGTGGTATTTGAACAACTCTAAGGTCTTATCTGTTTCATATAAAACAAGTCAATCCCTTATTTCGGTTCAATGCTTGCGCAGAAGAAATTTTCCTTATGTATTTCCAAGTTGATTCATGTAATACATATAGCTCAGTATTAATACTTTAGGATACTTAGCTTTGCAGATACAAATACACCGA
This sequence comes from Epinotia demarniana, assembly GCA_945867215.1. Classification (NCBI taxonomy): domain Eukaryota; kingdom Metazoa; phylum Arthropoda; class Insecta; order Lepidoptera; family Tortricidae; genus Epinotia; species Epinotia demarniana. The sequence continues at coordinate 10,077,564 of OX244281.1, forward strand.
AAAGAAAACTCCGTACTCGTCATAACTACTTAAATACAATTTAAGAAAATCCATATAAATTATATGCGGTATTTACAGTCCCTCTAACTTGGTAATTTAACTATGTTTTCTCTAGGCTATAACGCTCTCTCATTTTTATTACATTTTCGAATGTTGTACAGCTTGAAATCGGTTCAACATAAAACATTGAATTATATTGGGGCGGATCTGCGCCATCTTCAAACTGAAAGATGACAGAAAGTGGCGCAGGATCGGGATAAGTGACATACTCTCGTTTCGAAGGCCCTTTTTGGATCACTGAGCCTAAATAGTTATAGTATCCGCAAAACCAAATGGCGAGGCACGTCATAAATCATTGGATCATGCTATCTATTTCGCACCTGCAGTGCCTTATGGAGCGGCCCGTGCAACAATAGTACTGACTTTTATTGCCTGACTCGCCACTTGGTTTTGCGGATACTATAGTGAACGAAGAGCTGGCGGCTTTCTCGCGCAACGCACCAGTATTGCAATTCAGCAAGGAAATGCCAGCATTCTCGGTACAATGCCTCGAGGGCCATTTTTTTAGATTGAACTCGGTTTTTTTTGTCATCTTGTAGCCATATAAATAGTTATTTATATTATTTTGTTTATTAAATCATAAAAACTTTACGGTTTTAATAACGAAGCGTTACAATTAAAAATAAGATGTGTATTAAACAAATGCATTAAGTAAAGATTTGGTTGAGTAACTATTAACTAAGTCTTAGATAATATAATGCTCATGTATAAAGATAATAACTTGCAAATGATTCATCATCATCCTCCTAACGTTATTCCCGGTTGTGCCCTGGGGTCCGCTTTGACACCTAATCCCAAGATTTGGCATAGGCACTAGTTTTACGAAAGCGACTGCCATCTGACCTTCCAACCCAGAGGGAAAAGTAGACCTTATTGGGATTAGACCGGTTTCCTCACGATGTTTTCCTTCACCGAAAAGCTAACGGTAAATATTCCGTACATAAGTTCCGAAAAACTCATTGGTACGAGCCGGGATTCGAACACACGACCGCCGCTTGACAGCCGCATGCCTGAACCACTAGGCTACCGTAGCTACTACAACTACAACTACAACTACAGCTACAACTTGCAAATGATTAGTAACAATAAAATAATATTGTTTGGGGTTTCCCGCAGATACCAGTATCACATTATATTACACATTTAAACTGTAAATAAATAATAAATACACTAAGCATCCGTTGACCGATACTGATTATATTTGAATACTGAGTGTACGTATATAATAAGCAGACAGAAATTTGTGTTGCCAAAATGACAAATTTCCGGCCAAGAATTTATTGAATGTGTAGTAATCTTTTACCTAAATGACAAAAACGCTTTCCTTGAAATCAACATTCATCGATAAATTAATCATTATCTTAGACTTTTCCCGGTTGCACCCTAAAGTAGCCCGGGGACACTTTGGCACCAATGAGCTATCGATAAATTAACATAGTTTTCTGTCATCTCATCTGAGCGTCAAGGCGATACACGGTATAGTACGAAAATACTAAGGAAACACAAACGATTTTTTGAAGCCATAGAAAGTAATTATTACTTATTAAATATGTACACCGTCTCTACGCGATCCTCACTCCTCGGCACACACAGACACGCGACAGATACATTATTAGTCGCACACACGAAGTGTACATGTACAGAATACATGTCTACACGAACGGTACAGCCCGACGTTTATAACGACACTTGTAGATGTAGCTTTAGATCAATCACGACACGCCTCTAATTTGCGTACGATCCGTCCATAGGGATAGTTATGACTAGTGTTGATCGTAGGATCATTTCGATATGCATTGTAGATTATAAGGGACGAGCGCCCTGTTTTGTTTTAATGTCAAGTCATGGAGGTTCGATGCTGTAGTCATTTTATAATTATTATTATTTTTAATTATTTTGTGCTCATTGAAAACCAATTACAGTTAGCTACTAATACTTGCCAATGTAGCAAACCCTATTCTTTTGGGAAGCCTCATTAGTCGGGATAATAACGACGTACGACTTAAAAAATATACAAAAAATATATCCGCGTACAAACGCTGTGTTTAATTGAAAATAAAAATATGTACTAACGAACACTTATTCAAAAGGTTTACCGCCAAGAATTTTAATCACATTATTCGGTTTTCTGCTGATGTCGTGACCACAAGGAAAACATGATTGGCCTACTCCAAGCGTTTTCTCCGTATCCTAACGACCTGTGCGAAATTACGTCCGTCCCGCGGACTATAAATACTAACACACCCATCGCGAAGCAACTAACTGCTTTTATCGTTGGGTCAGAAGTTAGTGTCCATTACAGTTGAGGTAGACTTGGGTAGGACAGAGGGCTGGGCTATAGGCGTGTCACTAATATTAGAAAATTGCGAACTTAAAAGAGCCTTTCAAGGTCGGTTTAAGGTGCGATTCCGTGCATTTCGGCCTACTATTGCTCAAACATGCAATGAAATAAATTAAAAAATCTCCAAGAAATCAAATTCTAATTTTCATGGCTGAACGCCGTGATCCTGTGTCATAAATTGTGGAATGGAAATTAAGAAAGACCATCTTGCAGGCCTAGGCCTCTAATTCTGTATGAAATTCCATTACGGATCTCTCGTCTCGCTGCGCCCGAAACGTGGCACTTCGAAGCCCATTATGAAGAACACAACGTCAATATTTAATTGCATGTTTGAGATAATGTTACTCGTATACTGCAAGTAGGCCGTAGTGTCACTTTACAACTAGATATTCTACCATAATTTCTGAATAAGCAGAAACGCAATTTTTTGAGCCATAAGTTTGAACGTTGCACGTTTGAATACAATCGTGTTCAATTGACGTTTCATAATAATTATTCAAAAGTCGTTCTGTGTCGTGACGTATTGTTAATTAATTCTTTTTGGGCCTGAACAAAACGCAACTGTTTCTAAAGAGTTTAGAAGTCTTCCTATACAAGTCTTATTTCAATATTGTTAATTGTTTAAGAGGGTTGACTAGAAAGTTGGAGGGCTTCACTTCATATACAAGTTCACTTCCCATTCACATTTTCTTTTACATTCAAATCGCTTGTTCTGAAGTCGTCACGGGTACTGCATAACTCGTACAGTCGGCGGAAGAAAAAGCTTGATATTTGAGTTGACCGAATCTGGCTCTCGAAAATTATTATTACTCCAAAAGAAGGCAAAAAAATATGCCTAGTGACGAAAATTACATTCAGATATCTCAAAGAATTACGAAGCTACAACCCCGTTTATATATTGCTTGTTAGGGAGACAAAATAATGGTAAATATTATAGCTGCATCTCCCCTATTAGAAACTCTAGCCGCTTGCGACTACAGAGAAGTCAAAAGCGCGTTGCCGACCCTTTTTATTTGAGGATTCCTTGTCACCGCTAGAGATAAATGCAAGTCCCTACCTCACATTTTCGGGAGACGACTGTATAGTGTACTATGTACTATACCCATACACTATACATGTCCTTTGTATGTTTATCTCAATAAGCGCCATGAGTATACATATAGGGGCAAAGTGACGCTAACATTCTATTTGCAACCACTCCCTCAAAAGTAAATTTTCCTTCAAAATTCCAAAAACCAATTCCACTAAAACTGGCAAAAACAATAAACCTGCACTAAAACTCCAAAACAGTGCTAAAGTTTTACCATTAACATTCGCAACCTCGTAACGTCCCCCAAATACCATTCAAAAATGAACCCTAAACCGTGGAAAACACAATAGTTACGAGTATTAGAGAATTGTCTGCGCACGTTAAAGCAAAGCATTCATAAATAGAATAGGAAAAGCAGTAAACAGTAACGTAAACTGCAAATGGAAATATCTCCCCCTCTATCGTTTTTTTCCAAAAGGTCGTATCTTCATTGGCATTTAATATCAACGTACGCCCTTTTGACGTTTAACGAACTTTCTGTAAGTGTAATGGGATCCTGCTTTAGGTATTAGTCTTTTACGGTTATGCTATGTAGAAATCTAGGTATTTATGTAGTTGGACCTAGTCAGTTTACTCCCATTTAATTTCATTTATTCATTGGCTTCACGGGTTTTAAAAGCTTCTTATAATTTTATTACATACATTCGTTCGGTGATACTGATATGGTTACAAAGGGGTCTGGTTTAATGTACGGCCCAATAATCCGCGTCCGCTATATGTATTTCTCTTTTAACCCTTATTTGTAAGGAAGACATCATAGGTGGCCGCAGATTAGCGGGCCGTATATTGGACCCCTAAAAGCGAGGCATTAATGCCACATTTTTTTAGACAACGATAGGGCCAAACAGAATCTTGCAAGAGGATGTTGGGGTTTTTATGATGTCATTCCAAACTAATTCTGATGGATCGGCGTAAAAATTGGCCAACAACAATTAGAGAAAAAAAAACTACAAATTAGAGTTAACGTCAGACTGATTGACAGCTAAGTGTAGCGAAACTTGGTTGACAGTGACACCCATATCTTTTTATTTACAGGAATTTATTTAGTGGGTGCATAACGTAGTGTAACAAAGATAACGTTATGTAACATTACGATGTTGAAGAGAAATAGTTGATGTTATTTAACATTTTATAACCTCAATGTGGCAGCACCTTAACTTGATCTGTTCCTTTGTTTGTTAGTATGGAACAAATCTTAGAGCTAAATTTTGAAGGAGATCAACCGATTTAGCAGAAATTTTGAGTAAAGGTATAGTTTGGATGACAATTCAATATTATGGTACCATCGAGCTGATCTGATGATGGAGACAGACGGTGGCCATGGGATTTTAGTACTGTTCCGGACGTAACCGCATTAAGTTAGGGCTCCTTAGAATCGTCTCAATGAGTAGTTGATGACGTTATACAGAAAAGTACAGTCGGCAATAAAAGCTTGTATCAAAAATTAAAGTTTTGACGGAAACTTATTATGATCATGCATTTTTCGTTAAATGTAAACCACAACATGAGTAAAATATACTCCATTCCCTAGTTTCAGCCAACTAGACTGCGAGAAGTCTGTAGATAATGTCGTAGACCGTATGTCTGTTATATAGTTATCGCGGTTATAAACAACAGCCCAGATGACTCAGTGATAACATGGCAAAGCCGACGCGGGTACAGCGCGCGACAGTTTGCTGGTTGTGTTATTTTATAAAATAACTTCTCTCAAACATGCAATGAAACTTGTGTTCACGTTGTGTTCTTTATAAAAGGATTCGAAGTGTCACGTTCCGGCGAGACGAGAGATCCGTAATGGATTTTCATACAGATTTAGTGGCCTAGGCCTGCAAAGCGACCTTTTGTTTCAATTTGTGACCCGACTTCGTAGCGTTCATTAAAAAAACTTCGTTCTTTATTCTATTAATTGTATTTTTTCTATTGTTTGAGCATATCTCGGCGTGAAAAGGGAATGCCAGTCTCGTATCCCTATCCAGCGTCGCGACGCTGGTCCGTTCATATCAACTTGGCCGACAATCCTTATTTTCCCGGCCCCTGCAGTAATGTACTATTGTTTTATAGCAGTTTGGACATCGACAATGGCACACGTACTACAAGCACGTGTCTAAGTTTATTTATATCAAGCCTCGGGTAAAATTAGGTATCTAATGTCCAAGTGGATATTTACAATAAGATATATAAATTTGAAATATTGTGTGACTGGACTGATTGCGACTCAAAATCACGCAAAGATTGCTGAACGGATTTGGATGTATTTTTGGATACGAATAGTTTTTTATCTGGATACATTTTTATTCCGGAATGTATTCCGAAAATGGTGAAGTAAAAGAGTGTTTTTAGTGTTGTGCGCATTTCGTTTCTATAAATGAAAGACTAACAACACTGACATGAAAATACCTAATTTTGTTACCAATGCGAGGTATATATTCATCTCTGTACATTGCTGATGGAAGCTTTACGTTTTTACTACGTATGGTGTCAGCTAAACGTAAAAAAGAATGACATATTTTTTGTCACTTAACTATGCACCAATCGATACCCATTTAACTTCCAAGTAATCATCAAACAATCTCTTCGCGACTAACATTCCCATATTAGCCATTGTATTCACTAAAGACAGAAAACACGTGTCCAATTTTTTTCCAAAAATTCGTCACTTATCCCAATTAGCCATACCACTTTCAACCTTATGACACGGTGTTAAGAGTCCACATGCCCCAGGCAATTCAAATAAACCGGTAGCACATGTTGGGGTGTCTAGTTACGGGTCACGTCTGAAGATGGCCGGCGAACGCGGTGGAAAAAAGGCTTAATTACGAATATCGATCATGGCAATTAGAACCTAATCAGTGTACAAATAGGGCCACTAATTGCAAGCTGCTGTTGACCGTTACGTTTTTTTCAATCGAGCTGAGTAAGACGAGAGCTCAAGTTCAGTTGTGTCGCCATGTTTTGTCTATAGTTCTTAGTTGACGAAAGACTTGAGTTGCACATTAGATTATTACTAACCAAGCTAACTAGACGAGCGAAATATATAGCTTTTCGCGCGTGTCAGTTGTCTCTTCTGCTTATTCGGATTATCCATACTAATAATAGAATGGGAAAGTGTGTGTTTGTTTGTCCGTCTTCCACGGAGGAACGGAGCGACGAATTGACGTGATTTTTTAAGTGGAGATAGTTGAAGGGATGGAGATAGGACAGTTTTTATCCCCGATATCATCCCCTAAGGGGGTAAAAGGGGGTGGTAAAAGTTTATATGGAGCTGCGATATAAACGAGTTCCACGCGGACGGAGTCGCGGGCAGAAAAATAAATAAAAATGCGGCGGGCGGGCGGCTAAATGTCTTTCTCGCTCACAATGGTCTCCCTCACCTTCGGAAGCCGTGCGCGGAACCCGAGCAACAAACATTAGAACTAAAGATTATTTGAGTTGGCAGAATTGCATCAAGTAGCCCATTCAAAATACACCTCTATTGTCCAGGGTGGAAGATTCTAATTCCAGTGACAGATTTATTAAAAGTTGGCCACATAATGCCAACCTCGTCCATTTCATGAAATGCAATGGGTGTACGGGATAGCCAAAGCCACGGGCCATGAAACGTTTGCACGCGTGTATTCATTACTATCGTATTTTTCTATGAATTGTATCATTTAATTCAATAGTTATTTCATTTTAAATGTATTCAATGCTATATACCATAACAACATCGATAACTTTACAGAATCGATTGGCGTAAAGAACTACATTTATGTCTTCTGCTCCAATTATTAAAGGTAATAAAACTAATAAAAATAGGTATAATAAAGGTAACATGCAATCTTACAAAGCCACAAACATTACTTTTTTATATACCTTTAAATATACTGCGCCCGCGGCTTCGTCCGCGTACTGTCCGCGTACAGTTTGTCTTTTTTTTTCTTTCTTTCTATATTGCAAAGAGCGCAGGCAAATCCACAGGAGAACATATAGCCTATAACCACCCAGTAAGTCCATTCTACACGCTGGTGAAAGAATTTTTGAAATCATATGAGCGGTTCCGTAGACTACTTAAAACATACAAACTTACAAAGCTACAATCTCACAGATTTTTCCTCTTTATAATATTACTAGCGACCCGCCCCGGCTTCGCACGGGTACTATATTATTACATATAAACCTCCTCTTGAATCACTCTATTTATCTAAAACTTTATTTATCTAATAAAACAAGAATGATTAAGTACATAAAAATATCCGCTACTAAGGCCCTAAGAGGGTGAAATACGGGGTGAAAGTTTGTATGTTTGTTGTTTGTGTTTGCGGGCAGAAGCTAGTAAATATTAAACAACATTCTGTACTACGAACAAGTAGGTATTTACATAAATCATTGTCTAAACATGAACACGCCTAACTGATCATGCAGATTTCACACCACTGATTAGTTCCGATTCAATAAGCAATCGGAATGACGATCAAATACTGAACGCAAGCAAAAATACCTAAGCATGTTTTTATATGAACCGGTTACAACTTGGCTTAAAAACTAGGCTGTGTTCATAACGCAAATCTAAACAGCTCACGCAACGCAAAACGAACCAGTTTAAAACTGGTCTGTGTTCGCTCATAGTTGTTATGAATCCCGAGGAAAAGTTAAATTAAAGAGCAGTGGTGAGGCGGTTTGGGGATGATTGTGAATTCTCGTGCGCATCAACACAAGAAGAAAAGGCTAGAGATATTATAAAACTTCATGTGGACATTGAAGACTTAAGTCGTTTTAGTATGTGAATGTTTTTACATACTTTTCCGTATGTGGTTCGGGGTAAATGCAATGAAGCATGTTAGTTTTTTTGCAATTTGAATAGAACGGCTAACAGATATAAACAGTATGGTCTATTGACCATAAAATATAGTCTTTATAAGTCTTCTGAATTTGTTTCAGGGAGCTTTTGCAAGGGTCTTGGCGAAATATCAAAGGGCAAAAAATAGCTAAGGCAAAAAAGAGATGAAAAGAATCTTAGCTAATAATTATAAGGCTTTTTAAATAATCCTTAAAAGGCTGGCATGTTATTGTAATGACAAGAACAAAACAGGTTTGGCATTACCGATATTTAAAAAGCCTTTTGGTAAAAAAGAAATAAAAAAAACTAATAATTTTACACCGATAAAGGGGTAAGGCCGTTATTTCTTGTTGTACCTGATTAAGCAGTTTAAAATGTCCACTTTTTAATCACTTCCAGTGTGTTACGCCAATTAGCCACGTATACAAGAAATACGGCCTTACCCAAATACGACGATAATACTTATATAAGTAGAAAATATCCAAGACTCAGAAATAAATATCCGTGCTCATCACACGAATTATACCTAAGATACGTATTGAAATATTATTTGCCAAGTGCATAAATAAGAGCGAACTTAAAATTACCGGTGTGACGCTATACTGTAAGTACATATATAACTATCCTAAACCACGATAGCGACAACTGGACCACAATCAACGCCCGGATGTCATAAAGCATCACGCCAAATCTCTCGCTCGCACTAGCGAGTCCCTTTAGATTGAGGGAGGTCCGGTCACCCGGTGTAGTGTTTGCTATAATAGGTCGGACCCAATACAGCGGTCGGACTGCGTGGTTGGAGGGTATATAGCCTGGGGAAAATCCAGGGGAAGGCTCCGGCACGACCACGCGGGGAAGTTGTAGTGATGTATGACTAAGACTACCCTACTATAGCTAGAGTCTTAACACGTTCACTGTACCGATACAAAATGATCTGACAAAGTCACGCGTCCAAGTGTGTTTTCAGTTCGAAGCTTGTGGAAACACGGACTCTTGAAAAGCAGGTGCATGACCCATCATTGGAGGCATGACCCATCTACTCGTATCATAGTTTAAGATGCGTAACACCATACGTTTAATACCAATTGGTATATGAACTGAACTGTCAGTTTTATTTCATAATTATTTAAATCAGTAGTTAGTTAAGTGACATTGTAGCTTTAGGTAAGTGACTTTTTTATTACTCGGCACTTAGCAGCTACCATTTTATTAATGTGAACATTAAATAAACGGTTTTCTTATTCAACGGCTGTATTTTATTATTAAGTATAACGTTTTGCTAAAAGCGGAGCACTTGAAAAACTTTGTAACAAACAAATAAAAACGAAACACGAATAACTTCAATTTTTAGCCGTAGACTCTTTTTTGAAAACCACGACTTGGATTCGGTTTATATATCAACTAATTAATAGTCTTATTTAAACGTAATAATCATTGACAGAAAACGAATTATATTTTTAAATAGGATTTATAATGCAAATAATAATTCAACAAACCTGCAAAGCTAACAATATTATAGTGGACATCAATTAAATAAGAAATCTCCGTACATCTATTATAACTCGTATGTCTATTTCCACCCAATACGGCAAAAACCGCCTACCTAGTTTCGCGGCCCGCCTCTAATCACCATTGGTGGTCCGTCGCTTCATGCGTCCGAGAAACAAAACATTTCAATCCAAAAGGTCTTATACCCGTACAAGTCTACTGCGACGCACGATATTCTTCCACAAGAGCACAAAGTAGCTTAATCGTTCGCTAATTAACATAGACACTTATTAATTCACGTGCACCTTATTATGAAGGTGGTAAGTATGAATTTAATTGGTGTAGCAATTAGTGGCCGATTGGATTTCTTGCTACCTTCTAGGTAAAATCAGGTGTAAAAAAGTACCCAAGTAGAATTCCTATAATATACAGCAAAGTGAAACGGCTTGAGTTGTATAATGTATAATACGATACGACTCGCACATACTGCAATTAGAGCAGTACAAAAGATTGTTTATATAAAAATAAACATAAATTAGCAAAAGTTTGGGGGCTTTGTTTTTTGTATAAAAATACCAATGATTTAATAAAAATAAAAGAATGGGGTTACATTTTCTACCCATATACATATGTATACGTAACTACACCGATTTACAAACTTAACATACGAATACATAAAATGTTTCGTCTTTGCTGAACATGCTCAGATTCACCAATAAAATAAATTAACTATGCAACACTATAGTTTTATAAACAAATATTGTTTTAAGTGTTCTAAAAGGGATCCGTTCTATTTTTTGCCCTTGTCCGTCACGACGCATTGCCAGGTAACAATGAATCACTGTTTATTTTGTAACAAATTCTTTAGTTTTGAGTCTGGCTTGCAAACAAAAATTTGGATAATTTCTATGCCTTTTTTTCACATTTCTAGGAATCATTTTTGATCAAGTTTCATTAAATTACACGTTGAAATTCACTTGATCAAGCCGGCGTTTTTAAAAGTAACGCACCTGTGAGATTTCTAACTATTTTTAAACGCATACATTTAAAATAGGCATTTTAGGTTCACAATATTCAACAGTATTCTATACAAGAGTGACAAATGGACAGGACATTAATAAACATGTAGTACTCAACATGAGCTGTACACAGTTTTAATGTCACTAATTTGAGTCACGTGGTCCATTTTTGTAAGTTTTGAACATTGACAAACTTCACACACGGCAGTTGATAAAAAACAAAAATTAAAATATGTCGTGATGTTAACTAGCGAAACCTGTAATAAATCCGCCATACAATCATCAGACCACGCCAATTCACACCACATTTGTTAGCAACCTATTTAAGACCAGTAGCTACGTCCAATTATGGACCTCAAGCTCCTCGCAATAACCCTCTACCATGAGACCCGCTGTAAAAACAATAGAATCACCCTAAAATATGCGATTTCTAACTATATTCCTTTAGCACAAGGTTTATAATGACATTAGCATAGTAGCAGATGATTGTAATAATGAGACTGCTACCAGGTGAAGTTTTTTTAAACGGTTAATTAAAAAATGCGACTGAAATTAACTATGAAAGACATAAAATTATATGGAACAATTGCTACTGTATAAGGACTTAAGAAGGCCTTTTATTATAACTGTATGAAGAAACCACAATACATTTTTTTTTTCACAGAAAGTGTGGGACAGCTAACAACCCAGTCGTAATGGCTCGTTTTTATTAATGAAGCTTTAAAAAAAACTTCCGATCAATTTCCATCTATCTGGTTAATTGATTATCGAACATCGCATCGCACTCGCACACATGCGGGGGAGCGCGTTAACATTTCAACATGCCAAAAAAGGCTGAAATGATCAATTTCACTGCATAAATACGAAACAAATTGTATCATCAAATTTTACAGCTCAAAGCCTAAAAGTGGTACCTCATAAAACTTCTATAACCAGTTCATATAATTTTAGATCGTAACGAGCTAAGTATCGGAGCCTCCGTGGTACAGGGATATAACCGGTTATAGTACCGTATTCACAACACTTACCTACAACCGGCTTCACTACCAACCAGTGTAAGACTGAGCTCCAATAATGCGTAAGTCTAAGGTGTCGGTGTCAAGTTACGCTAGTCAGGTGATGAGTTGGTATATTGGTTGTGAATGGCACTGACGCGTGAGCTTGTTCGTCGAGAGATTATTATTGGATATTCGGCGCTGGAATTTCGAGGGCTATCTAGTGCGTTTTGGTTGTTAAGTTTGAATCATTGCTACTGGCGTTTTTGAGTCAGGAATCCGTTGGTTTTAAGTTTTTTAATTAGCTTTCCCGTGTAGTTTGACTCGTGTGGCAGCGACGTCTTTTAACATTTCGAGAGCTTCTATAGGTTCTAGCGGTTCGAATCCCGGTAAGGGCATTTATTTGTGAGATGAACACGAATATTTGTTCCTGAGTCATGGATGTCTTCTATGTATTAAGTATTTATTTATATATACAACCATGTTTATCGTCGTCTTGTATCTATAGTCCAAGCTTTGCTTAGTTTGGGACCAAGTCGATTTGTGTAAGGTTGTCCGAAAATATTTATTTATTCTATCTACCGCATTTTCTTACGTATGAATCACTGCTACTGAAGGTATTGAGTCAGGACTCTGTTGGTTTATAAATATACTAGCTTTCCTCCGCGGATTCACCCGTGTGTGGGACAACATTTAAAGCTATCTTCAGCGAGTTAGGGTTAAGTATGAATCTTTGTCTGACACACAGGATCATCCTAGTTCAGATGCATATAATAATGTATATATTATGTAATACGTAAGCACAATGTTAACATTAGCAATAAGGTTTTTCAATAAATTATTGTTATTAAAATTGCAACTGGCGAATTCTGTCGTTTAACCCTTCGGATGCTTAAACGCTGACATTCCTGAAATATAATTTTTTTTTTTGCTTCTGTCGTAGTCAATTTTGAATAACACTGATCAGTGGTTAAGACATACGAAGGGTTAATAAGCTCAAAGCTTTACCCACGTAGCAAGGACATCTTTTAGAATTTCGAAAATTATCTAGTGTATTTCGGTTGTAGGATTTGAATAATTGTTACTGGCATTGAGTAAGGATTGTATAGGTTTTAATTAGTCTACCCCGCGGCTCACGTTTTTGAATTCCTGCTGGCCTTTCCGGCGTAGGGCACTGATATAATAATGGCCTTATATACTTCAAAAGCTATAATCAAGCTTATATATCTAAAAAAATATAAAGCATTATTACCCGATTTAATGTGAAACAAACTGGCTATTGTAAAAAGTATAGAATATATTAGGATGTGTCATTAAGTGCATTCGCCATCAATTAATTAAATGCCTTTCTAGTTTTTAGCGCTTCCAACAGTCCCGGGAATTCACTGCGCCTTAAAAGGGGGTTTCCTTCTGGCCTGTAGTAATTATAGTGTCAGGTCCTATTCAGTAGTTAAATTACTGAAAGAAAAAATGTTGGACCAAGTTAAAAGATTCAGCATATTGGTTGATGATTGAGATTTGATGCCGGTATTGTTCAACTAAATTTCATCTAAATCGGTTCAGCGGTTTAAGCGTGAAGAAGAAGAGCGAAGAGACAGACAGAAATGCAGACACACTTTCGAATTTATAATATTAGTACGGATTGCCCGCCTCGATATAAAACTATGTTAATTTACTACTTAATTACGAAAATATACTAGCTCATAATATTGGGACCTTTTAATGGAACCTTCTCATGGTAGAAGAATATATTTGTTGCAATACAAAATATATAGCATTTAGAATTTAGTTACTAGTCGTTAAAAATATATAAAATTAAACGTCATTAGGTCATTATCATTACATTACTTTTAATTAAACCATTTCAGAAATAGGAGACTTGTTTTATAATAAACGCTAGCTTTCAATTGAAGCGAAGCGAAAAGAAAATATAAATAAAGGATATTCAATCGATTCTAAGAATTAATTGAATTACAAATGGAACTCACTCCGCCATAGGAACGTGACCGGAACGACAATGCCTTGCGAATAACAGAAAGAGTGACATTTCAAATTTCTTGTAGCGCCTCACTCACAGAACCATCTAAGAACTTAAGGCCTCCACACAGCGAACGCGGGTCGCGCGCGGCGCGGGCGGAGATTCGGTGTGTGGAGGCCTCTTTAGATTTTGGGCACAATTAATGCAATTGAATGGGATTGCTAATCACGTATTCCTTTCTATATCTACTAAGCCGGCAATCCCTTTTTTCCCGGCTTCTGTAAGTACATATATACATATTACTAATATCACATTTGCATGGGTTTTGGGTATTTTCAATATGAATCAAATAAATAACTAAAATAATAAAATTTTCATAAGATTTATATTTGATTTGACAACCCTCCTTTATATCATCTCAAAACAAAGATGGTGTCGATTTGACAGCTAATGTCACTAAGGGAGTGGCACTTCTGAACTTTATCACTACATAGTATAAAACAAAGTCGCTTCCCGCTGTCTATCCCTATGGATGCTTAGATCTTTAAAACTACGCACCGCATTTTAATGCGGTTTTTTTAATAGATAGAGTGATTCAAGAGGAAGGTTTATATGTATAGTACCCAGGCGAAGCCGGGGCGGGTCTAGTATACTAGTATACCCCATTCCGTATAAGATTAGAAAAAATGTGCGTTAAGCGTCATGAGACTTCAAGGAAAACGGTTTTTAAACGCAAATATATTACTACTGTTGTTTGAAAAGCACTTAAGGCCGAAACGCACTGACAGCGGTGGCGGAGCGGCGCGGTGCGGCGCGGAGGCGGTACCGGTTGTAATGTTCTAACTAATACCAAAGGGTCCGCACAGAATACCGCGCCGCGCCGCACCGCGACAACGCGCGCGCACGGGCCTTTAATGACCGGAATAATATGAGATATCCTAAACAAATCAAGAAACTTGGACAACTATGTCCGTTAAACGTACTAATGTTATTGAAATGAGGTACAGGTACTTATTTTGTGGTAGGACGAAAATTCTTGATACTTGCACCACACTCGCGAAGCGCATGCGTTAATTATTGCCATTATACCATGCTCAGACCACATGACAACGGCCATTGAAATACCCCTAATTAACTTGATAACGAAGGGTTTTGAATCAATAACATTCAGCCATTGTTAAGGTTGAATTACTTATTTAAAAACACATATTACAATGGCATAGTTACGTTAGCTATGCCAATAAAATTTTAACGATTTATATATATATGTCGCAGTGGAATACTATAATCCGCCGTTTTACATAACAAAATTTTATGTTCCGACTGCCAAGTGTGAAATATTAAAAACCACAAAAAAGGTTAGGTATTCCATCTAAATAACGACCCAGTGTCCACGGAACAAGCCAGAGACCCATGTTTTTACGACCAAACAAGTCCCAAACCATGTGTCATCAGTTTCAGAATATTTATTTAAAAATCCAATGACAAAAGTACGAACTTTCGAAAGGACGCACGCCCTTGCAAAAAAACGTTGGCTCTGGATTCTACAGCGTTATCTCTTCACCTCAAATTGCAATCATCACGCGAATCCCGACTTAACGCCTTTGAGTTAAGTGGTACTGTTAGTTCACGAACGTCATGGTTAAGTTTGCTTTTTTTCACAGATTTTGGATGCAGTGACTGTCCGTCCGTATCTTTTCTAGGAACCCCTCATTACTACAAGTTGATATATTGCGATACGCATCGAGTAATTCGAAATCGTCTAATTAACTTGACTAATTTTACTGAAATAACGTTCTACAAGGAGCATGAAGCTACATTCGAAATTCAAAATGTTACTCCATTATAGCTCATTCATTTATTTAGACCATGAACAAGCTTTTGTTTTTTTCTTCATCTGAAGGTCGAGGTAACTGTATCTAGTTATCAAATCTTGCCAAATACATTTCTTCCTTGGGTTCGAAATTTGAAATACAAAATTTTGAACGCATTGGCTTGAAGAAATCGGAAACGTATCTCAGCACGTCCGTCATGGGACGACCGCGACATCCTCTCGATTTTTCTCGCACTATACAAACACAATCTAAGAGACGGATAGTGCGAGAAAAATCGAGAGAGTTCGCGCGCCGTCGCGTGATGTGATTGCTGTGCTGAGCGACCTAAACGAACAAGCTGTTAGACTTTGTTGCTAGATACAACCTAAATCAAATATAACATTTTATTATTTACTATAAAATGTACGAAATTTGGTACGCCACACATATTTGGAACTAACTAACTTACGCACAGAGAGCGGTGGCGGGGCGGCGCGGCGCGGTGCGGAGGCGGTACCGGTTGTTATGTTCGAACTAACACGGAAAGGTCCGCACCGCTCTGTGCGGATTGTTTCATATTAGCTCGAACATTACAACCGGCGTTTCGGCCTATTATCACGGCAATAGTCAATCAGTATTACGTGAATATTGAAGCAATTTTAATTTTTATTCCGCGATTATATTGACGTAGTAGTATTGTTAATCTCCGTAAATGGAACCTTTTGTGTGTGTACAGTGATTGTTTTCAAATATTTTACTACTGACGAACTTAACTTGCCGGACTACGTCTAACTACGGAATAATTATAAAGCTAGGTGTAGGTAGTGGGAACTGTTTAGGACTTAGACGCATGTTTGTTCCTAGTATACAAATGTTACTATATTGTTTCTTAATTCTTCTGTACATCTATGGTATGTCTCTTCTTCAAAGAATAATAATATAAAATAAATTTACGCTATTGAAAAGGAACTAAAGGAGTCTTCCTATTCCTTTCTTTCCCCAGCACAATTACCCCCTAGACAGGGATGAGTGTATGTTTCCGCTCTTCCATAATAAAGAAAAAAAACACCAATAAAGAGGAATGCAATATAACAATGTTTTCAAAGTAAACGTTTACCTCGTTAATGTAATTGGTAATAGTGAGCCTTTATGAAGGAAATGCGTTGTAAACTTTTGTTTCCAGGCGTTCAGGGATACCTAATTAGTTAGGTATTGCAATATACTTATTTACTCTAATAACAATGTTATTTTTAATTTACAGTGTCTTTTGCATTTTCGTTTCAATTTGAAGGAAATCAGTTTGGTATTTACAATACCCGTGTGGCGTCGGGTTAGAATAGCACCACCCCCTTTCTTCCCGTAGGTGTCGTAGTCGACTAAGGGAACAGGGTTGAAGTGCGTTGTGGGCGATGGCCTAGCAACCTATCACTGCGATATCACATTTTGTCGATCTTTTATCCCCACATTTATGCTAACAGTGGCACTGGACACAAGTTTCATGTGCTTTTCCTACCCCTTTTAGGGCCAGAGGGGTGTATGTATGTATATGTATGTATGTATTTACAATACTAGCTTTTAAATATTACAATTATCTCTCTTTTAAATGTAATATCAGTGTAGAATAAAGCTTCGATTAGATTTCTATATGTGAAATATTTCTTTAAACAGTAATGTAACACAACCATATATTTTTGGGCACCTTTTTTGTAATTGTTTTTTAATGCCACGAAGGTGGGAAACAAGCAAACGGACCACCTTATGGTAACCAGACCGTAGGCTAAAGACGCTTGCGACTCAATCGCATGTGCGTTACCGACCCTTTACTGATTTGAGGATTCGTTGCGGGGACAACTTGAAACTCCCGACATATTATTGCACCACAATGTACCTATACTCGTTACATATCACAATTAATTTCAAGTGTAGTGGTTAGGTACCCATACATGGGGTTTAAAGTAAGTAGGAATACCCATAAAGCCATTATGAGGCTGGGAACATGCGCAGGAGTCCGGAATGTTAATGCGCGCGTGTTGGACTTGGAGGCGCGTACGCTGAATACTGAGCGCGGCGAGGGTTTTGATAAAAGGATACTCATATGAGTGACAATATTAAGAGTTAGTATCATTTATATGCCATGAAGTTTCATAAATGGAACATTTCTCTGTGATTTTTCAGAGCGTATTTTGTCAGTTTTCTATGCTCATGATACAATTATTATTAGACGGTATCTTAGTACTAATATATGAAGCCTAGAGCTGCAAGCGCACAGAGAGCGGTGGCGGGGCGGCGCGTTGCGGTGCGGAGGCGGTACAGGTTGTAATGCTCGAACTAATACGAAAGGGTCCGCACAGAATACCGCGCCGCGTCGCGTCGCGCCGCTCTGTGCGGATCCTTTCATATTATAGCTCGAACATTACAACCGGTACCGCCTCCGCGCCGCACCGCACCGCTCCGCCACCGCTGGTCAGTACGTTTCGGCCTTAATAGGCACATTTTAAAATAAATTCAATACTCATGATAAACTATGCCAAAAAAAACGGTCATAAAGTTGTTTATCACGATAATAAGTGCCTATTAGCAGTTAGAAGAAAAAACGTTTCACGCAACAAGTACCTATTTCGATTACAATTCTAAGTAAGTTATAAAATAAATAATTAGGACCAATAAGTATACTCGAAACGTAGGAAATGTGATTAAATGAATAATTCAACGAGATGAGGCTGAGAATAAAACGATTGTTTCAATTCCGCGAACTCCGGCCTCCGACGATTTGGGAATGCCGTGTTTTTTCATAGTTTATTTTGTACGGGAATGTATTTAAATACAGTTTTTGCGGGATGGTTTTTATCTTATCTATGGTCTTGATCTTTCACGCCAACAGATGAAGGGATGTTAAATATATAGATGCATTTCGAACACGGCTCAATGCAAAAGTAAATAACAAGTAAATTATACTAGAGAACAGAGTAATATATATGTCGTAGAAAATACCTATCCCGAAACCTAAATGGGTGGTGATTAGTTGTAGGTACAAAGTGCCCATTCAGTTTTATTCATTTTATTCGTATATGAAATTAGGTACCCGTTACCTTAGCGTTAAATATAGGTATTTTATTTGAACGAACCGGAGGTATTCCACTGAAACATCCCAAAAACTCGATTTTCGAACTGGCCACTCGTGACCCCGCTGTCGCGTTACTGCGCGCCATAAAAAAGGGAAAAAGAAAAAAACGTGTTTTTCTTTTAAAAGGTTATAAACAATATTTCTTTTTGCTCGCGCGACGGCCAGTTTTGAGAAATGGGTTCGGATGCTGATTCCGTTTGATACAAGGATAGGGCGTATTTTATTTTGGCTCACCGATTCATTCACAAAAAAACTTGGGAGGCTGCTGATTGATCACAATGCCAATTTACGCTGCGCAAACGATTTGTTAAAACTTAAAAAAGTTACGCGCATAGTTTATGATCGGTTGACAAAACAAAAAACGTTCCATTCCACGTGTTAATGGCTCGTAATGGCTGCCATTTTAATTTTCAATGAAAATGTAACGTGTAATTTTTGTATCAATAAAAAATGGTTTTAATATGGTCATCGTTTTTATTAAGCAGGTGGATGCGCTTCGGAGGGATATATTTGTTATTTATTAGGGTTCCATTGGACTTAAAAAATAGCATCTTAACTAAAGGTGTGCCCTGATATAAGTATTTATTGCATTCCTAGAGACATTAAGTTCGAGTAATTCTTAAAGTGTCTTTGAAGTATAATTTATCAGCCGAACGACATTCAAAAAGTTAAGTGCTAGGTATTTTAGTCCACATGCAAACATCAAATTTGACCTCAACTTATCCTACAGACTTAAAAACATAATTAATGCAGTTTTAATAGATAACACAGCTGTAATGTGATCGAATTAATAAGCAGACGTATATTTCTATGTTAATACACACTGTATGTTGCTATGCTACGTGATTCTGCCTAGATAGCATGATGTCAGACATAAATGATAAACCATTCGTCTCTTGCTAGCAAGAATATGAGTGCGAGAAGGACCTATGCTTTACATGCGACATAAGATAAACGCGACCATGCTAGCTAATCAGGGATTGCAAGCAAATAGGTAAACGTCGTTATTGGAATTTTCGCAGGCTGATTATTGGAAAATTCGAATCCATTTTCTATCCATCAAATTCATGTAAAATATGTATATATATGTGTGTATGTTTGTGTAAGTACTCGCGCTTAGTAACTAAGTCGAAGTTTCGAACTAATGTAAATAGGTAAATTAGGTATATTATGGTTACACGATTAGGTAGGTACCTAAATAAAGTCCGTTAGACAGACGGATGCCTGATTTGCTTAATAATACCTACATTTTTGACTAGTCTGTCCAGCAAGTCGACTCAGAAGCATTTATTTGATAATCTTTTATATGGCACCAGCTATACATACTCGTATGAAGTAAACCGTCAGCGTTTTATTCAAATTTGCCGCCATTTCTTGTGACAGGACGCGCTGTTCAGACTCTAGGTGTGTTTCATACCAAAATAGGAGATATAGTAACACTGTGATTCACCTTGGTGTCTGTCAGAACCGTTTTTCATCAGTTAACATTGAGAGGTTACGTATCTACCAAAGAGTAGGTATGGGCTGGATACCTACACATTTCCCCCCTCATTTTCCGGATAGTTATCTAAACATGTAGTAGGCATTATGGTAGACTGGTTTTTATATCAATGTTTGTAATCAGCATTCGTGGGTATTTATCTGATATAACGATTCCTTGCGAGTTTTAATTTTTTACCTACCTACCTAGTTGAGCGTAAAGGTATTTTAATCTTACAAAAGTAATTCGCGCATATAAACAGTATTTGAACTAAAACATTATAGGTACATGTTTTCCATATTGTTTATAACTACTATAGAAATTTAATTATAGGTTATAAACTTATAATAATAAAATAACGAACGGTTGAACGAATCATAACGAATGGAACTTTTTTCTGCAGTTTACGGAGCGTGTTATTTTGTTTATTCCTTCGCTTTATTAGTCTATTGTCTGTTTTTTTTTTCTGACGACGGCGTTCTCGTTACAGCCGCGTCGGAATCCGAGCCGTCTCAAACTTGGCCACCGGGCAATAAGCAAAGTTCACGCCGCGATCGACTCACCGCCACCGATAAGTATTAATTACATTATAAATTACTCGACATACTTCTAGAGAACTGATAACACTGCCGACGGCGCCAAACGCACATAAAACTTAATAGAAACAACGGATGTATGTAGAAAACGTTCACACCTAGCACACGCGTTTATGTAAATACAACGCTCGGATCGGATTAGACTGTCGCCGTTTAAAAATACAAAAAAGACGTCTAGTTTAGTTTATAGCGAAATTGCGGGCCAGTGACCCCTTTAACACTGATGGACCATAATTAATCGGTCGGCACATACCTAAACACATCGAGCATGGCGGTTCCAAACTCCAAAACACGCTTGAAAACACTTCACTGCACGCACGCTACATGGTTATCACACACTGTTTGCACTCGCGCACGTAAGGTAACACTGGTCATTATTTTTGTTTACCGGCAGTTTTCGTTGAGTTAATGTTACAGTGGACGTTCACGTTCGCACTTCGCCGGCCGCGAGTCTACTGCACACAACAATGGCCTGTACCGCGCGGAGAGCGCACACTAGCAAGCCGCACCCACACAGACGCGGGCGTGCACCGACGCGCGTATAAAAAACCGACGATTGGTATGCAGACGTTCGGTTTGAGCAGGTCCTCGGCTCGGCGCTGTTTTCGTCTGCGGTTCGGGGTTCCCGGAACGAACTTCGAGATTGCCACAACATTTTACGCGTGATGGCTCGAATTTCGATGTTCGGTAGTTCAATCAATTAATTATAAATATTTAGTGATTTTAGGGGTTTGGTTTGGTTGATAAAAATTACAGGTTTCGGCGAGATTATTAAAGCATAAATAAATAATGAATTGACGATGCAGGTGACAATGTTGCCTTTCTATTGATGTGGCGGAAGCTTTTATGCAATAAAATAATTTTTCAACACCGACCTTTCTATAATAGTCTCTTTTCTAAGAAAATTCAATAAACAAACTGCCAATTAAGTTGTTCCGAAATTTTAAATCCAAACTTTAACATAACAAGGTTTCTAACGGATTATACCTGCTTTTTTATACGTACAAAATATTGACAATGGCATCATGTTAGGCGGATAATGATTAATAATGTATGAAAACATGAATCTTGCCAAGTTTGAAAACTTAGTCAAGTTAAAGCCGATTCAGATCTTTAATAATAGTATCTTACAAATAAAACATCATACAATGCTGCATAGAAGACATTTTCCAAAAACACGTTACCGACTTCCGATTCCCGGCAATCTCCGGATAATTCTCTACGCCGGCAACATTTAAAACAAAAGAACGGCAGTCAGCGAACCTTGAGTGGGTAGGCGATACGATTCGAGCCTGCGCCCGAGTCAGCGCGCCATGTTGCCGGCAGCGAGAGCGGGACAGCGCGTTACAATCATCCCGCCTCTCGCTCGCACGCTTGTTAGCGTTATTGCGTGCTGTAACTATACTCGTCAGCGCTTTACCACACACCCACACACGCATTGTTATCTTATACAAAATTTATAACGACCAAGTCCGATTTCGTCTCGCGTCCACTCCTAAAATCTTGCGGAAGGATTTTGTTTTTTTTTAATCCGACGCCCGCGGCCGAAAATTATAATGCCGGGCATTACGCTCTAGTTTGTACGATTTTGTTTGTTATTTTGGCAGCACTGCGTTGATTGGCGCGAATGAATGAACGGTATGAATGAGACTTAGTTCGATTGAACGAACTAAATTGTTTGCGGTGTTAGGTACATAGTAAATCAAACGTGGTGTGAGCGTGCATGCGGCCATATATTTATTGTAAGTTGTAAACTGACACTCGTGAAGTGGATCTCTAATTATTTTATTTACCTACCTGCTCGGCTACCTGACGATAGACAAGGTGATTAGTCAATAAACACTGGAGTAATGGCCACGTGTATTGTTGTTGTGTGTTTGAGATAGGAAAATTAGGAAATCAATAAGTTTTTTTGTAACGAAGGAAATGTGTCAGGAATCCTTATTCGAATATTATTACACATTTGTGTTTTATGTCTCTTTCCCAGAAGCGCAGATGTCAGAGTGACGGATTAAAACAAACGAATTTTAACGGCATTTTAGGTTTAATTAACATTTACGAATAAGCCTGTAAGTAAGTTACCTACTTACTTCAGATAATACAATGTTGGACGTTAGCGTAAGTGCATTACCTATATTAATTATAAGGATACGTAATAATTTCGATCATAGTGGAAAATTGAAAAATTATTCGCCACGAGCGGGATTTGAACCCACAACCTCTGGATCGAATGATCGAAATTTGGAATTTCGTTAGCGGACGTTTCTGCTTCATAAACATTTTAATGTTAATTTTATGTAATAATTATTGCACAGTTGCATCAAACTGCGATAATTCTGCAAACTTCATTTGGACGTCGACAACGGATATATCAAAGTCAAAGTCAAAAGTTTATTTGTGCAAAAAGTAGGTAATGTTAACAACAGGTGTTATGTTGACAATTAAGAGGATCTCCACTTTTTACCGATAAAACGGCATACAAATTTTAAGTCAGGCGATTTCATCACCTTACGTACCAAACCAACCTAGTTACAAATTATTTAATTAACATTATTACATTATTACAATTTCCTTAGTCAAGCCATTAAATATAAATAAATATCAATTATAAAACACAGTCATTTAAATATTCTTGTATGTCATAATAACATTTATCTTTAAGTATTTTACCTATTCTATTTCTAAATTTATTAGTTGGTAGCGCTTTCAGAGATTCCGGCAACTTATTGAACAGTTTGACTGACATGTAGAAAACGTTTTTTCTGAATAGTGCACAGTGTGCTCGTGGAATTTTGTACTTATCTCTCAGTCGAAAATTACGTTCAGGGTTGATTTGATTTTTCTGAAAACGGTCGTCATATTTCCTTATGAAAGTTAGGCATTCCATTATATATAAACAGGGAACAGTTAATATTCCCAGTTCCTTAAAATAGGGCTTACAGCTTACCCTAATACTTATTCCAGCTATAGCACGCACACATCTTTTTTGCATTAGAAATACTTTATGCCAATTTGTTGAATTACCCCAAAACAATATGCCATAGATAATGGTTGAATGAACATGCCCATAGTAGGCAGTGATTGCAGTTTCCTGATTAACTAATTTGCGTAATTGCCTAAGAGGATAGGTAAAGCTATTTATTTTCGAGCATATTCTCTCAATGTTATATTTCCAATTACAATTTTGGTCAAGAGCTATTCCCAGAAATATACATTTATCCTCTGATTCAATCGGTACACTGTTAATATTAATTTCTATTTTTGGCGGTTTAGACTGAGGCTGGTGAAATTGCAGGATTTTAGTTTTAATAACATTTAAGATAAGATTGTTGTTTTCTAGCCATTGCGCCGCGCTAGTTATGGCAGATTTTATTTCTGTTTTTAACATGCATTTTACTATGATCGTACAGTCATCTGCAAATAGGACAGTTGGGTGAGAAATTTGTTCTGGTAAATCATTGATGTAGGTTAGAAATAGTAAGGGCCCAAGGCGCATAAGCACCACCGGTTCAAAGTCATGAACGGATTAAACCATCAGGTCCTGCCGGCCGTCTTCTCTCATGTATTTGTGTATGGCCCAAATTTGGATTTAAGAATACGAGCTGGATGGTGTGATTTTTGACAAACAAAACAACCGACGAACTGTCAGTCAGCTAAGTAGTTAGAGTTACACATGTATAGAGACTTGTAGGTATGGGATGTGCTGCTAACTACTAGGTATACTGATTGCCGTAGTGCTCAAATAGTAACATTATTTTAATATTTTATTGAAATTAAAAATAAATAAAAAAATATTTGCGGACAATAGGTATTACACATATATCAACCTAAGTAGTCCCAAACTAAGCAACGCTTGTACGAGTACTATGGGTACTAGACAACGATATACAAACTTATATATAGATAAATAAATACTTAAATACATAGAAAACATCCATAACTCAGGAACAAATATTCGTGCTCATCACACAAATAAATGCCCTTACCGGGATTCGAACCCAGGACCTCTAGTTTCGTAGGCAGTTGCCGACCCTTTATTGATTTGAGGATTCGTTATGTCGACCGCCATCACTACAGACAAATGCGGTTCCTCAGGCTCAACACCGCATCTTCACTCGGAAACTTCATGTAGGTAGGGCTGTTTGTTTCAAAACGTAAGTTGTGTCGTAAAAGTTTAATTGCATGAAAAGTATGACAGTTTTCAATGAGATGACAGCTGCCGGCGTTTACCGGCCTGTAAAGTACCTATCGTGGATGCAACTCGCCCTTAGGCCGTAATATCCCGTCTACGCCAATGGCCCAACACCAACACACGAGCATTATCACGCGATATTGAAGCATAATACTTACGTGAATATTGATGCATTTGGAAGCCAGATCTATACAATGTAATTGAAATAATAATCACTGCGTAATCAGGGCCAGTGTGTTTTGTCGGGATTTATTTTAACAATCTAACAGTTTACAGTAGCGGAATGAAAAGGTTCGTAAAAAAGTTGAAAAAATGTGAAATTTTTCATTCTCCGACCATTCTTTTCAATGTTATGTGTTTTTAGGGTTCCGTACCCAAAGAATAAAAACGGGACCCTATTACAAAGGCTCCGTAGTCCGTCCGTCCGTTCGTCTGTCTGTCCGTCTGTCACCAGGCTGTATCTCATGAACCGTGATAGTCAAACAGTCGAAATTTTCACGGATGATGTATATATGTTGCCGCTATAACAACAAATAGTAAAGAACAGAATAAAGTAAATATTTAAGGGGGCTCCCTACAACAAACGTGTTTTTTTTTGCTGTTTTAGAGATAATGGCACGCGTCGCTCTAATCTAATATATGAACTGCCGCTCGTCGCTCCGCTGCCCGCTGGCGTCTAGTCCGCGGCCTAAGCGACAGCGTCAGCGGTGCCCATATGAGTTAGCGAGACGCTGCGTTCCGATCCCTCGTTTACACGTATGGTGCTCCAAAATCGTGACCAAGCGCTAAGTGTATGGAGTGAGTGCCCACGCTGCTGTGAGCGGGGCGTGCAGCGTGCATAAAATGGGGCTTCTATGCTTTTCCGAAAATGTGCGGCTGCCAGCAACTATGGACGGGCTCTTACTTTCATGCTAGAACAAGACGCCCATAGTTGCCGGCCATACATTTCCGGAAAAATATAGCCCGTCTAGAAAACTCTTTAAACAACCTTTGGATTAATATAATATATGAGAAGCTAGGGGTACACTGTAAGACATAGTCCATAAGTCAGGACACCATTTCCGATGGAACGCGCTATGTCCGTCCGTCCGACATATCTAAGGACATTTAACACACCTAGCAATATGTCACTAACAACTTGCTATATTAAATAATAATAATAATAAATACTCTTTATTGCACCACAACAAGAGAGACAAACAGGAATACCCATATTTATATATATATATTTATATATTTATTTATATAAATTATTATTATTTTTTTTTATTTTTTATTTTTATTTATATATTTGGAATGACCCAGCAATACATACCTTACATTCATGCCTTTCATTCAAATTATAACAAGCTAGTGTGAAGAATTGCATCGGCAAATATGTGAGAATGCGATGCACTAATAATAAAATTGAAATTGAATTAAATTGCCGCTTGCTGAATGCAGACAGTGTGGTCAATTTCACGCATCGTCTACTTTAATTACTAAGCATTACTGATATTTAATGTACCTGTTTGAAAGGAAAACGGATAGGCTAAGTAATTATTAGGTATTAAATACGTTATTTTATTAGCAATGATCTTTTCCAGATGCTAGGTGAATTTGAACTTTATACCGATGTTATTAAGACTCTGAATTTTGAAGCATTTTTCACTTTTCATGCTTTTTAGGGTTCCGTAGCCAAAATGGCAAAAATAGTAAGTAGTAGTAGTAGTAGTAGTTCGTCATGTCCGTCTGTCCGTATGTCTCAAGCATTTTTCTTGAAAAGTATAAGGTTATGTACCTAAATAAAATATGGAGGATATGTGTATTTTGTTAGCCACTAAGTACATAGTACTGAAAAAACCCCTAAAAACATTTTTTTAGGGGTGCACTCCATACATGTAACTGCAAGAAAAAAAAACATTGTTAGTCCACGTGTGGCACATAAATCGATAGGCCTTTATATCTTGAGTTGTATGGATGCTTTCATGCTTTCAAAATTAATATAAGATTTTTCAGCTTTCGCTCCTCTTATTGACATACGGTGTGGTTAAAAAAAAATGGCCATAATGTTTATTAAATTCATTCACAGACAATTATTTTGAAAATGATTGAAAAAGATTGGTCTCGGCAGTCCGCTGGATGCGGGTGGCGCAGGACCGGTCACTTTGGCACCCTTTGGGGGAGGCCTATGTCCAGCAGTGGACGTCTTTCGGCTGATATGATTATGATGATGGAGATCGGTCCAAAGGTGTCCGAGATATTACAGAAAAATTGCCTTCTCTATAGAAAAAGAAAAAACCCCGTAAGATTTCTGTGCCGATACGACCGTTTTAATAGGCACGCAACCCTTGGCTGGTTTTATTCTTTAGTGCAATTACTTAATACATTTCTGAAACAGAAGGAAGAGGGAAAATGAAGAATGCGACTTTGAAAATATTTATTTGAGAAATGTATGAAAACGATGCGTCAAGGAACCGGAATAAAATGGCGGGAATAAAGCTCAATGCGTGCTATTAGTATTTGTAGGTTTCTAAATATAAATATCGAAACTTTGACTATGGCAGAATTAAATAGCTCGACCTTTTGTACCTCCCTTTCTGTGCAATTTTTCACAAGAAATACATTTAGGTATGTATTTTTTAATACAGTTGCTCAAAAAGTGGTACTTTTTGTGGCTGCGTAGCGTACGAGAAGCTCAATTTCTCGAACTAGTGCTTTTTACTTTTTAGTTCCAAACTATACTTTCGAAACGCAGTAATTTTATGTTAGGTTTTTTACCCGATGGCGCTGATTCCAATAGTATGTTGTCACTGTCAGTGTCATTTGTAAAGTATGGGTTCGTTCAAAAATAACTTCGAAGCAAGCATATTTTATCGCAATGATATATTAATTTATTATTTTTCGCAATTGTATTAAAAAACGTCGTTTACAACACGTGTGAAATGTCTTTTACCACTCGTACCGAGTCTTGCCACTCGCTTTCAGCTCGTGGCAAGATACCTCGGTACTAGTGGTAAAAAGACATTCTTTTCAAACTAGTTGTAAAATGTAGTATTTTCTACTTGCCTAACTTACGTACTTTTCTATTTATCATTTATATCGTCGACCAACAAAATATGATAACGCGTAGTTGTTTTATAAGGGTAAGGCCGCGAATTTTGACCAATTTGGACGTTTCAAATTTAACATGCTCATAAAAAAAATTGGTAACACCGAGAGGTTTTTTTTTTTTTTTATTAAATCAAGCGATAAAAACTGTCAAGAACGCAAGTGACATAATTGATTTAAATCCTTTCAAATAAATAATAAAAATATATTTCCGTCCAAAACGTAACGAAAGTAGATTTTTTTTTTCGACCCTGTGTATTTAAAGCCCTGTTATTTTCACGATTTTCAACTTCTCATGATCATGCTTTTGTTTAAATAAAATTTTATGATATGACGACAGTTCTACCGATTGCTAAACATATTTATTTAAATAATTTACTTGTTTTATCTTGCATTCTTTTATGGGACCACAATTCCACGTTTTCGTTACGATTACTTACGTGACGCTTTATACAGCTAGATTTATAGCCGATTGTGGTAGAAATTCGTTTTTGTGCACTGGCAACTCATATTCTAGTAGGGCGACACCAGACAGAAAACCTAAACTCCTCAGTTTGTTCATAAATCGCGGACGAAAGTGACGAGGACAAAGTTTTTTTAAATACCGCTAATAGTGCTTGTGTGATTTAAAGGGTAAGTAGTGATTATTTTTAAGCGGTAATTTTTCATACGATAGGTTAATGTTATTCACGCAGGTGACATGTATTACTATATTCAAAATATCGTTATTTCACCATGATAATCAATATTTTTTCAAAAATACGTTACACTTTCGTTACGAATACGTTGCATTTTTACAAAATGCAACGTATTCTTTATGTAACGTGACGAAAACATGTGGTAAAGGGAAGTGCACACAGATAAATAGGAACTAAAATGAGTTTTTATTTTATTTCTAACGACAAATACAGTAAGTATTAATTTGAAATTGTAGGTATGTACAGTAGGTACAGGGATCAGCTAGCACGAGAGAATTGACCAATCCATCTACTATCCGTATCCATACTAATCCATACTAATATCCATGCTAATATTATAAATGCGAAAGTGTGTCTGTCTGTCTGTCTGTTACCTCTTCACGCCCAAACCGCAGAACCGATTTAGGTGATATTTGGTATAGAGATAGTTTGAGTCCCGGGGAAGGACATAGGATAGTTTTTATCAACGAAATCATCCCCTAAGGGAGTGAAATGGGGGGGGGGGGGGGTGAAAATTTGTATGGAGCTGCGATATAAACGAGGTCCACACGGACGGAGTCGTGGGCAGAAGCTAGTATTATTATAAATGCGAAAGTGTTGTCTGTCTGTTACCTCTTCACGCTTAAACCAGTGAACCGATTTAGATGAAATTTTAGAAGCACATAAAAATAGTTTTAATCCCAAAAATCATCCCCTAAGGAGGTGAAATATAGGGTGAAAATTTGTATGGAGCTACGATATAAACGAGTTCCACGCGGCCGGAGTCGCAGGCAGAGCTTCTGCGTGGCTTCTGCCCTGGACTCCGTCCGCGTGGAAGTATTTAATCGAACGAGCGAGCGAAGCGAACAAAGTTCTATGCTTCAGGTTGGGCCAAAAATCGTTATGTCCAGAATCTGTCCCGTGTCCATCATCCGTCTGTCCGTCTGTTTTCCTCTATCGCATTTCCCAATCGATTGTCGTGAAGTTTTTTGAGCAGAGGTTTTCATTATAGATTTTTTTGTCGAGTAACTTTTTTGAAAATGAAAACCTATTGATAAATATTTAGTTCATTTCTTTTAAAGCATTTACTTAATTTAAAAAAAATGCTGTCGCGAAAATACTTTATTTTTAAGTATTTTTTTTTGAACATTAACAGGTGTGATCTAAGCTTAACAACAACTTAGGTATGTTACGTTTTATAGTAACGTCACGTATTTTTTTTATGTTAGTTCTATGTCACATTGGTCAAAATTCGCGGCCTTACCCATAAATCAACATCATCAACGTATTTTTCTAATCTATCCGTGTAATTCGTACAGAAGAAATACCTAAACCACACGTAATTACAGTGCCTGGCACACGTAGCGCCATCTACGATGTAGTTTTTATCATGACAACACTTATTGATACAAGCGCCATCTATGGTTGTATGCTGTCTAAATTACGCTAGGGGCATGTCACTCAGTACTTAACACAGAGTCCAGACATTGCATGTTTTAGTGTGACTGTAGCTTGACAGATGGCGCTAGTTCTAAAATTTGAATTAGTCTTATTAAGATTGGATGAGATATGATTTTAAATGCTTATTTTATTTGTAAATAAATACATAATAAAAACACACAAAGACGTTATTGGGAAATATCATGTATTACGCTAATAATTTCGCATTTCTGGCAACTTTAGGTCATAGAGCACAGATGAAATTTGTTTACTCGAGCATTGGTCAATAGATGGTGTTAGTACATGGAGGAAGTTGATGACTATCTCGATATGTCCTCTAGCGGTAAAGTAATGCAACTTTTGCAGCAATAGTCATGAACTCGTGCTGTGAACCAGCTAGGTACACTAGCGCAGTTTTTATTGCCTGTGACGAGAGAGGGCGTTGTAATAAAAAAAGTATAAACGAGCTTTCCGTGTAT
Organism: Epinotia demarniana; assembly: GCA_945867215.1. NCBI lineage: Eukaryota > Metazoa > Arthropoda > Insecta > Lepidoptera > Tortricidae > Epinotia > Epinotia demarniana. The sequence goes on from OX244281.1 coordinate 10,108,243, forward strand.
AGTTAGATTTTGGTGGACATATAGAGGCGCCTAAAACCATACAATATAGGTCTACGGTAGTCTTTGATTAATGATCAGATTGAATATGCCTACTATCAATACGTGTGATGTTACTAGTACCTACCTATTATGGCTGCGGTCTTTTCTGTATTCTGTTAAGTCCACTCCCCAGCTAGGCATGGCGTTGTGTGTTGAGAGTGAGGAACCTATATTTGATTCCAAGCTACAACACAACGAATCGTCAAATCACTAATCAGGTCGGCAACTTGCTTCTTCTGGAGTCCCAACTTCGCAAACGTCCATAGGCTATAATGTCTGCTGACGCTTGTTTGTCACCGTCGTAGTTAATTAGCAATAACACTCCTTGTTTTTCTCGAGGATTAGAAACAATCACTACATAACCCCACCCTTTTAATGTACCTAGGTACCTATATGTGTAGTTCTTGGTCTGAAGTGTGTGGTAAGAGAGATTACCAGTACCAAGTCTAAATCAAATTCATGACTTTTTAGCGCGTTCGAAACTTAAGTCCATCCATGAAATACCTTGAAACACTCACCTCTTGTTTTCAGCTAGCTTCGGACAGCGTTCCGATTTTCGTCCATTTCTGGCAATTGTGTGCTGGCAATTTAAAGATATACTCACATATTACCTTCTTCTTCTTTTATAATAAACGATTTTTTCCTTAAATTACTTATCTATTATCCTATTAAATAATATGCATTTGATATTAAAATGTGAAGTCTAACGTCAACATTTTTTTTCATTAGCAGGCGGTTGAAGTTCGGAAGGTGATGAAACAAAGTCAAAATAAAGCGTGCTATACACAACGAAAATACGGATACTTTTCAAGAGTTATACTGACTCCTTATTGGCTTCTTTCATAATAAACGATTTTTTCCTTAAATTATTTTTTTTGTCCTATTTCATAATATATACATTTGATATTGAAATTATGTGAAGTCTAATGTCATATTTTTTCCATTAGCAGGCGTTTGAAGGACGGAAGTTTCTGTAGATAAAACAAAGTCACAATAAAGCGTGCTACGCACACACGGTAAGATATATATCTGTATCTGAGGCACATATCTTTCAAAATGCCTGCCACACACTGGCGCAGCCTGCGGTGGCGTAAAATAGTAAACAGTTTGACAGCGGCGGACAAGTTTACTATTGTCCGCCGCGGCCAGGCCGCGCCTGTGTGTTGCAGGCTTAATTCAATCGCAGATAATTTATATTTTATCTTTATCTGCGCTGTGTGTAAGTTCATTGAATTAGTCCCTCGGCGACTGAACCCTGCTCGGGTGAAAATCGAGAAAAGCCTGAATTAACGAATTTTCCCAGACGTGAGACCTAGCTAGATCAATTTCTCGTCCCCGTAAACACCTATATTCCCAAATTTATCAAAATCGATAGAGCCGTTTTCGAGAACGTGATTTCAAATACTTATACAAATAGGTATTACTCGTTTCATAGTATCGGAAGCCATATTGAAAGATTTGCGCCTCAGATACAGATATTACCGTATCTGCGTAGTGTGTACCACGCTTAAAGCCTGAAGCACACCGCCGCGGTCACGCTGCGCCAGTCTGTGACTTAAAGCACACTCTTTGGGCACGCCTTTTCGCAGGGGGCTCAGCCGCCGATAGGCTTGCAACACACTTCAGGTTCCCGGATCAGCTTTCCTGTCACGGTTCAGTGGTGCAGTGAGCACGATGCTTTTACTGTATTATATTGTAGCACCCTTTACTTTTCGTGCGCTGTCAACGGTTTTGACAATAAGCGCTTGTGGCAACCTTGTTGCACAACAGGCTAGGCTGGTTGGAAATATTAAACATAGAGATGTCTTGATTTCTTTCTGTCAAGTGTGACACAGAGTTTTAGTTCTACGAACGCTTGTGTAGTCTTGAACATATTATTTATATTCAGATTTGAGTATGTTTTAATACACCTATCCCAACTCTAACTGGCATTTATTTTCACCTGGGATCCGAGGAAGATCATTGAATACGCAACTGACCCAATAGGACGAGGAGGCGTAATAGCGGGAGCCTTGCCCATGCTGGCACCCGCGCGCGCCCTTTAAACTCCTATATTGGTGACCCCGACGTTCGGATCATAGTTTCTGCCAAGTTGGAGAAATTCGCTGCAGAGAAGACCCGAAAATTGTGTGTCATAATTGTGCAGTGAAATGGCGGATCATTTATAACTATAATTATTTTTTCGTATTTCTCGCTTGTGTCATCGTTGACATGTCACAATTAGTGCCGCCGAACAACGGAAAATTCGATAGTGTGCTACGAAAACAGCGGAAGTGTTTTCCATAGACTATCCTATCCTGCCGTGACCGTTAAGTTTGACTTTTCGTTTGTACATTTCAAATTCAAATCGGTTTTCATTCTCCGGTGCCCGTCACTATTTTGTCAACGTCAAGACTTCAAAAATTACGTCAAATGGTGTTTTGTAAACAAACTTTTAGTTTTCGTTTTTAATTTTAATGAAATAATTACTCATAATTGAGTTGTTTGTGAGATACGTAAGTGTTAGTTATAGTTCAGTATCTTATGGCCAGCCTGCCTGGGTAAGTTTTAACTATACTTTTTACGAATTGTGTTAAACTGCATGTTGTTTTTATTTTGACAATTTGTCATTCGAAACATTTCTTTTCGATTTCAATGCTATGATTTGCACGTTTTAGTTAATTTTATGTCATTATTGTTCATACTTAACATTTGCATTTGTGTGCTACGTTAATATTAACTTGTATTTGTTGCATCAGCGTTGCTATACCACTAACCCTTCACAACAATACTCATATTTACTTAGCCAGTCTAACCAGATCGTATTGTTTGCATGTCTTTTGCATATTTGTTTACGTGTGTGTTAATAACTATGGCTGACGAATTACGAGCTTTGGTTGAACGCTTGGAAGCTGAAAATGCTGCGCTTCAGCAACAGCTACAGCCAGTGCCTGAAGTGTGTAGAGTTGCTGTCAAATTACCAACCTTTTGGCCTGATAAACCTGCGGTGTGGTTTGGGCAGGTTGAGGCTCAGTTCCAGATAGCAGGTATCACCGCTGACCGCACCAAATTCAACTACGTCGTTGCCCAGCTAGATCAAACATTAGCTGGCGAAGTGGAAGACCTTATCACACGACCACCAGTCGACGGCCAGCAGTACACCAAGCTGAAAGAAGAGCTCATTAGACGACTGTCTATGTCTGAAGAGCAGCGGGTACGTCAACTGATTAGTGTAGAGGAACTCGGAGATAGACGTCCATCCCAGTTTCTCCGTCACCTGCGCTCACTTGCTGGCAACGCACTTTCTGACGAGAATATACTGCGCCAACTGTGGCTACGCCGACTTCCACAACAAGTGCAAGCTATACTTGCATCACAGGCTGAACTTAGCCTAGACAAGCTGTCTGAACTAGGTGACAAGGTCATGGAAATCTCAGGGACCAAGCAAGTATTCTCTTGTGCAACCCCTGCCCTCGCTTGTTCGTCTTCTAACCAAGACACTCTTTCACAGCGCATGGAACGTTTAGAGCAACAAATTGCTGCCTTAGCGGTCAACATCCGGCCCTCTCGCACGCATCAGCGTTCTGCGTCTTCGCATCGCTCGCGCTCGCGCTCTCGTGTTTCCTCATCGAGGGATGGTTCCAAGGTATGTTGGTACCATAAGAAATACAATGAAAAGGCAAATAGGTGTATAACCCCGTGTAGCTGGAAACCTAGTGACCAGGGAAACGCGACGAGCAATCAGTAGAGGCGGCAGCTGATTGTACTAGTCCCAGCCGTCGAATTTTTGTCACAGATCAGAAGTCTAAACACCAGTACTTAGTTGACACTGGTTCAGATCTCTGTTGTTTCCCTCGCCGTCTCCTTAGAGGTCGCTACCAACGCAGCGATTACAATCTGAGCGCTGCCAATGGCAGCTCAATTGAGACATACGGCACCGTTTCCTTGCACTTGGACTTAGGTTTACGCAGGGATTTCCATTGGAACTTCGTGATCGCTGACGTTGCGACACCCATTATCGGTTCCGATTTTCTTAGTTATTACAACTTGTTACCTGATTGTCGCTATCAGCGCCTGGTGGATGGTAATACTAAATTACACGTACCTGTATCTTTCTCTGGAACTTCACAGCCAAGCGTCAAAGCCGTACAATTTGGTAGTTCTGCTTACGCGGACGTACTAGCTGAGTTTCCGGAGATTACTCGACCACCAGGCTTGCCTAAATTAGTAAAGCACAATACTGTGCATTATATCACAACCACTGATGGTCCACCTGTCTCCTGTCGACCTCGCAGATTGGCCCCACAAAAACTTGTGGCGGCTCAAAAAGAATTTGAGGACATGGTTCGTTGTGGTACTGCAAGGCCTTCCAAAAGTGCTTGGGCCTCGCCATTACACATGACTTTAAAGAAGGATTCCACCTGGCGTCCATGTGGCGATTATCGCGCCCTGAATGCCAGGACTGCTCCTGACAAATACCCTCTCCGGCACATTAACGATTTCACCAACAACCTTCACGGCTCACGAGTGTTTAGTACTCTCGATCTAGTAAAAGCTTATCATCAGATTCCCATGTTTGAGGACGATATTCCGAAGACAGCCATCGTAACTCCGTTTGGCCTCTTCGAATTTCCTTTTATGACCTTCGGTTTACGAAATGCTGGTCAAACCTTCCAGCGTTTTATCGATGAGGTCACACGGGGTCTCGATTACTGCTTCCCTTACATCGATGACATACTCGTATTTTCGCCTGACGAAGCCTCCCATAAGGAGCATCTTCGAGGTTTGTTTCGTCGTTTGCAAGAGTACGGAGTAGTGATAAACCCATCTAATTGTGTCCTGGGTGCAGAACAGGTAAAATTTCTTGGACAAAATATCAGTGGTGAGGGAGTGCAACCTCCATGCGAACGTGTAGCCGCGTTGCTGGAGTACAAACCTCCTGAAACAGTTAAAGGTATGAGACGATTTCTAGGAGTTTTAAATTACTATCGCCGTTTCATACCTCAGGCTGCTAAATTTCAAGCCCCTTTGATTAATGCGGTGGTGGCTACCAACAGCAAGGGTGACAAACCGTTTCCATGGACTCCCGAGCTGCATGTGGCATTTGAGAAATGCAAGCAAAGCCTTACAGATGCTACGCTCCTTCATCATCCTGTGAACGACGCCCGTTTAGGCCTCTTCACGGATGCATCTAGCGTGCATGTTGGCGCCTGCTTGCAACAAGAGGTAAATAATCAGTGGTGCCCACTGGCGTTTTTCAGCAAGAAATTGACTCCTCGCCAGTCGGAATGGCCTGCTTATTACCGAGAGCTTTTAGCGGTGTACGAAATCGTACAACATTTTCGCTATATACTAGAGGTACAGCATGCTACTATTTTTACCGACCACAAGCCTTTGTTGTACGCTTTCGTACAACGTTGAGAAAAACTACCGCCACCGCAACTTAATCAGCTGTCTTTTATTAGCCAGTTTACCACCGACATTCAATACATTCGAGGAGAGGATAATGTCGTTGCCGACGCACTGTCGAGAGTTGAAGTGATCTCATTAGAGGCGGATTACGCTGCTCTTGCTTCCTCTCAGGCTACGGACGACGAGCTTGTCAGCCTACGTCAGGCCAACAGCTCCTCTCTCAAGCTCGAAGATGTCTGCATTCCGGGGACACACATTACTCTCGTGTGTGATACTTCTACGGGTAAACCCCGCCCGTATGTGACTTTTGCATTCCGTCGTGGCATTTTCGAAAAACTGCACGGCCTAAGTCACCCAGGTTCACGCGCGACTGCAAAACTGGTCAGCGACGGGTATGTATGGCCTGGCATTAGAAAAGACTGCCAGAGATGGGCAAAGAACTGTGTGCCATGTCAACGGAGCAAGGTGACAAGGCACGCCTGTACGCCCCTTGGCGAATTCACCACGCCATCAGCCAGACTGCGCCATGTCCACCTGGACATTATTGGCCCGCTACCTCCATGCAACGGTTTCAACTACTGCCTCACGGCCATTGATCGCAGCACGCGTTGGCCGGAGGTATGGCCGATGGTTACCATGACAGCGGAGGAAGTAGCTGAGACTTTTACAAATGGCTGGATTGCCCGATTCGGTGTTCCGACTGTCGTCACCACCGACCAGGGCCGCCAATTTGAGTCATCGCTTTTCCAGAAGCTGTTGCAAGTGCATGGTGCCACCAGGAACAGGACGACCAGCTATCATCCGCAGGCTAATGGAATGGTGGAACGTCTCCACCGCCAATTGAAGGCTGCTCTGATGTGCCACGGCAGCTCGTGGATCAGAGCGCTTCCAATGGTACTCCTTGGTATTCGTACCGCTTTAAAAGAGGACATTGGCTCTTGCGCGGCCGAGTTACTGTACGGCGAACCACTGCGACTTCCAGGCGAACTGCTTGTCACTCCTGTCGCATCCGAGCGTCCCACTGACGTCTCCGATTTCGTCAACCAGCTTCGTGTCAAGATGGCTCACTTTCGACCAGTTCCGGCATCGCATCACCATCAAAAAGCAATTTTCACATTCAAGGACCTGTCAACAGCGACCCACGCGTTTCTTCGCGATGATACTGTGCGTCGTTCCTTGCAAGCTCCTTACACGGGACCTTATCCAATCTTGCGCAAGACGGACAAGACGATCACCTTGCTGATTAGGGGTCGAGAAGCGGAAGTTAGCATCGACCGCGTGAAGCCTGCTCATATTATGACTGACGACACTGTTTATTCGCGTCCTGCATTGGAACGTGACCAGCAGGTTACAGGTGCTCCCTCAGCTCTCCCGGTTCCTGGAACTGCAGTCTCTCCTGCACTGCCTGCGCCAACTCCCGCACCAGACTCCTCTCAAAAACCTTCGTACATTACCAGATCTGGTCGACAAGTAAGATTTAAAATATTTGACTAGTTTTTTATTTTATTATTATTATTATTTTTCTCTGATTTTTTTATAACCCCTTTCGTTTTATGCGAGGTTGTATTTCTCCGTAGGGGGGTGGTGTGGCAACCTTGTTGCACAACAGGCTAGGCTGGTTGGAAATATTAAACATAGAGATGTCTTGATTTCTTTCTGTCAAGTGTGACACAGAGTTTTAGTTCTACGAACGCTTGTGTAGTCTTGAACATATTATTTATATTCAGATTTGAGTATGTTTTAATACACCTATCCCAACTCTAACTGGCATTTATTTTCACCTGGGATCCGAGGAAGATCATTGAATACGCAACTGACCCAATAGGACGAGGAGGCGTAATAGCGGGAGCCTTGCCCATGCTGGCACCCGCGCGCGCCCTTTAAACTCCTATACGCTCAAATTTGAGATTAAGCACTACATGCGTTTAAACCGCCAAATCGTGTCAGGGAACCTAATCCATCTAGAACCACGAACTCCAAATTTCGAAGTTCGGGCATTGCCATCTCTATCGCACTGTACTCGAGTGACGGGGATGCATGTATACGAACTTCGAGTTTCGTTTTTCGTGGTAGCGTCGCAGTAGTTACATGACCTTTACGTAAGTTGTTATATTCTCTTTGCATGACATTGGCATGACATTTTAGTGTCAGCCCGTGGAATAACCGTTTCCGTGGTTACCTTTTATATTCTGATTGAAAGAAGCGTGTTTATATGAAGACCAGCAGATATTTCCTGCTACTGAGCTGGTACTGATGACCTGGTAAAGGACGCGGGAGTCCGCTGGATGCGGGTGGCGCTGGACCGGCCATTGTGGCACTCTTTGAGGGAAGCATATGTCCAGCATAGCTAGCATGGACTCCTTTCGAATGATATGATGATGAAGATGAAGTTGACGAGAGGGTAAAACGGCGATTGATAACCATTTCAAGAAAATTGAAGCGGCGGTCAGGTCAGTGATGCTTGATGAATTTCATGTTGCTCTTGTCAGACCGGTAGGTAATTTTCATGTAGTTGGTGTGTTATTTTTACGCCCTACGCAAAGAGAGGGGTGTTATAAGTTTGACGTGTCTGTGTCTGTCTGTGGTATCGTAGCTCACAAACGGATGTACCGAATTGAACGCGGTTTTTTGTGTCATAGATAATTTTATCCCGATTGTTTTTAGCCACATTTCATGAAGATCTGATGTGCCGTTTTTTGCCGGACTTTGAAACGAAAGTGTCGGGGGTTTTTCAACTTTTCCAAGTTGTAGTTATTAATACTTTGACTGTGGCTAAGCTGCTCTTCCTGAATGGTAAACACTAAACAACCTATTGACCCTTGCAATTTGCAATTCCAGAATCTCAAGTGCGTTGCCACCGTTTATTGATTTGAGGATTCGTTGTGTTGATAGATAGAGAAGAAAGCTGGTCCGTCAACACAGCACATCCAGAGGCGTCTTTACCTATGGTGCAGGGTTTGCCTCGTACACGGGCGCAGCGGTCCTAGGGGGCGCCGAGCGCCGCCAGCTACGGAGCCCCGCTCGGAGCACGCGTTTACTAGGGGGCGCTAGAGTAACGTTTGCACACGGGTGCTACATGGGCTAGAGACGCCTCTGAGCACATCCTCGAAAGCTCTGGCGGCCCCTACCCACCACCAGGAACGCAACACCGCATAGCTACAGAGCAAATAGTAGCGTTATTATGGGTGCGGTCTTCTGTAAGGTGGAGATTGCCCCAGATGGGCTGTTCCAAGTGGTTTCTCCTTGTTTGACCTACAAACGTTTCATCTATAGTATGTTTCGCAGAATTTTCATTTTATCGAGAACCTGTCAGGATGGACATATAGCTTAAGCTGACCTTTTAACTGTTCCTAAAAAGTTAACCGCTTTTGAGTATTTTTAACCCCCGACTGAAAGAGATGGGTGTTATAAGTTTAACGTGTCTGTCTGTGTATCTCTGTGGTATCGTAGCTCCCAAACGGATGAACCGATTTTCGTATAGTTTTTTTTGTGTCATAGATAATTTTATCCCGAGTGTTCTTAGCCATGTTTCATGAAAATCTGTTCCGCCGGTTTTGAGATATTGGACTTTGAAATGAAAACGTCGGAGGTTTTTCAACTTTTCTGAGTTGTAGTTATTATCGATGAAACGAAAAATCTATGGAACAAGGAACAAGGCATTCGGTGAAACCTTTTTAGGTGTAAAAAAGGACGCCAAACGGTTACACTAGATGTCAGTGCTGCCTAGTTCACTCAGACCCATTGGGCCACTTTTAGGCCCAACACAGGAAATCCTAGTAAGTCTCGTCGCCTCGTTTGCTCACGCGCATCACTAACCTCGTATTGGCGTCACGTAGGTACTTCGCTTACACACTTTCACCGGATTCTTACGCATCGATTTGGCTGTGCTGGGTCGCGCATGTGTAAGATAAACAATTATCAGGAGAATCTTACACGAATCTTGTACAAATCCTAAATTAGGAATGACTCGGTAGGTACACCGTCACTGCGCCGAGCGAATTCCGTAATTGATAGCCGTATCATTAATGTATTTAACATAGCTGCCCGGCGCGGCTTCGCACGGTTGGTTTTCCGTTTTCCCGTAGGAATGAAGCATTTTCCCGCGGTAAAGAGTAGCCTATGTTCACGAGGGATAATGTAGACTTCTAATGGTAAAATATTTTTTCAAATCGGTCCAGTAGTTTCGCAGCCTAATTCAATACGAACAAACAAACAAATCTTTCCTCTTTGTAATATTAGTGTAGATGTAGATTAGTGTATACAAGTTGCCCACGCAGCTTCTCATGTATGTTTTTGGTAATCTGCGCAATCGCTTATCTGATTTCAAAAATTCTGTCAACTGGGTGTCGAATAGATTTTCTGGATGGTTATAGGCTATATTTTATACCGCGGTCAAACGACTGCGTTCTTTGCAATACGCGGTCAAAACCGCGCAGGTTGCTAGTATGAATATATTTTCATCCCTTCTTAGTATATTTATATCGAAGGATTGTCGTTTGTTAGGCTGTCTTATGCGCCTCCTAACAAGTCTTTGTTTGGCTCTACGGTTGGCTGGTAGATAATGCCTTGAAGCATTACCTCGGCCTTTTGAGCGTTGTTTCGTGCAATAATGAAGTATAAATAAACGAATAAATAACAGATAGAATGATCTAGGGCCTTCATTCAATCCTGTCACCTGTTATTTCATTTCGATACATTTTGCCTTAAAGCGATGAACGATCTTGAAAATATATGATAGGTTTAACTACTTACAAATACTCTCTTAATAATTGATATCATTGTTATTTTGATTAGGTACATTCAAATCTCGCCTTTAGTGCCACGACGTCGTGTGAAACATTAATTACGCCCCAGTAACGTATTTTATTTTTTGATAAAATAAAACTATCGTTAATTATAAATTATAATTTATTATTTAGTTTATTTATGAAGCTTACTACGAAAGTTACATTTATTAAACTCGTTTAAGGGCACACACTGTATATCTTTTTTCCGAACGAAATATTCAAATAAGAATGATACATGACTGAACAAGAGGTCATTCACCTCCCAGAGGTCCCCCTTTTTTTAAGGGTTCCGAAGTCAACAAGGAACCCTTCTTGTCAAACCTTCCATACATTCACATTTTAACGAACACAGCTTACGATTAAAGACGGTGTAGTGATTACTCGCCGTTATGGTCGGTTGTGTTAAACGTGTCGGAAATTGTAAGTTACGTTCCCTTTGGACCACAGGTACCATGAGATGTAGAGGGCTATTAACTAGTAAGAAATATTGATTTATTTATTTATTATTTATTTAAAAATTGCATACATGTTGTTACATTTAGATGGCAATGATATTATACAGATACAAACATGTTACCCCTGTGAGGTATTGCAAGATGTTATATAAGCCTAGTAATATTTATTATAAAGAATACACATTCAGTTCAGTCATACTTAGTCGTTTACAATTTGTGCAAATTAATGGCAATGTAAATAATATAACAGTAGTGTCAAAATGATATAACTAAATGAAAAGTAATAAGACGCAAACATTCATTATTAAGGGGCTACCCGAGGTTTCCATCGATTTTTGGCAAGTTTTGAATCGTATCTCCTACTTTTGCACTACAGATAGAAGTATAAATCAAACGGTTAACGGTTCTTCAATCTTTTATCTCCATTCTGGTCAACCGGATTTTGAAACATATGAATACTTAATTTTATATGATCTTTTTAAACATTGTCTAAAATAGCACTTATTTTGTATCACTATTGACGTGAAAGATCTAACACATACGAAATCTACATGTTATTTGGGATATTTGGGTTCGTCTGTGACGTCCCTAAAAACTGGTCTAGGGTTTTCTTTCTAAACCAATTAACACAAAAGTTATGGCCAGAAACCGGTTTTTTGGCCTAAAATTGTTCATCTTTGATGCCAAATATCTTGATAACAATGATCTTTGAAGTAAATATGGGATACTATATTGCTTAAAGCCGTTGTTGTTAACATAATAAGCTACAAAAAACCTAAGAAAACCAAGAGATTCAGATCGAAGATACGATCCCATACGCCAATTATGGGAGCCCCTTAAATAAATTGGCTGTGATGATGAATAGTTGATTGATAAATGAAATATGTGTAAACATCATTATGATTTAATTAGTAAGCTTTAGTAAAACAATTAAATGCCCGTTAATACTGAAGCAAATATCAGTACGTACCTATCCGCAATAAATAATCCTTAAATATCTGAGATCGTTAGAAGAGAGGAAATGAATTCTGTATGAAAACACGCAATGCTTTTAGTCGCTAAGAAAAGCACGATGCATGAAAACTGTGGTATCATATTTTAACCCTATTCGTTATATATATTTTTATAACTTCGGACATATAGTGATACCAAACTGTCATTTTATAACATCTGTATAACCTATGTTTACCAAATAAATACTTTGACTTTGAGTTTACCTTTTTTTTTTTTTTGACGCTGGAGATATGCATTACGCATACCCCCCACTTTGAGTTTACCTACCCTATTGACTTACTATGTCTTGTAACAAGAGCGCCAAGAGTTTCAGGACAGCTATGACATCATTAGTAAACACTTTCTAAGCCCGGCCTCAATATTCAAGAATACCTCAGACCCTCCTGCAATATGTTTGTGGCAAAAGGGTGGAAACGATCCAGCAATGTAGAGCAATGTATAGAGGAAGAAACTACTACGTAGAGTTTATTATAGAATTTTTTCTTCCTTATTAGATTTAAGTATAGTCAATTCGGGTATGTGCGCCACCGGGGAAAGTGCGCCTCATGCATCATTCAGTTATTGAAATCAATATCAATGCAATAAACTTGTTTTAGTTTGTTGCATGAATGTAAGATGTCGTTATTTGTGAAATATCTGTAGATCTGTTTGATGAAAGGTGCACTTACAACGGGAGCGCACGTACCCCGGGGGCGGACTTGCCCCCTCTGATCTTGCTTTAGCTCTAAATGCTTCATTTGACCTAATGCATTTTTTTCTTAAATAGTAAACTTTACTTATAGGATTATTGCAAAACGAACCTAATGAGTTCTGATGACATTTGATGATATTCAAAGTATAAACCCGAAAATTTCACTGCCCGAACAAAGTGTTTGCTTAATAAACTTTTGTCTTAATAACATTTGACAAATCAATATTATGCCAAATGATATTTTGACCAAATGAACAAAATGTGAAACAAAAATGTGCTATTTGTTCGTTTGGGAAATGAAACTACTGCCATAAGTTTTGTGGGAAGTGAAATTTGGCGAAAAATATTTTGCCGAAACAGCAGGATACCAATAACTCGTGTATACACTCGGAAACCACTAATTTGGTGAAGTGGAACTGATGATGAAGACCACAAATTTTTAAAACAAAGGAAAAATTGAAAAATTTAATGCTCCGAGCCGGATTCGTCCCGGCGACCACAGGTATTCATGGCCCGTCGCTACTAACTAACTGAGCTATCGGAACAATCCGGTTCGGGCACCAAATCCTTCAATCAGTTCCTTCCTACAACGCCTTAGGGAGGCGTGTAGCGACATCTACCAGAAGACTTAGGCTTCTTAACGGCACCAACGTCTCAAGTTATATTGGGAAATCCTCAGTAACGATGCGCCACCCCATACTAAATTAATTTTTGTTTTTAAGCAGTAACGCTGCTAACGAAAATTAAAATTTTGGAAAACAAAGGAAAAATTGAAAAATTTAATGCTCCGAGCCGAATTTTTCAATTTTTCCTTTGATTTAAAAATTCATAATTTTCGTTAGAAACGTTACTGCTTAAAAACAAAAATTAATTACCCTACAAATGACCCATGGAATTCCCCAATGATGTATAGTACGTCAAATATCCTGATATGTTTCCGTTTAAGTAGCAACTTATGAAGTGCCAAAGGTGATTCTGGGATCCTTGAGGTATCAACGTAACCGAATGGGCTTTTTCTGGAATAATTAACGCATTAGCACTCGGAAAGCAGTTCATGTGATAAAGTGGAAAGGAAATGTTCATGTGCGTTCCTTGGCAATGTACTGAATTGAAGTCGGTTTAAACTTTGTTTTTAAAGTAAATTACCTTACTCACCCACTTGGGTTACCAACCAGGTGGCCAGTTCTTATATACTCGGGTATTAGGTACTCGTAATTCCTTACATATCAACCAAACACTTATTCCTTTCATGGAAAAAATGGAAACCTCAAAAAATATACAACAAAATACTAAATAATATATTGATTTAAACTTTCACGATTCTCAGACATCATTTTATATTAAACTGGACTTAATCGCTTATAACTAAACTTATTTATTTACCTCACTGAGGTCTCCTGACGTTTCGGATGTGTTGCAACATCCATTGTCACGGCACAACTCGTCGGGAGACCTCAGTGAGATAAATAAGTTTAGTTATACGCGATTAAGTCCGGTATAGTATAAAATAAAATACTAAATAGTTTACTACGGGACCAACTATACGAAACTGAAAATTGTACGTTTAAAGACATCTTGGTTTCATAGTAAAAGTCTGAGCTTGTCTTTGTTTGTGACTCCGACTATTTTGTTTTGTCCCTGCTGGAAGTTGATTGCTGAAAAATCGCCGAGTTTATTACGTCTGTTTATCTCGAGGCAGAGGTTGTCTTTCCGAACCGGTGTTTATCGATATTCTTAGCTGCACCTATGCCTACATTGAAGAATAAATAACTTTGATTATTCAAATAAAAAAGGTAAGATAGGTCTGAAGACCGTCCAGTTTATTTATACCACTTGGTACATCGGCAGTTCTCAAATACCTACACCATATATAACTTTTCTTTAATTAATCTTACAAAGAATAATAATTATATTCTTCGACAATTTTGAACGACAAATGCTTGGAAGGGGCATTCCCTATGAGTCCTATGACCTATACCGTGTACATGACGCCTTGAATGTCGAATCGGGCCCAGCAAGGTGTTTACACCTTACATATAGGTCACTAGTTTTTGCATATCACCGTCTTAACTAGCAGCGGCACCAGTGTTTGCTCGCGACCGAGTTTGAAAGTGAAGTGGGCTCGGCCGCAGCGGCGCGCAACCTTTGCGGAAATTAACCTTTTTATAACAGTTTTTCGCGCGGCATAACATTCATTCCATACTTTTCATATCACAAGCATTATTAGTATTTGTTGATTTCATTTGGTTAGATGGTGCAAAATTATGTTTGATATATACCTTATCTGTTTAGCGATGCGCATTGAAAGAAAACTTAGTACTATCATATTAAAAGCTGATGCATACTTCATTGTTTGCCGGTATTATAAAAAAAACGTACAAAAAAGGAAAACATGTAAGTTAGATAAATTTCGTCAACGTTCAGCATTTTTGGCTAGCACAAAATATTAATTACGTCACACCTGGCCATAATGCGAGTTTTACTGCACGCTGCGCGTACGGTAAAACTCGTATTGTGGCCAGATGAAGACGTAAAATTTTGTACCCAACACGGGCGGTAATTTGTAAAGCCCCAGAGCGCATATTTATGGCCCTCACCTTCGGTTCGGGCCACAAACACCTGCGATCTGGGACATTCACGAATTCACCGCCCTAGTTACGTAATGTACTATTAATTCCTCCTATACAAGTACAGTACCTAGTTACGGTAGTCTAGTGGTTCAAACATGAGGCTGTCAATGTCGAACAGCGTGTGAATCCCAGCCCGTAATAATTCGTTTTTATGGAACTTACTTACGGAATTTCATTTGATAGTTTCTATTAGCTTTTCCGTGAAGGAAACCTGCTTACATCTTTATTCTGTACTGTAGTGAAATTATAGGAGTTGTGAAAACTGGAACGGCGTGGCGGCTGCTGCCTATTTTCTCTCATTCATACGAGGAGGCCCGTGCGCTGCTGTGGTACGTACAGGCTGCTGATCATGGTACAGGTACAACAGTAATTGAATTCATTTCATTCAGTCCTTTTAATACATATATCACCTACAGCATATCACCAATGGCAACGTTTGTTTATATTTATAAAATCCCGGATGCACCAAAACCGATAAAATGTTGCTCACCCCTGCCGGAGCCATTCTAGAGAGGTGGCGGTGCGTGCGCGCCGACCCGTCTCAGTCAAGCGTCGCCCGCGCCGCGAACGACTTTCACAACGGTCACAAACAATATAGCGGACATGACTACTTAAAAAAAAACATTAAAAAAAATATTGGAGAAAAAATCAGTTCTAATTAAAAAAAAATCGGAAAAAGGTTTTTTTTGGATTCTCATTGTGTTGTGCTCCATGATTTAGTGTGTGGAAATGCTGCAGCCGAGAGTGTTTGGATGTGCTTTCGAGATGAGGAGCTTTGGCAGCTTCGTGTGCGTCGCTTTAATTTTAAGCTTGGCCCTTGTTTCGTGTCAAGGTAAGTCGCATTTTTTATGTGGGCTGTACATTCACAGGTGATTGTCAAGCAGAACGTACCAGAGTCAATGAAAAAAAAACAGTGTTATCAGTGCAAAACAAACTTTGTCGGAAAAATGATCATTAAGAATTAGTTGTAATTACTAACTTCACTGGAGCATCCGGTAATTAATTCATACGAATACTAAGTTACTTATAAATTAACTTATTTTATAAGTAACCTTTAGGAAACGTATGTTAGTGTACTAAAGACATCAACGCGCTCAAAGTTTAATAAATGTTTCTCTCATAATTACTTATGGAGTTAAATGCACCGTTTAAAAAAACAGATTAGTGTTATAGTAAGTAGTTTAATTAAGCTTAAAGCTCTCAGAATAACGTGTACTTTCATACAAAATTACAAACAAACCGGATATAAGTGGGTCGCAATGTCAAAAACGACTTGTAAGACTCGTAATGTAATACTAGTGAAAGTATTTGACATGAAAAAATCGTGTCCAATTTACTTTTAATTTACACCTAGGGTTATTCCGAAACAATCTTACAAATATTTGTCCTTATCGGGATTTGAACCCAGGACCGTCGGTCACTTCCCAAGTTCCCACTTAACTAAAAAAAAAACAAATCATTTTACTTTCGGAAGTGTTTCCATAATTCGTTAGTAAAGGTCTTCACCGAACGTCCAAACCTTACTTAAAAAATAAGAATAAGAATAAGAATATTTTTATTGACCATAAGTTTAAATAACAATCGAGAGAGAATAAGAATCGAGCACGCGAAACACATTGAAATGACATTGGAATGCGAAATATATCTCATATTGACCCCCTGACTTGCGCTAGCGCGTAGCCAAGTGTGTGAGCGTGACGCACTTATCAGATTGAATTTCAATTGAATTAGTAGGTAATAAATAGTCTGTCGCTAGGCGCACTGGGTCAAATAGCATTTGTTAATCGGGTTAAGGTGACTTTGTGAATATGTAAATATTTACATACTTATATATTCAGTTTTAAATAAAACGCATTCAAAAATCCACCTTAACACGTACCAATAGGGTTTAAAAAATGTAAAGCTCTTCGTGATTATAAACTTTTGATTGTAAGGTGACGGCTGGTGACCATATTAAACAATTAACTTGGTTCCCGTTTATGCGAAGTAATGTAAATGAGCCATTATGTCCATCTGTCTTAGAAATTTTATAGTGTAGATTTAGTTAATTAGGTAATAAACCTTGAGAATCGGAATTACATGTGTTTTATTGGCAAAAGTCATCAGTAAATTACCAAGAAGTCCCTGTCGCAGTCTTCATTATTTATTGTTTTTTTACACAATACAGCTTCACCTAGTTACGCTCCCAAAGAACTCCTAAGATCGAAAAAAACATACAATGCGAGCTACTTACAAATTTCTATCCAAACACGTGCCGAAAACCCGGTATGCGCATGATCGAACTAAGCGGCTGTCTGGCATCGGTTTGACCCCGCCCCCAACCCCGCACAATGGCAATGGCACCCAATCTGTAGGGCCATTTCGCGACGCTACTTAAACTTCTATGGTTTTTAGGCCTCAACACGTCCCCTGTTGAAGTGCCCCCCCCCCCCCCCAATGATGAATCATGCCCCTGCTTTTCAGGAGTCCGCTGCTTCCACAATACAGCTTCGAACTAGAAGCACTTGAACCTGTCACATTGTCAGATCGAATGGATGTTTTTTTTATACAACGACGGTGGCAAACAAGCGTAGCGGCCTGATGGTAAGCGGACACCGCAGCCTATAGACGCATGCCGTTGCCGACTCTTGATATGTTTGAGGACTCGCCGTGTTGACAGCTGAAGGAATAAGTTCCCTCGCTCTCAACACGACGCATCCTCGGGAGCTCTGGCGACCTTGCTCACCTCCAGGAACACAACACTACTACAGAGCGAGTAGTAGTGTTATTATGGCTGTGGTCTTCTGCAAGGCGGAGGTACTTCCCCGGTTGGGCTGCTCCAAATTCGAGCGGGATGACATATCGCTTTGCCCTACCTCACGTAAATGTGGCGGTGAAGGTGTTGAAGGGCTGGCAACGCACATGTAACCACCACCCTTGGAGTTGCAATTGCCCATACGCGACAAACTTTACCGTCAGCCGGGCTGTACGATTTGCCACCGAAGTTGTATTAAAAAAAACTTTTTTTTACCGCTAAGCGCCTGCGAAAAACAGTTATTATTTGTGTTTATAAATGTTCTATAAGCGCGATGATATACATACTGACATTAACATGCATTCATAATTAATTATAATTTATGCTAGTGTTGCCAATAGTCATATGTAACGTTAATGTCAAGGTTTTTTACATAACGTGTTGGCTAAGGCAATTTTCACAGATTCTAATTAAAATATTTATATTTCTCTGGTAAGTATATAATATTTTGACGAGGTTCAAGATTTATTTCTACTAAGTACGTATGTATATATACACAGGGACAGAAGAGAGATTGGTCATTAAAAAAAACAGTTTTCTTTAATATATATTTCTTTGTATCGAATATATTCTAACGAACAATTTAGGATAATTACATCGAATACGTATTTTTTTAATAACAATCATCTTTAAACTCCTTTTAAATACAAAAAAAACATGAAATAGATCTTACTATTTTATTACCGAATCGAAATGAGTCAACATTTGTTTAATAAGTTCAAGTATTAAATACTTTTTAATTAATACAACTAACTGAATTTTAACTGGAAGCTGAGTCAAACATATCTAATGTCTAGGTAAATCAAGTTGTGTCGCTATTTAAATCATCAGTACATTAAGATACAATTAATGACTAACTGAGCCATTATATTAAATCCATTGCACACTCAAATGTCTGAACAATTTCTAAATTAGTCTATCTTAATTTGACATTTAGCAAACTTAAGACACCGTAGGTTCATGGTCTTCTCTCCC
This sequence comes from Epinotia demarniana, assembly GCA_945867215.1. Taxonomy (NCBI): domain Eukaryota; kingdom Metazoa; phylum Arthropoda; class Insecta; order Lepidoptera; family Tortricidae; genus Epinotia; species Epinotia demarniana. The sequence continues at coordinate 10,127,019 of OX244281.1, forward strand.
TCTCACTGAGCATAAGCGTGAGCGAGATGGAAGTGCGTGCTCGGAAGCGCGGAAATCATGTTTTTTAATTTTAATTTTTTGGCTGTTTAAATAAATAAAAAAGTACACACTGATTTCCCTCAAACATGACATTGCCGATTTTTAGAAGCCATTTTAGTATTTTTAGCTTTTGTTCGTAATTTGTAAAAAATATTTTAAGTGTATTTTAGACCCTTTTAGACCTATGTTCGTGATTTTTTTCTATCGAGCGAAAAATGTTTAATCATGTTTCTAAACACTGATTTCCCTGCAGAAAAGCCTCAACATTACTATTCGTATTTTTTTAAAACCATATTATTATAAACAGACGCATTATATTGTTTCAAAAACACTGTTCGCTTAACTTCGCTGAACCTACGGCGCCTTAAAGCCTGAGACACACTGACGCGGCCCGCGGTGCCGGTCAGCACAAAATATGTCAATAGCTGTCAACATTACTATTGACCGCCACCGCAGGCCGCACCGTCTGTGAGTGGCTTAACTAACCCATTCACACATGCGTCGATTTTCGCTACACATTATTTACACTGCTACAGACTACGGCGTAGGGCTACGAGCGTAGCGTGACGGAGAAAAAGTTGATTTTATGATACGTATCTGACTAAGGGTGGGTTGAACCAACTTACGATTATAGGCAAACCTACATTGAATATGGCGCCCGCAGCTGTCATTCCATAGAACTCGTCAAACTTTCCATACATTCAGATTTCAACGAACACCGCTTACGATGACAGGCGGTTTGGTGCAACCCAAACGTTAGGTATATTTTTTATCATACCATCAACTTTGACTTTGACAAGGTTTGGGGGCTCAAGGCACGCGTAGCGTTTCATTGTAAAATAGTGGTTCTTTAATATGCAATACAAATATTTAATATGCAATACATGCGTCATAACCTCAAAACCGCGTCACAGAACCTGACCTGATCTGCTACTGACCTATACAGTTTAGGTTTTCCCAAAATGGATCAACAAATGAAACAGTATAGTTTAGATTGTTAAACTTAATTGTTTTGTAGCCAAATAAAATGCTATTAATTTCACATTACCATACTCGTGTATATTGCACATTCTTCGAACTGTTGCACCACATACCTACTTACGACATTATAACGATTCCAGTTTGCAACCAAATTAATAAAAACCAATTTAATTAACTATAACTTAATGATGTAGGTATCTAACGATCTAGATTAGTAGACGGCACATAGTTCAAGTCTGACTAGAATTAAAAATGATAATTGTATGTTGCATATTTTGCTACTGTTTAGTTTACAACGATTCTAACCGACTTCAAAAAAAGGAGGAGGTTTTCTCGTGGACAAATCTGTTTGCTTTTCTTCGTTTATCTAAGATGTGAAAGGGATATATTTTACTAACTTTATTTATTTGATCATATAGTGCTTTTGAAATTACCTACCTATTTTTTATACTATATTTTTAAGTTTCACAATGGTTTTTCTTGGAATCGCGTGTCGATTAAAGCACGATTTCTAATCTTATTTATATGTATAATTGTATATGGCGGATGGCTACTCGTGTTAAATTTCAAAATCTGTAAACCCCTGCAATGCTCATGCCACATTGGTTGATTAACTTAATTTTAGTATTAGGTAATAATTTGCACCAAACGGATATTACAATCTTTAAACAATATTGAATCATGTACAAAGTATTTCAAGTATATATTAGGTACCAAGCCCATACAAACTTTAACCCCCCATCATACAATGTAACAAGTCTAAAATGACAACACATGACAAAATGGTCAATCACCTCACAGTTGTCAATTTAGATTTGTAACAAAACAGCCAGCGACAGCTGTCAGGCATGCGAGGCGTCAACTATATGATAACGATAACGCATCTTCGCCCATATCTTGTTTCACCCTAATAAGAGCCATAACGTTTTCAACAGATACCAATTACACAGGCATTTCAGACTGGTGGATGTGGTAAACACTTACACAAGCGGTCAGCTAAATGTCACCGATGCCGCGTCTAGAGTTTAGTTGGGTAACATGCCGTGTTTGATTTTGTGAAAGGTTCAACTTGTGTGTTTAGATAAGCTCATTTCTGCGTAGCCGGGTAGGGTCAGCGGGTCCATGCGAACGATCGAAATACCGAAATACCATACTGAGAGAGAAGGGATACCTGCATATTACTGTGGGTTAAAAATCAATCCAACATAAACAAATTTCTTGGAGATAAAAGTTCAGGCAGTGGAAGAATTCTTATTTTCCTCTGTCAAACGAAGACTGTTTGACATTGCAAATGACTGATGATAAAAAAACTTTTTGACAAAAAAATTAAACCGCCGAAAAAAACTGAAAAGCAAAAAATAATAAACCTTTCTTATTTAGTTTAATAATAATAATAATAATAATAAAGTTCTTTATTGACAGGCAAAAAACCCATAAATCAAAATGATCAAATAGAAATAATAAAAATAAAAGTACACAGTAAATGTAAAACTAAAAAGTATGTATAAGTGCATAAACAAAATTAATAATTAAGTTCTTAAATGAATCTAAGTGTACCTAAGTAATTTTGAGTCGGCGCCAAACAATCATATAAATATTAAACCCTTTTTATTAACCTTAATAACTAAGTTCTTAAATTAATCTAAGTAAGTAATTTTGAGTTGGCGCCGACTCAAAATTAATGAGGCACACTTAGATTCATTTAAGAACTTAATTATTAAACTAAATAAGAAAGGTTTATTATTTTTTGCTGTTCAGTTTTTATCGGCGGTTTAATTTTTTTGTTAAAAAGTTTTTATTTTTCAATTTTCTGTGGCTTACTTTAGTTAATTACTAACTAAATTACTAGTTACTTACGTGCAATATTTGTGATTACTCTCTGCATATGTGGTCATACAGTTCAATGAGTAAGTGAACAATCATTCATCCCCTTGTTTCCCTTTAGGGTGGAATTTTTATTTTAAATTTATGTGGGACCAACTTCGAGGTATACCCTTTCTAGTAAAAAGAGAATTATCAAAATCGGACTACTCTCTAAAAAGTTATGCGTGGTCATACATAAAAAATATATAGATATATATATACGCGTTGATTTGAGAACCTCCTCCGTTTTTTCTTCAGTTTATAAATAAATTGCAAAATGAATTGATTGTTACTCATATCTAAACCCTCTTAACAACAGCCTTAAATGTGTCCACACCGAAAGTCATCACCAGATGTCGAATCAATCCGTTGGCTAGTAAGTATAGTAACACGCTATTGCATAAAAATTTAGTGCAGGAACCAAATTCAAATCATAATTATTAATTAATTCAATTAATAAAAGATATAAATGAGCGCTTCCGTTGATCCCGGCGGTTTTCTATGACAGTAGTCGTTAAGCCGAGTTAGAGGCCTTCGGGCGACTTAAGAACTAATAAGAAAAAAGCAATACGATTAAATAAATTAATTCAACAAAAGGTTTTCTCGCTAAGTAGCGGAAAGCGCCTACAGCGGGACGCCCACTAGGCGGGATGCTGACAGTGTGTGTGTTGAACCGTCCCCAGACATAATTGGGCTGCAAGTGCTACCAATTGAAGTTATATATTGTTGTTCTGTCTACCCCATTTCAGATTTAATTCTCAAGCGCACTTGCACATTGTGGTACAATAATCAGCGTATTGTTGCATTTCTTACGGCTTTTATACATGGTGTAACGGTATTGAAATGTCACTTTTTGCGCCCTGTATCACATTGTTATGATAAGTGACATAGACCTTGTTGGATCGAGTTCAAGTAATTAACTAAATGTAACCTTATTGCAGTGCATATAGTTTAAAATTGATTGAGGAAGGTTAATTAATTGTCTGCCAAAAAACTATAAGGCGCCGTGGTTTGGCAATTTAAACTGGTAAATACGTTCACAAAATTAGTAAACCAGTGACAATAAGTAATTGGTAATGCGAAATATATATTACTCTTCATCATCATCATCATCATCATATCAGCCGAAAGACGTCCACTGCTGGACATAGGCCTCCCCCAAAGAGTGCCAAAGTGACCGATCCCGCGCCACCCGCATCCAGCGGACTCCCGCAACCTTTACCAGGTCATCAGCCCACCTTGTCGGGGGCCTACCCACGCTGCGCCTTCCGGTACGTGGTCGCCACTCGAGAACCTTTCCGTCCCAACGGCCATCGGTTCTACGTGCTATGTGCCCCGCCCACTGCCACTTAAGTTTAGCGATCCGGAGGGCTATATCGGTTACCTTGGTTCTGCTGCGGATAGCCTCATTTCTGATGCGGTCACGCAGAGAAACTCCCAACATGGCCCTCTCCATTGCCCTTTGGGTGACTTTGAGCCTTCTTATGAGGCCCATAGTAAGCGACCACGTTTCAGTGCCATATGTCATCACTGGCAACACACACTGGTCAAAGACTTTCGTCTTGAGACACTGCGGAATATTGGACGAAAAGATTTGCCGTAGCTTCCCGAACGCTGCCCAGCCGAGTCGGATTCGACGATTGACCTCTTTCTCGAAGTTGGACCTACCTAACTGGATCGTCTGTCCTAGGTATACATAATCGTCTACAACTTCGAGCGTAAAGTGTCCGATTGTAATGGGAGTTGGTACTACATGGGCATTTGACATGATCTTCGTCTTATCCATGTTCATTCTTAGACCAACTCGCTCGGATGCTTTACTGAGGTCATCGAGCATCGTACTTAAGTCCTCCATGGTCTCAGCCAAGACTACTATATCGTCAGCAAACCGAAGGTGAGTGATGTACTCGCCGTTGATGCTGATGCCTAGCCTTCTCCAGTCCAGAGTCTTGAAAACGTCCTCCAGTGCAGCGGTGAACAGTTTTGGAGAAATAACATCTCCTTGCCTGACTCCCCTGAATATTACTCTTAATAAAATTTAATGTACTGGCCTAAGTTGTAAAGTCGTCTAAAAATAGATGTATTCCCTTTACACCTTATGATTTTGCATGTAATACGGTGAAAAAAGTATAAGTACCTACTTACACATCATTGTATTCGATTGTATCTAAATCTCAAAATCTTACAGAAACTTGAAAAATTTGATGTTGCAACCGATTGACATAAGTATTTATTTATCAATCAATATCAAACTAGACATGCGACGTACATACAAGTTCTACCACTTTTGTATTTATAGGTACTTATCCTATAATTTTAAGCGAGCAATATTTGTATATTTACAATCACGTTCTCGAAAACGGCTTTAATGATTTCGATGAAATTCTGAATATAGGGAAGAATTATTGATCTAGCTGGGTCTCATGTCTGGGAAAAATCGTTTTCTCTGTATTTTCTCTATTTTTACCGGAGCAGAGCTCGGTCGCCCAGGGACTTTTTTTTATATAAGCATTAAAACATTATTATATAGCATCAACATTATATAATTACGAATTATAGCGTGAACATATTCTCAAAACAATCTTCAGACTCGAAAATTACGTTTCATTACTTCTCTCCAATAATTGATCTGTGGTCAACACCTGAAACAATGGAAAAAGCACCTTTAGTCTCAAACATAGCGTTGACATTCGTTTGTCTATCGAAGTGGCACGTAGAAATCTGTGACAACTTGGTAGATATTAAAAGAAAAAGTCGATGACCAAAGTCGTTGGCTTTTAATAGTACATATGGGATGGAATTGGATATTAAATTACATTGGTCATGAAGAAAAGGTGTATCTACTTGTTGGCATAGATATAGCGATGCATTTTTTTTACGTTTATTTAGAACGCGCAATGCAGTGAGACGCAAATGAGTTGCAATTTTCTTGTAAGTGATACCAAGTAACTAATTGAGTTTTATTCTAGAAAGTGGTTGTAATTTAAAGCGAAGTTAATATTCAACAATGAGTGTGGTATAAAATTATACATTTTAAATTGCTTAAGACGACTTGAACTAATGTTATGACAATATTTGCAACTGCACATGGAACATGTACTTTAAAATCTATTTCTAATGACATAACTTACAATGACATTTCATTTTGAGATACCGCTATTTGGCTTATGAGGGCAGAATTGCCCATACCTAGTGAAATGTCGAGAAGATAATTAATACTGTTTAATAATATATTTTTATGCTACTAATATTTTTAATTACTTAAATTTCACTACGAATAATAAAACTCAGTTTCACGCAATCTTAGAACTAATAGCACAAATTAACTGGGATCGTCAATTTAATCGCGTTTCGCAAATACTATCGATAAAAAGTAATCCTTATTGGGAGTCACTTTTGAAATATTGTTGTTTCAAAATAGACCGCATTAAAGTACCATTGATAAAAGGATCTATGCACTGAATCGGACTTGGTGGCACTGGGATACCGCTGCGCAAACTCAATTTCGATGGTGTTAAAAAAATATAGGATTCATCCTTACGGCCCGGCCACGACTTCCAGCGGCGGCAGCAGCGGCAGCGGTTTTTCTAATCCATTGCGTGTGATCCCAACTAACCACAGTGTGTTGCGCGTGTCGACCACGCAGTGAACAGATTAAACGCTTGCCGCGCCGAAATTCGCGCAATGTCGTGGCCGGGGCGTTATGATCTTTCAGCTCCTTTTATAAGAAAGAGACTTCCGCTTGTTTAACGAACGAGCGCAGCGAACGAAGTTCTCCGTTTCAGATTTTGTGCCCCCAGCCTATATGTCCCACTGAGGGCTCCAATGGGAAGGGTCTGCCCAAGAGATACTTAAAACAAACAAGTTTGTTACATTACATGTATGTGTGGTGGACAAGACCTTAAGATTCAGTAAGGCCATCAAGCCACGAGTCAACGACCTACCTCTCACTTACATTCGCCCAAAGTCCTTCTCAAAGGCAATAGAACTTCTCCGAGAACAAGAGACCTTTGAGATTAACCAGAACCATTTCAATTCCCTCTAATCACTTTTAAGCGTGAAGATACCTGTCCGTCAACAACAGGTCACGACATGCTTTTACTTCACTCTCGTATATCCCTTTAAGATTTTCTTGTAACTTCGACTTTATGTTCAACCATAAAGGGTTGTTTTTGTTGCAACAAAACCGATTAGATAGGATTTTCGGTAAGTTAACGAAAAGTGAAATCAAATTGCATCAGCTATCCCCTTTTGCATCGTATGTAAAGTCTAAAGTAATCGAAGCTACATTCATTATGCAATACAATTAAATTTAAACTTTAATTGCATGGAATACGATAGTTTTTTTCTTTATCAAAGTGCGTTCTATAGAATGTTCGGTAAGTTGTTTCTAGTAATGTGTAGAGCTTAATATGTAGTTGTGTAATGTGTAATTATATTGATTGATTGCTGCATGTATTGTTTGTTCATGATCAATTAATGGTGGATTTATGGTTAAGAGTTACCCCATTATTTCTAATTCATTGCCCTGAGGGCAAAGAATGTAAGTATTATTTAGGCACTGTAAGAATATCTGGCCATAATATACAGGGTGACATTTTAATCCTAATCAGTGTCCACATTTTTTGTAGGCATTTGGTATCACTAATAGACTCCTATTTTGAAAAAAAAAACTGGTAGATTTTTTTAAAAATTATAAATTGTCTATCCCAAAAGAATTATCCGTAGAGCGTGGTTACTGGGTATTCAGTACCGCGCGGAGCGGGGCGGGGCCGGGGGAGGGGAGGCGTGCCGTGCGCAAACCTTACTACCCGCCGAGGTGCCCGAGCGGTAAGGTTTTTTTTGGGATAACTTAAAGTTACAATTACTAAAGAAAATTGTACTAATGATATGAAACAAAAAAACACGTTTGCTGAAGAATCTTACACATGAATTTGGACACTGATTAAAATGTCACCCTGTATATATTTATGTTTGAAATGAATTATGCTTGTTGTACGCACTTTCATACGCTAATGGTAATGAAAAAGTAGAGACAATTTTTTTGAAAATTCCAAATGTACTTATCGCATAGGTCCACGATATTAATGCTAAAGCCATTAATGGTTTATTAACAGCTAAAGCTCGGCCTGACTATTTGGTATGAACTTATATTACATTCTTCTGAAATTATCTAGAGTTCAAAATTTACAATGTTTATAAGCGAGAAACAGTTTAAAAGTTGGTATTTGGTTATAGGTACAAAACCCAAAAAAAAATGTGACACATACTGAACGACGAAAGTAACTTCACCCTTTACAGTTTTTTGTCTCTTACATTCTTAAACCCAAATTACCCTACAGTTTTAAAATATGTCCACCATATTAGTTATTTGACCGCAAACGAGTTTATGACCACACCGAATCGTTTAGCAAGTGGCACGACTGGAATTGAAGGGTCGACCCACTGCCAGCGGGCGCCATTTTGTCCAAATAAATTTTGTAAATAAAACTCTGGTAAACTTACTTTAAAATTAGACCCTTTTCTTTAAGATACAGAGTCCATGTTTGAAAATCAACATAGAAACAAATACATGATGAGTAACTATTATTTTCATGACCGCAAGTTGACCACTAATCTGCCTACTTATTATAGCGACATCATTATGAATTTGTTTGTGGAAATCTAAAATGTATTGAATCTAGAACACGATTACCCATTTTATCAAAGCTACTTTCGGGTAGTACACTGACAAATACATCCTATAAGAGCCTTTTAGTAGCCAGTTTTGCTCCTGTCCAGCGTATTGCCATGACTCCGTGTTGCAAGTATTTAAATGAGCATTTAATCTGTTCGATTTAAGTAACATGTGTTATCCAGCGTATTGTAACGAACGCCGGCAAAGCCCCCGAATGAAATATATCCTATAGCTATCCAAAAATGTCCATTATGGTACTCGTACGGTACACAGATGAAAGAATACTTACAAACTTGAAGCCACCGTCACAGACTTTTCCCCTCGGTAGTATAGAAGTATAGATTTCTAAGTCTCAGCATTACCATTAAATAAAACGTCCTCCTCACCACATCAACCATAAACCATATAAACCATGTCAGCTGACAGGATACAAAAACGCCGGCACTCGCGCCACGCGCAAACCTGCGCTCACTGGGTCAACTAGCCCACTGTTCAACAAAAACAACTCATGCGCACAGCATTTACACTGCACTTAGGCCTTTTTGACGCGCTGACTAGTGTTCGCGGATGTCGATATAGATCTCATACGATTACTTCTTATCGATGATTTTTATCGATAGTTTTTGTGAAACGCGATTAAAGTGAGCCCAGTTAATTTGTGGTATCAGTAGTAAGTTTGCATGAAAGTGAGTTTGTTTATAATTCATGGAGCCTTTTTAAGTATACTAGATACTTGTGTTAAGTAAACACCGCTCTTTTACATGTAGGCAGTTTTATTACAATGTTATGTTTTTTTAAAAATATTTAACGGATAATCGTACACAAATCAACCTAGTCCCAAAGTACGCAAAGCGTGTACCTACTATGGGTATTAGAAAACGATAAGCTTACATATATAAATGATTATGTACTTTAATATATTTATAGACAACATTCATGACTCAGGAACAAGGATTCGTGCTCATCACACAGATAAATGCCTTTACTGCGATTCGAACCCAGGACCTAGCTTCGTAGGTAGGATCATTACCGTCATGCAGTTAAAGTAGTTAATTAAAATATACAGAAAAAAACATGTTTTGAACAAAGCATGTTTAAAATCTGACGGTAGTTTTGTAGTGGCAGTTACAGCTTGGTAATTTTGTGCACTTTATGATCGTTTGTTTGTCTGTAACTTTGCAAAACGGCATTCGGTATGTTTATGACCTATTCTCTAAATTTTGTATACAGGTATATAAATACGTATGAATACGATGGTTTAAATGCCTATACAGGTTGTTTGTACTTTGCGTATTCCTTCTGCGGATTGGAACAAAAATCTTCATCAATGGAAATAATTTATATTTAACCTTTCTTCTGTGTTGGTTTAGAACGCTGCACACATTTTAACTCACCTTTATGCATTTGATAAAAAAAGATGTTTGAAATGTTATTTGTTCAACCGATGCTTGAAACCACGATTTTATCCACCCACCACATGAGATCAAAAAGTGAAATACAGTTTGGTCGATATTTGTTTTTGGCGACAGTAATCCTAGAATACGTTAGCGTGTATTATGTAAATGGCTCATTAATATCAAAAACATCGAGGTTAATGTTTTGTTTCACGTTCGCCGAACTGTTAATATCGATATTTGCATATTATTACAAAAAATTAGCACACCACTACACGCCCTTATAGTAAGATCGGCCGCACGGGAATGTGTACAGGTTTGGTCCGTCGCAGTCGGTAGCGAGAGCAAGTGTTTCAAGGAATTAACGTAGTTAAGCGGGTGGCGAAGTGTATGTGGAAATAAGTGGAATCCGCCTTGCAACATATAATATTGGCAACATTCCTGCGGTTTCAAGCATATTGTACCGTCACTTTTATCGCTCTAGAGGGAAATTACCTTGTTTATCTTGCTAAATCGAGACTTTTACGATTCAAGTCTTAATTCATAGTCATTATTGCCCTATACAAAGAATATGAAGAGAAAATGTCTGTGAGATTGTAGTGTTGTATGTAAGGTATAATCCGTGAAACGACTTCAATAACTCTTCCACCTCTCTAGAATGGAATTTCTGGATAAACATAATATATACTTACCTACACAATACGCGGGCTGAGTCGCGCAAGCAGCCCACATCTTCAGTATCATCATCATCATATCAGCCGAATGACGTCCACTGCTGGACATAAGCCTCCCCCAAAGAGTGCCAAAGTGACCGGTCGTGACCTTGTAAAGGTTTCCCGAGACTGCCCGTGACTGATAAACTCATACCAACTTATTCATAAAACTTAAAATGCCTCTGCTCTTACGAACACAAATGTCAAAGTGACAGATAAGGAAGGACAAACCAATTTTAACGGCATTTTAGTTAAAACAGGCTTGTAGAACGTTTATGAATACGGCCGATAGTCGCCAACATTAAAATATAAAATATAGATGGGTAACTATAGTATACTTAACTATATAATTATACCAAATCAAAATCTATCAAAAATGTAACAATAACCCCCTAGATGGCGTCGCTCTGTTTCTTCCGAAATCACCGACAACACTAATTTGAAAGTTATCAAGCGGGTTGCGCTTTCTCCATTTTGGATAATGAGGCCCACCGATTACGTTTTATTGCATTACGCTTGTTAAGCTAACGACGAGAAGAGTGAGGGGGGGGGGGGGAGAAGGGAGAAGGGTGTTGTCAAAAACTCGGACAAAAAACTGTCCTAATACTGATTGATTGTTAACTTTTCCTTACCATCCTCTGTAATTCTAATAAATCAATATTCATACGTAGAATATTTTTTTGGACCCGTTTCTAGCCGTAGCCCGAAGGCTGTGACGTCGAGTCATGGCTGGCTGGTGGATAGGCGACACTATGGTGCTATCCGACCGCCGAAGAACGAGAATATTGTTGTCTACCTGCTCGCGTATTTCCGCCAGCGCCAGCGCATTATGTACGAAGAACCTAAGGGGGCCGGGGGATATAATAGGTATAGCTTATGTCAATCCGGAAGATTCATTATATTTATTGATAAATTATTTGTTTATATATATAATATATATATATATATATTGCAGGGAAATGGTCAAAACAGAGATTTGATCAAATCTCTAAGGGATATGATCAAATCACGCAGGATGTTAAAATGGCCAATCCATTTTATCATTTACCTAATACAAATCAGTAATTTGATCAAATCTCTGAATCTGTTTAGTGAAATGACGAAATCGGACAAAAAAGGCAACTCGTTTTTTCATTTCACTAGACTTGTTTAGTGATTTGATAAAATCCCTGAAACGCGTCAGTGAGTTGACGAAACTAACGCGATAAAGATTTTTCCGCTCTTTCATAAAAACCATCTTCTAACCTATCCGCCATCCGAGTCTAAGTCCCAGAACCGTTTAAATGACTAATGATTTAGGAGCCAATATCTGCGAGTTAGTTTCGTCAATTCACTGACGCGTTTCAGGGATTTATCAAATCACTAAATAAATCTAGTGAAATGAAAAAACGAGCTGCCTTTTTTATCCGATTTCGTCATTTCACTAAACAGATTCAGAGATCTGATCAAATGACTGATTTGTATTAGGTAAATGATAAAAGGGATTCGCCATTTTAACATCCTGCGTGATTTGATCATATCCCTTAGGAATTTGTTCAAATCTCTGTTTTGGCCATTTCACTGCGACATATGTACTAGACTAGCGACCCGCCTAGGCTTCGCACGGTACTATATTACTCATATAAACCTTCTTCTTGAATCGAATTGAAAAAACCGCATTAAAATCCGTTGCGTAGTTTTAAAGATCTAAGCATACATAGGGACAGACAGCGGGAATCGACTTTGTTTTTCTAGTATACTATGTAGTGATAATGATATATAAATATTTTCTTAAACAAACGTTCAATCTTTTAACTACAACCTCACAAAATTTACTTCTTTAAATCTACCCACTGGCAATTAAAAAGACATTTCGATTTGTCTTACAACTATGTAAAGTAAACATTATCAGTCCATTATCAGTTTTGCGCATATAAAACGAGCCTACTAGATAATGTTCAGTACAGCCAAGGGGCGGACACTCCGCCACACTCCGCGATTTACGTTCATCGCTACAAGTACATGCCGGTGCCCCAACGTTGGGGTACCGGCATGTACTTGTACTATTATCTATTCTGTGGTACAGCTCATCTCACCCGTCACGCCCAATGAAACTAGACCAGAACCCTACACGCTTAGTTACGAATCGCAGCGTCAAAATATTTGTAGGACAGCGTTGAGGTGAACTTAAAAGTCTTAAGATACGGAATAGCAGTACAGCTGTTTACAATTGACCGATGAAATTACCGAGATTTAGGTGATTAGCACACTTTACGATCAACGCCATCTGCTAGGATTAGGCTCACGCTTTGTACAGATTGTATAATAGTTAACAGCTTCTTAACCCGTTAGACTGATTAGTGCGATCAAGTGATTAGGCTCGGTAGTTTCGAACCGCCAGTAATCGTAAGTTACTTTCGTTAGAATCTGCTTTTATGGACAGTATGTGTCATACTCTCTCTATTTCTATGATATGAGAGCTGCTGCTATATTTATTCTCATAGATCGGACTATCGGGACCGTGTTAACGTAAAATGAAGTACATACATACATACATTTTAAAACATACATTTCAAATTAAAGGATTTTAAAAATAATGCTCCGAACGGGATTGAAACCGGTGACCACAGGCATTCATGGCCCGTCGCGTCGCTACTAACCATCTGAGCTATCGGAACAATCTGTCTCGGCCACTAAATATTTTAATCAGTTCCTTCTTACAACGCCTTAGGGAGACGTTGTTGAAAATGTATAATTTCGTTAGCAGCGTTACTGCTTATTTATATTTACATATGTTTTTGATTTGTCAATTAGATGTAATCTCAGATCATAGAAAGAAGGATGTAATCAACTTGCAAAATTATAGACATTGTCCCGGTCCGAGAGGGTTAACTATTAATAGTCAGTAAAGTGTGGTCGGCCCTCGGAGATCTAATTTCCTTGGTTACTGGTTTTGGAATGTAACTTCATTTGAAATTATTCAAAACTGTTGATAAAATGAAGAACTTCACTAATAAAAAGTAACAATAATAGAACTAAAACTTTTAAAATGTTAATTTAGATATTCTTTTTTGAATCTTTGTTGTTAATTTGTCCCCTTACCAGTAATACTCTTAAACTGTCATTTTCCTCCTAGCGTTATTCCCGGTAATGCCCCTAAAGGAGCCCGAGGTCCGCTTTGACACCTGATTCCAAGCTTTGGCATAGGCACTAGTTTTACGAAAGCGACTGCGATCTGACCTTCCAACCCAGAGGGAAAACTATACCTCATTGGGATTACACCGGTTTCCTCACGATGTTTTCCTTCACCGAAAAGCTAACGGTAATACTCTTAAACTGTGTAAGATTTAAAAAAAACATTAACTTGTTATATCACTTACATTTCCGTTTGCTTTGTATCGGATACTTTGACTTTTATAGTAACTGGACAGTTACTTGCGCTATAATTTAATAGTTTTTAAAACAAGTTATTCGTTCCCGTTTCTTATTTAATAGCTACATGTTCTTCAAGTAATTGATTGAATTTATGGTGTAAATGACTTACTTTTATTACTAAACTAGGTGTTTGTGCTTATTAAATCCTTGTACATAACTATAATCATGATCTTCTTCAAGTCATGTAGGTATTTTATTACAATTTTTAAGCTTTTATTTAACTTGTAATGTATGTATGTTTGTTTGTCCGGGTGGAATCTTGCAACTGATTTTTGAGCAGATATCAATACAATACAATACAAATACTCTTTATTGCACACCTCACACAAACAAAGCAGTTATAAAACAATTATAAAGAGAAAAAATACAACAAAGGTATAGTATCTTCACCCGATTGAGCTGAAATTTTGGGTAAAGGTATAATTTGGATGACAATTCAATATTATGGTACCATCGAGCTGATCTGATGATGGAGACAGAAGGTGGCCATGAGAATTCAGTACTTAACCGACGTAACCCCGTTGAGTTTCAGCTCGTTAGTGTAAGTTGTGTAAGCAAAGCCACGCGTGCATTTGGTCTCGCCAACAAACTGTTTGATAAATATGTGTTATGTACCTTCATGAAAAACAAAAACGACGATTTACCAATAACGTTTTGATTTATTTATAAACATTGTTATTGAGTTTTCAAACATCGTTTTTGAGTTAAAACCTTCTTACTATGTCACTGACGCATGGGTGACAGATACAGTAAAAAAAAAACATTACATTCATGGGCATCATATAGGCTTTTGTAGTTCTGTGTGTCTGCGCTCAAAGTTATGAAAATAAATAAGTAAGTTCAACATTCCTTTCCTACCAATTCCACTATTACCCAATTAAAAACTCGATTCCAAACAAGAATCCATACAAACAACCAGTTAACTTAGTAACTTTTGACAATGATACGCGTCACAACACAATAAAAAGCCTCTATTGTGTTGTTATGACACAGTTATGTCACAATGTGTCAGCACAGTAGTTAGTGACGCATGACTAAGTATGGCGAACAATGTCGCTCATATATGGAATCCCTTTCTGTCCTGATAGGGTATAATCTGGCTTAAAGTTATACAGAGTGTACCAAAGTTGGGGTGTGAACCGATCAAGGGTATAACTGGTGTCGTGTTCTGATAAGAAAAAAACTAAGAGAACTTTTCTTTATGCGATTTTTTTTCACATTTTTGGTACACTCTGTATATGAGATTGTTATTTTTACGGAGAAGATTTTTGCTGCATTATTTATTTAATGTGTAAGGTTAATATCCTAATATTTGACACCAACTGTTCACCTGTAGGCGGAGGTGCGGAGCTGCATACAAATTTCGCCGGACGGAGGTGCGGTGCAGTGTGTCGTACCATACGGAATTTATATACAAACTGAGGTACTTGCATGCAACGAACACCTCCGTCCGGAGTTGCGGCTCAGTGTGACATCCGCCTTATTGTCATGAATTAAGAAGACAAGTTTCAAGTATCGGGTAGTAAGATATCAATATTGCGATAAACACCTAATACGTGTAACATTATAGTAGGTATTAGTAATTTTATTTCATGGCATGTACGAAGTTCAGAAGACGTGAAGTGCCTATCTATACAAAGTGTTCCTTCAAAACAAAAATAAAAATTGGAGATGGATTCACATAAGACAATTAACTGTCTGTAAGTACATACCATTCGTTTCTTGACACTTTCCCTGATAGGAACCCGCCTAGCCTAGCCTAGTCGCTTTCCGCTACACGAGGAAAACCATGGGATCGGCCACGAGCGTAGCGCGTAGCGACTCCTGGCAGTGAATGTGTTAAGGCACATATGCCTTTGCTGAACTCATAAGTGATAAGTAACATTGACATAAATGAGATTCTGAGATATCAAAATGAGAATAAAAAGTAATCTCATTTCAATTAAACAGATACGGCAACCTTTGACGCCATTACAAGCCATTAATGAATCGTGATGTTACTGTAATCGGGGATTACATAAACGATTTGAAAAGTAAAATTAGTTCTGCTAATACGAAATTACGAATAGTCAATTTTACTTTATGCAATTTTATAGAGGACGATCCACTCTATTGACATTTCAATAGAGCACCATAAGATCGAATGCAGATAGAGGCAAGGAGAGAGGTTATTAACTAACTCAGTCGTTAATTTTAAAGCTACTCTATTACTTTACTCCCAAGACAATCGTTTTCTCTACCAATACCTCAACTCACACTTAAGACAATGAAAGCAATTCTCATTACACTCCCAATCAAATAGAAACGTAATAACCGTTTAACAGCCGCCATATTTGTTAATGAACTGACCGAAAATAGAAAGCCAATACGATGCGCGGGAGCATCACACACACACATAGACAGCTTGACCTTTCATCGGAGATTGTGAAAGTACGCAAGGTTGTGTTTATAGTGACGTAGGTTGCGTTAGAGATGAGATTATACGATACCTATGCAACACGAAGATTCACAAATGAAGACACGAGTGACCGTTAAGAAAATTTGAACTTAATTTTATAACAGCACTGTTTGCATTTCCTCGTTAGCCGAGCGCGGTCAAAACGCGCATCCAATGGCCTCACTCAAATTGCTAAGTACCTACCCCACTTCGTATAAGACTAGACAGAAAATAAATCGTGCGATTTCAAGGAAAATCATATTTAAACTCAAAATTATTACTATTGTTCGAATATTATACCGGGTGGAAAGGCACGACGATCCTTTCCGCAAAAGGGGGATTGTTTAGACCAGTGTTTTTCAAAGTGTGGGTCGCGGCCCCCAGGGGGGCCGCGGCACATATCCAGGGGGGCCGCGAGGATCAGCTTCGAAAAAGTCTCGTGACTACAAGGAATGATGTTTTTTTTATTTTAAAGCATTCATTTTAATAAAACATAAATAATTCTTAGACGTGTGCATTTATTTAATTACTACTATGAAAATGTAATTTGTATTTTTTAATTCAGTGCGAAGAATGAGCTTGTTTCATTTTAACTAATTTATCAAAACGTGGTTCCTGTCGCGATACGCAGAGGATTAAATCATTTTCCAAATTCAATCTATTCCTCTTCTTTGTTTTGATATCGACCATTGAAGAAAATGACAGCTCACACAAATAAGAAGTTGCAAATGGTATCAAAATCCTAAGGGCTTCCTTTGCTAGATCGGGATATTCAGCCATTCTCTTCACCCAAAACGCACCGATTGATACGGATACAAACTCCAATTTTAGCATACTATCCGCTGCAAGTTCTAGAAGAGCTTCTTTCACAGAGTGGTTGAGATCGGCCAGCACCATGGATCTGTTTAGAAACGGATTTAATATCCAACATTTTCCGTCACCCGTCTGTGTTTCATTTGAAAAATAACTCAATAACTGTTTTTTTTAATTTTGCAAACTCTCCACCATAATAGGAATATGAATTTCTACATTCACGAAATTATCCGATGAAAATTCTTGAATAATTTGAGACATGCAAGGAAAAGATTCAAACTTCAAATTTTGCAATGATGTTGTCCATAAATCAGTTTTCGCTATAAATCCATGAATTTTATCTTCTGCTGCAATCATGTTTTCGTCCCTTCCTTGTAGATTTTTGTTCAATCCATTCAAATGGTCGAAAATATCTGCAAGATATGCTACTTTCAATAGCCAAGTATAGTCAGAAAATAAATCCGCAAATCCATTTTTGTTATCTTCCAGGAACATCAATAATTCTGCCCTGAGCTCTATGACGCGTGACAAAACTTTTCCCTTCGAGAGCCATCTCACCTCTGTGTGATAAAGTAGATTTTGATGAAGTGCTCCCATATCCTCGCATACAATTCGAAACAGCCGCGTTTGCAAAGCTTTGCCTTTAATCGAATTTACAACTTTTATAACATCTTTCAGCACTTCGTTTAAATCTGTGGGCAAAAATTTGGCAGCTAAAGCTTGGCGATGGAGAAAACAGTGTGTCCACAAGGCATTCGGCAAAAATGACTTAAGTCTTGCGACGAATCCACTTTTATTTCCCGTCATTGCTTTAGCACCGTCAGTACAAATTCCGACACAGCGTTCCCAATCGATATTTAGATCTTTTGTGCTTTCTAAAAACATATCATACAAGCACTCGCCAGTTGTGTTTTTAGGCAACGCTTTGCAAAATAAAATCTCTTCGATGACATCGTCACTTGTTGCAAAGCGTACAAAACAAACAAATTGAGCACAGCCAGAAACGTCAGTTGATTCATCGAATTGCAGAGAAAAATATGGACTACTTTTAATTTTCTCTATTACTTGTTGACGGATATCATCAGCTATGTCACTTATTCTCCTTTGTATGGTGTTATCAGACAGGGGTATTGATTTTAGTTTATTAGCTTCTTTTTCACCTAACATTATTTCTGCCATATCTACGGCCGCCGGCAAAATGAGACTTTCAGCGATCGTGTGTGGTTTCCCAGCTTTTCCCACACGAAATGCTACGCGATAGCTAGCCAATAGGGCTTTCTCATTAACGTCGTATACCTGAAATCAAAGAAATAAAAAGAAATATTTTTAGTGATGGTACTTTATCATTGTTTTCATCTTGCAATTCTATGACACATAACAGTCGAAAACATACGTAAAGAAACTATAAGAAAATAGTAGTCTGTATAGGTACCTATGTAAAAACTATTAACAAACTATAACTTCTGAAAATTATGCTTACCTGTACTAAATTAGTTTTTTGTTGCTGAAGTGCCTTAAATTTTCGTTCAAAAAAATCCAATGGCTTGTCTTTGTACTGTTCGTGCTTAGAAGTAAGATGCCGCAGCAATTTGGATGGCTTCAGACATTCACGAGACAACACTTCACAACAGATAACACACTGTGGTTTGTCGTCCATAACAGTAAATCCATATTTTAAATAGTTTTCGTCATATTTTCTATTTTTCTTCTTTTTAGGCTCACTTCCAGATGTTAACCCAGACGTTGAAGGCATTGATGTTCTTTTTAGAAACTTATCCATTTTGGTTGTGAAATAATCCCCAAAATAACAGTCGCACAGATTAAAAGAGATATTCTTCGTTTTATATTTAAAAAGGGGTAGGTTGCGAAACAGTAAAACTACCTTCAGATACCTAAATACAGGTTGCGTTCCAAAACGCATGACTGATTGAATGATAGAAGGGTGCGTTCCAAATCTGTTAAGTTAATAATTGAGTTTTAAGTTTAATCGTAAAAATGGGTTTTTGGGGGGTCGCGAAGAAATTTTGATGGTCACGAAGGGCCGTGACACCATAAAGTTTGAAAAACACTGGTTTAGACTGAGTACAGTATTTCCTCTAACGAAACCAGGCTCATATTCATAACCGTTTTGAAGTTATAGGCAGTTAACTTTTAATGTAACATACTGCAAGCGACAACCCTCATTAGGGTCAGTAACATTTTAACAATTACACAAGGGTCAGTGACGTTTATCAATACATATAAACAATTATTAGTAAGTAGTAACAGTAGGGTTGTCACTAAGAAGACCATTAATTAATTTTTATATTTTTACTAATTGATCGTAAAAAAATCTAAACATTACGAATCGATTCTCTATCACTTAAACTAACTCCCCTTTGCGGAAAGGATCGTCGTGCCTTTCCACCCGGTATATATTCGAATAGCACTTAATTATCGAAATAAGTAAAACTAGAACAATATTTCTCTTTGATACCCATACTAATATTATAAATGCGAAAGTGTGTCTGTCTGTTACCTCTTCACATTTAAACCGTGGAATCCCGGGGAAGCACAAAGGGTAGTTTTTATCCCGGAAATCCTCACCTAAAGAGGAGAAATGGGGGATGAAAGTTTGTATGGAGCTACGATATAAACGAGTTTCACGCGGACGGAGGCGCGGGGAGAAGCTAATAGCCCTATTTAAAAGAAGAAACGTACAAGAATGTGTCAGTTATAATTCTAATGTTATATGGAATGCCACTCGAGAACCTTTCCGTCCAACGGCCATCGGGTTCTACGTGCAATGTGCCCCGCCCACTGACACTTAAGTTTAGCGATTCGGAGGGCATCGGTTACCTTGCTTCTGGTAAAGGTCGCGGGAGTCCGCTGGATGCGGGTGGCGCAGGACCGGTCATTGTGGCACTCTTTGGGGGAGGCCTATGTCCAGCAGTGGACGTCTTTCGGCTGATATGATGATGATGATGGTAATATGGAATGAGGTATACATTTTAATCTAACTATGAACCATACAAATTGTATAGTCTCCGAGTTGATAACTGATTTGACGGAGTAAATGGGAATCGTAGCAGGCGATTTATGTGAATGGTCAAACCGAATAAAAAAAATCTATGGCTGAGATTTTTTGTGATCTTTTTTTTGCAAAACATATTGGAATTATAATCTCCTAGCTTGGACGATAGAGTTGCTTTTTGATTGGACAACTTTGTTGCAATACGCCCAACTGAAATCTCAAGTATGTATGTACCTAGTGACGATCTAGCTCATAAATTCATAATGTCTTCTTCTCCTGAGTAGGTAATGTAGGTAGAGTTAATAAGATGAGGCGAATGGCACGGCCTTGGGGTAATCCGTATTAGTAGAACGTTCACATTTGAACCGGTGGTCAACCGAGAACTAATTTATATAACTGCCTCTCCTTTTCTTGCCGTACAGTTCGTTAACAAATAAACATCAATAAAATAGTTTTAGAAGATTATCTACTACAATTCATATAATACTATATTTACTTTCTAAAGTATATATAAAGACTATGACAAATATTAAAAATCAAATTAAAAACTGAAAAATATTTAAAAAATTGGGCCCTCTTGGCATTGTCCCCAAGATGCTGGCAGCGTTTCCTCGCTGGATAGCAATACTAATGCGCTGGGCGAGGAAGCTGCCAGATTTTCGGTCCCCTGTGGACTCAATTAATTTTTTTGAGATGAATTCATATTATATCAAATTTTGAATACCGTTATGATAGCCTGTGTAGCTGCATAATGCACTGTGACTCATTTCTCCTAAAGTCTTCAAACCCAGGTAAGTTGGTAGGTTGAAAGCTTAAATCTACTAATTGTCATTATAGACCAGAATCCCACACACACGTTCAGTTATATAGCCTATAGATAAAATATAGCCTATGACCATCCCAAAGGTTTATTTATAACTAGCGACCCGCCGGGCCTCGCACGGGTACTATATTATGCGTATAAACCTTCCTCTTCAATCACTCTATCTGTTAAAACCGCATCAAAATCCGTGGCGTAGTTTTAAAGATCTAAGCATACATAGGGACAGACAGCGGGAAGCGACTTTATTTAAACTATGAAGTGATTAATGCTGCATCTTCCTTACATGGTTTCTGGTGGACAATTGGACTTGAACCTATATTTAAGACGTATTGTAAACTCACAAACCAATAAATTAACTATGAACCAATTATATACCAGGAAAATATTTTTTGCCATCAAATTAAACATTACATAGGTACAAAGTCAAAAAAATCTTCATTATCACAAGATTCACGCAATAATTGATAAAATAGAGCGTCAGTCTCGTTCTATCGAACGGTGTCACCCAGTGACGGACGCGCTATCTTGTCACTTATCGCGTGATAAGGCCGACCGTGATACGGGGCCTGATGGCTGTTTTACTTTAACTCCACCGGTCTCCATTCTTAATTTCAATCCTAGGTCAACAACTTGACACCAGGCAGGTAAAAAGGAATCCTTCCTTAAAGACGTTTTTTGCTCCAATTCTCCCTATTTATGGTCAGCAATGCCAAATGATTCTAGCACAATAAGGAAGTAAAAAGTATTATGTTTGAGACTGAAATCTTAATTAAGGTACAGTTTTAATCATCGAAGGCGACTGCAAGGCCGCTTAATAATCATGCTTCGACAGGAAATGAATCGGAACTATTACACTATCGTGCGTGAAAGGTCAAATTATGTGTATAATTTCAATAATACGTGTGACTTTTTGGCACTGGGAGGACAGTTGACATTTAAAATTAAATTAAATGCAGTATGTTAATGATTTAGGCTCCATTTTGTTGGTGCAACGTTTGGCGTTTGATTTTAATGTTAATTATGTTCGTCCATAAGAGGAACCTGTACCCAGCAGTAAGACATATACAACTTGTTAATGATGGTATTATTCTAGTTTTAGTTATTAGTTACAAGTCGCTCCTGAGCCCAAAACTTAGGGTGGCTTGCACCAAACCGTCTGTATAATATCGTAAGCGGTGTTAGTTAAGATCTGAATGTATGGAAAGTTTGTAAAGTTTCTATGGACTGACAGTTGCCGGCGCTATATTTAATAACATTGATCGGTCTGTAATCGTTAGTTGGGGCAACGCACCCTTGGAGGGCAGTGGGAGCTTGAATTCTGGCTTTAAAATACATCATCATCATCATCATTTATTTAAGAGCTTGGCTCTTGTCGGTGGAGGAATCCATTACTCCTTTTTTGAGGAAGCATAGGTTTCCCCCTTGCCTTCCACACCGCAGTACACGAACCGAGGTTCACCGGCTCCGTGATGTCCAAACAAGTGCCCTTCCAGATTCCTATCTTCGTTCTCCAGTCGGTACTAGTGCTACTGCTGCCTGACACTAGAGGATTGCTTATTTAATGGCGGCAACTACTCGCCATGTCACAGAATCGTCGTCGGATATTGTAGCTTTTTATAGAGTAGCCCCTCCTACAAGCCTACCCACTACATCCTGATAACCCTGCCGCTGCGTGGTCGGGGACTGCTTATTCAGTATATTCGCAGCTAACCATCATATCTGATGGCCATTCCACTATCCGCCGCCTGTGGACCCCGGTAGTAGCCTGCAGCTCGGCCCTACCAAAAAAGTAGTTTAAAATACATAGTCGTATCTATTATAACCCATCTCATCTTCTTCAAGCGCCATTAGTAGTTATACTTTTTCGTTGATAAAAAAGTTTTATTTTCTAAAAAGTAACGGTTCACATGTGAAAAGGTTTACTCATTTAACCCGGAACTTAATTCTACATTGTTATGTGACGTATGTGAAGAAGTTAACAAAGGATAGTAACGTTCTGTCATTGTTTTCTCTGAATCTTTCTATCTTTTTTATTGTACGTAAAAGCATGTCACCTCTACAATGTAGATAATAAGTATTTTATTAAAGTGTAGACAGTACACTCGTCAATAGTGAAAGCAGTACGAGTATTTAAGTACCTGTATATTATTCGGGTAATAGCTGTTAGAAAGAGATACCTAGTTAATAGCAATGTAAATCTGATCTTAGTTTTAAGTACTCAGTAATACTAAAAACTTTGTCAGGTGGGTACACTAGTAATTGTAAACAATAAAGCAGGAAAAAGCTTTATAAACTAAGAACTGAGAAGGCCTGTTTTGTAGTTATTTTAACCGCAAAAAAAGGTTATAAACAGATCAATTATCGTATAGGACTTAAATATCGGTAGATATTATAAATGTTACAGAAAAAAATACATATAAATAAAACGTACCTACTACATCAAGTTACCAACCTAACCTAATCGTCATCAGGTTTAACTTCTTGACCAAACAAGAGAGAAAACGACAATCAAACAAGCACTAATTTCTCATCAAACAAATCTGACCTTAATTAGCAATGTGACATTTCTCGCCTTACTTATAAATGATAAGGTCAGTTTTAGACTGTTCCGGCTTTCGACACCTTGGACACGTATTGGAAATAATTAAATATTTTTTTATGACATTTGGAAGCGAGACGTGGGCCTAAGGTATTCAACGCCGTATTTTCATAGAACAGAGAAACTGTTTTTACGACATTAGAGCGCAAACGTAGTTTGTTTTTAA
This sequence comes from Epinotia demarniana, assembly GCA_945867215.1. Taxonomy (NCBI): domain Eukaryota; kingdom Metazoa; phylum Arthropoda; class Insecta; order Lepidoptera; family Tortricidae; genus Epinotia; species Epinotia demarniana. Next base: position 10,150,951 of record OX244281.1, read on the forward strand.
ATACGTCCGGAATATACGTACTCACTTTAAAAAAAAACATAATTGTACTATTATAAAAAATATCAGCTGACACTGTTTTTATAACGTATGCAAGAATGCTATCTCTATTCTTTTTGGTTAAAAGTTAGAGTTGTAGAAAACACTTAAACTCTATCTCGGACGATATAGTTAATCACGCACACTCGTTGGAAAACGTTTAAAAAAACGCTAGTCATGAGAGACGAAACCCCCAGACGGTTCGTACCATTGGGCACCAAAGTTAATACAGTCAAGTGTGTCTCAGATTATGAAAATATATTTAAAAGATTTGTTATACGGGTCTGACGCGATATATATTTACTTTTAATTCTAAGGTTCCGACACGGGTTTCAGTGGTAACGTAATATTTTAAATATGTGTACAAAGCGTGAGAGTTTATGGTGTTATATCACAGTCCATTTTTTCTCAAAAACATAACCTAAATCGGAACATCCCAACATCTTTCTAAACCAAGTCTAGACTCATATACGCTCCAATTCACGCAGTTTGACGTTTAAATTATGAACGTATAACGTAACGGTTGCATGTCAATGTCGCTCAAAAGAAAAACGTAATGTGAGCATAAAAAAACCGTCGGATGTTAATGTTTTCGTCTCTTGAGCTTATGATAGTCGAATAACCTTGTTTCTCGCAATTATAAGTGCATTATAAAAAGAAAATTGACGTAATTTTGCTTGTTTACGTGTTTGTTTTGGCAGTGTAGCAATGAGATAATTAGGGTTTCAGAAATTCATTTTATAGCTATGTATTAATAATGGATTTATATGATACAAACTATGCTTTCAGTAAAAATAAATATAGCTTACCGGGACGCAATTCGACATGTTTTAATTGCATTTCATGATATCGCTCGACATTTTTTAAACACTGTTTAATTGCGTTCTTGATCAACAATTAGACGAACTGCTACTACTCGTAAACGTATGGTTATATTCTGTAAAGAATCGAGGAGTGGCCTTTACCTACCTAGGTAATAATTAACTTTCAATTTCTACCAATATTCCAGTAATAAAGCACAAAGCAGTTTAATATTATAATAAGGCCAGTTCACAGTACTGGCTTTATGTCCAATTCTTTCACTGCGCAGGTAGTTCGTCTTTGGAACCGTCTTCCCTCCGCGATCAGGAAAGCCCCGGGCAAATTAATTTTTAAGAAATCTGTGCGTAATTTTTTGCTTGCAGATCCGAGTAGTAGTAGGTTACAGGTTTTAAAATTTCGCTTGTAAAATATAATATGCATGTAGTGTATATTTATGTTTATATTTATTTGTATGTATGTAAGTATATGTATTTGTGTAAATATGTTATATATAGTAATACCGTAGTAACTTTTTTTTGTTCTTACGTGCACTGCCCACAATTTTTCCGCTTTGCCTTAAGGTTTGACTGGTAGAGAATGCCATATGGCATTAAGTCCGCCTTTTGTACGATAAGTTTTCTTTTGTGTAATAAAGTTTAAATAAATAAATATTAGGTACTTAATACTAAAAACGAATTAATCATCTACGAAAATCTAAATACAGACAAAAGCGTCACACTGAGGAGTTGGTATACAGTCAGAAACAAATATCTGAACAAAATAACTTACAAAACGATACATTGGAATTGACACAAATATGTATATTTGTAGTGTAAAAGTTTAATAGATACGTTGAAATCCATGTTTATTGAAAAATATGTAAATATGTATGGAACTATGTATTACATTGTATTATATTTACATTAATTACTTCAGGGCTATATATACTTGGTTTTTTCTAGGTTAATAGGGGTAAACGAAGCATTAATTTACTCGCACTTATCTATACAAACTCATCTAAGGCGCATAACACACAGCCGCCGCATAAGCAGCGAGACGCGGCGGCAGTGTGTTATGCGCCTTATTATTTGGGTAGCAGGCAGCATACGGTCTCAGCATCTTCCCTCCATCTTTTTCTCCCTTCAAACATTTTTGGGATCTTAACATCAGTATTTCCCTGTCGTATCTGCCGCTGACTGTACATGCGCGTGCGCGTGGGAACTGGCACGCCGTGCCACGCTAATTACTCGCTAATCCCGCGGTCTCTTTATAGTCACTACACTGTGCATCTGTAAGCAGTGAGACAATGAAAGGATTACTTATTTTAGTCTTATGTCAGTAACACGTTTTAACGCTAAATTAAGAGTTTGCATTGAACAACACCGATTGAGTACAGACCATGACCACACATATTGCTAATTTTTGTCAGGAAGTACCACTTGAAAATTTTTAATATTTAGGGAAGTAGTAGGCCAATGTATAGACTACAACTAGAAAAAAAATAAGAGGTGTCACTACTTCACCACTACATAAAAAATATGTTTTATTTTTCCATTCTACTTTCTTTCTTTTTTTATATAACAACTGGTATTCGTTTTTTGAATATGGAAGCATACATAAATAAGGAGCACAATTTCAAAATTTGAAGCAAATCGCGTGAATACATCCCGAAAAACATAACATTAAAGAAAAAAGTTAAAATAATCATACGTCAAAAACTGTCACTAGTGACGTAGTGATGTTGATACTCAGCATAAATATCCTTAACTATAAGAGGTACTCACAAAAAAAACTCAACCAAAATGATCAATGGGCCAAGTTACTATGGAGATCCGACTATGGCCTTTTGGCAAACTACCGTTAGGGTGACAATGATTTTGGATTATAAAGCGATTCCTTATTCAGTTTTATTCAGAAAAAACAGATCGTCTGGTTTAGGTAACTTAGAGTTAATCATGTTTGCTATCAATTACAGAATTAGAAAAAAAAATACTACTGGGCACAAATTAAAAATCATCGTGTATATATTTATGTAGGAAACTTCAAAATCGACTGTATCGGCACGACTAACGTCCGCGCATATCAAAGACCACAGAGAAACCCACCGGATAAAATGTAGCCTTTATCCATTCCGAAGAACCATTCTCGTATATACAGATTTTGAAATCAGATGAGTAGTTCCGGAGATTACCTACTCGTACCTACATACAAAGTTACACAGCAGCACACTCGCAAACTCTACCTCGTCATTATATCAGTGTCAGGGTATATCCATGTTCAATGAAATACTATCACTAGCCCGTAAACACGATTTTCCTTCGTTCCCAAGATTCTATCCATCACCGCATTATTTTGAAGAAGAAAAACTTAATATTTATGTAGCTCACGAAGTAAGAAAAGGCATATAATCAAATATACATTTTACTTCACCATATATTGTGCCAAATAAAACACCATGTACAGAAGCCGTGACGCTGACTTTCAGTGCGCGCCACAAAACTCAGAAAGAAACACTTATACTAAAACAATACATTATAGGATGCATTCGTTGTTTCTTTGATTTAACCGCCGCAGAATGGTGGCCCTGGTCAAAGTCAAAGATCAAGTTTTAGCGACTCGTGCGCGAAGCGTCGCACGCGCTGGAGAAAGTGCCGGCCCTTGCCAATCGGACGCGGAATGCGGGGAAATGGCCGTTGGTGCTGCCTTGTTTGTGAGACCACAAAATAAACGGGCAATTACGAACAGGTCCTGTCTAGTGAAATCGATATTTGACAACTAAAAACGCATATGGTATCCTGTTCTACCGCATGGCACGTGCTCTTTCGTTATTTTGCAACGTCATTGTCAACCGCGTTCGGGGGAATAGCACCTTGGAGGTGCGTGTTAGCCGAGTTTAGAAGCGGCAAGAGAGACAGGCTCGGCGAGACTACAACTAGGAAGGTTTGGCATTGTTACTAGCGTTATATTTACACTCTCACTAGTAAGTAGGAACCCGCTTTCCGCTACTGAGCGAGAGCGTAGTGTAGAGCGATTCTTGGCAGTGAATGTGTTAATAGCACTTGTAATTAACTATGCAATGAAAGATAAATAATTTATTTGTTTGTTACATACTACACGAAAACACAACGAATACAATACTCAAAAACAACACACGAAAAAGGAACATAAAACAGACATCGAATTTAAACTTTCGTGAGACATGTTAAAATAAAACTTCTAATCACACGGTTCAACTCACGTATTCAATGTCACTCCGGGCGACATGTTTCGAACTCTTCGGGAGTTCTTCTTCAGGATGAGTGTTCTCGCGCCGAAGAGTTCGAAACATGTCGCCCGGAGTGACATTGAATACGTGAGTTGAACCGTGTGATTAGAAGTTTTATAAAGCAGACAGTTCTTATGCAAGGCAATAAACTGTGTGCATTGTAGCAAAATAAAAATACTCCCCCAGTGTGTAGTAAATTACTCGCAATTGAGCAAAAAACTGGTATTCTATTAAACCCAAAAAAACATCATCATTGTAGCATTTTCCTAAAAGGAGCTAAGGGTCCGCTTTAAACTAGTCCCAAGTTTTTTCTAAACATATTGAGTACTCGTAGTAAATGTATGTAGGAGTATATCACGAATTCACACAGTTCGTCATCTACTATGATGGAAATTTGGCAAAGATATTATGCAAATCCTATTGTATTGTATTGTATTTGCTGAGAGCTTTGAGTTTTTTTTATTATGCTTACTTCTGTCCATGACAATTATTTACTGTCACGAATAAATGCTCATTCTATTCTTATTCCGATGACAGTGCAATATTAAATGTTTCTCAACACTTTTATTGTAATATTGTAAGCCATTTTAATAAACTTATCAATGTCATGTCACCTGTCAATTTACGAACGGATTTAACCATTCATATCAAACACATAACACTATTAAGTAACACGATTAGGAAGTACCAGTCCGACACTAATTACGATTGTAATTAGGCAAATTTTATTCGTACTGGTACAGAAATATCGGCCAAGTGTGTGTCCTGGGGAAGTGCAGGGTTCCGTGTTTTAGGAGTGAAGTCGGTCTGCTAATATTCATGGTGGATAAAAGTTAAAAACAAATTATTGTTATTTTACCGATAAACCAAACTCATTAAGATCAAAAAATGAACGCTGCCTTACCATAGAAATCCTGACATCAATTGTTCCTATTTCTCAGCAAACTACATACTAGCAGAACAATTTTGACGTTTTCTGCACTAAATAATTATTATACTCGATTCCTTTCAACTAAGTGTTATTTCACGAAAAAAAAACTGAGATAGTTAGGCACCGAACATTTTTTTTTGTATTTAGTGTTCTGCGGGAAAAGGCCTGGTTTTAATTTAAAAAAATCTTCTGTATTTACCAGAATTGAGACCAGGGAAGAATTTCAGTATTTTCAGTGTTTTATTTTGATACACACAATATGTCATCATGGCACGTCGTGTATAATTTCTCCCATCTTCATAAAGTAGTGACCTATCATTAATTAAACTTCATTACGAATGCCACGCGCGCTCGCTTTCCTATTCCCAATACGGATCCCTGCGCTAATCGCGCGCAGCAATAAATTGCACAATAAAACAGATTCCTTGTTGCATAATGTGTGAGGCCCCACGCAATCAGTTTGATAATATTTCCAATTGATTGGAGACACGAACTGGCGGATGCGAACAAGTGTGTTTTTGTGTTAAGTACTAAGTAAATATTTTCTACATTTTAACGAGCTTAGGAAAAGGCTTGTGACCAAAGAACAGGCAGCTTCCTCAGTCGTTTGATCAGTCGATTAGTACCTATTGCTATTCAGCGAAAAAGCTACGGTAACCCAGTGGTTCAGGCATGCGGCTGTCAAACGGCGGTCGTGGGTTCGAATCCCGGCTCGTACCAATGAGTTTTTCGGAACTTATGTACGGAATATGATTTCATATTTACCGTTAGGTTTTCGGTGAAGGAAAAACATCGTGAGGAAACCTGCATACATCTGCGAAGAAATTCAAAGGTGTATGTGAAGTCCCCAATCCCCACTGGGCCAGCGTGGGGACTACTGCCCGTTCCCTCTCATACATGAGAGGAGGCCTGTGCCCAGCAGTGGGACGTATATAGGCTGATGATGTAATGTGTGCTATTCAGCGAGGTAATACTGCAAGAATCTTTGGTACTAAGCTACTAGGGCCCTGACTCTTAGGCCCGGACTTTAGTATTCACCAATTTATTTGTAATTGTAAATAGTTTTATATTGGTCATCTTTGTAAGTTTAAATTTTAATGATAATAAATTATATAACTACTTTAGTTACATTCATGTATAGTTTGTAGCTATTTTACACTGAGGCGTCTTGTAGTTTGCTAGGTAGGTCCTATTTGAACGTTTTTAACCTCACATCATGAAGTACCTCTCTGGAACAAGTTGATAAAAAATGATGTTAGTCTCACTAGAAGATCATCAATGATACAGTTTACATCAAATGACTAAATTGTCATAAATGCTCTGTGGACGATAATACCCTATATTCCCAAAAGTTAAGGTAATGACACTAAAATCTCTATATGAAAATATACATCAAAAGTCAAATGCTCCATAACTTTCGAGTGGATGTTTTGGTTTTGTCTTCAGACAATGGGTCGCAAACCCTTGGATACCCATTTTACTTTTGCTTACTTCATAATATACGATTGAAAGGCATTATTTTAAGATTAAAGTCATCTACTTATCATCTCTACACGTACAACATTAACCAATATGTTTTATTTTCAGGTAAGTGTGTCGACACTCGACTGCGCTCCGTTTCTCACGACGAAGATGAACTTTTTGCCATCATACGTAACGGACCTTGCGAGTATTTGCGCAATATTTATTAAGATAATACATATACATATATGGTGAGGTGAATTATATTTATACAGTATGCATGAATCCTCCTAATATTATAAATGCGAAAGTTTGGATGTTTACATGTTTGTTACTCAATCACACTTAAACGGCTGAACCGATTTGGATGAAACTTTGCACGAAGATAGTTCATAGCCTAGATAAAGGATAGTTGTTATACCGGATCCACCTAGTCGCGGGTGGAAATTAGTATAATGTCTGATGACGAACGGCTCTAGGTAGAGTTGATGGATCCTGTCACTTGAACTACTAACTTTTTCGCTAATGTTTCACTAAATCTAATGTTCTTCGAAACAGTGAACTTTTCAATGTAATAATCCTAGAAAGGTTACTACTTATTTAAGAAAAAAATGCATTAGTCCTATAAAACGTTAGGTCAAATGAAGCATTTAGGGCTAAAGGCGTTAGGTCTAACAATGAATAGCCAGAGCTGAGCGTATTTTTGTATTATTAGTGAAAAATTACTATTATTAATAAATTTAATAATAAATTTTGGTAAAGTCACTGCCTAATATCTACACTACTTCTGTATTACAAAGTTATATCCAATATTTATATTTATCCTGTTAGATTGGTGCAAATTATTATATGATACAATATTTTGAAAAGTACCTACCTAAGTTTAAACCGATGCCGTCTTAACGTGTTATTGTGTCATATAATACGTTTTGATATGTATGTTATCATTAAGGTATTTGTATGGGCTTTATTGCCTGACGACAAATAATACATAAATAAAATAAATGGACGATTACAGAAACCGTTAAACTAATAATTTAAAAATTTTAGCTTGTCAAGTGATGTGTCAAACGTTTAAAAAAAGAGTTCTTGAAAGATGATGTATATGTTATAACGGATTTCATACATAAAAATGTATAGATACATAGTTTAGGCTTTATTGCCTTCCCTCAGTAATTAAAAACGTAGTACCAACAGCACGATTAAAGACTCACCAATAAAAAAGGGTGGCGCAAAAAAACACCCAACGACCGGCCAGTGCCGTAACCACAGACTATCCAAAAACAAGATGGCGTTACTTTCTCGGAGTGAAAGCCATTTCGTCATCCGCGGCAATAGGTCGAACACCTTGTCAAGGATGCGTATTGGTATGTTAATCGTTGCCTTAAGATGGTAATGATAGGTAGGTAGGTCGGATATAATAATTAAGTGTATCGTTATCGATAGGATGGTTAAATAGGGGTAGAATAAAGCCTCTCACAGACTAGCGAGGCTTACGAAAGTGGTCAATAGTAAACTTGACAACTATTGTCAAGTTTACTATGTATTTTCCGCCACCGGAGGCCGCGAAGTGTGTTTCAGGCGCGGCCTGGCCGCGGCGGACAATAGTAAACTTGTCCGCCGCTGTCAAATTTTCTATTGTCCGGCACCGCAGGCCGCGCCAGTGTGTGGGCTTTAGGCTGGTAATGATAGGTAGGGATAGGATGGTCGGATAATAATTTAAGTGTATCGTATTGGATAGGATGGTCAGATAGGGGGAATAATAGTCTATCGTTGGAAATTGATTTATGGTCTGTGAAGCGATCTTATCGGGTTGAAGTAATTTCTATCAGATATGTAGCAAGTTACGATGTTAGTAAGTTGATTTTTCTTTGTTATTATGGATTATTAATCGCCATAATACTTTGGTTACTATTTGAATTGCCTGCCCGTGTTGAAAAAATATGAATGCGTTTTGTCTTGATCAGTAACAACATTCTTTTTTATTGAATTTAGATGTACTTTTGCTTGTATTGTGATTCTGCGGTCAAATAATGGATTGATTAATTTCTCAACTCAAAACATTTGTACAGTAGGATGATATAATGTTATAAAAAAATCAACAATAGCTAGTGACGTAAACATTTATTTAGCGCATACAAACACGCGAAAGAACGGTTTGCGGTTGATTGTGGACATTCTAATGGCTCGCTATTCAATTTGCTCCTATTATAAGCCGCCACACCGAGTCCCTAGTTCACGAACTTGTCCATTTTCATCTGACAACTTGATGATTGTCACCCAACGAGTCGGCAACGCGCTTATGTTCCTCTGGAATGGGCTACGGCTGCTTGTCAGGCAGATCGTGTGCTTGTTTGCCACCTTTATTTGCATGAGATCTCCAAGATGTCACACCCTTTCTACTAATATTTATAGCACTTGTTAGATGACACCCACGTCAGCAGGTTGAGATAACAATGGGTCTTAATAACATAATAAATTTGCATACCAAAGGGAAAGTGAAAACAAGAAAAGGCGCCTACTCACATTGTGGTGTGTTCCCACGGACTGTGGTAATTAGAACCCAAATTATATGTACATGAGGTCCGTACCTCATCTGAGCTGTGAGTTATTTTATGGAGGGTTCTGTACCGCTGTTTATGTCGTATCAAACTTTAGAACATCCGGTAGTTTCCGTCCGTTTCATACAACTATGTAGAGCTTAAGACAGAAATCATCGCTCTTATTTAACAACATTAACAAGACACAACAACACCTTTCGTTTCATTCGATTTTGTAATAGGTATGTATGTTTTGTAGCTTATAGATAGGCTTTTATAAATTTACTTTAAACCGAGGTAAAGAAAACAGTTAACAAAAAACAACTTCACAAACATTCATGGTCATAAGTCATACTATGTATTGTATTAGATTTTAAGTTCAAAACACATTTTAAATTGACACGAATAGTTAACACTTTCACTGCCAGGAGCCCGTCTAGCGGGCGCCTACGCCGTAGTCGTTTTCCTCTACATACGAGGAAAACCACGGGATCGGCTACGAGCGTAGCGCGTAGCGATTGTTGGCAGTGAATGTGTAGACAAAATATACTTATTTACGTATTTAGAGTCAAAATATCATATAACTCGTTTCGTATGATGTTTTTTTAGTTGAGTAGAAAATCATAGACAATCTACTGAAAAATAACAGGAATATCATACACATTTGACATTACACTCCAATATCCTCGTGGAAAACTTTCTATGCTACTAATTTTATGTGCCATAAATCTGGTTTTTCTTTACAACGGAACCCTAACTCTCTACAACACTAACTAGCATCTTTGTTCCTATTGTGTGAGCACCGCATCAATAATATAATACACTAATTACTGATTATTTATGTTTCATTTCAATACAGTTTCACTTTTCACGAGTCGAGACTCGCGCACGACTGTGTTTATTTTCAGTTGGTAATGATTATAGTTATTAGGTTGGCACGTTTTAATAGTAGGAAGGTAATGTTTTTTCAAGATAATCTATTCATAAATGCATTATTTAATGGTTTTTTTACATTGAGGTTTTGCTAGCTTTATCTCAATTGAAAGTGTGAATCGGAGTTGGAAATCGTTTAAATTGCAGATTAGTATAATTGATTGTTCTACTCGTCCTATGAGGGATACACAATATGCTTTGTATTTAAACATAAATTTAATATTGTTCAGTCTAATTGTTAATTTTTGTTTGTGTAGGTAACTTAAATTATTATATTAGGTAACTTACTGAAGTAAATTAGAAGGCAACGTCGTCAGACCGAAGATGTTTAATGTTATTTAATTAATTTTTTTTTATGTGCCGAAAAAAAACCTTAAATATGGCTATTGATTCAAATACTACTATGATAAGAATTATGTTGTATGAATATGTACTTAATTTAAGCCAACCTGATAGTTCTGTCTTTGTACCATTATATACTTAAAACAGAATATTTATTATATTTACGTAGGTATCAATTATTTCAATAGTAACAGTTAGTTTTCCACTGACTAATTGCATATTAGGTATAATAAAATGTCTGACCGATCTCAAATGCAACCACAGACAAACAAAATGTTATCCTAACACCATTGTTTTACGTCACACTTTCGCCTGTCTCAACTGTTTTCCAAGTATTTCAAGCACAGTTGACCGTATCGAATCAGGAGTATTCAAAACATAAGCAGCCGTATCACGGTATCAGTAAACTGACTTCTGACTGTGACAACAGAAAGGTCGTATCTCATCCACATTTCCTCGGTGATATACGTCTTTTTGAGAGGTGCCCGGTTCTGCTCATAATTAATGTTACAGTCCGAAATCTGGTGGTCATTGTCAATCGATTTAAACGCTTTTGGATGCCCTGGTTGCTTTTTGTCGTGTTTGTTTATGGTTAATGTTTCTTTATGCAAGGGGGGGGGGGGACTCGGTACTTTTTAGGGCAGAAAGAATGGTTGTTGCTGAAAAAAGTGTGGAAAATTTAACGATTAGTATCAAACGAAAGTGTAAATATATTATCACGATTAGAGCCTTTTTATGCTGCGGATTTCTGTGTTTATATAGGTAATCGTCGTCCAAGAGATGTATACACTTTTCGCCTTATCACAAGGGGATAAGGTGCAAAAGTGTATTTAATTACATCTTTGACGCCAACTGTACAGGCGTGCGTTTTCATACTCGCCGGCCAGCACGCGTTCGCGCCGCCTCTCCATAAACATGGCCATCATTATATACATACTCATATAGCGTTTCACGTACCGGAAGGCGCAGCGTGGGTGGGCCCCCGACAAGGTGGACTGATGACCTGGTAAAGGTTGCGGGAGTCCGCTGGATGCGGGTGGTGCAGGATCGGTCACTTTGGCACTCTTTGGGGGAGGCCTATGTCCAGCAGTGGACGTCTTTCGGCTGGTATGATGATGATGATGGCGTTTTTTTACTAATGCAAGCTGAAAAATGTGTAGTAACGTCGCTAGAGTTCCCGAGGATGTGTCTGTATTAAGTGTGAGGCACCCGCGACCGTCTTTGGCTAGCACGCGTCCATAGGCTATGGTGTCTACTTACCATCAGGCAGACCGTATGTTTGCCACCGTCGTTGTATAAAAAAAAGGAATGCTGAAAAGTTTACTTATTGTCCCGGAAATATACGGTCAATAAACTGTCAGGTTGCAATAGAAGTGACCATTAGGAAAAACAAAATTTGCCAAATGCTGTCTTTATAGCTCCTTTATGTTAGTGAGCATTAGAAACGTTTATTAACACAATGTTGTCTAAACCTAGTCTACCTAGTACACAACTGACTCACTTTGTCCGGCAAGTTACTTGTTAGGAATGGGGTCACTTTCTACTGCAGCTTTCCAGCCCTTTCGCATCTTTATTCGCGAATACATGCACATATATACAGTACAAACGCTGGGATATCCAGTTATGGTCTTTATTGCTTTGTGTTAAGGTTTATGTGTGGTCAAACAGGGTGGTCAATGGTGTATATATGTATGAAAAATAACACTGTACAGCTGTAAGAGCTATGTTGGTGCGTTGAGATGATAGATATGTTTTGCCTGCAAAGTGAAGAAAGTGCGAAACTTTTGCCATTTGTTGTGAGAGTTAATTTTGTTGCGAATTGTTTAGAAATGGAAATAGTAGGTTAGATACTAATCGACTTTGTGACGTAGATAAATGTTGTTTTGTATTGATATACCAACTTCTGTTTGCTGAAAGCGTCTGATGGGGAAAGCGTAGTTAGGTCTATGTTGCCTATTGCTAAAACTTAACAATTGACATTTCGTCGTACATAGCTGGGTCGATATGTTACAATACAGTTGTCACCACAACAGAACTTGGAATTGCCAAACTTAGGGGACAAATGTAATCTGTGAAATGGATTCCAGCGGACTGCTGTCTGCTATACAGATTTTTTTAATATTTTTGCGGACAATCTTACACATATCAATCTAGTCCCAAACTAAGCAAAGCTTGCACTATGGGTACTAGACGACGATAAACATACTTATATAGATAAATAAATACTTAAATGCATAGAAAACATCCATGACTCAGGAACAAATATTCGTGCTCATCACAGAAATAAATGCCCTTGCCGGGATTCGAACCCAGGACCTCTTGCTTCGTAGGCAGGTTCACTACCAACTAGGCTAAAGCGGGCGTCGAATTAAATCGCACAATGTCTCATTACGAATATAGGTAGATTTATTAAATAAATATACACATAGGTTAATTCACTTAGTCAAATAACCCGCCCCGTGTCATTCCGGGCGCAAATGTGCCCATCGCACTCGCCGCATTGCCGCGTTGAATTGCGATCGCCAACCTTTTGCTTCAGGAATGACCCTGAGGAGATAGTAATTGTATCTATAGTTATAAATATTAATTATTGTTGTGATGTCAAACATATTCGTCGATGAGCCATAGCAACAGCGAAGTTGACAACATTCGGAACATCACTGGTCCTTCTTGATAAGACTACGTCAGGATCGCGTTTAAAAGTGTACTCGATGACAGGCCTATTCGCAGCAGTGGGCGTTTATATATTGGTATTAATGGTGATAATCTGCAGGTACCTACTTCTTGTGTGGCAAGGCCTATGTTTGGTTTCTTCTTATGTAATAACATACGGAATACGGAATATCAAACACATACTCTACATACTGGATTAATCTTCCTGCTTTCCCGATAACCGGAGGCCATAAAATTGTATCTTTCCGTGTATGAGTGGTTAATACTATACTGTTAACTAGTTCATGTAACTTCTGAGTATGTAAAAATAATAATAATCGGGAAATATAAGATAGACTAGTATTAGGAAGCCGTTTTTAATTAAGATAAAGTAGATATATGTAATTAGTTTAAGTGGTGGAACATTCTATTGGAACGTGAAACAATTAGGCGGTAACATTTTGTAATGTTGTATTAAAAAAGTTTACGTTTAGTTGTCTGTTCAAATATGTCCGTCTAGTTTGTGACATTAATGCGGTAACAGGTACTCGTAATAATGAATATATTAAACGAATACATTTACATTGATTTGAAATTAATGGCTTGTAGTTTTTATTAAGTTCACTTGTAACTACGTACATGATTATGCATGTCGATTTCCTTTTTATTCCATTGGTAACGTCCATGTCGGCTTGAAACTTTGCACATAGGCTACCTATGTGCAAAGTTAAAATATCGATGATATTCTAATTTCGGTACCTACTACCAAGTTTACCTGATGTTGAGAAAAGGTAATATTCATAGCAAGTAATCGTAATCGTTGTGATACAAATTGTACTTAACACAATCCCGTCCAAGGGCCGAGAAAAATGGCTGTGAAGGTTGTCCAGCCAAGGTTAGTCTATGTTCTAAATGTCAATGCATTTACCTGTAATTTAAAACTAAACCAGGATATCATAAAAGTTCAGATCGATCTAGAATCAAGTCAAAAGATATGGTAATAAGGTTGAGATTTCAATGATTAATGAGGGTACTGATTATTTTGCAAATATGTAATTACTGTTGGTTTGTATTTGTTATAGGTTACGATTAGATTGAGATTAATTTGACGAAGTGGAAAATGACACCGGTTTATGTATCCTGCTTTGTAAATGGATTATGCAGAGTTAAGATTAGTATTGGTCCGAATTGTAGGACAGGTTAGTGCGTAATGCTTTCTAGTTTTAAGGCAGTCATCAGCGTCATTGTACTGTGTCTTAACTCATGCTGAGTAACTCCTTCTTTTAAGCAACAATAGATTATTTTTAGATTTAAGCCTTAAGTGATGTATATTCGTGTTGTTGTTCCAAAAAATACATTTATTTTATTCTATTCTAAAGTAATATAGAGCAAAGCTAGTCTTACGCGATGATCTGTTTTGTATTCGTAATGTTATTCCCCTTAATTTTTGTTCCTAATTTGTGGACATCTAACCACTCGCTTGATTTTGGATTTTAAAAAAGATAGCCTAAATTGCTTTAAATTTTTCTGTATCAAAGAAGCCCATACTTCGCCTGGCAACCACAGTTGCCACCATCAGTTTAGGTGTGCGCGAAATTGGCAACTATGGTTGCCACAAACAAGTGAGTGGCAAATGCCTCCGCGTTCCACGTGGAGTCATGAAATCTTGGACACAAAAATAAAAACATATTTGAGAGTCGGAAAATTCCATCGATTTAGGTGTATTTGGGCACATCATTTGTGGAGTTTTATAGGCCAGCTGCAAGCTAATTGCCTAAATAACTCTGCCTCGTCAGCTCCCTTTAGCTTAATGCGTGTCATTTCCCAACGTCAAACGAAATCCATTTTCTAAACACCTGTTCAAGAATGTGCAGTGCAATTCGTAATACACCCGACCTATTATATACTTGCGGACACCATGTAGCCCTTATTCCTTTGTAATAGGATCTATCTTGTTTGATCCGTGTCGCAGATAAGTTGGTTGGTGTATCTAATTGTTATTTGTAATGATAATGGCATAATGACAGTGTTTATGGAATAAAAGTTTGTGCAACACGCATGATTTGCATCATCATTGGTTATGAAATAATGTTTTATGTTGTTTGTTATGGCGGTAACGTTAAGGAATTTCGTAAAAAATGCAGACAGAAAAGTTATCTTTGCATTGCAAATAAAGGATGATTCACAATACATACTCCACTTACTAAATAAAGTAATCGTTATAGCCGCATACATTCTACACTTTAGAAACATATTGCCCCATACCCTCTTACAACTATACATAGACAGTTTTTCCATTTTCCTTCCATCAGTACTACCTACGTCGAGTTTCCCACCTGCTCCCAGTCGAAAACCCATCCAGAGGCATCACTGGTTTCTTTCATTAAAAAAAAGACCGAGTGGCACTCCGGCAGTGCCGGTAGAAGTGAAATCTTGAATATTAACGTTGTGCATTTTTTATATTTTGGAATGGTTAGGGAATAATTTTGCACGAATTGCTTCAATTATCAGAAAGTATTAAAATTTTTCCCCATTCCAAAAAGTGCACAGCCGCTAAAGAAGTTTTCCCTTCAAAAAATAACTTCCAGCCACGTCCTGATTAATCTCATCCTACTTATATTACAAATGCGAAAGTTTGGATGTTTAGATATTTGGATATTTATCTCAACCGATTTGGATGAAGTTTTGCTCGAAGATGGTTTATATCTGGATTGAATATATATCTTAGGATAGTTTTTATCCCGGGCAGACGAAGTTGCGGGCTAGCGTCCGCGTACTCATATGAGCGTTTCCAACTCGGTAAAGTTTGTCGACCCATGTTAGGTAACGGGGTCAGTCGGCTTTCCTCGCCACTGGTGCGTGGGTTCCGTGCCGCTCTTTGCTTCACCGACGTTAATCAAGCCTTCAATTTGTCAGTAAGGAATTATGATTATTATGAGTTATGACCACAGACCATTCTGTATGATTGTTCACTCAGCGCGGTTACAGTCAAGGTCAAATGTATTTTGCGGGTAGGGTGACAAATACAGTACTTATATGCACTTCTTTATTGTGTGCGTACATTATGTTGATAACCGCGAAGATTTTTTTTGTTTCAATCGAAATTTTATCTTGTTCCAATTGAAATTTACGATGTATCCCCTCAGACCAAAAATAAAATACTTTTTCTTGGTCTTATTGTGCCCCATAAGTTTTTTATGTCACACATAAAGTGCTAAAAACTGCTAGGCGCGCGGAAAACCCCTCTTCCTAGAGAGGAGAAGACGTAACATTTTGTACTAACCACGGCGGTAATGATGTAAGCAACAGATGTCATATTTATCGATTAAATACGTGCAATATATTCTTTGTTTCACCGCCCTAGCAGATCAATGTATAAAGTATTATTCATTAATCATTCACATCACATTCATTCAATCATTCACATTCGAATAGCAAAGCATTTTGGAGTTGGTCAGTCATATACATGGCCATATTGCTATGGGTTTTACTGAAACTTTTTTATATAACAAGCTGTAAATTTTCCAAATCATACAAAAAAAAGTAACAGTAAATCCACCTCTTCATCTCGCAATTGCATCGCCCATGGGCACTATTACGCTCTACTAAAGCATAAAAACTTATTTACAAACAACACACCTTGCTCACAGACCGCAGCCATTATTACCTATATTACATTACCATTTCACTAACAAGATGAAACTTTCCTTCTCTAAACCGCGTCTTACACAAGACTGTCCTACGAAACTATGCAACAGAATAACACATGCCATTATAATCCCTAATATTTTACTTTTACGACGTAGAATAGCCTGAACGTTTTCCTGGACTCTGGTCTTTATGGTTGTGGGTAGTAGATATATGCTGCGTTTTTCTCTGAGGCGACTGTACCGTGAAATACAGTCGTTAATTAACTGTAATCATGATTATTCTATTACGAGTTTAAAATTGAATCAAACTGCATAATACGAGAGAGTAATTTTGGATGGTAGTTTGATTGTTTTATATAGAATAGATTCACGCCTTCATTCCCAAAAAGGGTAGGCAGAGCACATGAAAGTTATGTTCCAGTGCCACTTTTAGCATAAACGTGGGTATAGAAGATGAACAAAATGTGATATCGCTGTGATAGGTTAAATACACTTAAACCCTGCTCCCTTAGTCGACTTTTACGACACCCACTGGAAGAAAGGGGGTGGTGGAATTCTAACCTGACACCACACGGGGGATAATTGTTTTAGTTTCGTAAAGAAAAACTAATAGCTGTTTCATACGACTTTATCTGCGTAAATGTTAAACGTTAATCGCCTAAAGGTATGAATACTACGCACTTACAAAATCTTAATAGCAAATTTAATGCCAGAGACTTCCCTCAGACGCAGCATCCGTCATTGCACTCCCATAGAAACTATTAGAAACTTTCACGCACATTTTCATCCCTTTAACAACTATCATATTCCAAGCGTTTTATCCCAAGCGTCTCAAACTTTAATTTATATTTAAATAACTGTATAGAGCACGTAGCCGTAGGTAGCGAGGCTTCCATACATGATCGAAGAACCATGGTTTTATAAGCATGTACCTACCGGTCCGAGTCGATTCGATCAACCACTTCCATTTTGGTTGTGTACTCCAAAACAGTTCTAATATAACGGAAACATAGTTGACCTCAAAATAATTTTGTATCTGAATTGGTCAGAACTGTATATTTGATACTACATTGCATGATATTTGAGTTTCAAAGTTAAATGTCGCCTTGTGGTCAATATTCATATTCATATATTTTATTGCACTCATATAAATATACTAATATTTAACAGGTTATATGTGCATTAAAGTTGTTTTTAAATGTCACATATACATAGTATTTTATACAATCGTTTCATAATGACAGCTCAGAGTACCGTGTTTAGGTCACGAGGCTTGCCGAGTGGCCTAAGTACGAGTAAGGTAAGAGATTTTAAGAGCTAATTATGTAACTAATGGTATACAATACTTTTTCTACGATTTAATAATTATATAAAAAGTTATAATAATTGAAAAGTCCATCATCATCATCATCATCATATCAGCCGAAAGACGTCCACTGCTGGACCAAGGCCTCCCCAAAAGAGTGCCAAAGTGACTGGTCCTGCGCCACCCGCATCCAGCGGACTCCCGCAACCTTTACCAGGTCATCAGTCCACCTTGTGGGGGGGGACTACCCACGCCACGACATTGAAAAGTCAATGTTTGTAATAGGCAGAAGCGACGCAAAAGTAGAGACAAATTTGCCAGGTACCGCTACGGTGTTACGTTCCGAAACGCCATCATTGGCAAATTTGCATTGAATCGAGTCTCATTAAACAAGGTCATACTTCATCGAACATGAAATTCTATTTCAATTTTTTTTATAGTTGACTAAACTGTTGTCTTATGAAAATATTAGTTGAGTCGGAAGTGCCATAGACTATCCAATATTGAAAGGTGCACGATTATACACTCGCGGACGAAGAATACGGGTTGGTAACATACCGTCATATTTCCTAAAATAGTGCAAGTTGTACAGTTTTTTTAATCCTGTCATGACCTTTATTTTATTTTACATCTGAACTACTAAAATAACTGTAAAAAATATAACGTTACCAGCTTCTAATCGGACTCGTAAAAACCCATGAGAAAAAACAACGTTAACGGAGCGAGATATCGCAAAAATCTTATATTTTGGATATTGATATTTTTATGGTAGAATCCCGGAAATTGCTAATACAGTTGGGTATTGTAAAGAATTGCATATTATGTAAAAAAACAAGCTTTAAATATAAAAAGAACCTATTGGAGTTATTTAATTCAGGGTGACCCGAAATTTTTGACCGCGAGTGTAGTTTGATCTATGAAGTCCTAATACGCAGATTAAAGTCAACGAGTAGAAAAATGTATGTAACATACCAGCTCGATGGGTTGACGGCGTAAAAAAGGCCGCGGGTCATTCCTGGACACTAGCACGGAACCGGGATAAGTGGCGTACTCGAAGAGAGGCTTATGCTCGGCAGTGGGCGATTACAGGCTGATAATGATGATGAGAATTATGAGTCCAACCAAGAATTATTTTAGACTTTAAAAGCTGTGGCGAAAGATACGAATATCTATGTGAACGTGTTTACTGAATCAGTTGATGACCCGGTCTGAAATTACTATTTGTCAGTTGCTAAACATATTTTATTTAGGCCTTCTTATTTCGTGTGGTTAACAACTTAACAACTCCTTTGCACGTAAGATACGTTTCTGTCCCATGGATTTAATACCAAAAGAGACGCCGTTTATGCGAATTAAAAGTTCAACCCATCATCATCCTCATCATCTTAGCGTTGTTCCCGGTTGTGCCCCTAAAGGAACCCGGGGTCCGCTTTGACACCTAACCCCCAAGATTTGGCTAAAGCACTACTTTTACGAAAGCGACTGCCATATGACCTTCCAACCCAGAGGGAAAACTAGACCTTATTGGGATTAGACCGGTTTCCTCACGATGTTTTCCTTCACCGAAAATGTAACGGTAAATATTCTGTTCCGAAAAACTCACTGGTACGAGCCGGGATTTGCACCCACGACCGCCGCATGACAGCCGCATGCCTGAACCACTAGGCTACCGTAGCATAAGTTCAACCCATAATATACCTTTAAAGCTTTGGCAGTGACCACAGGTAACATAAAACTCTGCATTTACAACTTTCGAAACGAATAAAGCCTTTATTTACTTATTCTTATAAAAGTGCTCAAATTATAGTAGAATCTAGCCTAGACCAGATCGGCTTTAGAAACACTAAGGCACAAAGTCGCCGTCCGTTAGGCAGCCCGTTACCCAATCCGCTCCGACCGGTTACATAAATTAACTATTACATACAGCTATATACAAATGCCTGAATCATCTTTATTAGTATCGAATAGCACTGAAAGCAAAAAGTGCCGAAACTTTCTAGTGGATCCGACTACTCGACAAATAAACTCTTATGTAAATCTTATTTTTGAGTTATGAGAGCAATGGAGTTGAGTATTTATTCAAGAAGTCAGTTTTGTTTTCATCTTTATTTGTTGGAAATTTTTTAAGAAAGTATTCAAAGTGCAAAGACAATGTATATCTAGTACTTATAGTGGTTGTAATAAACTTCACCCGTTTCCACTGTTCTTGACCTAGGCTATGCGGAAATAAGTCTCTTTTTAAACGACGATTCATTCATATTCTTAGTCTTGTAATGTGACAATAGAAACTTCCTAAAATACCTTAACTTATTTAAGCCGATCTTTTTTATCGATCGAACGTACATCACCTATATTTATTTACTAATCTACAGTTGAAGTTAAAATTTATCGTTTTACATAGAATATAGAAAGCGGTGTTAATACCTAGTTAGTTGGGAGGGTCATAAATCATAATTATGCATGGAAAAGCAAGTAAATCTATAACGAAGACCCCAGTGGTCATTAGAATTCCTAGACTTAACAGATGGCGGCTGAATACCTTGTCGGCTCTGAATTTATGGTGACAGCGCATTCTGGGGCAGCCCTGCTCTCTTTTGGAGAAAGGAGAAGGAAAGATTTCATGATAGTTGTCATCTGCAAAATCTGTAGAACATTATAAATGACACATCCTTCATATGATTTGCAAGACTACTTATTGTTTGTTCTAACGTGGAATTTTACAACTTTTTATTTTTGCTAAATATGAAAGGGAAAGATAGTCGGCCTGACCGATTTCGGTTATAGCGACTTTTTGTTCTAGACTACACCAGGCGCGGGACACTCCGTGATTTACGTTCATCGGGTAAGTAATACGAGGTATAACAACTTATAATATACCGGTCATAATATATACGCTCACTGTGTATAAGTTTTAGTTTCACGTTCATTGCGCATAACGAACGAAAGGTATAATGTCAGAATATATAATTTCGTAAAGTATAACGTACTTTAGATATAATATCAATTGATATATCGATTAAAGCGTATAACATTCATAACAGCTAAGGTTTATAACATATATTATTCAATTTATCAAACATCAAACAGTATAATGCTCGTATAGTAGGTATAATCGCCTTCAGTTATTTTAATGTCTGTAGGTAAGTATTAATCATTCTTAAAACAACGTTGTGGGTTGGGGTATAAACGTAATATGACTTAGTGGTCATCTTAGTCAGTTGACACAATTGATTTTTACTGTTGTATTTGTTGTGTATTAAATCATAAATAACTCGTTCAAATGTGAAGTATTCAAAATTGCAAAAAGAGCAATTAAATTGCATGATAATGGTTACAGTTTTTGTAAAAACAGACAAGTAAATAACAAACTCTATTGGATTTGCGAGTTAATCTGGCGAGAAAACTGCAACTGCATTAAACGTTTGTAAGATTGATATTAAATTTATTTTGATATCAAACACGCCAATTATTTTAATCTAACCTTACCTAACCGCCAGCGTGTCGACGCCACCCCGCTTCGCGGGGTGTCTATTTCCGCACTAAGGGACACAAGGCAACCCTAACCTAACCTACAAGAAATACCATTGTTAAGAGTATTTGTTGTTTTTTTGTGCGAGGGGCCCTGGCTGCCCTAACCTAATTTTCGGTATTATAATCCCTATACGAAAATATACTATGCGTTATGATCGTTATACGTTATGTATGTTATACGAAAAGATATTATATGTCATGATCGTTATGCGTTATGTATGTTATACGAAATTAAGTTAGTCAATTTGAGTGTTATAGAAAAAAACGTTATATTATATGATTATTATGGCATTTGACCGTTATTCCTTATAAAAGTATTGGTATTGTTGTTATAGCTAACGTTCATTATATGTTGTGAACGTTATTAATATGAAATTATATATATTGTTCTTATATCTCGTGGGACGCACCCAGTAGACATAGGTAGTGTGACCGTAATCTCGTAAGTATATATGTATTTTTAAATAAAATCCAAAGCCTTAAACGGCAAAAATCACTACATAGTTATTGAATCTTCTCACAAAATTTCACTAAAATTGGTTAAGAAAATGCGACCTGTAGGAAAGAGCAGCCGGATATCTAGATATGAAATGCCGGACACACATGAAAATAAATTGGCCCAAGTTGAAATGGATAACTAACTACGTTCGCTGTGCTCTTGCTCGTTCAATAAAAGTGCGTGCATTAAGAAGTACTCATACCTACATAGCACGCTTCCACATAGGGAGATATAACTCATCACATTCCTTGCCCTGCCTCGATTACGTGTGGCGGTCAAAAGTCAGAGCGGCATATCTCACGATTCCTATGAAAATTAAGTAGAAAAACTTTTCACCGGATACGTACGTACTTTCTAAATCCTTTTTAGTGAGTTGAAAAACTTGTTCGTGGACGGACACGAGCTATTAGCAATGTTAATATGCGATGGACTTTCTACAATGGGTATGCAAAGGCAAACTTTATTGTGATAGTTCATAGTAAATGTGAATTTTGTTAGGCTTTTTGTTTTAATTTTGTGAGAGAAAAAACGCAAATAAAAACACAGAAAGGCAAGCCTGTACATTGAGTTTACATATTATTTACATATTTTAAATTGAAATTACAGTACAAGATAGTGTACACTTCTTGTAATTAGAGTAGATATAAATACATAACCACTAATATGTATCGTTACTCGCTTTAAATAAACATGACAACAATTGTGAGTCCTTCAGTGTAGGCATGTGAATGCAATAAATACGGTTAGTTATTATTTTGACAATTTACTTGCAGTGTAAAATGACATTCGTTTTTCCTTGTAAGTTGTAACATAAAGAATAATCTTATGCGATTTTTTATTTTTCACCCACTTCCACTTGCATCTATGGATCTAAAGTTTCGATTACTTTACAATCCATAGATGCTAAATAATTTTCTACTCAAAATATTTTTTATGACAAATAACTTTTGTGGTAAGTACTATATCTATTTTATGCATATTTAAGGATCAGGTGAAATGTCCCATTGCCTGGCACTTAACCAATATTTTGCATGTTCAATCTTTACTTGCTGGTTGCAACCAATAAAGGCGACAACTGGGTGTCAACTTTTTATTGCAATTGGGGTGTCAAACATTAGGACATTTAACTTATAGAGAAAAAGATACCTAGTACCATCAAAAAGGGTTTGTTTCGAATATACAAACTCTTGCCTGTTGTTTATAATCCAAACTAGTCGAGTAAGTACCTAATTTATTACTTTAGATACTTATTTAAGAACTTATCTTGGCAAATCCACATCTAATAAAATCCCCTGTCACATTTAAACCAGTACTTTTATACAAACTCGTCGCGTTTCTAGTTTGTGGACTTTGTAGGGTGTACGGAACACGGCGCAGGCGCACCGGTTTTTTATTATGTAAACATTCCATTGATCGCGGACGTACTATATCCTACTGCAAGTAGAACTAGTACAGAGTAACTACGTGTACAGAAGGTTCACAAGACAAACTTTTCCGACAGTGGTAAATATAATGTTTTTATTCACTGATTAAAACGACACTACACACACCATATACTGATTAGTTATTAAATAAATAATAATTTACTTTAAAAACAAAGTTTTAACCGACTTCAATTTAGTACTCCGCCAAGCCACGAGAACATTTCCTATTATTTTTTACAATTTACCACATGAACTGATTTCCGATAGCAAATGCGTTGACTACTATAGAAAAAAAAACGAATCGCTGTATGTGGGCCGACAATATTTGAGGACTTCCATCGATTCCCCAAGATCACCAATGGCACTTCATTAGTTCCTATTTCAATGGAATCTTATCAGAACCTGTGACGTACTTTTGCACTTTTAAGTACATAATTGAGGAATTCGATAAGTTATCTGTGGTCTTCATCATCAATTCCTCGCCACCAAATTTATGATTCCGGATGTAAATACACGAGTTAAAACAGATAATACCAAAATTACTACACGCGTGCCTAATAAAATTGAGGAGTCCTCTCAATTCCTCATGGATCCCATGATCTAACTGAATTTTGAAAAAAATGGGACCCACCTGGAAGTTTATACATACGAACAACAAAATAATTTCGGATCGGCTCATCAATGACAGAGTTCTGAGGTAACAAACATTGAAAAAAAAAAAATACAGCCGAATTGAGAACCTCGTCCTTTTTTTGAAGTCGGTTAAAAACTAACCAGCCATAGGCCTGCGGCGGCTTGCTCATACTCGTTAACTACGTAAGTAATTGAGTGAGTCGGTAATTGGCTACTTTCCTAAATGAAACCGCTTATTTATTCCGTCAGTTAGATTATCAAAAAAATTTGGACACGTATTTTTTTTGTCAATAAAAAAAAATATGAAGAAAATGTTAGGTTAGTTACGTATGTACTTACCTAGATTTAGATTACTTTGTAGGTAAGTATCATATAGGCATTAAAAACATAACAGCAGCTTTATTTTTATGCCCAAATGAGCTAAAAGCTTTAACGAATAAAATAATAATTAAACTTATTCTTGAGACATGATCACGAATATCCGGAGTAAACTTTCTGTAGTGTGTGCTGGTGACATTATTTACACGTTCAGTCTACTTTGTAAGGCGCGCCCTGTGCTAGTAGGAGATACGTCGTCCCAGTATTTTTCATTCCTGGCCATCATTAAGCTAATTTTTTCAAACTTTCTCGTATATTAGATATGATTTATTCCTTAAACCTTAATTACTGTGTTTACACGTTCTATATAATCGTCTCGAGCGAACTAAATATGAATATTACGGTCCAAATTTAGCTTAAGAGCAAACACAACGGCCGTTTTTCCATAGAAACGTAGTCCCCTGTTTTCTCCCTAGATAATGACAGCAGAGCAATTTTTTTTTTCATAAATCTATGGCTACTATTGTCATATTCCTACGTTTTCCTTTTTTTCATAAATTTATTCTTAAAAGAGATATTAACCTTCAAAAACCTAAAAAAAATGCCAGATTTTCCGATGTGTTAAAAAATCCAGAAAACAATTTTGACTAGATTATTTACAAAAAGGAAAACATGGGAACACTGCCAAAGCCTTTCTTTGATTTTTAATAAAAAAATGGTCAAGTAAACAATAGGTCAAGTTTTGGAGAAGAAATCAGGGGACTACGATACGTTGATTTTATGTTCTTTTAATAGGTATTTTCGGTCCAAGCTGCAGTTGTCTCTATCGCGCTCTGCGGGGGGAGGCTTGAGGTTGGCGCGACAGCAATACATACAAATACCTATTTCTCAATTATCTCGAGCTTTTTGTTTCCTCTTAATGTTGATTCCAGCCGAGGCTTTATTCGACCAGGTAGAATCTACTCAATAAACGATAAATGATAAGCTTCATGTACCAAGTGTATAAATTATTTTCTTTAGTTTTTAACCCAAGACGAAAAAGAGGGGTTGTAAGTTTAACGTGTCTGGCTGTGTCTCTATGTATCTGTCTATGGTATCGTAGCTCCCAAACGGGTGGGCCGATTTGAATGCGGTTTTTTTGTATCATAGATAATTTTATCCCGAGTTTTTGAGATATTGAACTTTGAAATGAAAATGTCGGGGGTTTTTCAACTTTTCTAAGTTGTAGTTATACATTTGGAACATTATTAATTTACCTACTTTTATTTTGTTTCCAGGTAAGCGAATAAGACGAGTGCAGATTAAGGGTTTAATCATAGTAAGGACTTTTATTTTTAATTAATATACAAAGAAATTTTAACACAGCATCCAATCAAAATTATTATCCTGGCATTTGCCCAAATCAACAGGGATAGTGTTCTTTATACCTAAGAGATCATACATATATAGGAAGCATAAACCAAAAGCCTAGTTAGCCTTTGTCTAGTAGGTAACATATCTATAGTCAATTGGTCCATGGTGTCCCTTTTCAACAGACTCCCGCCATCTTCACCAGCAGTACGATTACGTAACGAATTGTAGGTACGTATGCTTAGTGCCAGTGGGCGGGGCACATTGTGCGTAGAACCAATGACCGTTGGGGCAGGCTCTCGAGTGGCGACCACATACCGTAACGTGCGGTGTGGATAGGCACAAGGTGGACTGCTGATGACCTGGTAAAGGTCGCGGGAGTCCGCTGGATGCGGGTGGCGCAGGACCGGTCACATTGGCGCTCTTTGGGGGAGGCCTTTGTTCAGCAGCGGACGTCTTTCGGCTGTTATGACGATGATGATGATGATGACTTATACTTAACATAAAATACTGATACCATTAATGTAAATAAAATATCCAGTAAGTAGGTCCAAAAGTGGATCAATGAATGTCTCAACAGACACCAAATGTGGTCCCGCTAACATGGTGCAGCATTGTGGGCCGGGCCGCGGGAGCGACCGCGTGACACAGAGCCGTGCGTGTGCGCATGCTATAGGTAAATGGCGGGATAATGATAATAAATGGCTAACTCATTATTCGTCGTACCTGTTTTCAATAGTCAACTGTTTATGGGTCATACAGTGATTTGTCTGCATATTTCCTGTGGACATTGCCAAAATTAAGGCCCGGGGTTACGGCGTCTCTTCTTGTATAATTTTGTTGCGATAAAATCATTTTATATACGCACGTAAGTCCGTTACTATTGCCCACAGGAAAGTATTATTTTGTTTAACTCTATATACATTTTTAATTATTCGTTTGAAATTCAACTTCCAAAGCCCAGTCGTATCACAAAATTAGTTGTCTCACGAGCTGTCGAAGCAGTCGCGATTACGGCTACAATATATTTTTATCTTTAAGCTACTTGCTGTTTTGCCTGAAAAGCCTTTAACCAATAATTATCTCGAAGAGTCATAACATAAGGTATGTTATAGAACGTTGTGAGCTAACTTTTGATGTAAGTGCCTACTTATGGTCTTATTCATATCCGTTCAACAAGCCTATTTTAGCTAAAATGCCATTCGAATTAGTTTCGCTCTAACTGTCTAAGCCTAAAGTAGCTTATGTCACTCTCCATCCCTTCAACTATCTCCACTTAAAAAAATCACGTCAATTCGTCACTTCGTTTTGCAGTGAAAGACGGACAAAGAGACACACACACTTTCCCATTTATAATATTGTTAAGAAATTAAAAATGGAAACACGGGGCTGGTTAATTAGACTTGTAGACTGTCCGCCAATATCCAGCAGCATGGTACGCGCTCAGATCAAGTTGGGATGCGCCGGAGTTCGCTACGGTACGCGGCTGCGATCGGCTATTGTTCTAGCGCTAGTGATGTGTGTTTATGTAGTGATGCTATCGATGTTTTTAATTAATATTAATGTGAGGGAAATACATGACATGATTTGCATTTATTTATAGCGTAAGTGAATGCTTCCATTAAGCAATTCTGAAAAAAAGCTGTCGGTATTGAAATTAGATTAAATTCGTTTCGGTTGTTTGTGTTTCTGTTTGTTGAGAGTGCGACATACTAAACTGGATAGACATTGAATTCGAATTAAAATGAGTGTCGTTTCATATTTCACTTCATTTCATAGTAATTTGAAAATTCACATATCTTTGTCTAAATATGTTAGTAAACTTGGGCCAACGAGACGGGATATATACTTCATCTTCGTCTGATACGTCATTTATTGGTTCCTCCGCTCCTTTTCTCTATCATGACATTAGGTAATTATTTTTGACGACCGCTTTAGCCTAGTTGGTAGTGACCCTGCCTACGAAGCAAGAGGTCCTGGGTTCGAATCCCGGTAAGGGCAAAAATTTATGTGATGAGCATGAATATTTGTTTCTGAGTCATGGATATTTTCTATGTATTTAATTATTTATATCTATTATATACATATATCGTCGTCTAGTACCCATAACACAAGCCTTACTGAGCTTACTATGGGACTAGGTCGATTTGTGTAAGATTGTCCCCTTATATATATATATATATATATATATATATATATATTTTTTATCTCTTCTGATGGGCTCAAGTTAAAGTTGGTGTGTCGAATGGCAACGGCGCGGCGTCAATTCCAGATTAGTTTTTTCTATATTTCTTTAAATAGTTTTATCAAGCCAAGGATTTTAGTAACAAAGTAATTTCCCAACACATTCCTGTATTGTGTGTGAACCTTGTCCTTGCAACGCTTCGTGATCGCTTTCGGCGTGTTTTTTCGTCATTCGTGACAAACGGTTAATGTCATTGTTGGGTTAGTAAGTGTACTAATTTATTGAAAAACGTCTGTATGGTCACTATCACGTCTATCACACAACAATAGTCCAGCTGGCGAAAATACTATGATTTCGAAATGTTGTTACGTGATTTATAATTAAAACAGTTTCCTACCGACGTTCTCAAACATAATTTATATAAAGCTTGTAATAATTGACGACGGCTTTAGCCTAGTTGGTAGTGACCCTGCCTACGAAGCAAGAGGTACATTATCTATCTGCTGTTCCCCAAACTCATTTTAGGGTAACATCTTAAAAAAAAGACTTATTATTAAATAGCCGATGGACTTGAAACGGTCACTAGGTGTATCAATTTAATAATACAATAGTACATTACGTACCTAGGGCAGTGAATTTGTGAATGCCCCAGATCGCAGGTGTTTGTGTTTCTTTATTCGTCATGTATTCATGTCAACAAAATACAATCAAGTAATATTCTTTACGTTACACCTGGCCATAATGCCAGTTTTACCGCACGCTGCGCGTACGGTAAAAGTCGCATTGTGGCCAGGTGATGACGTAAAATTTTGTACTCAACACGGGCGGTAATTCGTAAAGCCCCAGAGCGCATATTTATGGCCCTCACCTTCGGTTCGGGCCACAAACACCTGCAATCTGGGGCATTCATTAATTCACCGCCCTAGTTACGTAATTTACTATTATTGCTCACCAAAATAGTACTTTATATAACAAAAAGTAAATTAAACATAAACGACGGTAGACAACAGGCGCTAAAAAGTGATCTTCCAGGCAACTTTTGGGTTGGGAACATTAATGAGAAAAAAGGCACAAACAACGATATGGTTGTTAGTGCCTTTTTTTCTCGCTTATGTTTTAACTAGCTATGAAATCGATACACGGTAGTGACGTTACTAAGCGGAGCTCACAGAGCCTGTATATGGTATTTATGAGTTGTACCGCTATTCCGAGATGATACTACAATTTGTCGTTTGGAATTAGGCCAGTGGTACCTTGAAGATTCATCCAAACTTGTACGTCTGTGACCCACATTATATAAGATATCATCAAACAAAATAATACACAAAAGTAGGTAATGTTACTAATAATTTTATGTTTTCTTTAAACCTACTTGCAAAACAGTTGACAGTCGTAATCGCC
This sequence comes from Epinotia demarniana, assembly GCA_945867215.1. NCBI lineage: Eukaryota > Metazoa > Arthropoda > Insecta > Lepidoptera > Tortricidae > Epinotia > Epinotia demarniana. The sequence goes on from OX244281.1 coordinate 10,180,209, forward strand.
TACAATCTCAACTGTTCCCAATAAACATGTCCTTTCAATTATAAATATACGGCATGATTACATTTACGAGTTTATGTAATAAGAGAACACTCAAATGACAGTTATTATTGTAAGTGCACGTTGTCGTTTCTGCACCTGCGTAAAATATTCAGGTTATAAACATAAAGTGTTGCACCCTTAAAAGTAGTTTGTTTAAGAATCTTACGGCTTCATCACATTGCCCAACAAAAGGGGCTCAATAAGCTTACTTTTCGAACACTAGGGCGATTTCAATTGTAATTTTCGCTTTCAAAAAATTACAGTTGATCTCTTCACTCACGTTTAAAAAGTAACGCGGGTATATTAACTGAACTAAGTAAATATTATTACTAATTAACTAAAACACAGCAAATATAATCGATATATGACACTAAATGTATTGATTTGACATCGGTTCGGTAATTTTTGCGCACGCTCAGTTTAGATATTATATCTTAGTCTCTGCATAATAAATACCGAACTACATTTTAATGATTTATTCGAATGAAACCCCCGATGTTGCAAACAGTTTAGGAGGACGACAAATCGCTACTGCATTGAGCGAAGAAATGACCAGACATTTACTGGCTACTGTTAAGATGGTTATCAAAGCGGTGGACGTCGAAGCCCGCATTAGTTCGGCAGAGATTCCCGGATAAATCTTGTTTGGTTAGGTTATAGTAGTCTGTTATTGAAAACGCGCTCATGGTTAAGTCTTTTGTTGATTGATTTAATTATTGGGGGACGCAGAATTGAAGGTCAAAGTAGTGGTTCAAAAATTACTAATTAATTATGATTATGAAAATCGCTGGATTTGATTGTCTCAAGTTTCTCACGGGACTTTTGTTATACGCATTGGCAAGGAAATATTTGAAATAGTTAAAATTTCCAAATATTCAGAAAACAACCTGTACCAGCGTATTACGTTACTCGGACACCCAACACCGAAACTGCAGTTGCATAATGCGAGCTCCGCTTACATAAATCCACCTCTCGCTTCGCTATCAATTCTCTTATACACATAATCAATTTACAATTTGTTCGGAAGGACCCGAGACGTTGGGTGAAAGACGAATAATAAGGGTAATGTACCTAACCCAAATGGTATTATTGAAAATTCGAACTGTCCGGAAGGTATAGTAATGTATTACATGAATGTATACTTATGTACCTCAGGGCACCCCTGTAAACCAGAGGGGATATTACGTAACTTTTCAGACTCACGTTAGGACACCTCAAGTAATTTCCCAGTACTATCCGTGACATTTAGATCTACCTGACTTACAAGTGGTAATTAATTTTATATAAACTAATACTTTAGCAGCAGTATGAAAAACTCTTGCAGCTTCGAAAAGCCACATCTGTCCATTTATCAATCCATTCGCCCGTCTGTCTGTCCGTCTGTCTCTAACCCAGCCTTATGTTTCCGCTGTCTCCCGACAAACGTAACAAAGTGACATGCACTGGTAGATACAGATTAAAATCTGAATAATCTATGAGACTACGAGACAGCCCCGGGGCTTAACTTATATGCTTATATGCCTTCTTCAAACACAAAATGGGTTAAAGATAAATGTGTTTCGTTGAGAAAGCGACACCTTCTCATTTGTAAACTACGTAGGCGCAAGGACGACCATTTGAACTAGATTCAGAACCATCTAAAGACATTCTCTTGTCCAGATTTATTGCATTCAGTTTTAAAGCCCCGCATTTTAAATTCATTTATACATTTTTTTAAGATGATCTGCAGAGTTGTATTGCTTGTATAATTTTGTTGTAGATTTTTAAGGAAAGTATTCCTTGATTACTCTTCTGTTTCTTCTCGTCCGTTGATTGCAGATTTAATTTGACGGGACCAAATTTCTATGTCTAGAATTAGGTAAAGTAATATGAGCAGGCGTTTATGAAGTTTTACATGAATGGCTTTTAGAATCTAGTTACTAATAATCAGCACCTTTGAAAGCTACAAGGATCTACTATTTAGATCGATAATTCCGTTCACTACTTAAGAATAAAGATCTGTGTCCTTAATGTCGGTATTTGACCAAGTTCTCAGATTAAACCGATATTTATTACCATCACAGTTCGTCAAACGTAGACACTATATTCTCAAAGTGTCTATCTGAATAGACCTTTGTCTATTTATAACTTTTGATTGTAAATTTAACCTTAAACGTTAATCCATAAGGGTTATATTTGAGTAGACACCAAATTGAAATTATGTTCTTTGGAGTATGTCGTTATGTAAAATTCAGTCCAAATCTAGAACGAACCCGAAGGCCGATTCTTAGATATTCGATGAATATTTAAATCAAATCTACTTAGTTGCATGTTATTTGGAGGTATAACTACGTTTATTATCGCTTTGATAAAGTGGGTTTAAATTAGTTATGACAGAAGCAGGTGGATTTTAACAACGTTTTATGTTTGAAATCCGGATTAAGAGGTTGAGTAGGTAATAATAAAACAAATCTCGGAATACACGTGTACGTACCAACTATTCATTCTATGAGAGTACCTGCCAACCGACGACCAGTGAGCCTAGTAGGCAGTGATGCTGCCTACAAAGCCGAAGGTCCTGGGTTCAAATCCCGGTAAGTGCAATTATTTGTGTGATGAGCATGAACATTTGTTTCTGAGTGTTGGATGTTTCCTTTTCTATTAAATATATCGTCGTCTAGTTCCCATAACACAAGCTTTATTGAGCTTTATGGTGATAGATCAGTTTGTGTAATTTGTCCTTTATTTTTATTATATTTTGTATTAAACTATAGCCATCGTGGCGAAAGATAGATTGTACACATGAATATATGTATTTTAAATAAAATGAAAATAAAAAAAGACTGTCCAAGGATAATTAATTACCTAACGAGAAAAGTAACTCAATTATGTTTTGAAAATTATATCTATATTTCTTAAATTAACTTAACTAAATTAAATTAAAAGTAAGTTAAATCTAAAAAAGGCTCTCGAGGCACCGATTGATGCTGGCGGCATTTCCTCTCTGAATTGCAATGCTGCTGATGCATTGCGCGAGAAAGCCGCCAGCTTTTCGGTCACCAGTTATGTCCACCATATGTTCTAAAATTAGGTGGTATAGTCAATAAAAAACTAAAGAGTATTTCATAAATTACCCATTTATCAATCAACATGAAGCTTACTTTCATTAATGTCAGAGTTTTGAGTAGCAGTAACCTGAAGTAGTTGTTTAACTATGTAGTAAATTAACCAGTAACTAAGTTATGTTATTTGTGGTAATGAATATGCAGGTCCATTGAGTATTCAAGATTAGATTACATGGTAAAGGAGGCCTTATGTAACCGGTATATTAGTATTAATTAACAGACACTGGGAGCTAAATGGGGCATGTTGGAGTAAATCTCTACTTAAATCCAAAGAAATGGAAAAAAGTATTTTTTTTGGATGGAAGTGTAGGAACGCGAAAATGTTTCACCCGAGCTTCTAGAAAGGATTGAAGCATTGCGGCCCTATTAAAAAAGATAAACTAGTTTCCTGCCGAATCTTGGCGGCCCAATGGGACTATGATGATGATAATGATGACTTCCTCCAGACGTAGTTTAGAACCTTTATCCCATCAGGATGCTCCATTTGTAAAACTAAAAATTAATGCGAACAGTAACATCAATATTTATAACCGTATTTATATTTGTTGAGGGTTCTTGCATACGCTGAGGATACTTTTTCACACTTTCTGTTTTTTTTAGTATAAATTTGAACCTCATGTCTTCCTCCAGTCCAGGAAGTAATTTAAGTAGTGAATAATATATCAACTTATTATAGTATTTCTCAGGCTAACATTACGTATTATCTATGCTTCCGCGCGCTCGGCCATTTGGCTCCATATTGCAACCTAAAGATGAAAGCCCAATTTGTACGTGCTGACATTTTATGCGAGTTTAAAATAAATTTTATTTCGTAATCCTGCGTAATAAGTCATAATTAAGTATGGTATTCAAAAGTAAATACATCACATAACAAGCTCTCAAGATGACCTGACCTACGGCCAAATTAGAAACATCGCTGTCTTACTTGTCTTTACAATCGAGAAAACTAACGAATTTAAAATGGTTGAGCAATATTTTTCCGACTTCAAAATTCTTCGGAATCTTTTATTTGTATGTGTTCCTTGATTACACGAAGACGCGTAGACGCCTGGATCGATTAGGAAATTATTTTTTTTTTCAAAGGGTAACATTTCCAGGTGGTCCTATGGCCGTCAGTTCAGGATCTGATGATGGGGTCCTGGATAAATCGAGGGAACTCTTAACATAATACAGGCACACTAAAAGCGATTTGGGTATTTTTTTGTGACTTGTGCATTTCATGCATTTGTTTCGGAAATCAGTTCATGTGGTAAACTGGAAAGGAAATGTGGAAATAAACATGTGGCTTGGCGCAGTTCTGACACGACAATCCGTTGAGAAATGCGATCCTCCTTATCACACGATGAATGATGGCGGTCACCGTTCGATGTGACGAGACGACGCTCCTATCTTCACTTATCGCGTGATAAGGCCGACCATGATACGGGGTCTGGGGCCGTAGACAAGGTTACAATCGACAAGCGCTATCGTCAATAGAACATAATAATATGTATGGGAATGACAGATGTTAACGAAAAGTGTTTCGTCGGCATCTGTCATTCCCATACATTTTATTATGTTCTATTGGCGATAGCGCTTGTCGATTGTAACGTTGTCTAGGCCCCCTGGTCAGACGCCGGACATACGAACGGATTTATACCCAAGCTTAAACAGCGAACTTCCGTTCGATTCGCTCCCTCAATGACAACTTTCAGACTGAGCTTTCTTGTAAATGCGCTAACGACAGCCAACATATTCTTTTGAACTTTATGTATAGAGAATAAGATCCATAGTTGCTTACATTATTTGATCTCACGTCACGTCTGAAGAAGGCAAGACCAATGAGTGAATTGTAAAAGTTACAGTCATGTTGGTAAGGAATTGGCGTTCGACAGATGACTTGACCTTTTGAGTGAGGTCGTGTGAAAAGTATGTTAAGCGAAGGGGTTAAGTAGCTGAATGTACTAATTTTGAGTGATTTCCTCATTCAAAACGTAATCATCACATCAAAATCTATATGGCTCATAGAACACAGCGCAGTGATGAAAGCAAGCCGTTTTGCAGATTGATAGCCGGAAAAATAAGTAATTTGTAGAGGCAACCAAAGGTCAGTCTTAGAAGGCAAGAGAGCTCAGACGCTTAAAAAAAACAACTAAAAGAAGAAAGGTCTAGTCTTAAAAGATGTAAGGGCCTTCAAAATAATCAAAATTTTTAACAATTTAAGCAGCCATTTTGACTTTCGTTCCGCTGCGGTGTTTAGGCTTGTGTTGTTTTATATCAATCTACATGTTCATCTATCTTTTTCTCTATTTATTTTGCAACGAAATGATGATTTTCACACCATGGTGGCCAACAAACATACGACCATATGGTATTCTTTGCAATGCACAAGAATGGCAATCTATCAATGAAATAAGTTTGATTCATGTCCAACGTCCATGGCGCATCGTCTCGGCTCAAAATGTACTTAACCTACATTGAAATCGGTTTTAAGCTAAAAACTATCAGAACACAGAACAGACCGTTCTCAATTTCCATAAAAGAGATACCGAATTGTTATTGAAAGTCAGCGTTCATTGACCTTGTGGGTCAGCCAATTTCGTTTAAGGCTACCTCAAACGCTGAAGTCAAGTATGGGCTTGCATGATAATGTGTAGCGTCTGTTTAGGTATTAGTGCACTTCCCACACTTAATATATGCTAGGACATTAAATAACCATATAAGTTTGTTTGCCTGGCCACGTTCTATGAGATCACATACTGATCTGGCCAAATTTATAACAAATGCAAAAAGATACCATGTGCACAAGGTAGAGTACAGCAGAATGTCATCTCGCTCCTTTTTGGAGCTATTTGGAGCAGCACAACAGGAGAAGGAAAGCGCTTGGGAAGGCCCCGGTAAGGCGGACTGATGACCTAGTAAAGTTCGCGGGAGTCCGCTGGATGCGGGTGGCGCAGGACCGGTCACTGTGGTATACTTTGGACACACTTTGGTGTGGGGAGGCCTATGTCCAGTAGTGGACGTCTTTCGGTTGATATGATGATGATGAACAGGAGAAGTACTCTCTAACTCTACCTTTCAGAAGACAGCCAAAATACCACGACTACTGACTTGGTAGGTGGTGTGTTTCTGGTGGGGAGTGAGGACGCCAATTTATAACCTTAAAACGTAAAATTGTACTGAGCTGGCAGTCGTCATAGGGGTCAAGATTCGCCGCGATATACCACATAGACTTGTTGCTATCATTTGGTCCAAATATCTTGTGGGCCTAGGAAAGCAATGGACTATACCCTGATGGTTACAACGTCAGTGAATGGACTGTGGTTTAGTGGTTTACAACAAACAGTTACTCGTACGAGAATTATGGTAATTAGTTACTTCCCTTGTTACTTACCTTTTTGAACAAGAGAGTATACTATGAAACGAATACGTGACGTAATAGGTACGTATTTAGTTTTAATATTGCGATTTTTTAAATGTTTACAGTGTTCTGTGTAATGTGTAACTAACGTGTGTTAACGAACTAAATATTCTCTATATAGTACATTTACATCATTATCATAACTATCAGCCGAAAGACGTCCACGTGCATATATGGCCAATATATAATAAGCAACATTTAAGTAACATTTTGGAAATTTGACAGTGATATAGGTATCCTTGTCATAACCTGGCTATCACATGAACTGGTTAATTAACCTATCAATATGGCAGCCTGGTTATGTTATGACAGACTTATATGACTATTTAATATCACAAAGTACCTACCTATGCCAAACCCACGACGCATCCTTAACTATTAATTGTGCAACGTTTAGAGCGTCATATATAAATGCGATTCTAAAAAATTTACTGCGAAAAAACTAAACTAACCAATATATTATATATTGTATTATTATATTATTACATACTGTTCTAAACTTTACATTCAAGGGCGAAACGTCGTTTTTCAATACGAGATGATTTGCGGTTTCCAAAACACTTGTATAACTCTCGAACCGGTCGTTAAAGTGCATGACGCCATGTTTTCTGGACATGCTTTGCGGATTTGCTCGGAATGTATAAAAAAGTAAAGTCATTCCGCAAGGGCCAGGGACCTCGAAAGAGTTCAGTTTAGGTCAAGAGCCTTGCGTGATTTAGTGTTTTAGGTAGTGTCAGCTGATAAGTGATGGCACTAAAGTCTTATTGAGCACTCTAAACAGCCGTTGTACTGTAGTCGTATGTTCGAACAGGGTGCGTCCCACGAGATATAACAACAATATATATAATTTCATATTAATAACGTTCACAAGATATAATGAACGTTAGCTATAACAACAATATCAATACTTTTATAAGGAATAACGGTCAATGCCATAATAATCATATAATATAACGTTTTTTTCTATAACACTCAAATTAACTAATTTAATATCGTATAACGATCATAACATATAATATCTTTTCGTATAACATACATAACGTATAACGATCATAACGCATAGTATATTTTCGTATGAGATTATAATACAGAAAATTAGGTTAGGGCAGCCAGGAAGGGGGAGGGGGGACGGGGGGCGGAGCCACCTACAAAGGGGGCTCGGTGGGCGAAGCCCCTCGTAGTAAAAAAACAATAAATACTCTTAATAATGGTATTACTTGTAGGTTAGGTTAGGGTTGCCTTGTGTCCCTTAGTGCGGAAATAGACACCCCGCGTAGCGGGGTGGCGTCGACACGCTGACGGTTAGGTAAGTGTTTGACATCAAATTTAATTTACTTTCAATCTTACAAACGTTTCATGCAGTTGCAGTCTTCTGGCCGGCTTAACTCGCAAATCCAATAGAATTTGTTATTTACTTGTCTGTTTTTACAAAAACTGTAACCATTCTCGTGCAATTTAATTGCTCCTTTTGCACTTTTGAATACTTCACATTTGAAAGCGTTATTTATGATTTAATACACAACACATACAACAGTAAAAATCAATTGTGTCAACCGACTAAGATGACCACTAAATCATATTACGTTTCTACCCCAAACCCACAACGTTGTTTTAATAATAATTAATACTTACCTACAGGACATTAAAATCACTGAATTAAAATAACTGAAGGCGATTATACCTACTATACGAGCATTATACCGTTTGATGTTAGATTAATTGAATGATATCTAAATATATAAAAGAAGAAACTGACTGACTGACTGACTGACTGACATATCAACGCACAGCCCAAACTGCTGGGTCTAGAGATTCCAAATTTGGCACGTAGGTGCCTTATAAGGAGTTGGGGAGCACTAAGAAAGGATTTTTCAAAACTCACCCCCTAAGGGGGTATAATGGGGGTCCAAAGTTTGTATGGGGGAAGCATTATTTTTTTAACTAGAGACTTGAAACTTTCGAGGAAGATTACTTAATAAGATACAAAAAAAGCACTTTCAGCGTTTTACAAAATTCCACCTTTAAGGGGGTTAAATAGGGGTGCAAAGTTTGTATTCAAAACTACTGGGACCACAAACTTGAAATTTACTCCAGAACTTCCTTTTATGACGTATGCAAGGGATAAGACGGTATTTTTGGAAACTCTATCCTTAAGGGTGTTAAATGGGGGTGCAAAGTTTGTATGGGAGAAACATTATTTTTTGTACTAGAGACTTGAACCTTTGTAGAGATATTAATTATTAAGATACAAAAAAATTGATTTCAGCGTTTTAGAAAATTCTACCCCTAAGGGGGTCAAATAGGGGTGCAATGTTCGTATGGGGGAAACATTATTTATTGAACTAGACACTTGAAACTTTGTAGGAAGATTACTTATTGATACAATAAAGTACTTTCAGCGTTTTATAAAATTCTACCACGAAGGGGGGTTAAATAGGGGTGCAAATTTTGTATTCAAAACTACTGGGTCTAGAAACTTGAAATTTTCACCAGATTTTCCTTTTATTATGTAGGCAAGGGCTTAGACGGGATTTTTGGAAATTCTATCCACAAGGGGGTTAAATAGGGGTGCAAAGTTTATATGGGAGAAACATATTTTTTAGTACTAGAGACTTGAAACTTTGTAGGAATATTACTTACTAGGATACAAAAAAGTACTTTCAGCGTTTTATAAAATTCTACGATCCCTAAGGGGGTTAAGTAGGGATGCAATGTTTGTATGGTGGAAACATTATTTATTGAACTAGAGACTTGAAACTTTGTAGGAAGATTATTTATTAAGATACAAAAAAGTGATTGTAGCGTTTTATAAAATTCCACGCCTAAGGGGGTTAAACGAGGGTCCAAAGTTTGTATGAGGGAAACTTTTTTAGCTACGTACTTAAAACTTTGTGGACAGATTACTTATTCATTTACAAATAAAGTACTATCAGCGTTTTGGAAATAATTGCACCTAAAGGGGTTAAAAAGGAGGTCCAAAGTTTGTATGGGAAAAAAAGATTAGTTTGACATTTTTATTCGAAACTTTACAGGTTAATTCCTAACGATAAATGAGTACCTAAACAAGTATTTTCGGGTTTTACAGAATTCAACCCCTAACAGGGGGACATGTGGTGACAAAATCTGAAAATCAACATCGGCATATATTGTTTCTAAGGTTTATCGGGTCGCTGATTATGATTACGAAAACAACAACGATTTTACATTCCAACGTGGCGTCTAAATATCAATATAGGCGTTGTTATTATGTTTTTTGGGACGTTAATTACGAAAATCGCATAGATTTTGAAATGTAATGTTGTGGACATGAAAATTCATGAAAGCATTTGTGCCCAATTGCAATTCAATCTGTCCAGTTTTTTCGTAGCAAATCGGTTGTAACAGACGGACTGACAGACAGCCACTTTTGAGGTATGGAACGAGACCCGTGTTATAGGTTTTAAAGTTTGTATTTGGTGCCATCTCGATCGTTATCAATCGGTACCTAGGCGAGTGCGGGCGGCGCGGCGAAATGGGACGGTAGAGGAGACATTGGGAAACTGCCTGCATCCGTAATAAGTTTATTCAAGGTGCTGCACGAAGATCTGCTTACTTTTTATAAGTTAAGCATTTTGGCTGCGGCAAAATTAAATCAATTTTTTGGGTATTTATGTTCTTTAATTCTAGCTGCTCCCATACAAACTGTTGTTCCCCTCCAAATACTGGTTCGAATGGCATCGAAAAAAAAAATTAGCAAACAAGCCTATAGCAATGTCCAGGCCACAAATTTGACTTGAAATTTGTGGAGATATATTGGTATTTCAATATTATCATGAACATAAACTAGCTTTTATTCCAGAGGACAGATTCTCATTAATCATGATTGTAAATTTAATAACAAAAATACATACATACATTCACGCCTTTATTCCCAAAAGGAGTAGGCAGAGGACATGAACTTTATGTTCCAGCGCCACTTTTAGCATAAATGTGGTTATAAAAGATCGACAAAATGTGATATTGCATAGGTTGTTAGCCCATCACCCACAACACACTTCAACCCTGCTCCCTTAGTCGACTTTTACGACGCCCACGGGAAGAAAGGGGGTGGTGAAATTCTAACCCGACACCACATGGGCATAAAAATAATGGTAAATAAAAAATAATTTACCATAATGGGTTATGATGAAGGGTTATTCATAGGGGACGTTAGTAGTAGTAGGCCGTTGCCGGCCTAGCAATTCAACAACTATTGGAAAATTACATTTACTACGCGGGCGAAGCCGCGGGCAAAAGCTAGTATATTATAAACCTTAGCTGTTATGAATATTATACGCTTTAATCGATATATCAATTGATATTATATCTAAAGTACGTTATACTTTACGAAATTATATATTTTGACATTATACCTTTCGTTCGTTATGTGCAATGAACGTTATACTAAACAAACTTATACACAGTGAGCGTATATATTATGACCGTTATATGATTGAAGTTGTTATATCTCGTATTACTTACCCGTTCGAACAAACGTATAAACATGTTAAGTACAGTCGCCATCACATGCATCTGAAAACGACTTTATTGTCAAAACCATAGAGTGCATGTTCAGATATTTTTGAACAGAACTGAAGAGTGTGACGCTGACTGTACGTCGAATAATTTCCAGACAAGTTACATTTTGAAGTTTTATCTAAGAAAAATCCAATGTTCTTTAGCTTTTTTTTATATTACCTTCTTAAACTACTGAATTGTATTCAAGTTTGAGAGGCTTCTGCCCCGCGGACAGATGATAAAAAAGATATTTGAATATTTTTTACGAAGATCTTTGTCATCCGTGTCAAAATTTATCACTTAAGTTAGTCATAAAAGAAGTTTTCCTGCAATAATAAAAACTACAATTACGTAATATATTACTTTATCACGTTTGGCTATTATTGTGAAGAGGATCAAGTCAGCTTTTTACATAAAACGACGTCGTGACCAGTGTCAAATAGTAACAATCGGTGTTTGTCGATTAGGTAATCCGAAACACTGGCTTTTTGTTGTGTTTCTCAATCACATTTCCGGGTACTTGTTATGAGTTATTTATATAAATTATGTCATTGTATTGATTTTACAACCTACCTTTGTGATGAACTCAAGTACTCAATGAAAAATCATCATGTACTGTTTGTGTGTATTTTTTCTAGATTGCTGTTAAAACGGAAAGACGCGAGACGCGTCAAAATTCAATTTGTCTTAGGGACGAATGATGCATGCAATTGTATTGAAATTGTCTCAGTAGAGTAACAGGATAATAATAAGAATCAGAAGGTACCCTGCCTTAGTAATGTCGTTGGCCTTTAATTTTCGCAATAAACAGTACTCGAGTAAAGTACCTAGTTAAATATTTGTATGATTTATTTTGACCAAGTATATTTTAATTTAATCTAAGAGTGGTCACATGTAATATTTATAATATTATTAATAAATTGACTTATGACTTACGATGACTCCAGATCGACCTAGTATAAGTATGTAATTTTTATATTGATGTGATATTTAATATTCAGTGGCATGTCCTTTTAGCACAGTCGATGTTCATAATAAAGAATTACCATCAGATGTCCTATTTGCTAAATTGCGTATATCAATAAAAACCACGACGTGAACTCCCGCGCATACCACTAGACATCTATTCTTCGCGGAGCATTCCAACGCTTCGAAGTACTAAAACCAATTTCACTTCCAATAACGCCTTAGAAAATCAATTTGACACCGATGCCATTGTAATCACAAAGGCTATCATATTCCTACTATTACAAACACCTGTCAACAACACATTTCACCTGGTTGAATGATCATTCAATCGTCCCAATTCTAGTGAAAGTGGCCCCCGGGCCCTAGAGATGTGGAAAGTGAACGAATGAATTGAATGAATGGGTTGTTACTCTCTCTGGCTAATGAAACTTTGGGTTTTAGCGGAATTGTGTAACGTTTTTGAAAATGGAATGGAACGAACGATTGTTTTATTTTCACTGTTTTGGTTATGGCTTTCTTTCTTTCTTTTCTTTAAAAGTGCGTTCGTATTCGGTAATATCTTCAAACACTTAATTGTTTTCCTTCGTTGCGCTATTTTTTTAATATGTTAATCGCCTCATTATGATAACATTATATCATGTCATTTAAAAGTAACAGGGTTCTGAGTATATTTGACATATACCTAACAATTTGAGGCGGAAAGGGTTTCGAGTGGCGACCAAGTACCGGAAGGCGAGGCGTGGGTTGGCCCCCCACAAGGTGGACTGATGAACTTTGGCACTCTTTGGGGGAGGCCTATGTCCAGCAGTGGACGTCATTCGGCTGATATGATGATGATACTTAACAAAGGTGTTGTTGTTCACCACGTTGATATTGCTAGAATGTTTGATGGTTGCAATCATATAGTGGGTAGTGTCAAGATTGTAAAGACAGTTCGTAAACTAAGTCCAGATTAAATTAATTACGAGTTCATTACATGTACTCGTACAAGAAAAGAGCATGTAAATTTCTATCCATAATAGGCACTTGTCAACTTGACAAGTTGTCATTTCTTACGATTGTCAGTTTACTTGTTCAATACTGAACGACCTCAGACGCAGCTATGCGTGACATTTCGTCGAACTGCTTTTTAAACTTTTCGATTTCCTCCTACGATACTCAATTCTAAAGTCGTAAATGCCGTATATGCCAATTTAATGCAATGCGTTTTCAACTTAACGAAGTTGCAATAAGTTCTATTTTTGCAAAATCGATTGAGCTTTTGTGACTTTTGGGCGTGATTATCATTAAATGGAGCAGGAAATATATACAGTTAAAATCAACTTGAAACCAATATTTCGTTATTTATTTATGACAAAAAATTTCAAAGGATACATGCGGATGTTGATTTATAGCTACATATAAATTATATTTAAAATGTTGTAGAAACAATGTCCATTTCAGATTACTAATACTTAGGTACCTACATTTTCTTATTATTTTGAGAAATGTATTTATTTTCCTGTTTTAACCGAGTGGTTAATTCTTAACATATTTTTTACATACCTACACTATGTACCTTTTAAGGAACCTTAACTTACCAAAGAAAGCTCTTAAATTTGCGTGTCAAATCTTGCAATTACCTGTCGTCATGTTTAACAAGATAAATAATCGAGTAGTTTGGCAATCTTGTGTTGACACAAGTGAGAATAAACATGTTCATGGATGTAATTATTTCTGCAATGCGACAAGTATCCAAATATGATAGTCGTAAAAAACATTTATGGTAAAATGTTTTTGTTAATTTTATGCTACGCGGACATTTATTATTGGTTGAAAAGTCTTTACCTACTGTAATCGCGAGACCTCTATTCAGCTCTTAAATAAATGTTTGTAGAGTGCCCAGTTACAATTTTATACGTCAAAATTTTACACTCAGGCCCTGAAATTTGACTTGCGATACGGCTACCCGGGCCAAAATTGCTCTTTATAAGTACATACATGTAAATACTTATACGGAGCATTCTCTCGGTCTAATAAACTTCGTTCCGTAAATACACCTTGTCCTCAATCATAGTATCAGTTTGTCTACATTTTAATCGCAACACGATCGCGATCGTGACAGACGTCGTGTCGTGTCGTGTAAACACGAGTGGCGCCCAACGTGGGGCCACTCAAAAGGCTTATAACTTTTTACACAACCTTTAAAATAGACTTTAGTTACTGAAAATACGGTCGTGTTTAAAACAACAACGCAGTCGAGTTAAGTCCTTTTGAAAGTTTCGAACATCGTTTTCAAAAATGTAATCCTTGAAAATAAACTTTTAAATTGGACCGTAACCGTTCTTAGTTAAGGTTGAAATTGAGATGGCATGGAATTGTGACCTTTCGATGTTGGCTCGTCAGTTTTGTTCGCGATCGTGCGCTCGCGCAGTTTTCACGCTCCGCGATGCGCAGGAGTGCCAATAGCTTATCTCCGCGGTAATTGCGGTCAGCTGTGATGTGTGGTGCAACGGGTACTAAATACGTATGATACTTGGTATATATACTTGAAATATTGTTGTTAACTTGTTTAAAATCAGCCTAAACTGCAGCATTGATTTCCGCAACCAAAATGCATATATGTAGTTGGTATAATTTTACAACTTTCCTTTGTATACTGGTGATAAGATTTTGGAAATGTGATGAGTAGTTCTGGCAATTAGAGTACATACCAAATTACAAACATACATTTCACAGACATTTATGACTGTATTCATAAATGACCAACAAACCTTTAACTATTGCCGTTCAACTTAGTTTGTCTTTATCGGTCACTTTGGCGGTGTTCTTAAGATAGGGTCAAGACACTTTTCATTTATTGGAGTCCTTTACAATTTTATGAATAAGGGGATAACTCTTTGTTATTATTATTTTCAAATGCTTCACTTGTGTTGTGTTACAAAAGAAAAGTTTGGAAGCGCCTCATATTGATTGTGGCAAAAAACAAAACTCGAAAACCCTCTCTATGTATAGTCCTGAAACTTTAACGCTAACGCTATTTCCTTTCACCACAAACAGTAGATCACATTGCGTGCGCGCAGATCGTTGCACTTGCTCTAATTGTGGGAATCGCAGACATCCCAGATATGTATCATGCGCTAATTTATTGCTCTTGTTACAGGTATGTCATCTGTCACTAATGGATGCTACACGGTCAGTCGAATACGAAATAGTGCGAAGAAAATCTACGTATGACGTCTAGGGATAGCGGTGCCAGTCTAAATACCGGGATTTTGCATTTGTGGCCACGTTCTTTAGGAGGTTTCAATGACCGGGAAATCCCGGTACCTGTCGTTCCGGTATTTCCCGGGAGCAAACCCTATTGGCGTGGGGCCGCGATTTACGTACAGCGCGACTAGCACATGTAGGGCAGATTGTAATAATAATTGTTACTTTAAAAGAAAGAAGGCAAAAAAATATACCTAATGACAAACATCCCATTCAAATATTTACGAAGCTATACGACCGTTTTAATGCTGCTTGTTGGAGAGAGAAAACACTAGCAGATCGTGGCGTCACGGTCCTCGAGAGTCATAGTAAATGACAATCGTTTCATATAAAGGTGCGTTTTGCGGAAAAGAGATTACCCTCTCTTAAAACTTTGGACACTTGTAAATTTGTGATTATTTAACCTCCTGCGTTGCTTTTTCTCCATTTGACTAAATTATTAATCATCTTTCAAGAAAATACATCATTATCGACTATTTTATTTAGTGTCTATACCTCTATTTGCATAGTGCGAGTAAGACACATTTTTGCAGCTAATTGTGCTAGACATAGGGTAATTTCAGGCACGCGCTTGTCAATTGCTACGGATTTCAATAGAGTGATGTTAGAAGTTGAACCGTGCGAATAGCACAGCATTATCATTTGTGGTACGCGTGCTGCGGCCGCTGCAGCAGACCATCGCGTGTGCTGACTTCTGGCCGAAGGGTGTGTTTCGGCGGTTACGGGGCAACCTACCGAACTCTACACCGGACTAGACGACGCAACGGAGCCACACTGTTTCGTCGCTTAAATAAAAAATAGTGTTTTAATAGTATATTGTATGTATGTTAGTCTGTAAGGTTTTTGTAACTATGGGCCTTAGTTGCCTGAAATGAATGTATTATTATTTATTATTATTATTATATTATTATCTAGCTATCCTTAGCAAGTGAGCGAGACAACACTTTGAGGGTTACAATCGCTTTAATTCACGCATATAGCCTGACGGTCGATCTATATCATGGATTGCATCTCATGCCTTAGCAATGAATGGATATTTATTCGCACTGTGCATTGTTTGTTTTGATAAGTAATATATACTGGAAAACAATAGGCGTCTTCGCTTGTGATGCATAATATGCAAATTTGAATTCTATGGCATTGTTATAAGATGTAAATTTGCGCACATCCACCACCGAAATGTAAGGTTCTTCTTACGATCAGGTCAGCAATGTAAAGTGCAATGTTTATTCCTGGCTATTGTTAGGTGTTCTCAGAGTAAACAATACGTTAGGTAGATTACCCAAGCCTTGGACTTTCACCTTCAAAATTTACAGTCACCTTCAAAAATGTACGAATTTAGAAATAGTTTGTTTACAATTTCGCTAGTTATTAATTAACCAATTGATATGTCCAATCTTTATGACAGGGTCGGTTTAAATATTGTTTCATCTCGCAGTATCACAGATACACGACTCTTCGAAAACTCTGCAAGTTATTTATGACTTTAAACTTAGCCTGCGTACCGTAAACAAGTATATAGGAGCATTAGGAGCCAATTTTCCAAAACCGGGCGGGTGGGACCTCACGAAGCTTTTCCGTATCAAACCGGAATGCGAAACTCGAGTCTCTGATCGTTCGCACGCGAGCCAATCTGTCACCCGCTTTAAACCTGGAACGAAATCATAATTATGTCCCGTTCGCCGCGCCATCTGTCGCAAAAATACTCCAAGTGAAAATATGTCTTAAGTGAACAGAATTGACAACTAAGATATGTCATTTTGTAATGCGGTCAGCAAAGGCCGCCTATTACACCGTCACGTAAGGCATTAACTCGAAAATTGGCTGTTCATGGCATTAGTGGAATGTGAGCGATCCGTTTACAAGGTGGTTCGTGTAGCGCGTGCTGGGTAGTCATAGATAGCTACTGTTATAGCTAAGATACAAGTATTCATGGGCATATGTTTAACGGACCACCAGATATAATAAAATATAACGCCAAAAAAAAACCTTTTTACTGCCAAAAATAGTAAATGAACACCAATCCTATTAAAGAAAATGCTATCCTAATAAATCATTGCTAACACAAGAATAGTAAATGATCACCAAAATTGTATCTCCTATTAATGTGAAATAATAACCCAAATTATAACATCTTACTATCCTATTAAAGAAAATGCTATCCTAATAAATCATTGCTAAATCAAAAATAGTAAAATAATTTCCTAAATTCGACGGAGCCGTGCTTTCGTTTCTGGGACTCAGTCTCCCGCCGTCCGGGCGGGCTCCCACCAGAAACTCGCTTCGTCGGCCCTTCATTTCACGTGCGCACTGCGCACTCGACCTACGCTCCGCTCGGGAGGTCGCCGAGGTGTGTGAAGGAACTGATTGAAGGATTTCGTGCCCGAACCGGATTGTTCCGATAGTCAGCTCAGTTGGTTAGTAGCGACGGGCCATGAATGCCTGTGGTCGCCCGTTCGAATCCGGCTCGGAGCATTAAATTTTTCCTTTGATTTAAATTTTGTAATGTGAATACTTAATAAATATTTCGTTATTTCTTTTGGGAATCTAAGTATGTAATCCGTAATTCGCTCTGACTCAATTTAATTGCGTTAGGCAGTCAAGTCGTAAAATAAATTAACCTAGTATGGAAGCATTCATTACATTACGAGAATTATTGCAATGTGACTTATGTCTTTGAACAGTGCTCCCTTTCATTCCACCAGTTTATTATGCTTTCCACCATTTCCCTAGGATCAAAAGATCATCATTACGAGTACTAACCGGTTCATAATGACGTATACGGTGTGAGAGTGGCCCAGGAAGCATCTTGACCACTGCGGATACAAAATGGCATACGAAGATCTGTAAAAGTAAATGCTGAAGCCGCAAGCTTAAAACTACCTTATCATGAGAGCATATGGTCAATTTTCCTTTGAAGAATACTCTTCGAGTTTCCATGCAACTCGACAATATGGCACATGTCGTCATTTCCTCTAGCGATATTGTTAACGGTGTCATTGATGGCCATTTTCTATTGGAAATGGGTTTTCTATCCGTTTGCGATGTTTTGCGAAGTAGCTCGATTCCGGATAGCGTTGAAGGCGTTGAAGCTATTTGTTAGATTGTCTTCATATATTATTTTTGGAGGTATATGTTTTAAACATGACCATATACTTTGTAACCGGGCAGTTTTGACAACCGTAGTATAATACCGAGTTAATCACATTGACATTTATAAACGGTAAACTTATACCTGTATGAAAACAAAGGCATGAAATTTGACATTTTGAAGTGTTTAAACATAAAAATAAACTTCAAAAGTTATGTTGGTAGGTTTCTTCTTTTATTTTACAAATGATCGAATTTTATTGAATTTAGATGGGAGCTTTGCGGAACTTATATAAAAGGCGGCCCACGCCTAGGGACGAGGGAAAGTGCATTGAATATTGTAGATGGAAGAATATACTAAAAGAAGACATTGTTTTAATTTCAAAAACGCTTAAATGCTAGTCGGCTTAAATCTATAGTCGGCCCATCTCTACTACTTATATCTTTGCGTACTTCTAGACTAAGCATATTAGGTCTCCCTGTGTAAATTGAATAGATAATATTCTATGTTTTTAAATAATATATCTACCTGTCTCTGGTAGATATATTTGACGCCTAGCTATGAAGCATGTAATGTGTTTAATACATGACAAGTAATCTTCGCGCATATGGTGGATATTCGCCTTTATCATCTACCATCATACCATCAATTTATATGTACGGAGTTATTTCTCGCCATCAAAGAATGTCACCACCGTTATTGACTTTATATTAGTGCTCTGAACATTACGTAGCAAAACCTGTGTGTGATTGGTAGCGAATTGAAAATGCCAACTTAATGGACGCTGACATTCTTTGGATGACGATAAGTGACATTGACATTTCCTTGGTAGTATGGGAATGTGGGAGACAGTTAATGCTCCAGTTTAAGCGATGATGCAAATATATGACATCCGCTCTCGCGATCAAGGATGACACGTCCGAAAACTCGAAGTAAGAAATCCTATACAGTTTGTTTTAATTTAGATAAAGTACTCTTCCAGTAGGGTTGTAAAACAATTCCCGTACAAGTTCCCCAATTAGATCAGTTTTATGACGTTTCTTTGTTATCTTTTCCTTTTATATTACCTACCAACAAAAGAAGTTGTAAAATTACTTGTACAACACTACTAAGGCCAACTTTGGCAGGGCGGATTCTGTTAGGTTAGGTATGTTTGCGTTGTTTTGTGTTTCACCGATGGGTTACTGATTTCGTTCAGAGTTTCTAGTATAAGTTTTAACAAAACAAAACGTTACGACCGCGTTTGCGTTTAGCTGTCAAATCCCATACAAATTGAGGGTAAAACGCAAACGTGATCGTAAAGTTTTGTTTCGGTAAAACTTATACTAGAGCCTCAGATTGCTTTACGTGTCAGTATAGTGATGGTATAGTGTCAGTTTTATATTCGCGCAGGTATTATGTCCAATCAGGAAGCACTGACGTATATAAATATTATTGATGTTCTTTCGGTCTTTCATTGAGATTAATGGCTGGGAACTGACAGTAACAAAAAAACTCTCACATATAACTGGTAATTTATCGTCCTGACAATATCGTATCGATATTGCATTAATAAAATACCCCAAACAGCCGGTGTGTCCGACGTGTTGCAATCTAGGCTGCGGTCACGTCTTAGTCATGGTGTGACGAAAATGGACCTCCGACTAAAGGATAGGTGTTAGACTACCTTATATATATATAGGTATATTAGGTACCCGTCTCTCTCGTTTACATGAAAATAGAATGGGACCGACATAAACTAGTGTGTAGTATAGGTCGTGGCCTTATATCGGATTCTTGTTTTGCAAAGGGCGAATATACTCGTATACCTATCATACGCAAATTAAAAAAAAATATTCGCTGGTCGAAAACCCGTTTTATTTTGTGTTACTTAATGCGAGCGAAATTTTGGTTTTGGTTTAAGGTAACGGTGCCTATTGTAGCATGTCAATTTCGACAGCTGGATATTTTGTTACCAGTAGCGTCATCTAGTGAGACTACAGGGTTTTATTAGTAGCTGTGTCAATATTCTTGGAACGCGCCATCTCTTGCGTAGAGACATAACTAACAGGTGTACTAGGGGACGTTCAAGCAATTGTTTCGTGATTCGACTGAATTTAATTATTTTGTTAAAAGCTGGATAACTACTTAAGAATTACAGAAATTAACATAAGAGTGTTTTAAAGGTTTCAAAGGGAAGTTTTAGGTTTTGTTGAATTGTTTGCATTCTCTTGAAGTCCCCATTCGCGAATGAAACCGACGGACTTGTTTGTCTGTGGTCGTTCACTGCTGAGCGATACATGGGATCGTTCCCTCATTCAGAATCGGACAGCCATGGATTGAGCACGCCAGTTTGTTCAGATTTTGAGTCCCTCGCTTTGGCCAAGCGCCGTTAAAAATAAAAACCCATGTAAATCTCTCTGTGGGGCAGGGAATCTTGAGAAATATGGTGAGTATTGCTGTGCCTGAATGGTTGGGATCCTTTTCTATGCTGTATTTCGTGTCCGTTTGTACAGATGTCTAAATTATTTGTTACAGAAAATGTGGTGACAGCTATTTTTTCCAATGCTCTAAAATGAGCTATGTCAAACATAACACACGCACACGATGTCGGGCTGCTTCACTCCGAAAATTATGTTATAATAAGGTCAATGTTGTATTAGTTTTATTTAAAATTTAAATGTTTTACTAACAAATTCTATTGACATTCAATGTACCTACTAACAAATTATGGATTGTAATATCTGAAATAAATAATATTCATTCATTCATTCATTCATAACTTCTAGGCAATTGTTGTATTGAAACGCTTGACTACAAACCGGGTAAGTACTCGTGATAATTGTCTGAAAGATAGTAGCATAAGTAAAGAGTTTAATTTGGTAAAAGTTGTATGATCAGTAGATTAACGGATGTCATTTTATTTCAGCATTGCGCCGGTGTTTGTGGAGACTGCGGGTTTGCTGGTTGCCTGTGCGTCTGCTTCGATGTTCGTGCACACCTGCGCCTCCTTTCTGTGCCTGTTTGTGTGGGCGTGAGCTTTCTGCCTACTTCTAGATGCCTGAGGCTTGGATTACAAATTTGTCATCGTCTCGTCATGCTGGCTGAGATAAACGCTGCTGTGGGTCGCTTAAGCGGCTAGACAACAAGGGCGCATCATCGCAACTGCACTATCAGCTCCTCTGCTAGTGTTGGATGTGTTCTTGGTGTATTGGACTCCTCGTAGACCTGACCGGACGTTAAAAAGGTGAATGCGCTCCATTACTTACCCATTTGTAGGCCCTGTATGTTCTTCATTGACCCAAGTGAATTGTAATGACAAATATTGCGTGATCTAGCGTAACATAAACTTAAGATAGCACCCTAAGAGGAGGGCAAGACCCCTGTTAAAATTAAGTATTTCTGAGACAATATAGCTTGCTGTCTATTTAATTTTCTGCATTTTCCTTTATCAAACTCTTGAAGGCATACTGGTGCTGCTATTTCCTTCATAGTTGCCTGGAGGCTACTCTAGCCAAAACTATGTGGCGCCCTCTAGAATTTTTATCTACTCTCTAAAAGATACAATTCTGTCTAGAAAACTTGTAAATAACTCGAATGAAATAGCAGAAGCTGTAAAACCTGATTAGGGCAACCCGAACCAACAAGCTGAATACCCTGAGATTTATAAGACTACTAATGCTTTCTTCTCCTTTAGCCTTGCTAAATAATGGTATACGCATTAGCTGAGTTTCACTGTAACATTTTGTCGGCCCAACGTGAGTCAGATTGCTTATGCTTTTGGTTCGGGTTATTGCAAGTTTTTATTGTGTTGTGAATGAGTTGCATTTGTTTTCTTTCTGTACACTTACGGAGATTTTTTTTGTGTCTTTGTTTTATCAAACAATACTGCCAAGAATATTGTCACTGTACTTCGTGATACTTTGCTTGTGTTATTAAGCCATGTACGTGCTTTAATTTACTTTATACCATAGTTAGTCTAAACTACAACTGAAAGATTGAAACTTTGTGTCTATTTATAAAATAGTAGGTACATATCTATAAATATGGCTTTACAAGTGGAAGTTGACTGTCTAAACAAAGACGAATTGTTATTTGAGTTAAGAGTTAGGGGCTTGGATGTTGATGAAGAAAATACTTTAGATGAACTCAAACAACGATTAAGAGCGGCCAAAGGGCTAACACCTGACGTCAACAAGGTCAATGCTTATGTCTCAACTCTTTCTTTTGACGATGAATTTCAGACTTGTGAGGAGAAGGTGAAGGCGGTTCTGCAGGCGGATCACTCGTCTTCGTCGTGTCGAAAGCGGTGTCTCACTCGGCTCTCGCACGTGATTTTAAGGTTAGACAAGTTTCATTTGTTGTCAACTCAGCAACAGCTCAAAAAGGTGGCTCTTATTGCAAAGGCTTTTGGTAGCATTGAAAGTCTGAAGTGTGGAAAGACGGTGCCGAGTACGTCCGCACCGACTGTTGTTCCCAAGTCTGATGAAAAGGAAGAGACTGTTTGTCAGAAGGCTTGCACTAAGCACACCTCGCAGGTTCTTAAGTGGGGTTTATTATATAACGGGCGAACCTCTGTGCATGATTTTGTCTTTCGGCTGCAGGAACTTAAATACTCGTCTGAGATTAGTGACGCGGAACTCTTGCGAAACTGTGTTCATTTGTTTGAGGGCGAAGCCTTGTTGTGGTTTAGAACAAACAGATCTCGGGTAGACACTTTTGATAGTTTAATTGAGTTGCTTAAGTCAGAGTTTCAACCGCTTGAATATGAACGCTGCTTAAAAAATCAGATTAGGGCGCGTTTACAGGATGAAAAAGAATCGATTAAGACTTATATAAATATTATGGAGGGACTATTCTTGCGACTCTCAAAACCGGTTTCGGAGGAGGAACAGTTGGAGATCATAATGGCGAATATGAGCTCATTCTATATTTCTGGATTAGCTTTGCATAAAATAGAATCAATTAAAGAATTAAAAGAAGTCTGTTCGTCGTTGGAAGTAGCTAAGTTCAAATGCGACTATAGAGGTTTCTTGAGTACTGGCAAAGAATCGATTGTGCCTAATTTCTATAATCAAGGGGTACGAGCCGCCGCCAGCACTGGTAACGCTAAACCAGCAGGAGCTAGCACTACACAGAATAGGTCAACTAATATTTGTCTTAAGTGTGGGGGAACTCATCACCATACTCGCTGTGATATTCACCCAACTCCCA
The DNA here is from genome assembly GCA_945867215.1 of Epinotia demarniana. Taxonomy (NCBI): domain Eukaryota; kingdom Metazoa; phylum Arthropoda; class Insecta; order Lepidoptera; family Tortricidae; genus Epinotia; species Epinotia demarniana. Next base: position 10,203,790 of record OX244281.1, read on the forward strand.
TATGTTTTAAATGTAGGAAGCCTGGGGTCACTACCCGTACTTGTGGCTGTTCAAAAAACCAATAGGTAGGTCAGAGGCTAAATATAATACTTACTATAGTCTACATTCTTCTCGAGTCTCTGACCAGGCTACTCAAACTGACTTGTCTATGAATAATTTACATGAAAAAAGTTCATCCTTTCCCTTGTTTAAAAAACTGCCAGAGGACCCTAGACCTTTTCTGTCTGTTGGTATTCTAGGTTTAGAATGTAACGCTTTGGCTGATAGCGGAGCATCCGTGTCTATTATGAGTGAGGCAGCGCACTCCTTATTGCAAAGAGAGGGTTTAAACTTTCCTTTGCAGACATGTGATAAGAGCCTAGCTGTAGGAAACGGCACACATTTGATGGTCTTAGGTACCATAGAGATACCGATAGCTTTTAAACGTGACCTGCATTATGTAACATTTTTTATATGTAGGGATGCTAATACTCCTATCATTCTGGGTGTAGATTTTCTCAGAAAATTCAATCTCTGTTCTGATATACTTAAAACTGAGTGGCCAAGTGACCACACTTATAATTTGAGCTTACTTAAAAATTCTGAAGTTCATTTACATGATTTGGACGACTTGAGTTCCCATCAAAAGGCTCAATTGGATGGAGTTGTGAATCAATTCAAAAGTATAGCTGCTTCTAAAGATGCTTTGGGTTGTACTTCTTTAGAGGAACACATCATTGATACTGGTGATCATCCACCAATTAGACAAAAATATTATCCTATACCTTATCATCAGCGTGAGTATGTTCGTAAGGAAATTAATGAGATGTTAAATATGGGCATCATAGAAAAAAGTAATTCCCCGTGGAATAGCCCAGTCTTGTTAGTGCCTAAGGCAAACGGTGAACTGCGCATGTGTTTAGATAGTAGAAAATTAAATAGCATCACCGTAGTAGACAGTTATCCCATGCCTAGGATTCAGGAGATATTAGATTCTCTTAACAATGCTAAGTTTATGTCATCACTAGATTTAAAGTCTGCTTTCTTTCAAATCATGCTTTCACCTGAATCCAGGGAAAAAACTTGTTTTTCGATTGCTGGTTTGGGAGCTTTCCAGTTTAGACGTATGTGCTTTGGACTCGTCAACTCTACTGCGCGCATGATGAGACTCATGGATAAAGTTTTTGGCCCTGAGTATGCTCATAATATATTTTATTACGTGGATGACATAATACTTATCTCTGAAACTTTTGATGAACATATGGAGCTTTTGACGAATGCTTGTAGAAAGTTAAGGCAGGCTGGTTTAACTATTAATTTGGAAAAGTCTACATTCTGTCGCTCGTCCTTAAAGTTCTTAGGCTACGTAGTAGATCGTAGAGGCTTGAGAACTGATAGCGATAAGGTCAAATCTATAGTTGATTACCCGGTACCGACAACTCAAAAGGAAGTCAGGAGATTCTTGGGGATAGTTACTTACTATAGAAGGTTTCTTAATAATTATTCCACTGTGTGTGCACCTTTAACTAATCTTACTAAAAAATTGAAAAAAGGTACACCTTTTGTCTTTACTCCTGAGGCTAATAAAGCTTTTAAGCAAGTCAAAGAGCTACTAATATCTGCACCTATCTTATCTGTACCTAAGTTTGACAGGCCTTTTATCATTTCCAGTGATGCCTCTGATGTAGGACTAGGCTGTGCGTTGTCACAAGTGGACGATGAAGGTCGCGAACATGCAATCGCATATGCCAGTAGAACACTTTCTAGCTCTGAGCGAAATCACTCTACGACGGAGAAGGAACTGAATGGTTTGCTTTTTGCTTTAGAGAAGTTTAAAGGTTACATTGAGGGCTCACCTTTTAGAACGAAAGCATATACTGATCACAGTAGTTTAAAGTGGTTGGTTAGTCTGAAATCACCAACGGGTCGCCTAGCTAGATGGGCACTTCGCCTGTCACAATTCAATTTTGACATTCAATATAAAAAAGGTTCTGAAAATAAGCTTGCTGATGCACCCTCTAGAGCTCCTGTCGGCAATGAGAATTTAAATTTAGTCTGTCCTGTAAGTTTAGCCAATGATACTTGGTACACGAAACAATTTAATAGTGTTGAAAGGAGTCCTCACAAATTTCCAGACTTTAAAATTATCAATGACAATTTGTATAAGCGAATTAGGTCCAAAAATCCTTTAGCTAGAGATTGCGAGTGGCAACGCGTCGTTCCTTTTGAACTACGCCAGGACATTTTAAAGCGATGTCATGATCGTTCTGAGGCTGCTCACTTAGGTATATTTAAGACTATGAAACGTGTAGCTCAAAGTTATTTCTGGCCCAAGATGTTGAGTGATATCAAAAAATACATTAAAAATTGTGAAGTTTGTTTGGCTTACAAAAGCACAAATGAGGCGCCTCCAGGTCTCATGGCGAACCCTAAAATCATACAACGACCGTGGCAGGTAATTGCTACTGATATTGTAGGTCCACTTCCTAGAAGCTATAAAGGCTTTAAATTCGTCCTTGTAGTGTGCGATTGCTTCACAAAATATACTTGCCTCTTTCCTATGAGGAACTCTTTGGCTAAGACTGTGGTTGAACTTATAGAAAATAATATTCTTATGAAATACGGTATACCACAATGTATTATCATGGACAACGGTCCACAGTATATATCTAGGTATATGCATGCATTGAAAGAAAGGTATAAAATACCCAAGTTTTTCTATAACTGTCGTTTCTGTCCCCAGAATAATCCCTCTGAGAGGACGCACAGAGTCACTATGACCGCTGTCGCTTCTTATGTAGGAACTAATCATCGTACATGGGCTGAGGAATTAAATAAAATAGAATTTGCAATTTACTGATAGAAGTTTGTACTCGTCTATGCTACCTCATTTACAGTCTATTTTTGAGAAGGTTGTTGGTCTACTGCAAAAGTCTTACAATAGAAGCAAGACTTACTACAATAAGAATAGGAGGTTTGTCGAATACCAAGTAGGTCAGACAGTATGGAAAAAGGAGTATCCCTTGTCTGACGCAGCTAAATTCTTTGCTCAGAAGTTGGCACCTAAATTTAAAAAGTGTGTTGTGCTAAAAAAGATTTCACCTGTAACTTACGAACTGCAACATTATGTCACCAAGAAACCTCTAGGGATTTGGCATATTAAAGATATCTTGAAGTCGCAGCCTTTTGATGAATAGTGCTGAAATGTTAACCGGAGAAGGTAGTGGTTGTTTTGTTTACTTGTGAGTCGAACATTGTTAGTCCCTTGGGAATAGCAATGGGTAGCTTTTGGCAAAGAGAAGGTTGTTTGCTTATTTCTATGACTTTATTGTTGCATTTGAATTCTAACTTTGAGAATAAACTACTCTATTAAACTGGTACTTTCCCATGTCTTTAGTGAGGTCAAGGATCTTTAGCATAACTAGTGGTGTGTTTGCATGGTTATCTACTAGTCAGGAATTCAATTGTTGTTGGAAATTAACCTTTATGAATTCATGTTGGAAAATAAAGTCGTCCTAAAAATAAACTTGGTATTTTAGAATGGAACCTAGTGGACTCTGTTCATAGCTGATATGAAAGTATTAGCCTGCATTCATGAAATAACTAAAGTTTTTTTTTAAACATGACATTTATACTTTGATCTGGCAAATGTGTTGTGAGATAGATTCTCAAATGTGAAGGGGGTGATTCTCCAAAAGGAAATTGTTACCTGGATGTATATTTAGGAAAGTATTTTGTAGGTTTATAATTTTAAGTGAAAACCTGGTATATGGGTTGAACTGTAGTTCTACTGACTTAGGTCATGCAGGTTATACTATAGGCTAATTCGTTTCTTTGTCTGTATTTTTTGGTAGGTCTTTGCCACTGCAACTTACTAACTTTCTGGACCCTGGGGTCTACTCTTTGTTGCTTCTGTCTAAAGGTTTGGAAGGTGCTAAAAACGCCAAAACCCGACGGTAACCTACTCTGTTTTGACAGACACTCTCTGTAAAATAAAATAAGTTTTGTTTGCTTATACTCTAAATGAAGTTTTTTTTTGCTACGGGTATATTGATCAATCTCAAACCTACTTACTTGTATTCCCAGTGTAAGGGGTATGGGACCTTTTGTTCTTGTTCATTTGTTACAGCAACCGAGATGCGACGTTTTCATGCTTCGCGTCCACAATGTTGCTGCTTTTGTTGTAGTCTTAGGTAAAATTTAAGTGAGTTTGAAGGAGATCTGAGCAGCTGTTTCCACGTGAACATTGCTGTTGTTCCGCACGGAAAATGGTCGGAATGATTTGTTCTTCGCCTTAGTTAGTTTGAGATAGGTATGGACGTGTTTGTCAACAATTGTTTTATAGTATTAGGTTGTTCTTTAGCAAGCTAGGCCAAGCGAAATAAGATAGAATAAGCAATAAGATAAGATAAGCAATAACTTAAGTGGCTTTTGATGCTAGTTTTCTTGGGTTTGCAACTGGATAGGTATGTCGGGAGATAGGTTAGTTCTGGTTGTTTTTTTTTAATAAATAGTACAGGGTGTTATGCAGTGTCAAAAAAAAAAGGGTTTTTTTTTAGCTGACTAAGAGGGTGATGTAGCATGTCAATTTCGACAGCTGGATATTTTGTTACCAGTAGCGTCATCTAGTGAGACTACAGGGTTTTATTAGTAGCTGTGTCAATATTCTTGGAACGCGCCATCTCTTGCGTATAGACATAACTAACAGGTGTACTAGGGGACGTTCAAGCAATTGTTTCGTGATTCGACTGAATTTAATTATTTTGTTAAAAGCTGGATAACTACTTAAGAATTACAGAAATTAACATAAGAGTGTTTTAAAGGTTTCAAAGGGAAGTTTTAGGTTTTGTTGAATTGTTTGCATTCTCTTGAAGTCCCCATTCGCGAATGAAACCGACGGACTTGTTTGTCTGTGGTCGTTCACTGCTGAGCGATACATGGGATCGTTCCCTCATTCAGAATCGGACAGCCATGGATTGAGCACGCCAGTTTGTTCAGATTTTGAGTCCCTCGCTTTGGCCAAGCGCCGTTAAAAATAAAAACCCATGTAAATCTCTCTGTGGGGCAGGGAATCTTGAGAAATATGGTGAGTATTGCTGTGCCTGAATGGTTGGGATCCTTTTCTATGCTGTATTTCGTGTCCGTTTGTACAGATGTCTAAATTATTTGTTACAGAAAATGTGGTGACAGCTATTTTTTCCAATGCTCTAAAATGAGCGATGTCAAACATAACTTCTAGGCAATTGTTGTATTGAAACGCTTGACTACAAACCGGGTAAGTACTCGTGATAATTGTCTGAAAGATAGTAGCATAAGTAAAGAGTTTAATTTGGTAAAAGTTGTATGATCAGTAGATTAACGGATGTCATTTTATTTCAGCATTGCGCCGGTGTTTGTGGAGACTGCGGGTTTGCTGGTTGCCTGTGCGTCTGCTTCGATGTTCGTGCACACCTGCGCCTCCTTTCTGTGCCTGTTTGTGTGGGCGTGAGCTTTCTGCCTACTTCTAGATGCCTGAGGCTTGGATTACAAATTTGTCATCGTCTCGTCATGCTGGCTGAGATAAACGCTGCTGTGGGTCGCTTAAGCGGCTAGACAACAAGGGCGCATCATCGCAACTGCACTATCAGCTCCTCTGCTAGTGTTGGATGTGTTCTTGGTGTATTGGACTCCTCGTAGACCTGACCGGACGTTAAAAAGGTGAATGCGCTCCATTACTTACCCATTTGTAGGCCCTGTATGTTCTTCATTGACCCAAGTGAATTGTAATGACAAATATTGCGTGATCTAGCGTAACATAAACTTAAGATAGCACCCTAAGAGGAGGGCAAGACCCCTGTTAAAATTAAGTATTTCTGAGACAATATAGCTTGCTGTCTATTTAATTTTCTGCATTTTCCTTTATCAAACTCTTGAAGGCATACTGGTGCTGCTATTTCCTTCATAGTTGCCTGGAGGCTAATCTAGCCAAAACTATGTGGCGCCCTCTAGAATTTTTATCTACTCTCTAAAAGATACAATTCTGTCTAGAAAACTTGTAAATAACTCGAATGAAATAGCAGAAGCTGTAAAACCTGATTAGGGCAACCCGAACCAACGAGCTGAATACCCTGAGATTTATAAGACTACTAATGCTTTCTTCTCCTTTAGCCTTGCTAAATAATGGTATACGCATTAGCTGAGTTTCACTGTAACACTATTACCGGGGGTATCAAATTTGGCTACCATTACCGCGGCATTTTCAAATACGCATTTTAAAAGCAAACCGTTCGATTTACAATAAAACATACTTTACACTAATTAAGCCTAATTTAGTTGACTAACGGTCCTATTTACGCAAATGTGTGTGAATGAAATAACAAGCACGCAATCCGTCAGTTTCTGCTACGGCGGCGTAGGAAGAGGTTGTGTCATACAAACGCATGGCGTCACTGGTAAGTATACCCGAATCTTATTTATTATTTCATGCAATACCTATGACAATTGAACAAATGCTATGGATTTTAAATGGTTATCTATAGTTTTCTGCACAACTTTCGCGTACTCGTTATATATTTTTTGGCCTGGAAATTCATTTAAAATGGAATATAAAATACAGCGGTGATAGACGCCATTTTTTGTAGGGTAAACTAATACCGTGGCAAACCACGGTAATAGTTAAGTCGGCGATTTGCTTCTTTGTTCTTTATCTTTTTTATATGTCATCGATTATAAAATCTCTTACAGCTATTCGAATCTTGATCTATTGACGCTATTAAAGAACTATTTCCGTGGTATGGAAAGTATGCAACAAACCCTTAATTTTTAACCAAAACATTGGTACTGAATCTGCAGTTTCTATGGAAACCCTTATTTTGTCATGTCGTTTAAATATTGTAATAATTAACTATATTTACTTACCAGTTATGTGATTTTGGTTTTATATCAAGCTTGTAATATGTATGTTTGATTTGTAATGAAAATACAATTGTATCCTAAAGTTTTTATGGATCGGAATTAGATTTTACAAAATTCCAAATTAAGTCTATTACCGATGGTAAGATCCCACAACAATCGGTTATAGTAACTATGGGATTTTTTTACCGACCCATTCAATATTTGTTTGGGTCGGTTTTAGGTTAAAAAGAAGTATCTATGACCGAGTGACATTTTAGTTTTCTCATAAAATAAATCACATCTAGGGTTCCGTTCGTACAATTTCATTTGATAAAATTGATTTCTCTGGTTCGTATTATTAAGATGTGTGGTGAACGGACATAATAACATGTCCCAGCAAAATTTGTAAATTAAATAAAGTCCTAAAACATTCAAACAACCCGGAAACGACACATAAGTATAGATAAAGGTGTTACTTACCTACACAAAACGCAAAATTTATTATATAATATTGTTTTCGAGTCATTTAGCCTGTTAGTATGCTCAGTATTGTACTTATTAGGTTTTTTATAATACCCCGTATTTTATTTATTTAATCTTTGAATTTAAAATACCGAATCCATAGTATAATGTAATGTAACTGTGATTTAATAAAAGGTAGTCTTTACCTGCTATATATATGCAAGTAGTAGTTATTCTTATAATCAGTGGACATCATTTTGTTGATTTAAGTATGTTTTATGTTTTCTTTATTTTTATATAGTACGGAACCAAAGTCATGAATATTATTTTAACCCTCGATATTGGGTGCTGAATTGTGTATCAGGTTACTATTACCGATGGTAGAAAATTACTGCTTTTTGTACCCTCGATAATAAAAGCTAATTTCGCGGTAATAGAATCACATCCTTTCCATTACCACGGTAATAGAAGATTCTCCTTTCGTGGTTTCAATAATTATTTTATCAAACATAATAAACTAAAATTGGTTCAAAAAGTTACGACTCTGAAAGTTAAATAAACACTCTTCAATAAAAAAAAAATCTAGGACGTTAAGGAGCTTTCATACCCATGATTTTTTATAATCATTTGAAAACTATCTTGCGTACCACGGTAATAGGCGCCGTTACCTTAGTTCAGTTAGACTTTTGATTGATAATAAATCTCTGTTTCTTTCAAATTCGCTCTTTTTACCAAACCACAGACATGAATTTATGATTGGCTAAATTACCCGGCATGTCACAAGTTGGTTTGTTTTGTTTACATTTCTTTGCCAATCTAGACAGACTATGAACAAACATTATAACTTCATCATTTCAACGAAGGTCAAACCGCAACTTCGGCCATAAAGTGCTTGCAATTTGCTTATTTTAGCTTAACCTACAAAAAACAAGTATTTTTACGCGTAAACAACTAATCTTAACTTACCATTTCACGGCTGTAAATGCAATGACGCCTGTCATTTGACAAACTGCTGTCATTCGGGTCATCATTTAATGATGCTCGTGACATTTCGACAACATAATGACAGGGTGGGGTAAGGCCATTGGCACATATCTTAAGTTCAACATTATTATACAATCGGGGTGAATATGGATGACGAGTCAAATGACCCCAGTTCAAAGTCAATACGAAAGGTGAACAATGGAAATAAAAAAAGTTTTCTGTGTATCGGGGATCCTTGAAGTGTTGTTTTGTTCCTATTCTATAGACAGTTTGTTCTGTTACTTGGGGATCTTTGCACTTATAAAATTCATATGCAATAAAAATATACCTAAAGATGCTAAAGGCGCTGGGCTTTAGGGAACCTTTAAGATTTGGATCGGACCTTGATGAATTCAGTGGCCATCTTGTGTGTAGGTACTTACTTTCATCTTCGCATGATCCATCATACTTTTATCTAAACCCTACATACAAACGTATGCATTGCATAAGTGATTGTCCAACTATTTAGAAAGAAAGTTAATTAGAAATTAGACATTACGCAAATTACCTAATAAGTGTTGTTACGCAAGTGAAATTATGTTCATTTTGTATGGTAAACGAAAGAAAGTAACGAAAAATCTACATGTTTTACAGCGGGTGTGATACGAAAAAACTGCGTTACTGGAAGTGATATGGGACACATTGTTGCCTTTATTTTTGCCAGTAGAATAGTTTTGAAATTGTCGTTTTTAATCGCAATTTGAGTGGTGAACCGAGTTGAAGCCAACATTATTTTTAATAAAACTTAAGTTAAAATATTGTTCTTCGAGTGGGCCTCGAAACGTTTTTTACATATCAGAGTTTACAAATACTTGAACAAGAGCGTCATTGTGACATAAGTGCACATATTAAGTAATAATAACACAAAATACAAATACCTGGCCACATATTTCCGCGAGATAGTAAATACTCTCCGAGTTTATTATTATTTTTTTTAAGTACCTAGGTACTTATTTTCAAAGATGTTTTTTTTGTACCTAATATCTAAATATATAATATCTATAAATAAATAGCGGTACGGGTTTAGTTTTCCGTGTATTATGGCACATCTTGCTAGTCTTGCCACATCTATAGACTTTAAATCCATGGAAGCTATTTAATGGAAGTTTTAGCATTCATTTGATACTGAAATAGAGACGTGCTTAATTCGGATTGGCCCATTAGCCGAAATAATGCTAATCAGATAAAGCTGCGCTGATCGGGGCTTTAACATGTGTGTTCTAATACGTGTTTGTGTTAATTTTCTGTCTAGTTTATTCTGTTACGGAATTTTCAAATGAGTATTGTTTGTTTCGTCCTGAAGTACTACACATAATTAAATTTTATTAAGATACTGAAAACGAATGAAAATATTATTATTTCCATTATACTGGAGGTACTTACACCAAATATGTCATAAAATACTCTGTATGAATTTATAGTAACTCTGTTACGTGACTTGAAAAAGGATAGGATACAATTTTTACATACCCAGTACAGTTTATATCCGGAAATAATGTTGTAAGGAAAACTTGTACCTATTCTATAGACTAAAAGTCTTTAGTTGGAACAAATGAGATAATCACTACTTATTACAATTGGACAGATAACGCTTAGATTCAACGAAAACGCTCAACGATACCATTGGCTTCGGGGTGATAAGCTGTAAAAGCAAATCCGCTCATGCTTCAGCTAGTATTAAAGTTACTAGATCTAAAGCCTTCATTAGCATAGCAATTATCCACGTAAGACTCGTTACATGCCGCGGCGTTACGTGGCGTTACCGTTTCGACCCGTTAACTTATCTCCAACTAACGGCTTTGTGCGGACCTTGCCATACATACAGTTTGGTGTGTGGAGTAACGAATGGGTGACGATTAACAGAGCAGTTGATGTTAAGATTTTTACCATGATTAAAATAACTTGGAAATTACGAATTTCAATGGAGTAATCTTAATTCTACTTTAAATTGTAGCGGTCTCTGCTTAAGAGATAAACCCAAGCTTATTCATAACACGTAACAGTTCTTTATTTCAACGTGTTTTGTCACTCTCACTAGTAAACACGAATGTTTAAGTGATAGGTAAAGACAAACGAAGTTTAACGGCATTTTAGCTAAAATAAGTTTGATAGACTTTTATGACGTCGTCTGTGTATTTAAGTATTTATTTATCTATGTAGGTATGTTTGTCGTCGTCTAGTACCCATAGTACATGCTGTACTTCGTTTGGAGCTAAGTAGGTCTATTAGTGTAAGATTGTTCACAAATATTTATTTACATATTTATTTTATGAATAGGTATTTTTATCACCATTTTAAATGCTTTTCGTTATATGGTGCGTCATAGAAACAGAGTATAAATAATTGTCCCAGGGGTTCGTAGCTACAAAGATTGATTATGCACAAACAATACTTATAACCGTTGTTTAAACTCGACAAACCACCTCATCCGGCAAGTTTAAGCATGATTCTTCCTTCGCCATTAACAAATATCTCATTTTGTCTCTTTCATTCAACGAGTTTCAGTCATGCTTCTTGGAATGGATCCAAATATATGTAAAACCTGCTATTGGACTTACAGTAAGGACAATTTAATCTCTGGGATAACTTGGTACTTAAGCTACAGCTCGTCTTAAGTGGGGTTGCACCAAACCGCCTGTAATCTTATGCGGTGTTCGTTAAAATCTGAATGGAAACTTTTGGTTGAACTTGAAGTTTCTATAGACTGACAGCTGCCAGTGCCATATTTAACGTTGATCGACCAGTAATCGTAAGTTGTTGCTCGCCCTTAATCATCATAATCCTCCTATAGTTTTTCCCGGTAGTGCTCATAGAGCCCGGAGTCCGCTTCGCACCGAATCCCAAGATTTGGCCCTAATTATACGAAAGCGGCTTCATGTCATATATACAGGGTGACATTTTAATAAGTGTCCAAATTTTTTGTAGGCATTTGGTATCGCTAATAGACTCCTTTTTTGAAAAAAAAACTGGTAGGTATTTTTTAAATTATAAATTGTCCCAATATCCCAAAAGAATTATCCGTACAGCGTGGTTAACGGGCATTCAGTACCGCGCGGAGCGGGGCGGGGCCGGGGGAGGGGAGGCGTGCCGTGCGCAAACCTTACTACCTGCTGAGGTGCCCGCGTGGTAAGGTTTTTTTGGGATAACTTTAAGCAACAATTACTAATAAAATTTGTACTGAATGATATGAAACAAAAAACACGTATTTTATAATTTTTGCTGAAGAATCGTATACTTGAATTTGGACACTGATTAAAATGTCACCCTGTATAGTATTAGAAATTTGTTGCTAGATGTTCCGGAACGTGTCATTATCAACCTATTGTATAGCTGCATGGGCGGCTCCGCCCGCGAATTATCTCCTTACACGAATTATCTGTCCATCCAGGAAGTTCATTCTATACACAGGAGTAAGACTTTTTTTTTCGAAATCAGATAAGTATTTATGTAGATTAAATCTACGTATAAACTTAAACCCCACTAACTTTTCCTATTTAAAACGTGCACAGCATTCGAATTTTATATTGTTTTTCCACGGTAGCGGGTAAAATGGACCTTCGCAGATTTCGAATGGCACAGCACCAGCTCTGTGTTGGTGTGGTGAAAAACATATTTCCATGTAGATTTTCTAATATCCCGTTTCCTGTAGGATTAGAAAAACCTAAGTTATGTATGGTGTAATCGCCCGACGTAATGCTCCCTCAGATATTACATAGTTATCGACGCCAGGAAACCCGACCAGTGTGAAAGTAAGGCCGCCTCGAGGCCGCAGGTTTTATTGTCAACTATTTATACGCTTATAGTCACTTACTTTGTTGAAAATACACAAAATTCAAAATATTCATTGGATGCCTATCATAAAACAATTGACAGCACACAAGGCGTTTAAAGAGCTCTTTGCATGTTTAGTACTTTAAGTTCTCGCTAGATGTCGCTGCTGTTGAATATTATTAGTCTTAATATCGCTTTCTTGTCGTATTTGAGACGTTCGTACATACGAGTTAGTGGTCTTATGACAGTCAGATCTTCCAAACGCCAGAGCGGTCCATTATCCAAATAAGAGAAACTGGAGTCACCGACACCGGACCTGGCGAGGAGGACTATGTAGTTCAAGATATCATGTATTGTACATTGTAATAAGGTTCAATATAAATACAGGATGGTCAGTTAATTGTGTTGGCGTTTGTACATGTAAAAAGTATTATAGATTTCCTCCGGTCATCTGTTTAGGACGTGTCAATGGAATGCGTTGCCAGTGCCACACCTATATCAACTTAAATTGAATAACACACGTGTTCTCAACAACAGGTGTTGGTGTAAATCGTTTACATAAATTACAAACCTTCGCCTATACACTTTTTTAATACGTAGGACTGGCCAGAAACACCGCAGGGCAAGAGAAAACAACCTGTCCCCCAATATCCGAACCTGTTTCGCGCGCTTTTTGCCTGACAGCCGACCTCGATCTAAGATGGCGGCCAACTGAATTATAATTTATGCTTTTCATTTTCACTTTCGGGTGTTCAGTGTGAGAAATAGGTGTAGTTATCTGTTACTTAATTGTAATAAAGATTTATTACAGAATTTGATAGTACTTCAGTTTAAAGCACACTAAAACGATGTAATTTGTCACATCCTTACGAGGATAGTGATGGGAAAACTTTTCGTTTCAGCCTATATCTTGATCTTGATACTTATATTGCCAGTTGGTAGCTAAATAAAAAGTAAGGTATTTTCTCTAATGTAGTAGGTATGGAAAACCTTACGAACACACATTGAAAACTACCAATAAGATTAATCTTTGCTGAAGCTGATATCATTTTGTTACAATTACACTTAACGAGAAAAAAAACACTATGCGGTCCAATTTATTTTTATTAATGTGACATTCACCTCAAACCGTATTAAATAATCGTATAGAAAATTGGCCGAACTACGGTCCGATCCAATGTCAATAGGCCAAGAACGATTTGTGGTCAAACAATCAAAATGACGTTAGTTTCAATATAAGTATTCAATGCCAAGTTCACTTGCGGTATATACTAAGTATTTTAATCAAAATTCAGGTACCTACAAATATAAATTGATTTAAGTAAAATTATTAAATACCGGCCAAGTGCGAGTAGGTACCCTTATGTATAAAACGGCGGTCTGTACTATTATGCATAAAACGGCAAAGAAATCACGTTTTGTTGTATGTATATTTATTTTATTCTGTACTTACTTATTTGTTGTTTTAGCGGCAACAGAAATTATACGTCATCTGTGAAAATTTCAATTGTCTAACTATCACGGTTCATGAGATCCAGCCTGGTGACAGACGGACGGACAGCGGAGTCTTAGTAATAGGGTCCCGTTTTTTACCCTTTGGGTAGGACACCCTAAAAACCAACAAGAGCTTAATTTAACACGTAATAAAAAACAATATTTACGCGAAAATTACAGTTTGTTTATATATAAAATATTTGTCGTCCAAATTGAGGCTTCGCCATTTAACGCAAACATTGAAAATCAAACTTTTCCGAAAAAAAAAGTTTGTCGAATAAGTTTGTCAGTATCAACAAGTATCAAATATTATTTAAAACTAATTCCTCCAACGGAAAGTTCAAAGAACTGTGTGAAAGAGACGGAAGATACGTGGGTGCCACAAAAAATGTAGTTTCACTCTCGACGCGGCTCTGTGACCTCAATTCGGACCGATCATAATGTAAATCATAATAATTATGTTTCAACATTGTGCCTTTGTACGGTCCATGTTTTACCAATACTATCATTGATATATTTCCTTGTAACAAAGACGTCAATATTATATGCTAGTCTATCGTCTAATTAAAATTAGGTACCAAGACTTTCTCTCGTAAAATTTAAAAGCATTGTGGCGTTTGAGGTAACAATTTAATAAATATTTATTTGCATGGAATCGTTAGCATCACCTAATAATCAATACTAATCTTTATTACTAGTAATTAATCTACTTTCGATCGCATAATAGCGAAAAGTTTTTAATTACATTTTTAAAATTACGTAAAGCACTTGTTTGTACGAAAACAACTGTTCGGTAGGTACTTTCTTCCCACTTCGGTCTTCAGTCGAAAGTGTCCGAAAAATTCACCGACGCGCCTCACTAATCGATTTTATGTACTTGACATTCAAAATTGGGCACGCGAAAATGTACTTTGACTTTAAAACAATAGAGTCTAAATTGGGTTTGTAATAAATATGGAAATTGGCGGTTTACTATGCGACACCAATCGCAGAGTTCGATCTCATTTTTCTCGTTAAAATTCGAATGCGTAGTCCAACGCGTTACGAATTTTAAATATGGAACTTTCATTCTGGCCATTCATTGATTCTCAGCCGCCAGCTAAATATGTTATGTAAATCGTATTAAACCAACAATTGAATTATCTTAGAAAGCAAGTGCGCCTAATTGGTTACCCACGTATTCGTCAAGAAGCAAATATTCTGAATCTTGCGGAAGTATTTTAGCACTTTATGTATAGCGTAATAGAGTCGACAGTTAAACGTTTACGTTTCTATGAATGACAAATTTTACCATGTAGTTTCCGTACATCGTTTTGAATGACAACATCTTCAACAAAAGGCCACTTAAACCTTGTTACACCGTGAACGGGAATTATCACATTATGTGTGTGAACAAAAATTTAGCGGAATGTGAAATTCTTTATCAGCCGTAGACTTTCACTTGATGTCGCTTTCTGCGGGGTCATCGTATGGCCCCGCCTTACGCGCTTAGAATCGAATTCGAAATTCGAATGCGGTTTTCGATACAATGAATACATTTTTGTTTTGAACGTTACGTGCAGACTTTTAGAAACGGATATTAATCTATGCTATATCTATGCATTTAGAAACGCAGATTATGAGATAAGGCCTAAAAAGTGTGGTTAGGAACGTAAAGTAGAATTTCCAAAACGTAATTCCTAATGATTTCAAGCGTCAATCCCACCAACAATGAAAAGACCCGTGGACTGATGACCTGGTAAAGGTCGCGGGAGTCCGCTGGATGCGGGTGGCGTAGGACCAATTTGGTAAACTGGCCTTAGGCACTTAAATACTCTTGTGAACGATTTAATAATGATTTTTAAGTAGGTAAAGGTACAATGATCAAACAGAAAACCGTTTAACTAACGGAACTCAAACCAGTAGGTATGTTTCCATTCGAATCTAATGTTGCCACGAAGCTAGTATTCTGACCAATTAAAATATAAAATTATCCACGTACATACTGTCAGTCCAAACATCCAAACTTTCGGACTTATAATATTACTTAGTAGGATAATAACCGACAGTCTCTGTTCTGCTAGTATTTTTATTAGGTGGCGGTGGTTTCCCATGAATTCACTGAATGAAGTAGAATTCTTAACATACGTATACTACAGACTAACACATGCTATGCTATCAGTAGATTATTACACGTATTATATGCAAACTGCCGCTCTATTTCCCATAGTGCATTGTCTATGGGACGTCTATGGTAACCTAGAAGCCATTGTTGTGTGACCTTGTCTGTGGTTTGATTTATTTTGTGTGTTCCATTTGTTTGTTGTTTTCTACTATTTTTCAGATTGTTTAATGAACGAAATAGATACATAATTTTTTATGTAGTTATTTTCTATGTTAAGTTTAAGTTGATCGTTTACATGCAACGCAACACACACGTGTTTCTTACACAACAACAAAAAAACATACATAAAGAGTTACTTTCGCATAGTACTTTCACGCCACTGCTCGGAAATGTGGCAAATGATGGTCAGAATTCAGGCTTCAAAGTTGGGTTAGTCGGACATCGCACGAAGAGTACGAGTACCATGAGTTTGACAATGACGGCTTACGCTAACGAGTATCGAGTTTTCTATCTGTGCATCTCTATTGCACTTTGACAGTACGAGCGGGATGCACAGATAGAAAACTCGATACTCGTTAGCGTAAGCCGTCATTGTCAAACTCGTGGTAAGCGTACAGGTCCGGACCTCGAACCCACTCGTCCATCTATTGCCTACTTTCCAGCCTTTACAACAATGTTCTATAGTTTGGATCACAGAATTTCCCAACCATCCTATTTTGTTTCTTTTGCGTTCATTTCTGTCAATTTGTCCAATGCTAAACCTTTATCTCGTCTCGTCTTCGTCCACACTCCATATTTCTCAATTGAAAGGTTTCGCATGCATTAATCCATAACCCATAATCACCCGGTTACCATTAACCCTTATATCACCTTTGCATAACGCCGCATAACTATAGGAAGTGGGTGTGATCACTCGTGCTTATCATTCATCTATGCGCCTGCGACCCTATCCGACGCCATTGAAAAAAGCAACCGATTAACGCGTATTCAACCATATAGTAGGCTGTTTAAGGTTGAATTATAACGTTTTGGAAGTCTTTGTTGTATTAAAAGTGCGAAATTCGGTGGTGTAACAGTGTGATGTCTCATCTCACGACTATATTCTTTGGGCTTCGAACACTTATAGATTTGGTCTAAATTGGGTTGTCGCAAGACTCTTTGAAACTTTTGCATCGTCTCCACGACATAAAACATGTATGGGAGAGATCAATTTATAGCGATAAGACTGCCTGTTCTGTACCATTAATTATATTTAATTTAAACGATCATTTTCTCAAACCCAAGCGTTTGACACGTTTTTTATAGGTACCAAGCTGTAAGTAGGTACTTAGTTGGTCTAGGTACTGAGTTAAAATTTTATATTTTACGTCTGATTAATGTAAATATTTCATAGATCATAGGCATATCGATAAATAGACTGAACGAACTTGTCAGTCTGATTCAACATCGTGCACTTGAAATCATTTCAGTTGGCCGAATAACATCAAACTAGTCCATTCAAAAAGAAACTCTACCGTCCGAGCCAGAAGATTCCACTTCCAATGTCGATTTTTAAATAGTCGCCTTTTCACTTTTATTATACCTATGTCTTTTATCCCAATGAGCCTCGTATAAATATTAAGTCGTCAATAGTTTTATACAACTTAAATAACCTGTTTGGGTCGCAACCTTTACCCGACCTTTCTTAGTCATGATCATGATCATGTCCAAATATACAATTAAAAACTTGATATCCTTGAAATAGTCATAGATCACTAAAATTTACAAGTTTGAGCAGGACGGATGAACCGCAGATTGCTTCAATATTTTCCACGACATGGTTCGAAGAAAATTTTAGGTAGGTATACCTACTAAATTTATCGCGCACCATAAGATTAACTTTCATACAAACTTCAAACAACTGTTATTTAAGTTATTTGTCATATACAATCATTTCACATCATCAGCATATACGTCCCACTGCTGGGCACCAGTGGGCTGCCAGTACAGTATGTTGTTTGCCGGATTACATCAAAGAAGTCCATTAAAAAGCAACTTCACTGTCCAAAGTAAAAGATTCAAATTCCAATGATATTTTTATAAAAAGCCGGCCACATAAAATAATCCCTACTAGGTATACCTAATATGTATGTGTACAGAACACCCCTCTCTAATAAACTCAAATGTTAAAGTGACAGATGAAAACCAACGAATTTTAATGTCAATTTAGTTAAATAAAGGTTTGATGGACGCATATGAGTAAGTGTAATTAAATAGTCCTTTAAATGTAATTTACTTAGATTGACGACCTCTGTAGCCTAGTTGGTAGTGACCCTGCCTAGGATGCCCGAGGTCCCGGGTTCGATTCCCGGTCAGGGCATTTATTTGGGTGATGAACACGAATAATGGTTCTTGAGTCATGGATGTTTTTGTTTTCTATGTATTTAAGTTGGTAAGGTTAAGTAAGGTTGTCTGGAAGAGATCGCTTTAAAGCGATAAGACCGCCTGTTGTTACCATTATTTATTAAGCAAATTTTTTTGGAACATGTTTGTCTCTTATTGTGGTGCAATAAAGAGTATTTATTATTATTATTAATGTATGTTCTTTCCATATCTCGGGACCATGGGGTCCCGGACTTTTGGAAGGCATGCGTGGGGCCGAAGCCAACAGCGCAGAGGCCCTTTAAAACAAAAATAATCTAAAGCGGAAAGGGATACACATGGCGGATACCATTTCCGAGCGCACAACATGATACACCCGGTGATGGTCCCCGCCAGGTGCAAAGACTATTGCAGTGCAACACTGTGCTGCGATGGAAGCTAAGGTCATGGGTTATTGGGTTGAATGGTGGGTGGTCTGGAAAATGGGTTATGGGAGGAGACTAGCGGACACCTGCCGTGACAATAAGTCTCAAAATTGTGAAAAGGCAGGCGGTGACTTGCCAACTCGTTAAGTGGGCCCCACAAACAGTCGCACGCACAGTGCGACAATGGAGCAACACGTCTGAGCGGCTGTGAGGTTGTCGAGAGGTGAGTCTGCGGCGCGCCAGATCCCGGTAATCCGTTCAAGGGCCACCGGCGTTATGACATTTTACACTTCCAACCTGGAGCATAGGGTCCGCTCTTGCGACTCCACTCTGGCCGGCCGGTTAAGGCAAGCACAGAGGCGAGGGCCAGAGTACTCGGGCCCTCTGGAGGTTAGGGGTCCGCGGTGTCGCCACTCACCGTCAGCTCGCCACAAGCTGCCCCCGCGGGTTATTATTATCTCTTCATTTAATCTTCAACTCAGGCTAGGTTTTTACAATAATTATATAAAAAGTAAAATATAAAAGTATACATATAAAACATAAAACCATTATAAAAACCTAACCTAGGGTACCGCCGGCAGCGAGGCGGGGCCTAAGCTGCCGGTGGTCAGGGCGACAGAGACAGGAACCTCCTGACTATTCGCGCAGTATCCAAGAGTACCGCCTTCTGTATCTGACCCTTGATCGAGCCATCTAGCGAGAGTCTCTTTAGGTGACGGTCGAGACTCTTCGCTATCAAACCGTTCGCCGAAACGACTATCGGGACGATGTTCGTCGAATCAACATCCCACATGGCGGTTACCTCGTGAGCCAGGTCTAGGTACTTGCTGGCTTTGTCCTTCTCGGCCTTCAAAAGGTTCTCGTCATGGGGGATGGTGATGTCGACGAGCACTGCCTGGCGTTTCGATCGATCTATCAGCACGATATCAGGCCTATTGGCAAGAATAGTCCTGTCCGTGATGACAGATCGATCCCAATAGAGCGTGGCACAACCATTTTCGAGAACTGGCGCAGGTGTGTATTTATAGTAAGGTACTTCGGAGACCACAAGACCGTATAGCAGAGCAAGTTGCTGGTGAATAATTCTGGCTACAAGGTTATGTCTGTGCAAGTACTCGCCGTTAGCAAGATGACCACAACCGGAGATAATATGCCTGAGCGACTCCCCGGGACGGCGGCATGCCCGACAAATGTCGACCGTACCGTCCTTCAGGATATACCTCCGGTAGTTGTTAGTCATGATAACTTCGTCCGCAATTGCACAGACAAAACCCTCGGTTTCCCCGAAGAGATCCCCGAAACGTAGCCAGTTCACCGACGCGAGCAGATCGACATCGGGCCCTGTGAGGGCCTTGTAGAACCGCCCGTGTAGCTCCTTGCTCCTCCATACCGCCCTGCGGTCCTCGGCGCTCATTACTTTAAGTCTGCGCCAGTTCTCGTTTGCAAAGGAGAGCGGGGTGAAGTTTCCGTCTACTGCTACTACGTCGCGATGCATCCCACACTCGTAGTTTAGGAAATAATCCCTGAGACTGCACACCTCGCGGTTGTGGAGGTCTTTGGCATTTAAAAAGCCGCGACCTCCACACTTCCGCGAGATGTACAGTCTCATAACAGACGAGCGTGGGTGTAGCATGCGATGCGCAGTAAGCAGTACTCGGACTCTTCGGTCCAGGGCATCCAGCTCAGTCTGAGTCCACCTTAGTACGCCAAAGGAGTAAATAAGCAAGGGCATCACCCAGGCGTTGAAGGCGCGAACCTTGCTGCCGCCCGACAAAAGACTATTGAGTACTTTTGTCAAGCGACAAAAGAAGCGCTCCTTCACCGCCCGCTTTACGCCCTCACTCTCAATACCCAATGACTGTGACATACCAAGATACTTATAGGTTTCTACTTCGGAGATAGATTTGAGGGACATTGTCTCAGAAAGGTGCAAATTTGTTGAATTTACAACTTTCCCCCGCTGTACATGCATGACCGCACACTTATCGACACCAAATTCCATTTTGATGGCGCTACTGAAGACTTCTGTTGTCTTCAGTAGTTCCAACAGGTCATGTCTATTCGGTGCAAACAGCTTAAGGTCATCCATATAGAGCAGGTGGGAAATGACTTCACCCCCTCTCCGAAGCCGGCAACCTAGCCCTGAATCCTTCAGCAGGGTGCTGAGCGGATTCAGCGCTAAGCAGAACCACAAAGGACTCAGGCTGTCACCCTGGAAGATCCCACGTTCAATCCTTATAGAGTCCTGCAGACTAAAGGGGCCATCTCCTCCCCCCGGTTGACGAAGGACTGTGGTCCACTGCCCCATGCAAGCGCCTAAGAAGGATCTTAGAGTTGCATCAACTTTATACAATTCTAAGATCCTCCTCAGCCATGAATGAGGCACCGAATCATAGGCCTTCTTGTAGTCAATCCAGGCGGCCGAGAGGGTCCTTTTGTTCCGCCGGACTCGTTGGCAAATGGTCATGTCTATGAGGAGGAGCTCTTTAGTACCACGAGACCCAACCCTACATCCATTTTGAGCAGGGGCCAAAACATTGTTCGCAACGGTATGTGCGTTAATTTTTGCTCTCAAAATGGATGTAAGGAGCTTGTACAGCGTAGGCAAGCACGTGATGGGTCTGTAGTTTTTCGCTTCCGTGGTACTACCGGACTTGTAGAGCAGGGAGGTAATACCAGTTGTAAAGAAAGATGGTAGGGAACCGAGCTCAAGGGCTTGCTGGAACTGTGTTGCCAAACGCAGGTGTGAGCATCGAAACCATTTCACCCAGAAGTTGTGCAATCCATCCGGCCCAGGACTTTTCCAGTTCGGGGCCAAACGGATGGCACAACTAACGTCTTCGGGGCTGATAGTAACAGTCCCCATGGGTTCGATGTCCTCACACTCACGTTCGAGAACACTCATCCACTCGCCTTCGGTGTGTTCGACTGGCACTGACCAGATACTACGCCAGAAGTCAACCATGGCAGTAGCATCAGGCTGCTGTTCGTCGGACACACGACGATCGGTTTCCTCCCACTTTCGGTATACCTTCCTTTGGTCACTCTGGAATAAGCGATTCTGCTGGTATCGGTCCACGCGCTCTCTGTAGCGGCGAATACGGGCTGCCCATGCATAGACTTTCTGCTTCAGAAAGTCAATGCGCTCCGTGACACAGGCTATGTAGTCGCGGGGCCTGGTACCAGTTCCCGCGAAGGCCTGGTTCACAAATCGCATGACTCGGGGGCGGTTGTTGCCCCCCCTGAAGCAGATCAGCTTTGCAATGAGAGTCCTGAACGTATTGATACGCCGGTCAATCCGTACTTGCCATGCAGGGACATCCCCAGCAGTCCTAGGTGCACGGTCAGCGTCCGGAAACTTGACGCGAGCAACACGGCACGCCGCGATGGCCCCGCAGTACATGATTGAGTGTGTATCAAGTAAGTCTTCACTAGTCCGTATATACGGATCTAGCAGACCGTTCAAGGCTCCCATTAACGCTAGATTTCGTCTATTCACGGGCAGGCGTGGTAATCGTGGCCTAGAGTTGTTTGTGGAACGATACCCCGTAATCGCATCTTCCAAAGCCCTCCTCAGTTGCTCATTGGTCTGGGTACTCACGCTCTGATTCGCACAGTCCTCCTCGTCGGCACTGGGATCAACCCGCGGTGCCCCCGGTGCCAGATCGGGTACAGACATCGGAGCCGGCAACAAGGCGGGCAGATCCCGCGCCGAGGTAGAGGCCGCACGAGCAGAGAGTGCTTCCAGTCGTAGCCGATCAAGTGTGGCGTCATCCAACCGCTTGTGCCGCTGGATGACGCGCACCTGATCCGATAGGCGTTGTGCAGATACAGTGATGGTCGGTTCAAGGGCCTGAAATAGAGGCAGCATCCGGACACGGTACGCGGATAGGTTAGTCCCTCCCTCTGTCGCCCCATAATAGGCGCGCATGCAGTTTTCGTTAATGGATTGCGTCCACTGCATGCGACGCACTATACCACCGGCAGCGGGAGCCGTGGGCGGAGCAGGATGCCCCGCAGGCCCCAAGCGTGCCGGCAGTGGTGGTCGTCCTCGTCGTACAGGTAGTCGCGGCGGCGGGGACGGCGGCCCGCGCTCGTCGCTCGACTCGCTGGTGTCGGCCGCTGTTGCAAAGTCATCACCCGACGACGACGGCGATGGCGAGGAGCTGGACGGCGCGGGCGGAGGTGGTGGGCGTGCGCGTTGTGCCGCTCTTGAGCGTGTCCTTGTTATCATACTCGTACTCGTATCGTTTTAGTTTTCTTCGTCATGCCTTTGACAGCTGCTTGTCAGTTTCCCTCGATGGTGAGCAAACGTGGTGCCGTGGGGTGCCGTATTTTAAATATATTGCACATTGTGGGAAACTATTAGGTGCATTCGCACAGGTGTAAAATGTTTACAAAGGCACAGAAAACATTAAAAACGAATTTATAAAATATGAACAAGAATTGACACGTCTGTCGTGACAGCGGGTTTTTTTTTTTTTTTAAGGGGTCCGCGGTGTCGCCACTCACCGTCAGCTCGCCACAAGCTGCCCCCGCGGGTTATTATTATTATTATTAAGTATTTATTTCATCTATATAATATCTATATCGTCGTTTGGTACCCATAGTACAAGCTTTCCTTAATTTGGGACTGGGTAGGTGGATTTGTGTAAGATTGTCCCCACATATTTATTTATAAACAAACGTATCATGTAGACGTAGAGTTGGGCAGAGACCTTAGCTATGAGTCTGTTGTTTTTTTTTGGGGACGGAACTCCAAAAACTTATCACCATCATTATATGATAGATTTAAAAATATTGTTGTTTTACGTGAGCCCAAATTTACATAGTCGTTTTATGTGTGGCAAATATTAATTATACCTTTGACTTGATGGCTAAATAATCATTATACACACTATTTTCGTGTTATTACACCTACGACTTTCGTGCGTCTTAAAGTGTTTCCTGAACAAGTTTTATCGAATCAATATATCGACCACAATTCAAAACGATTTGTCAGAAATAGTTACCTATATGCAATTTGTCCCGGATTTGGGTTCAAATATTAATATGATAAATGTGTTATTGCGTACCCTATAAGATTAAATACTTATTGAAGGTACAAAATTTGCACTAAGTAAAAAAAAAGATTCGGTATCTGACACATGTAGGTAATGCTTTATTACTTTCGTAATTAAAACGATTGTTATCAGGACTATTTTAATAACAAGGTCAAACCAATCTGACAATCTTGCAACAAAAATAGAAAGCCTATCTTTGTAATAAACTAGTATTGATACCGGTTCCGATTTGCACATTACTTGGTACATTTTGTAATAAATACTAGGTATCGGTCACGAAGTCACTCTGACGAGTTTAACACTTCGTAATGGGATTAATATATTCATGCATAATCAACTTCCACGGACGCGAGGTTCTCAAAGTGTCGCGGTCTATTTTTAAATATCACAGCCATAAATATAATTAAATAAATATGGAAAATAAATTTCAAATAAGGGAACAACAAAATAATAAAAAAACTAAGATAAACGCAGATTGAGTCCTTGGTCCTGATTGGACGAATCTAATTTTTATAGCTAGTCTAAATTAGAGGGTTAGGTTATTATCGCATCATAACACAATATTTACCTTCGCCGGAATATGATTCTCGGAATAATTAAAACCTGGAGAAATATGCTATCGACAAATACTCAAAATATGTAGTGTACCCATCAAGGAGTCCTAGTCCCAAACTTTGTACTTAGAAAATATTATAATAAACTTTTTTATTACGATTTGTAAGTATTTACATAATTTTAATATAAAAACACTATAAAGAATATAAATAACTAACGTAATAAATAAAAAACTAAATTAAAATAAAATAGATTAAAACTAAACTAAATCTAAGAATGGCCCCTGCGGCATTGTGCCGAAGATGCTGGCAGCATTACCTCGCTGAATAGCTAAGCTAATTCTTTGTGCGAGATAACTGCCAGCCCTTCGGTCACCGGTGGCATCTGTAAGCCTCCTCGATATCTCTTTGAAGAGGCTTAGAGCTCCAGGGCCCCACGGACCAAGGGTCTCGACGCCAAAAGGCACGAAATTATATTCGGCGCCGAGACCACTATATTTTCCCACCTTCGCAGCTTCGGCCGCCTCTGCTGCAGCTGCTGCCCTCGTAGAGGTACGGTGGAGATGCGACGGGGCTAGTGTGTCAACACAGGTTGCATCCCACACCATAGCCGATGCAAGAGACCGACGAATGATGTCATTAAGGGCAGCGTGCCTAGAGAAGCGACCCGCGCTTTTCTGGCAGGAGAGCCCGTGGTGCCCAAGTCGATCTACTTCGCTTCCGCAGGGGCATCGATGTGGGGCGCAGACCGGGACTCCAAGACGCAGGCAAACTGAAAAACGGAGAGTATTTGGATCTAAGAATGTCCCAGTGCTTGCAGAAGGGTGTGCGTGGAGCCAGTAACCAGCCTCTCTTGTGTTTACCGCCAATAGTCTGGCTCGTTCTGCGGTGGCGCACTGGATAGATAGTTAGCGGTCAATTGGCACATTGAGTCGTCCCAACACCTTTGTGAGTTTGGATGGTCAGGGAAATTTTGTCCGGGGCAAGCAGTTAACCAGGCACTTTTCGTGTCCTCCAAGCCCGATGTCTCATAGTGTGTAGGCAGGATCTTACCTATGAGACTAGACGAGCTGTGGCATGACGACAAAAAAGCCGGTAACGCGACACTAGTAATTTTGGGAATCCCTAAACCACCGTACCGGATGGGTAGGGTTCCTTGGGTCCAGGACTGCTCGCTTAGCTGAATGTTGAGGATGGATTCTAAATTAATTTTGATTAATATGTCAACTTGTGATAAAAGATTTAGATGTTTCCAAAGAGGGCAGCAGCGAAGCACATAAGTTAATTTAGGGACAAAAAGGCAAAATTTCATAACAGTAAGAGCATAATGAGGACTAATTTCCAAGAGGCGACGAGAGTGATTTTGGAATTTAGATATGGAATTTCGAATGTAATCAGCGTAAGAATCCTTATAAATGGGGGACCCTAAGAGGCAAAGTGTATTCTTATTGAGTATTTTAATGTTCGGTGCAAGTTGGTTGAACTTGTGTATTATGTTATTTGATTCATTCAAAGAATTTGGAATGAATAGTTCGCATTTGTTGAAATTAAGTTCTAGGCTAAGATCTCTCTAAAAGGCAAGAGTCAAGTCAAGAGGCTCTAAATTAAGATCGGAAAGTACAGAGTCAGCGTCACCTCCTAAGGTCCCATCATCCAGGTACCACGCATTAAATTTGGATGCCAAATTTTGTATTATCGGATTTATAGCCAAACTGAAAATTGCTGGCCCCAGAGGATCGCCTTGCTGACAGCCAACTTCGGATGACAACTGGTTTGACCGGTACATCAACTTTGTTGGGTCCGCGTAGCAATGAAGAAGGTAATTATATAATTCAGGGATGTTCGACTGGATTTCCGTCAGCACTTCGTGTTCCTGTTTATCAGATCACCGACTATGAACTGCCCCCCTATTCTGTAACTTGTTTAAGCTCACCTCAACGCTCACCCACAAATATATCTTCACACCGCGATGCGTAGTCTACTAAGCGTAGGTAGAGGTCTAGTTTCGTGACAGGTGACCGGTGGGGTGAGCCGCTTTAACGCATAGCGAATAACAGCCCTGTATTGTAAATAATATTATTTGTTGTTTTGGTTTCGTGACGCATTGGTTATTACTGTAATTTCACGTAAATGTATTTGTCAATAAAGAAATAAATAAAGAAATAAACAAATAAATAAATAAATAAATAAATTGATAGCCAAGGACCTGCCAGCTGCATTCCCGAGCTGCAATTATGGGTGAGGATCAAATCCTTGGCCAGACGTTAGCCTGGTAAAAGAATCCGTTGTGACACAAAAATAAGCGATAGCATCCTGAGATCCAGGGTACGCTTTTGTGATATTGAAGTTAAAACTTATTGACATTCAGTAAAAGTTCAAAGTCTATTTTGGAATTTGTACAAAAATCTTGGAGG
Organism: Epinotia demarniana; assembly: GCA_945867215.1. Lineage (NCBI taxonomy): Eukaryota > Metazoa > Arthropoda > Insecta > Lepidoptera > Tortricidae > Epinotia > Epinotia demarniana. Next base: position 10,230,313 of record OX244281.1, read on the forward strand.
ATACAATTCTATGGTTATTTTTAGTGTTACAATGGATTTTTTTAACTACAACTGAATAACCTAGTCCAATGTTCTCAACCTCAAGGTCCTCACCCTCTTAATTCTGCAACTAGGCTTCAAGGACTACTTTACATGACATATCTTACAAATACAATTACGACAATGCATGGTATCAAAGTGAGGGTCCTATCACTGGACCTACTATATATTGTTTCATTACTTTCATTAGACGTAATGTTTAACCAGACCTAATGCATTTTTCTTCGAAACAATGAACTTTTTGGGTTTTCTTTGAATATCATCAAATAGAAGTCCTTAGGTTAGGGTAGGTTTATTTTGAAATAATGCTATAAGTTTACTTACTATAAAAAAAATGCAAAAGTGACATGAATACATACAATCGATGAAACACCAGGCAAATACTTGGACTTTTAATACTCAAAATATATTTGCGTGACCCCGCTCTATTACATTACAATAGTGATCCTACAATAACTACCTAACTAACATGAAAGAAATATCTTGTTTGTTTCAGAAACAAAACATTTCTCAGAGAACACAAGGCTTAAATCTATTTTCCCACACAAGCAGTTGTTATTTCACAAATCCTAGATAACGATAATAGTGATGTACAAATGCCGAATTACGAAAATACTAAGTAAGTTCATTAGAGCAATGGCGGAATACCGGCGTAGTGAACCATAAAACTTATAACCCATACTTACCGATTGCACATTCTCTCCTAACTAGGCTTGTTGCACACTTAAGGAGAAATACGGAGCGAAGCTATTTATTGGGTTCTATAGAGATTCTATAGAGTTCTATAGAGTATTCCACCCGCGTGGTCGTGCCGAAGGTTTCCCCTGGATTTTCCCCAGGCTACTTTACCACCACCCGGCAAGCCCAGCGTGTGTAGACCGGTCCCCAGGTGGACTGATGACCTGGCAAAATCAAAGGCACTTTTACATGGCAAACGGTAATTTACAATGAAATAATAATAATCATACACGATAATCATTTAAAATTCGCAGAAGGACCGATATAAACGGTTAATAAACATGACATTAAATGAAAACAAAACAAAATTGCAAAATATTATCGATTACATTCGATATTACGTCTGTATCACAATTAACAAAAAAATAACTATATTAATTTAGTATCAGAGAGATATAAGGTCTCTGAGCGTTCAAATACAATTAGTAATTATTCTAATTTTCTTAGAGATATATACGGTCTCAATAATAAAAGCCACGGAAGTGCACTGGATGCAAGTGGTGCAGGATCAGTAATTGTGGCTCTTTTTGGGGGAGGTGTAAATCTAACAGTGATATGATGATATATCTTGTATTTACCTATGGAAGCAATAAAGATACTGATTACTGATGACTTTCCGACCACGCCCTTCGACCGCTTTCTTAGGTTTATTAAAGCAATGGTGGATAGTGGAATGGTCATCAGATATGATGGCTAGTCCTGAAGTTATTGAATAAGGAGTTACTAGCCAAGGAAAGACGGGGTTACCATTTAATGGAAAGTTTTGAGCGAGATAATTCTCTAGAAAAAGCTAACTAGAAATGTCATCCCGCTCGCGAAATGTAATCCCACTCGAATTTGGAGCAGCCCAACTGGGGAAGTACCTCCGCCTTGCAGAAGACCACAGCTATAATAACACTACTACTTGCTCTGTAGTAGTGTTGTGTTCCTGGAGGTAAGGTCGCCAGAGCTCCCGAGGATGCGTTGTGTTGAGAGCGAAGGAACTTGTTCCTTCAGCTGTCAACACGGCGAATCTTCAAACATATCAAGGGTCAGCAACACCCATGTTACTCCTTTGGAGTTGCATGCGTCTATAGGCTGCGGTGTCCGCTTACCATCAGGCGGGCCGTACGCTTGTTCGCCATCGTCGTTTTATAAAAAAAGTTAGACCGAAAGACGATCCTTCGACATGGCAAGACGCGCCTGGCGCAGCAAAGCATTCTCTGATGTTGGGCAACAGCAGTATTATAGTATTTAGTATTGGAAAAGGTCGAAGAAGTCTTATGGCAGAGCTTTTGACTAAACATTGAGGACCACTGCCTCTCAAACTGTGAATCCTCCCAATATTGACAGCGATATTGAGCTAACACCGGCAACATTCATCATCATCCTAGCGTTATTCCCGGTAGTGCCCCTAAAGGAGGCCGGGGTCCGCTTTGACCCCTAATCCCAAGATTTGGCATAGGCACTAGTCTTACGAAAGCGGCCATCTGACCTTCCAACCCAGAGGGAAAACTAGACCTCATCGGGATTAGACCGGTTTTACCTCACGATGTTTTCCTTTACCGAAAAGCTAACGGTAAACATTCCGCTCAAGTTACGAAAAACTCATTAGTACGAGCCGGGACTAATACCCACGACCGCCTTTACAGGCGCATGCCGTAACCACTAGGCTACCGTAGCTCTAACACCGACAAGATTCTTACTCTTCTATTCACGATGAAGATGAAACCAATACACACGTACCTACATACATACACTCTCATACGCCTCCGTTGCTCCGACATTTTTTAAAGCCTGTGATATTATCGCTGGACCTACATCACCAGTCTTAAAACGCATAAGACTGCAAGTGCATTGACTCTGGGGTCCCACTGACATAGTTATCTTTCTCTCTCGCACCTCGGCCCGTTGCATAGTGCTGTCCCGTTCTGTCGCCAAGCTTTTTACGCGACACTTTTCTCGCCTTATATGTTGAGGACCAGTTTTGCAATAGTGTTAGGAATTTAGTTAAAGTTCCGTTTGGAAATAGTGAAATCCCTAAAAAGGTTAAAGTAATGGGCATGAAATGTTAATTGAAATTTCTAATGTTAAATAAACCAAATAAAGTTAAGTAGACGAAGACTTTTGCCTAGTTGATACTATCCTTACTTAAGAAGCTAGTGATTCCGGGTTTGAATCCCGGTAACGGCAATTACTTGTGTGATGACTTTTGGATGTTTTCTATGTATTTAAGTATGGATTTGTCTATTGTAAGTATGTATATCGTCTATCCCTATAACAATTTAAAGTCTTACTGAGCTTACTCTGAGCTGTGGGACTAAGATCGATTTGTGTCGGATTGTGTCCTAAAAATAAAAAATAAATTGTAACACTTCCGATTTTCCATCGTCTTGCAATAATCGAAATATTGTAATTGGGTAATAGAGTAAATTATATTTAAATGTTGTAAACATACAGAGTGACGACTAATTTAGCTGTTCGTTTTATCAAATTTATTTTTCAAACCGTAATTGACAATATTTCAAAATATGTAATGACGCCTAAATCGAAAAGCATTTCGGTAATTATGTTATCTGAACGTAATAAAGTAGTTTTCCGTGTCTTTTTCCTGCTCGCTTTTAAGAAAAACGCAAAAACGTATAAAAGTGGTTTTCACCGTGTGTGACGTCAGTATTATGGCTGCCATATGAAAGGTGTCCAAACTGCCATACAGAATCGTAGTATTGACGTCATAATTTACTTACAACCTTCTGGAATTCGCTACTTTTCAATTTGATAGTTTTGAATGAAAATTACAATTTAGGAGAAAAATAAAAATCACGTGTCGCTTAAAAAAACATTTTCTAGCGAACTAAATCATAAAATGGCCTACATGAAAGTATGAAATGTTTTCAATTGGTATCTGTTTAAGCACTTCAAAAAAGTACGATTCGATTGAATGGATATACTTTCGTTACTCAGTTTAAAATATGATTAAATATAGTTTACTTGTTTTGAAACTTAAGATGGCACTGATAAGAAACGCTCACGCTTTTGGTTTAGAAATGAAATACACATACAAATACCCTCAAAATTAATTTCACTGTTCAAAACTCCAGAATGCAGCTCTTCCTTTTAAAAAAATAAAACAACAGAAGAGTTCAATAACTTACACTTTACAAACTTATCAATGATCCGTTCTTTACACAAAATGATTCAACGTTTTTGCCAACCATTGTCGAAGAAGCCGACGAAAGTAAAAAAAAACAAGTTCTTACTTTCGTCGCCACAATGTAAAAGTGAAATTCTAAAAGAAAAACCGCTTGCCCATCAAAGTCCGAGTACCTAAATAGTTTTGTTCCGATAAGTATCTTATAAAAAATACTTGTTCCGTATCTCCCATCTTCCCATACGAAAAGCCAGTCATCAAATTTCAAATTTGGAACACAAACAAATTCATACTTCATTAACCCCATTCGATTCTGAATCTTAGCTCTTTGTGTTACAGTTAAAACTCTTGTAATTACTTAATAGGTGTGAATGTTATTCAGGTTTTTGAAAGGAGAGCGTGCGAAATAATTACAGTTTTGACAGTAGCATTCTTGCTTGCACAATGCGAATGTCGTCTTTATCTTTGTAATTATAGAAGCTATATTTGTTTGAATGGTTTGGTCTGTTGTTTAATTATGTAGGCCCTAATTATTGTCTCTGTAATTGCTCGGAAGCGAGCGGGAAGTGGTGCGCAACGTCTCTAGGCTTTGTTACATCGGTTTTCTAGAGCATTCACCCGGGTCCTTACCAATGCGGAAGTATTGCACTTCATAATTCCAGCTCATACCTCTCAGCTGCCATTGATAAGTTAAACGTAGATCTGGCGCACATTCAGAGATGGTCCGAGAAATTTGGGTTGTTTGTCAACCCGTCCAAATGTCAGGCCATTATCATTGGTAGTTCCCATCAAGTGGCTAAGCTCGACTTCAACTCTATTCCTCACATTAAATTCAATGGCACTTCTATCCCTTATAGCCAGAAGGTAAAGAATTTAGGAGTCTATTTGGATAACACCCTGAGCTGGAGGACCCAAGTTGCTGAAGTTAGTCGAAAGGTGATCGGATCCCTACATGTCCTGAATAAACTCAAACACTTCTTGCCTATTAAAACCAAAGTTTTATTAGTGCAAAGTTTGATCCTACCCATAATCGACTATGGTGATGTGTGTTATCCGGACTTAAACGAGGAACTCCTAAATAAACTAGACCGTCTCCTTAATAACTGTATTCGTTTTGTTTTCTGCCTCCGTAAATACGATCATGTCTCCTCCTACCGATCTAAGCTTGGTTGGTTACCCATCCGCCAACGCCGTAACCTTCGTATGCTTTGTTTCCTTTTTTCAATTCTCCAGGACCCGAAATCTCCTGACTATCTCAAAAGTTTGTTCCAGTACCATGGCGTGAGTTGTACCCGTCAGTTTCGCTCTTCAGGTAATCTCTCTCTCGCTATGCCACTTCACCGAACTAGTTTCATATCCAATTCGTTTACCATTCGAATCGCTCGCCTCTGGAACGGTCTCCCCGTTAAAATCCGTCAGTCTCCGACCAGATTCGCGTTTAAAAGATCTTTACGCAAGTTGTTTGCTAGCAGAGCCGTAAATTCTTAGTGTTTCTGTTGTCTATTTTCGTCTGTATGTATATATATATATATATATATATATATATAAATATATTATTGGTATTTGTATGTATTTTATTTATTTGTCTATTTTCGTTATTTATTATGTATTTATATCCACTGTCTGTTTATATCTGTAGTTGCACCGCCCACAATTTGTCTGCTTTGCCCAAAGGTTGACTGGTAGAGAATGCTTAAGGCATTAAGTCCGCCTTTTGTACGATAAGTTGTTCTTTTGTGCAATAAAGATTAAATAAATAAATAAATAAATAATTTAAGAATTCTTACTAACATGATTAAAACCATTGACTGGGTAAATATTCTTCAAGTAAACCAAGAAATTAATTAGGAAGATCTTGAACTATCGCGATTGTAGCGAAATTATCAATTGTTATTTTATTATTATTTGTTGCAATTACTCCGCTACCTAAAAGTTATCTGGAAGAGATGGCTCTTTAGCGACAAGACCGCCGCCTGTTGTTAACCTCTACCTAATATGAATTTCATCAAATATTTGTCGTCTCCAAATCCACATCAGCAAGTAAAATAGTAATTAGGTATTTAAAAGTCGGAAGTCATTACTTCTAAAACCTAACGAACCCACTTTCAAGCACCCATCATCAATACTAAAGCCGACCTACCAACGCACCCTACATACTCCCAGTAAAAAAGTAGTCCACACCTTAAACCCACGTTCCGTGTCAATAGTCCATCGGATGTCCACGTCACAGAGAACGTTGTATGCGCGCTCTCGATAGATGGCGCTTATGACGTCGTTGGTAAAGAACCGGCGCACGCGTCAGTATGCGCGCTGCGTGCTGCCGGAACTGTGTCGGTGAAAATGTTCCTGTTACGTTGCGCATATGGTTACTGGCCTAGTGGTGTTCCGTGAAATGAGAATGATATTTATTTATTTAAAATAGTACCTACATCCATCTTCTATGATATGGTGAACCTTGTACTGTAAGATGGTTTTGCTTCGAATAACAAATTTTATAGTTACTTATTTCGTTTGTGCTTACTGCAACCGCACAATAGACCAAGTTTTTAAAACAAAGTCAAAAATCTAAAATTTATTTTCGCGGAGCTTAGTCCAAGTCACTCGCAGTATAAATAATATACTTGAATTACCGGAACGAAATATATGTAAATAACGTCAAACTTAATTACTACATTTTATTACAAGGACGGTGGCGCGGTGACGGGTGTTGCAGTGACAAGCCTACGAGCTACGGACTGCAGTAGCTGGCACCGAAGCATGTGAACTATTTCTGACTCCGTATCATGGTCGGTCTTATCACGCGATAAGTGACAAGATAGAGCGTCCGTCACTGGCTGACACCGTTCGATAGAACGAAACCGACGAGGCGATGATATGGGGCCTGAACTATAAATAATCCATTGGTTCCTGAAGAATCCCTTAAATTCATAGCTCTCTCGCGGCGAAATAGAAAACTCGGAAACTCTATGTCCCAGCGAGACGAGAATCGTCTATGTCCCCGCGAGAGAGCTAGCGCGCTATCATGTGATAACTGTGCAGTGTTGTGTGTGCCTGGCAAAAAAAAATATTTATCGGTCCTTTTAATGGTTTTAATAATCTATCAAATTATATCTCTAATGTAAATACGTTCGTTGTCTAGAGGCTAATGGAATGCCTAATATGCTATGCCATTGGAGGTTGCTTCTGTGCCAATACAGTAAAATGGAAGCTGCTTAGCAGATTCACAGACAGCATGTCTGAAAAGTGAAAACTACAGTTTTTAAGCGTATAAAAGTTTATTTACAAAATACCTTACATAATCTCGGAAATATGAGGTACGGGTTGCAGTTACGTGTTAAATGTTCTAAATTGCGTCTGCGCAGATAACACCGGGTAATCGTGTGAAAATAGATGGCCGTCTCTATTTTACAAGAGGGCGTAACTCAGTAGGACTTTCATGTTTAATATGACTTTTTGGAACGGAGTGTGATCGTGTTTTGTTTCGAGACTGCAAATTTCCCATGTTTGGCAAGATTTGGAATTGGGGAACAAATAATGTGGCAGTTTGGTGCAATGTTGTAATGTTCCGATGTGAAATCAGAGATGGTGGCTAGCATTGACCACGTTTTTTTTTTTTTTTGAACCTTACTGTTGCTATAATAGGACGGACCCAATACAGCGGTCGGACTGCGTGGTTGGAGGGTAGTCTGGGGAAAATCCAGGGGAAGCCTCCAGCACGACCACGCGGGGAAGTAAGACCACGTTTGACAGACTGTTTAGCGTTAAATATGGCGCTGGCAGATGGCATTCCTTAGGTCTCTCTTCGAGGATGCGGTCAGCGGTGGAGGCCTTGCTTCTTAAGCGGTGCTTCTGCTCTTGACTGCATTATTGATGACTGACCAAACTACCGAACAACGTCGCTTTATAAGCAAACGCGACATTGGCGAAAAGAAGTCAACTTTATGGAAGTCATTTTCAAAAGAAGAAGTTCTTTGAAACAACCCAGCAAAATATTGACGATGGGAACATTACAGGAAATATTGCTCGGAATGGAGTGTCAGTCACTTATCACCACCATTTTCGAAAACTCGTCTTATCGTTTTCCCGGTAGCATATATGATAGAATTCCCAACAATTGGCATAGAAGTGGTTGCCATCTAAACTTACGATCCAGATGAACTATGCTTATCGATGGATATAATACACTTTAAATACCTACAGTTATAGTTAAGTTAAAAAGTTTGGGAAAATGCTTGCAATAAGCTTTACAGAAATGTGAATTCAAAAGAACATACTTAATTATAATATTTCAATCACCTGACACTCAATGGAAATATCCTCGGAGTCTACTCTGCTTCGCTTTTTACGAACTACTTAATATCAAATACTTAACGAGCTCAAGTGTCTCAACTATTTGGCACTGAACATTAATGATCATTTTTATGATTCACTTCGACACTTACCTATTTATCCGATCTTGGGCTCAATAGAACCAGCACTTAAGTCAATGGCTCCGATTTACGTCAATTGATCTGATTAGTGGCCTCGAACTGACTTTCAATAGCCGTCGTTCGATTCAATGTTCCTTGTGCTTCATACTAAGTTTGGTCTGATCGCATCTGGGTTAATATGGCGGTTGCGCAATACGATTGTGTTAAATTGAACCAGTTCGGTCACCTTGTGTCAGTTGAAAGGGATGGTAGCAAAATCTTTAGCTGTTTACTTGTGTCGCTGCCTTCTAATTTGTGTCTAGTTAAGTTCCGCTCAAATTATTTCTTCCCGTAGTGGTTTTCGAATAGTTTTTAAGTTCAGCTCAAATTTTCTTTTCCCGTAGTGGTTTTCGAATAGTGATACCGGCCATCCCAGCCCATTCTATTATCTTTTTAGCTTTCATTCTATTCGTTTTTATTTGATTTGCAAACAACAAAATCTACGTGGTACATAATCATGTTACTAGTTATTTGTTTGTTTTGTTCATTTATTTAATAAACAGAGTTTATAATAATTAACTCGGTCCTACAAAACTGTCGGAACAGTTTGTCGGTGTGATCCTCCACAAACAAACACACAAATGACAAATTAGTTAACTCTGTAAGTACTTTGATGTCTATACATCTTCAGGCTTGTCTTTCATCAGATTTAGGTTAAATACGTGATACATTACATACAGCTATGCCTTAGGCTCAAAACAGATGGTGAAACGGAACTGCAACGAAACTGCAACGTTTAGTTACTTTTGAGTTTCATTTGAGTTTATGCCATATAGGTAATCCTTCCTTTGAGCGACCACACATACCACAACCATTTTGAAACTGGTTTACTGCGTTGTTAAATGAAACTCAAGAGTAACTAGAAATTGCAGTTTCGTTGCAGTTGCGTTTCACCGTCTGTTTTAGGCCTTTATTTTACTTAGTAATGTCGTTTTAATTTTCTTTTAAAGTCCTTTTTTATCCTTTCACGGTGGATAGATGTCAATATGATGTGTTTAAGAGACAATTATCAAAACAGACTTATAGTCATCATTGTCTCACCTTTCATGTCATGAGATCACGCTGAGAATATAAATGTCAGATTGTAATCTGACATTTATATTCAATATTTTATGCAATATTTCCTTAACTTTAATCAGACGGCAGACTGTACAGCATTGAGAACAATGCGAATGTCAGAAAGACACTGAATACGAAATTAGTTTCTCGTATAAGTACTGATGTTAATTTTAATGATCTTTGTTGACATGATGTCATTTCATGATTACATTTAAAGTGATTGCAACTTTTTATAAGTCGCAAAATATCTTCGCAGCTATAATTGAATTACATTATGCTAAATGGTAACATAAATTTGCTTCAAAGATGTATTATGTAAAGAAAGAAATCGTTAACACAAGTTGAGAAATTAATTGGAGCCAATATGATACTTATTTCCTTTTCTTTTGTTTCAGACATTAATAACGAATCAATAGAAGCAACCAGGATAAAAAGAGAAGGCGTCTCAGAAAACAGGGGTGAGCATTCTTAACACTGTGCATCATGTTTTCTGTAAAAAATATTCTTTGCTTCAAAATTCTGCATTTGTCGCTAGTCTGTCTAGCATCATAACAGTTAAATTCTGACATTTCTTTAATCTTATACCTTTCTTACATTCTTCGTTTAATGTTTCGTACCTATACTTTAACGCATAAATTAGCATCCGTAGGTCGTTTGTAAATTTGATTGATTGTCTTGGCGTTGATGATGCTTTCATTTATTAGCGTCCTTGATTTCTTTGATTGGTTGTATTACAATTTAAACATCGTTAACGTCAATGAATGTATAAATTAGTGCTAACCGTATGAAAATGTTTGTCTCTATCTATTAGCAATAGCGTATTTATCCTTCTATTTATATTGCATTATTAATTGTATGTTTTTTCTTTCTCTTTCAAATCTAATCCGGTCTGGACAACTACGGACTATTGTAAAATATAACGCACCTCCACGATCCTTTCCACTTGACGACACCCGACGACAGACTTGACTGTGTTGCTCGTCAACGACCAACAACGGAACGACTATAACTCTAGAGTCGGGAGGTACCACAGTGTGAAGCCTCTCATCGGGTTACTGACCTCTACAGCCAGGACTTTCATCCAAGATGGCGTGACGACTGAGTTCGCTACTCAAATCCTCGGCACCACCTTGAACAATGGACGCATCTATGCACAACTCCTCACCAAGTCCTCTCTTGTTTTGTATAATAAACCGGCTAATGAGGATGCAGTTGCTGTAAAACCGACGCGTGTGCATTCAGCTTTCGACGGGCAGTGGAGCGTCAAGCAAGATTTAGGCTTCATTGACCCTGAAAATTTTGTCCTTAAAAATACTGACTATCTTGCACCTAGCAGTAAAATGGACATTGTTTACGCCAGTAAGCCTGCACAGGAAAGTAATTTCTGGAATCCGAGCCCTCCTCAAGAACAAGACAATCAAATTGCAGAGGTGCTAACAGCGCGTAGAGTTCAGCAAAATAATGATATTCCTCGATTTACACAAAATGAAGCATTTAACTATCTTGATGGTCCATCAGTCGAAAGCGAAAAGAAGTTTGAATTTGTTGTAAAACCTGCTATACTAGAAAACGTAAATGCATTACATCGCCAAAGTAAAGCTTATGAACCTGTAACAGAGCCTATTAAAATAGATTCTCGCATCAAGGAAGAACTAAACGAGTCAAATATTGTTAAAGTTAAACCGAACTACGATCTACCGACATTTACGATTAAGAACGAATTTTCGCCTATCTTTTATTACATAGATAATGTTGAGTCTCGTAACTCGCCGCAGCCAGCAGGGCAACAAACTAAGCTACCTAAAAAGTTGTTTGGTCAGAAAAGTGAATCGAGACCAAAGAAAACTTTCACGTACGCTGGTTTTGCTGACTTTACGACAGTGGTTGGTGACACAGTTATAATTTTTACCCCTAACACCGATATTGCTCGTCCGCAAAGTCCTGACGAGGTAAATGTTTTCCCCTCTGCTAAACAAGCCGATAAACTTAATACTAAAATAACTTTCCTCGCTGCTGATATTCCGGTTGCTACTGCAACGTATAAGCCCCACGAAGCAAATAAGGCCAGTAAAGTAACAAAACCTGGCGAGGAAAATATTTCGAAAAAAGTTCTATATAAAGACGAAGACCTTAAAAAAGTACATTATAATATTGATGACAAACCCGATGGCATTTCGATTCAAAGCAATAGTGGATTTGATTTCAATTTAGACGTTATTCAGCCATCAGAGGCCTCGATTACCACGACAGAAAATACGCGTCTTACAAATAATTTAGAAGTCATCCCGATCCCAGATCACTCACAAGCCACAGATCCACTGACTACTTTGAGACCTTCCGCTACAATAATTGAAGCACCGAAAGAATCTGTTGTTACTGAAAGCAATTTAAATGAAGATCTGGTTACCTCTGAAGAGGAGGCAGATAATACAGGTGCGGAAGTAACAGACAACCCTGAAGAAGAAGGTGAAGAGGAGGAAGAGGAAGAAGAAATCACAACACCGGGAAAGGAGACAGAATTAATAACGACTACCGAAAGTGGACATAGCGAAGAATCTTACGAAGATATAGAAATTACTACTGAAGCAAAACAAGACATCGAACAGGACGTCATTTGCTCTAGTGGTCTAGAAACCAAATCAACTATGACGACTGCTTACAAAACACTCACTTATTTGACAACATACTTTATACCACTGGCGAGCTCCGTAACAACTACCTCTGTTAAATCAAACGTAGTCGTTGAAAGTAACGTAGGATATCTAACAAACGTTGCGTGTAAGTCTGACATTAACATAGAACCAACCGCTGTTGTCAAAGTGAATGTACAATCATCTGTGCACAGCAGTTTAGAAACACCTGAAGTCGTAACCGAAGAGTCATTGCCTTCACCTGTAGCACAACCTGAGGTTGTTACTGAAGCTGTGCCAAAAACAACTCCTAAAATAGAACAAAACTCAGCTACTACTAATGACCAAGATGGTGAAATAGGAATTTCAGTTGAAAACAGTTCGCAAGAGGACGACGAAAAATCGGAAGAAAACGAGACAACAACAATTTCACTGACGACCAGCACCGAAAGAGTATCAACTAGCCACAGCCACGTAGAAGTGTCTGTTAGTACGGAACATTCCACAACACCAACTGAAAATCCTATTTCGGAAGAGGAAGAAGATAGTAAAGAAAATGAAATAGACCTTATTTATAAAACTCTATATACGACTTATACTTACTTTACCACGTTCTTTGGAGATCAAACATCTAGTGTCGCTAGCCACAAATCTATTGTAACAAATGTCATTACATCGACTATAAATCTAGCTAACTTGGATCCTTCCTTGTTAGGTGCGTTTGGCGAAGATGAAATCGCACCGACTAGCGTAGGTATTGGTCGTCCTACAGAATCGTTTGCAATCAACAGTATAATTGATTTAGTGAAAAACAAAGACGTTCTTGAATCTGTAGAAGGAGGTCAAAGCTATAGTTCTCAGACGCCCACGCCATCGTTAGGTGATGATATTGCTAGTATTAAGCCGGATTCTGTCAAAACGTACTTTACTACATACACCTTCTTCACAACGATTTATGTCGGTACTGATGCTAACGTGTGCAGCAGAAGTGAGGTTTATACAAACTACGTCGGCCCTGATGAATTAATTCCAACTAAAAGCAACCCTCTAGGTGCAGAAAAAACTAAAGTCCAGTTTGATTTTAGGAATTGTAAGCAAATTAAGAGAGAACCACCAGCAAACCCGGAGGACACTTCATCAATGGAAAGTTCAGTCAGTATGGAACAAAATGAAGACCAACCTAAAGATGAAAACAAAGATTCAGTTCCGCAACCTACGCCAGTCGAAGTTGATATGTTATTTAGCGTAGAATCTAACCCATTAGATACCGACAGCACATACACAGACACAGTGACGGATGTCAAATCATCATCTTCCAGAGGTGAAAGACAGTACATAGAAAATAACAATGTATTAGATGATCAGGTCAGTTCTGAGAGTAACATTGAAGAAATTATGCCTTCACCCACACTTTTACTGCAAACCAGTTATACGACATTCACTTATTTCACAACTATGTATATCGGCAAAGATTCTAGCAAAGTAAAGAGCAGGTTAGAAACTATTACCAATGTGGTAACTGAAACAATAACTCCTAAAAGAGAGCCAGAAGAGGAAAGTAACTTGCCGATTACATATTATACTACATTTACTTACTGGACCACTCTTTATAAAGATAAAACAACGACAATCACGAGTCGAGAAGAAATCGTTTCTAATATAGTAACTCCTGTGGTTCAAGTAGCACCTACAATCAGCCCAATCGATACTACCCCAATTGATATTGAAAGTGCCCTACCACCGAAAGAATTAGAAGTTGAAATAAAACCCTCCCTTATTGGGGATAGTCCCGAGCAAGATGACGGCAAAGCTACTTTCTACACAACATACACGTATTTCACAACATTTTATGCCGGCAATAGTTCCCAGATAAGAAGTAGTTTAGAAACCGTTACAAATATCGTTGACAATACTAAAGTAGTTGAAGACAACCAGTTAGGACGAAAGGTACCAACCGGTGCAGTAGATAAAAACCTTATTCAAGACAATGGAGAAAAACCACATATATCGCCAACTTTGGTGAAAGAAGAGATCAAACCTACAAAATTACCAGACATTTCAGCTGCGCCTCCAACAGTCCTCGTTGGCACATATATCGACAATCTGTTTGCCGAAATTAAACCAGCAGACCAAAACACGCCTTCTCCCGATACGGATAAAAAGATAATATTCTCGCAAGTTGCTGTTATTTCTGGCGATTCAGTAATAGTCACTGATGATAATAAAACTTTGAGCATGGAATCTACAACAACAACTCCTCTAACAAATGGTACAACCACGACTGCAACAACTGTAATCAGTCCAAATCCAGAAGTTATTCAGAGTTCAGTGGCTGAACTGGATACGACTACGGAAGCCCACGAATCTGAAGAAGAAGATGAGGAGGATGATGGATCTTCGAGAAAGAAGTCGCGACTGACCTTTACAACTAAAAAACCTTCATTTACACCTGTTATCATTCCATTCGCGTCAAGAAACAGACCCACTTTTAGTCCGAAAGCACGAGTCCCTTCGCTTAGTAGCGCAACAACGATCACTCGGGCTGACTTCACACCAACAATAACTGCAACGCCCACATTAAAATCTGTCAGGCCTTCTGGATTTGGTGGAAACAGGAAAGCATCTTCATTTGGGGGATCTTCCAGCGCTGGAAAGAGATTCTCTGGACGCAGCAGCATCTCGAACCCATCTGCTAATATACCATCTGCGTCACGTTCTGGAGGATTCGGTGGCAGGGCATCTATTCAGCCGACATCTAGGCGAACTGGCTTCAGATCTAGCTCTATCAGGGCAAACAGTTTAGACTTCGCTAGTAGGTCAGCGATTCCAAGAATACGTCCGACCGCTTCATCAAGGCTCAGAGGCAATAGAATTTCGGCATCTATATCGTTACCGCCACCAGATCAGAATGAATTCGAGACATCCGGAACCCATCAGGAAGAGAATGCAACTGAGGCTTTAAATGAAGTTACTGAAGCGCCGGTTAGAACTACAAATAATCCTCTGCTTAGATTTAGACGCCCACTTGTAGCTAGACAACCAGGTACTGCTGTAACTCCGAGGGTTACCACTCCGGCAACTAGACGAACCACAGCTAGCAGAGGACGTTTAACCACCACGACCAGAAGACCCAGTACTCGGTCCACTACTAATCCACTGTTATCATTGCGCAGACAACGACCACAAAATGCTTTATTCCCTAGACGAAACTTATTTAAGCAGCCCGAACAAGAGCCAGCAGAGGAAATAAAAGAAAACGAGCAAGAAGTTGAAGAGAGTGAGGAGATATTAGAAGGAGAAGATTTCGAAGAAGACAACGATTATGAATCATCAAACAGAAAAGAACAGCAAGTATCGACACCTTCAACCCGTGTGCTAAGGAAGAATTTCGTTAGTATCAGACCATTTACACGACGACGATTGAAGCGTCAAATTGATTATGGTAGTAGGAAATACACGAACTTCAGAAGACCCGGTCTTAAATCTGCATCTACTAAAGCCCCTGAACCAGAGCCTGAGACAGAACCTCCGGCGCCCGTAACGCAAAAGACTAGACCTGGAAACAGATTCAGGCTATCATCTGGGAGTAGAACTACTACTACTGCCCCACAAAAAGCTTCACCAAGACAGCCTTTCATAGTTCGGGGAGAGAGTAGAACAACTACCACATCTGCTCCGGCTTATAGAAGAAATAGTAAGTCAAGACCGTCTTCAAGAACAACTACCATATCATCAAGACCTAAAGCACCTAAACTGTTAAACGGGCGTTCTCAATCCGAAAGATCTAGAAGCCCGTCTCGTAGTAGCACGAGTAGGTCTCGCACACGCACAACGACTAGCAGAGGCTCAAGTAGACAAAGAAACTCTTTCGAGAACTTTAGCGGTGAAAGACAAAACTATAAGAATATCGTAGATAACGGGAAAGTAACGATCACACATCAAATTCCAACTGAAGTCACCATCCCAGTAGTTAACGGAAAAATTACCGAATACAAGAATGTTTTGACTGCCAAACCTAGCGTAGAAGTACTACTAAGGAATCAAGTTGCAACAACTTTAGGGCAGTTAGGCAATCAGCAGTTAGTGCTGGCTTCTGAGTCGACTAAGTTAGCAGAAAATGGTGCTACTGAAATTATTAAGTTCTATTTGCATGAAACACCGACCACAACCGTTATTTTCACACCAACTACTATTAGAGGCCGTAAGACATCTTATTCGCATATTTTACCTAGTACTGTGTATAACGTAGAGCCAGTAACACAGACTATTGGCCCTGAAATCAACGCAAACGTACCGTTAGCTAATTTACTACTATCGCAACTCTTGCTTGGTAACCAGCAGCCAGCGATCAATCCTCTCTTAGCGTTTCAGGGACAAGGTTTGTTGCCGCAGCAGCAGGTAGTACAAACTCCAGTAACTGAATACAAAACCCGAACTACTACTTACGTTACAACAGTAGTCGATGCGAGGGAAACGGTTTTGCCTATCACTTTCAAAGGAAAAGCTATTTTGACAACCATTGTAGATCCCACAACCAACGTTATTACTGCGACTGAATTTGTTACTGACACAATCGTTAGTACGCCTACTGCTTTGGCTCCTCCATCACAGTTCAATTCCTTGCTCCTTCCTTTGTTACTACAACAGCAACAACAGCAACAACAGCAGCAGCAGCAGCAGCAGGCTATCGCTAACCCGCTTCTCCAAACGCCAAATCCCTTGCTAGGACTCGGACAGTCGGACTTGAACTTGTTACAACATAACAACTTGAATAACGACATCTACAGCAATAGTCCCAAACCAAACATTCTTCAAGATTTAACTAGTAACGAAGACTTTTCTGATGAAGTTCAGGATATTGAGGAAGATCCAGCTCCTCCGCCAGTGCGTGCTAGGAATAAACCAAGAGCCCCTAAGCCTGCTCCACCGAAACTTACTAGTGTAGTAACTATGTACGTATCAGGAAGGTATCCTGGTGAATTCAGTACCGTCCTGTCCACCGTTGTTGTAGATGATACCCGAACTGTTAGGAAACGTGAGGCCGTTTATTTCGAAGACATTGAAGTACTACCCTCAATATTACCCTCAGTGGGTCAATTAGTTAGTTCTCAGAGCGACAGCGTTCTGGAGAATTCAATAATTTCCGGTACTGAGAAATATTTGGACGACTCTTCGTTCAAAAGTCAAATTGAAACTCAGAGTTTAGAAAGTATAGTTGGATCATTGAGTGATCACATAATATATGATGCGTCACCAACCCATGTCGTAAAGTTAGCAACAGCAACCGCCATTAGAGATTCAAATTTAAGTTCAGTGGATGATGTCTCGTGAACCCCAAACAAATTATTAGGTTTATAAAATAATGGTTATTTATTTACATTGTATCATAGTATGTTTAACTATGAATAGTGCCTTATAATTTTAATGTTAGCGTGTAAGAACAAAATACTCTTTTATACTTTACTAGATAATTAACTCTTCTATAAGATCGCCAAATAAAAATTTAATGTTACCAGGTCGATGTGATGGTTACAAAATTGTTTATGTAACAAAATATCTATCACTGCCTAAGATTAAGTCTATACTAGATTATGATTGATCATACTTAATTTCGTAATACTCCTCTTGCTTTCAATTGTACATTGCAAATAGGACAAATGAAAATAAATACTTTAAATATTTTTATTTATTTTATTTCAATGCCCCATTATGATAATTTCAATGAACCTTACTAATAAAATACATTTTATAGATATGATCAGTGACTTAAAAGTAATGCTTAATCTATACTGCCAATACATCCAATAACACGAGACTAAAAAAAAACTGACGGGTGACATTGACAAATGACTGCTGATAATGATGACGACCATGACGGATACCGGAACCTGGAGAATCCCGAAGATCCCCCACAAATGGGAGATCCTAAACCCACACCCGTTCATCCAACTACCTCCAAGGTGAGTCTTTTTGGTATCCTAGATTGTAAACATATTGATAATGATGAAATAACAATTGAATTTAACACTAAACATTCAGGTGTTGTTGAAGAATTAAAAATTAATTAGCAATTTGTGACGTATTAAAATTCTTCAAGAATACTTGGAAAATAACTGTAGTTCAAAATATTAACATTATTGTTAACCTAATTATAAGAACTAAACAATAATCATAAATATAATAAAAAAAACGGTAGGCAAAGAAAAAACAAATGTAAATACAATATTTTAGTGCTCATAACACTTCACGGAAGCACTTATTTCAGAACTCGTCGCACTGTTATTACATAGATGTAGTGTTGTATATACTAACCCTTTAATGCACTTTAGTATGGCACCATAGTTACAGGGTACGAGTCGGTAAATGGGTTCTTGTAAATATTGGACTGCGGATCGTAGATAAGTAGTAAGTAGTGTACAGGTAAAGTAGATACTATAGTTATATTCTAACTTATTTTCATAATTCCATTCTGTAAAGTTTTTTAAGAGTTATAGTTATAATATATAAAATAACAATTAAGATCTGGAGTTGACTGGATTTTTAAGGAATACAATTTTATATAGTTTTGTAATGAATTTTAGTGTAAAAGTTAATTATGCTGTTTATTTGTGAAGTTTAATAGTTGAAAGAATTTTTCATATTATTAATAAATAATTTAAATATTTCAGCATTCAACACAAATGGAATAGTCTATGATAATTCACCATGGAGACCAGGCAGAGATATAGAGTTAGTAGACCCTGGGAATTCAGAGGACGAGAGAAGATTTAAGAATTTAGCTACAAAAATCATGTCTAACGGAGTCGAAGTTTTAGTCAAGGATAAAAATGACGGAAAACCAGATCAGGTAATTGTATTGAGTCATTGCCTTTTTATTTTTTCTTTATCAATCAGATCAGTTCCTCCTAAGATTAGAAAAAATGCATATCATTAGTCTTGATAAAATGCCAAATTAATTTAAATAATAACGTTTTGCTACGCTTTATTTTATTCTAAGTAATTAAAACAGAAACGATATGTAATAAAAAGAAAATTGTATCTTAGATTTATGAGCACTATCTACTTAGTCTGTGATGCCTCATGGTATCCTATATCCTGGAGGAATAATTATGATTTACTTCTAATTCATATTCATGTTTTTTTACTATCATCACTTTTATTTTCTCAGCGGAAACTAAAGCTGATGCACGTAACGTCATTCAAACCACCATTTCATCACGCATCACCAACTAAATCATTGCTATCATCGGCTGTTGCAACCATTATTAGCCGTCAGCAAATGAGTGCCATGTTTCCATTACATCAACTTATGCAGCACAATTACATTATCAAGACGTGTATGACTACATACACATATTTGACTACTGTAATCCAAAATAAAAGGAGTGATGTGTCTACGTTTGAAACTATCGTGTCTGTGATCACAACTGAATCATTGACGAACTTTCCTCCATATGCTACAAACATATTTTCAGATATTAAACCAACAAACGTAAGGACATTTTCAAACCCTTGCTTTGCCCTGGGTTACGATATTCCTGGTTGCCTAGGATACCAAATAACCACCCGATTGAGACCTTAGACCCCGAATATAGCACTAAAACAATGATATTAGTTCCATCATCCAAATTAATGATAAATGTCATGACACTTTAACCGAATGTTGAAAACCCTTATAGTTTGTTTGTTCAGTAAAATACCCCAATCATAAAGAAAAACTGATCCCGAATAAAATTATAATAACATTTGTTGAAATTTTCAGACGAAGTACATGGAGGTGAAAACCATCAAGCCATCGACTCCAAGCAAGATATTTCAAAGCAAATTCATCAATATTGAGAAAAGAATTGACACTGATAACAGCAATAGTTTCGACCTGATCCAACCTTCTGAAGTCGGTCACACATCGTGTTCAAGTTCTTGTTCTTGCAGCAATACAAAAACAGAAAGCTTGAAAACTAAGTACGGAAACGTTCATGATTCTTCTTCTAAGCATGACTTAACTAAATTAGACCTTAGGCCCACCAATAAGGAGAAGCTTGACAAAACAAAATATAATCCATACGAATATGATAACGGGTCCCTAGCACCCACTGATAAGGTGGTTGAAAAGTATACTGAAGTAATTAACGATTATTCGGATGAGAAAGATTCAAAATCTGTAGAAGAAAGTGAACTGCTTACAAATGAACAAGCCCCTTTACCACCTAAGCCAAACAAAGCTCCTGTGGTCAAAAATCCAGATAAACAAAAGCCTGACAAGCCACAGAAACCAAACAAGAATAAATTCGTCGTCGCTGATTTATTGAAACTTGGATCACTAGGAATTAAAGGTTTATCGCAATTGGCGCCAGTAATCGAAAAGATGACGGGTGGATTTATAAAAAGACAAGATAATAAAACTGCTACAACCACAACTAAACCTGTGACTAAATTGACGGCATATAGTATGAACAAGCGAATTGATACTGACGTAGACTCAAAAAACAATTTTCCTATTTACATTCCTGTGGATGAATTAGAGACGTCCGAGTCACAAATTGGGTTTACTAATGCCACTTTACACCAGAACTTGGCATGGGCAGCAGAGCATAAGCAACCTAAAGCTAGAATAGTTCCACCGAAAATGATTCATGAAAGCTCATTGGTGAATGGAGGAATACCTATAAGCCCTGGAGAAATTATAACTACAAATTCAGACGTGATTGTTGGGAGGCCCGCTGTTGGAGGGCCATTGACACTAGCAGCTAGTGGAATAAAATTACATAACCCAGTGAATCCACCTCCATTGGATAGCTTTGTAGCAGCTGACGAACAATATGTAGTGCAGGAAAAACCTCATGAACCGAATGAACATACTTTACTTGTACCTAAGGTGGACGACTCTTATGATTTGAGACCACCAGAATTACCAAAGTTTAATCAGAAGCCAATAAGAAATTCTCCGCTGCCTTCTTCGCCGCCATATAATTTTCACAATAATAACGCTCCGCCGAAAAGTTTATCGCGCCCATCAATGCCACATAACAATGATCACTCAATGAAACTTGAAAGAGTAAACCCTAGCACTACTATCCTGGGAAATCATGGGAGACCTGCATTTTTTGACTACATTCCGTCGTTAGCTCGTCCTGAGAACAAACCACAAGACTCTGATGAAATACTTGATAATAACCCAAGTTCTTCAGAAGTTATAAGCACAAAAGTTCGCGTAGAAGATGGATTTCCTGTACCTGATAACAATGTTTTAATGAGTAAGCCATTTTTGGTAGACATACAACCTTCAAGAGTTGCTAATGTACTAATTCCACATGGAAGTTCTACTGCTCTAGTATTTGCTGGATCATCAGAGCCTCATAAGACTGGTGACTACGTTGATGATCCACTGCCATATCCTGAACCTGGATATTTTGGTAGTTTTAGCATAGATGCTCCACAAATGACTAATGTACATAACGTGGGACCCACAAACAATAAACAATTTGCTTCTAAACCCGCTCACAGACCTTTAGAACCGTATAAACCCCCACACATTTACAAAAACCATACGTTCAAAAACGATCAAAAAATCAAATGGAAGGATAGTAAGACTACTTTTGATTACAATAACATTCCGCCACCGACGAGTAACCAAGAAACATTCCTTCAAGTGGGGCCCCATATTACAGCGTACAATCCCAATATTTACCACCCTAATAATGGAAAGTTCGAGTATCATGGCCATATAAGAGGCAAAGATAAACAAAAAGAAGTTATCGATAAAGAATATGAAAATTATTTGTCTGTACCACCACCACCACCACCAAAAATGCACTACAATCATGATATGAATTCAGATAAAAACAAACCGTATCATCAAAAACCCATAATTCATACAAAACCAGTACAGGACATGAAGGTATTCCTAAACATTCAGCATCCAGTACCAAAACCACCCCAAAAAGATCAGCTTCCTCCTAAGATAACATCGGAAATTTACTACGCAGCTCAAGTACCTAGTAGTAATCCCACTCCTGTATACACAGTGCATATTCCACCAGTTGAGTCTTCGTATGGTAATTCTTTATCAATGTCACAAAATAAAAATCACATTGAAACTAATGGTGAAACAGCTATTCGTTCCGGACACGCCCAGGGCTCAGTAGCACCCATACCACAGCCAACTTATGCCAATAAATCTATTGCCAGTAATGAACATGAAAAAGACGGTACATATACTGTTACTCTTAATACTGGAACCAACGTGGCAAGCAATGTTGGTGACGTGGGACAAGTAGTTGGATCAAGCGTACCAGTATCAATAGGTACTGCATCTAAATACGGTGACTTGAATGCTGATATACCAATCTCAACAAATTTTGCTATAAGAGTTGAAGACGACGCTACAAATTCAGATACTTTTAAAGTACAAAGCAATCCAAATACGCCAACGGTACATAAACATGCTGGTTCAGTCATTAATGATTATAGTGATGCATTGAATAAAGTGACAATGGGGGATAATAGATGGAATACAAGTTCGCCGGTCAAAACTGATCAAAATGTATACAATGATCAGAATGATTATTTTTACACTCAGAACAGCAGTACCAAACCAAATCAAAATAACATTCCAAACCCATCAATACCGCCATCTTTAAACAGTCACGCGAATTTCCCGATGGCGAATGACTTTACGACACCTAACGTTTACAACAGTGTAAAACCAGTAACTGAATATGTCGATGACATTAAATCAATTGACCAAAAGAGACCAGCGAAGTTGATACCTAATATTCCAACCAATTCTCACGGTTGGTATTCAAGTGTGCCTCTTAATGAAAATACATTCAATAGCATAACTAACATTAAGGTAGAATCTACAACAAGAAAGATTATCCCATTGTTGCAAGATTTCAATGAAGATACGCCTCACTTCGGGCATAAAATTACAAGTGCAGGCAAGCCGCCATCTGAATTCTGGGGTCCACAGAAACCATCACAAACTCACCATGGTAGACCTTTCACGAAGCCCAATGATTACAAGGTTTCATTATCAAGCCAGTCACCTTTTTCGTCAAAACCATACGGACAAAGTTATATACCATCTAATTTTGGCACTGTCAAACAACCTGCTTATGATATACCTATTAGAGATAACAGTGACGAAACAACAACAGTCAAATTTACAAGACCAACTACAGAAAAACCTAAACCAGTGTTTGAAAACTCGGAAGAAATTTATGACGGAGAAGAAGAACCGGACAATAACAACAGTGAGATTGATGGAGAGGTTAGTCAAGAATCAATGAAAGTGCCAATTGTAAGTACGTCGAGTGACATAGAACACACTTCTAAGTCAACCACTCAATTAACTTTACTACACGCTGAAGTAATGGCGACTAAACCAACTCCTGCAGATAAAAATGTGAATCTTATAAACTTTAATCCTGGAACGCAAACAGAAAAACCATTTGGATCTAATAATAGAACTTCCTTCTCGTCAAATACAATAAAACCAATCTACGATCGTAATCCATATACGAATCCTAGACCGTTTACGGTTAATACTATTACAACTCTTGATCATCAGTTGCATCAACCGCATTGGCAGATAAACCAGATGTTAGAAAATTCAACCAACATCTCATATGAAGAGAACTTCGAATTGAATACAGGTGAAGAAATCAGTACCATATCTACCACTAAACCATCAACTACTCGCAAAGTTCCCTACTATAAACACGACACGGACAACAAATACAAGAGACCACCTCGACCAGTCTTCTCGGCTCGTCCAAGCAACGTGTCTCAAGACTCTAATAATATAATCACTTCTACAGTTCATATACAAGACAAAAAGCCTTTGATTGTTGAGAAACCAAACGAAAAGACAACATTACCAACATTTACCATTACAACGGATTTAGATGTCAATAGGACGTCGAGTGAAATCATAGATTTATCACCACCACCACCAACTATCGATTATAACTTTAAGCCTTCCACAAATGATGAAATGATTATGGGAATGAGTCCTCCACCTCCTAGAATTCCTATCAGAAAACCTGTTAAAACGACTCCTAAACCTATTAGAACTCCTCCTTCACATAAAACCGTGCCCCCTAGGCCTATGTCACCAAGACCAACTACTCAGAGGCCTACTAGAAAACCTATCACGAGAGACGAAGTGTCAACGTATAGACCGTCCTATGATATCAATAATATTAGAAGACCAGCTTACAACCATGACCAGCCATCGTTGCAGCTATTACCTCCACCTCGAGAGCCTTCACGTGTTATTCATATCAATCCAGAACCTACAGAAAAACCAACATCCCCTAATGTTATTTTCCCAACACCTGTTTCTTCGGGATGGTTATCTTCAGGAATAGAGTTTGATTCAGGATACGACTTTGAACCTACTTCTATCCAGTTCCCTGGAACCACTAAACCATCTCAAATAACTGAATTACATGTTTCATCAACTGATAGAAGCTCATATGAGAGCGAGTCATCAAGCGAGCATAACGATAGGTTCAGTTCAGAAAAACAAGTGACTGAGGAAGACGTTTCAGATTCAAGCAAAGAGGGCACTGATCACCAATCCTCTGTCGCTTTCGAGCGACCTGTTTCTACTGAATCTACAAGTAAAGAATCGCATGAAGATGTTTCAACAGAAAGAACAAGATACGGATCTGCAGGATATAGAAACAGAACCCGTAAACCTTATCCATCTCGAGATAGCACGAGTAAGTACAGAACGACTGCCAAACCTACCTCTACAACTAAGCCTATAAGAACACGATCAGAAATTTTATACCCAACAAGACCCACTCCTATCAAAAAAATACCAGTAATCAGACCGATACCTCAAAGGCCGATAACGATAAGTCCGTCAAGCGTAATTGAAAGTTCAGAATCTCCAGTGGAGGAATATTTCATAAAGCCTACGGAGGTATTAAAAGAAAGCTCGTTACCTTCTATTCAAGATCTTGAGGCCTCAAATGTAATAGAAAAGGTCCCACCAAGCGTATTTGTTCCAAGCGCTGATGGTAGTATAGTCGTTAAACCGACTCACCACGCTGGAAATGAAGTTAAGGTGTTTGATGAGATTATACCAACAAAAACCGAATTCAAAACTACTGTAGTAACTTTAACAAAAACATTATCCGAACCACCGCAAATTATTTCAAGTATTGGGTATGTAAACTTAACACATACTCTTACTGTTACTCATACAAAGACAAGTCTCGTGAGCCAATCAGAAGGAGCTGTAACGCAAACATTAATATTGACAAACACGCACACATCGACTATAGTAGACGTTGTCACTGAAGTCTACACGCAAGTCCAACCGACTACTATTATAGAGACAGTGACGAAGCACATCCCTATAGCATTAGATCCAACACCTGTTGTGGAAACTACAACAAAGACTAAATTAGCTCTAGATGATGTTACTATATCTTCAGAGGAATCTGATAACTTCATTATAAAAGACAGTGAGACAACTGAAAATATACAAAAGATACAAACTGAAAGTGACAACGAAAGTGACACGTTCTTTGTAGTGATGAATAAATCTCAAAACGGCGGTCAGTTACCACCGGTACAAACCGACATAGACACTGGTGATTATGACGGTGTTACTCGAAATGAACAAGTAAACAGTAACGGAGTTTCGCAAGTTCTATTTGGTGAAATTCTACTCGCCGGTACACCATACTTGGAGACTACGAACGTCGGTCATCCCACAGGTATTTTTTTAAAGATTTAACGAATACAAATTATTATTATACATTTTGTTTGACTTTATCCATAATTAAGGGTTTATTTAAATATTTTTGTCACTGTTTTGAAGTGTTTCACACGTTCATTTATTTTTATCCTTCATTCTAAATGTTTCGCAATTGTTTGTAATTTGGTCTTGTAGGTGCAGGGTATGGTAAAGAATGCCAGCCAGACTGCAAAGCGTCGAGGAACGAACGGTGTCAGAGGATCGATGGGCTCATGAAATGTGTCTGCAGACCTGGTTTCGCCAGAATGTTCCCCGATAGACCCTGTAAACGTGAGTACTTCGTTCTTTGCAATTAAGAAAAGTCAATAACTTTGTAGCTTACTGTTCAGGTTTGTTTCATTAGTAGACGAGAAACTTCTAACATACATTAGCACTTCTTGCAAACATTCCCTTTTATCTCGTCCTAAATATAAAGTACGACCAATTTTGCCACTGGCAAAGACTGAGCAGCAGAGCCGGACACCAATCAACCGCCTTTGTCCAGCAGTCGTTCAAGCTGACGATTTGCTAATTACTAACATACTCGTATCTTGTTCAATTACTCATCTGACTACTGAACTGACCTGTATAAATATTTCAAACATTTATTTACTGTACCATCTTCCAGCTACCTACACCTACTCCGTCAAGCTCGCCCTCAGCACCCAAGGCAACGAACGCCTCCAATTCCACGAGAGCTTGGCTGATAACTCCACCAAGCAGTACCAGGCCCTGGCCTTCGCGACCCATGAGGGCATCAACAGGATGGTCATGCAGTCAGATTTGAGGGATGTGTTCCATGGAGTACACATCACTGGCTTCCACCCGATTGAGATAAGGAGCAATGGAGAGCTCTTCCAGGGTGTAATGAACGACTTCTATGTGCAGGTGAGGAA
The DNA here is from genome assembly GCA_945867215.1 of Epinotia demarniana. NCBI lineage: Eukaryota > Metazoa > Arthropoda > Insecta > Lepidoptera > Tortricidae > Epinotia > Epinotia demarniana. Next base: position 10,257,033 of record OX244281.1, read on the forward strand.
CTTAAGCTACGAGGGAATTGGCACCCTGCCAATGCCAATGCCAAGAGCATTTAACAACAAAAGTGTAAACCAGGATCTTTGTAGTCTTAGAAATTTTATAATCGAAGATCCTACGCGCAACATACACATGTAAGAAATTGAATGCAAGTTTTGAAAATACTTGCATGCAATTTTTTGCTTGTGTAAATTGCGCTTTAGAGGCCGTCATACATATAAACGATAATAAAATAAGTTGGTTCCTTGGGTATCGACTAGAGAACGCAGTAAATTCTACAATTAAAATATTTGCGGCTTTGATAGTGTGGTCTAGATGCACATATATTTCAAGATTAACAGTCAAACAAACATCTCTTTTTATTGAATAGTTTAGAAAGTCCCAAGTCGATTATTAGCAAGAAGACCTCTACAGCGGACCTCAGTAGATTTTTGTCGTTATCTACGAAATATATACCGCCGCTGCTGGCCGTGCCGCGCGCGCGCACCGGTCTGCTGCGCGCGGCGCCCTGGACAAGGGCTCTGCACACGCTCAATCAAGTTGCAACGCGGGTTGATGTATTCCACTGCTCTCTGAATGAATTCATTAAAGTTACTTTGTATGTGTTATGTTATTTCAAAACTTAGAATGATGTAGTATGTACCCTATTTATTGTATCAATAATTTGCTACGCTATCGCATTGGGAGACTGTAATGATAAAAGTATTGTTATTATAAATAAATAAATAAATAAATAAATAAATATCGTCGTCTAGGTACCCACTGCTCAAGCCTTCATAAACTTAGTACGGCGCTAATGATTGTCCCCTAATATATAATATCTTGTTACTTGTAATACGTTTCAGCTATCCGACAACGCGCACGAGAGTCGCCTCAAAGAGGTGATCGAGAAGTATCTGCGAAACAACAACTACAGCCTGGGCGGCACCGACGTGCATGCCGCCGGGGAGTTGGTGGACAAACTCGAAGTTAACGGTACTTAATACTAACTTACAAATAAGAAAACAAAAAAGCGTTTGTTCCGAATCACTTTCGTGGTCACATTTTTGAAGAAGTGACTCCAGATTTCGATTTAACATTTCGACAGAGCACATGAAACTTATGTTCCAGCGCCACTTTTAGCATAAACACGATTAAAACAAACACAAACACAATTAAAATAAACATATTTTTTTACAAAACCTTTATCATTTTAATATGACAAACTCAGTTTGATTAATTTCATTGTTCACTCTTTTGCCTTACCTGTATTTTGAGGCGTTTGGCCAGTTGCGCCCTAAAGGAGCCCGTAGTCTGCCTTGGTTTCCTCTTGTATCGCCAGCAGTCTCTTGTAACAACATTACTGTTTCAGATTTCGACGAGTGTGTCAGCGGCCAGTTCCACGACTGCTCCGAGCACTCACAATGCTTCAACCTACGTGGCACTTACACCTGCAGCTGTCTCGAGGGCTTCGCAGACCTCAGCGTCAACTCGCAGTACCCTGGCAGAATCTGCTCTGGTAAATTTATTTTACATCGTTTTAACTTGAGTTGAGGATTCTGGAAATGTCACAAGAGCTTAAAGCAAGTTTCTGTTTAGGAAGTTTCTTGAAAGCAAATGTAATTTTGTACTTAACTGTGAAATTACCGAGCATTTTCCACACAGTAAGTCGGTGCATTGCTGCCTAAATTAAAGCTAGTGTAAGTAGATTATTACAGGACAGATAATTATTCTGTTCGGAAGAGGTCAAGTGCCTAATTTCTAAAATGAAACAAACTTTTCCTCATCCCTGGTTTTCTTTTGATAGTGCGTGCCTGTTGTATTCATCTTTATCAATCTATTTCCAGCGGAGCCGGTAGGCTGCGAGCGATGCAACTACCATGGAGCGTGCTATTCCCGAGACGATCGCCGCGTGCTGTGCGAATGCTTCCAGTGGTATGCGGGTAGCACCTGCCATATCAACCTGAAGGGTGAGCAATGATTTTATCGTTTTTCAAACCTATTAACTATTTGTGATTCAATATTATATTACTTATTACGCAGTATAATTTGCAGGCGTGTTTATCTAGTGGAGACTTCCTTATCCTGTCAACGTAGATGGGGAATTCTTGCTAATCAATTAATATTCATCATCATCATTATATAAGCTGAAAGACTGGTTGTCTACGTAACCTCTACAGTGCTGGCTGGACAGCACTGTGCAGACGTTCGGAATTCAAATCAAGCTGTCTGGAAGTCTATAAATGGAAGAGGAACCGAGGATGTCAAGGATTGCCCCCCGAGGCTTTCATCTAGCAAGTTATAAAATAAATAAAATATCAATAAATTCTAAACAAGTCTTTATATTCATCATTATATTTATACTTTTTCAGTGGTGCTGATCTCCCTGGTCGTCGTGGGCGCGCTGCTGACAGCCGTGCTGGCCGCTTGCGCGGTGGTGGCGTGCTCGCGCCGGCCGCGCCCCCCGCCGCGCTCCATCGTGGCCTGCATACAGAGCATGCCGGGCCTGCCCCAGGTACTGTTTTCGTAGTGCTACTGCTGACCTCTCTGGTCGTCGTGGGTGCGCTGCTGATGGATGTGCTGGCCGCACGCTGGCGCAGCTATTCGTGGGATCCGTCTGAAATCTCTGAATCATCCGAGGTCTGAAGGCTTGCTGGTCATGGCTTGGAGCGGCAATGCCATAAGTGTAAGCGAGAGGTGGGAGCGCGTCGTTTCGCTCCCACCGAGGCGTCACGGCTGTAACACTGCTACTGTAGCAGTACATCAGAGATAATCCTTCGTACATACTTTTTTGCTAATTGTGCTGTCATCTGAAGAGAAAATCCACTCATGCAGCTAGCTAATAGAGAGAGCAAATATAAATGTGGTGAACGGGAAACCTGTGAGGAGCAGCCTATAGAATCTGATTCCTAGATTCGTCATTCTGAGTCTGACTATATGGTAGTGATGCATAAAGGAAGTACCTATCTAAGGCGGCACATCGTGCACCCAGAAGGGGTACCTACAACATATCACCGCCCAAAGAATCTGGAATTTCCTGGAACGGGCCTTAACTGTGAGCTCTAAAAAAAGGGCTGCCACAATAGATCACTTGGTCTGATCGCAGCGGCATGCCAAGGCCCACAATCAACAATAAAAATGGTAGCGAGACCAAATATAAGTGTAGTGAATATTAATGTTACAGAGTCTTAGCCTTTCTCAGTCTCAGGCTGCTTTGAAAAAAAGCTCAACTAAGCTCAAATACCTTAAAAAACATCCTTATGGCTCGGCCACGACTCCGAGTGACAACGGCAGCGGCAGCAGTGCGCCATACGTGAGAGCTAGAGGCCACGATCGGATTTCTCGGTCCAACGCCGCTGCTAGTCTGCGACCCGTTAGGCTAGAGTTAAAAATCGACCTGATTTATTATGAGGGTCTAACAGTCTAACGTTAATGTATTTCTCAGGGCGCCATGCCATCGAAGAAGCGAGCCGACCGTCGCGCCTTGATCAGCGAGCGAGCGGAGTCGGGCGACGCGTCTAGTCTGCAGAACGCCTCGCTGCCCTATATGCCTGCTAAGGTACACCTCTGACAAACAGACAGATAAGGGCATACATGATGTCCTAGGGACTTTGCATGAAGGATTATAAAAGTGAAGAAATACATATTTCGTATGCCAGGATTAGCACATATCTTATAAAATGAATAAATACGTATTTCGTATGGCAGGATGGCACATATTTCTGATGTTTGTGTACGAGTCTGGAGAACAGCCATGATTAATAAAGATTACCAAAATAGTGCTCAAACATTTCCCATCAGATATATCAGAGCGGCCAAAGTATCTAATGCCTCGACAATTGAAACGTGTTCAGATATTTGTGAGCACTTTGCAAGCTCCTATATATCTGATGGTAACGTTACACATTGTAGGATAGACACAAGCATTGAACCACAACAGCAGTTTATCCAGTTCGTTATTCGTCTCAGTCCTCATTAGAACTGCTATTGTGTAGAATTGCGAATGGGAAGCAAAGCTTTTGTGTATTTTCATTATTCATGCAAAAGCATCAACGGACGACCAATGATAGCTGGGCATCTCCCTAATGCGTTATCTTACACAAGTTTCACACTTATAAGACCTAATTAAAAGCTTGTAATAAAATGTACCCGTTCCCATACGTTTTGGTACGCGTACATTCTGTCTGTCCTTATCACGTTCCATTGCAGAGAGCGAGCAAGAAGACCGCGATGTCGGAGCCGCCGGCGCACGACCCGCCCCCGCCCCCCGCGCCCGCCGTCATGATCCCCCGCGCGCGCCTGCACCCGCACCACTCTGACAGGTTTACTATACTGCGATGGGTAGCACAACTGGCCTTGAACACATACTTGCAGCTGGGAAAGCCCAGCTGGAAGTATGTGTTCAAGGCCAGTTGGGTTTTTTCTGTAAAGACAGCTCCGAGCTATTTCCCATCGAACGGAGCGCAATGATCTCACCGAAAGCATGCAGTAGTGCCGCACCGCCCCGTTTACACGAATTCCGCGCCAATCAACGATAAACGTGTAAAGAATCCGTACTGACTTGACACTGACAGCATGGTTTACTAATGGAAGGGGTCTAATTTTGACCGCGAGAGGGTAGATAGTTTTGGTCGTCACGGGACTTTGGGTGGTCAGTTGTGTTAGTCGTTTAATAGTCAGGTTGAACGAAAAGCTTCAATCATTGTCTTCGTAAATATTATCGGCCGTATTCATGAACGTGCTACAAGCCTATTTTAACTAAAATGGCGTTACAACTTGTTTGTTCTTATCTGTAGCTTTGACATTTGTTTTCGTAAGAAAGGGACAAAACATTTTATTTAGCAGAGGCATTTTAAGTTTTATGAATTACGGTATATGTTTAATACTGGTTAAAAACTGAACACGAACCTGAATCTAGAGTATCCGCTTTCGTCCCATGAACAGCCACTCATAAGACTGTACTCGTAATATTAGCACGTTCACCAGTAATGCCGATTTCACACGGGGGCAGAACAGTGAAGCAGAATAGTTCTGCCTCATTGTTCTGCCCCCGTGTGAAATCGGCATAAGCGACAGGGAATGCCAATGTCATACCAAACGAAAGAAAAGATAACTCAAATACTTTAGCGTCAGTAGTACCGTATCCGCAGAAGCGTTTATATGCCAATGAAGTTGATGAGTCAACTTTAAATGTCCGTAGCCGCGAGAACATCTCAAGGAAGAAGAGTTTGGAGCTCAGCAGCGAAGCCAAACTGATCAGCTACCTGGAGTCAGGAGCTGTCAACAACAGTAACTCCAACGATGAGGTCAGTTACCACCACCATCTGTTCAGCCAGCAGCACCCTAGCACAGTGGTTCTTGAACTTTTGTTAGGCGTGGACCACTTTAAGAATTAAAAAAACACCGCAGATCCCTAATGAAGAAAATTTTGAAATAGATCGTATGTTTCATGTGTTCATGTTGTTCTACCTACGTAAGAGTAAACGAAGTGGTTGCGGACCCCTTATGGGGTCTATGGACCACACTTTAAGAAACCCTGCCCTAGCAGATCCAGGGGGCCCCTCTAATAGCACCCATCGTATTCGAGCATGTGCTGCCTCTTTAAGTTTCATTACCATCATCATCATGTCAGCAGAAACACGTCCACTGCTGGACATAGGCCTCCCCCAAAGTACCAAAGTGATCGGTCCTGCGCCACCCTCATCCAGTGGACTCTATTTAAGTTTGTTAAATTGTAACTTCTACCTTCCTGCACCAGGCTATTGTGGATCAAACCTCCAACCACTTTTTTATAGTGAAAATTTCTTTACCGGCGCTGCGCTGAGCACTTTTGTGATGGGGAAAAAATAATAAACTCGCAACTGGTCACGTGACCGTAAGATAACACGTGAGTCGTGACCGTAAGATTCGACAGTTTGAAAATTCGTAAGACGGACACGTGACCTGATCGAAAAACTGTTACAATGTCATTGAGTTTTCACTTCTGCCGGCACTCCCGGAGTGCAACCCGGTCTTTTTTTTGGTTATCAAGTCGTGTGTGCTAACGAGCAACATTTGAGACCTTTTGCATCGAGCAACATTTGAGCTTTATTAATTTATCAATTTTCAGATGAGAAGAAAACATAGCATGGAATCATCGTACAGTGCCATGAAAGAAAGACACAATAAACAAGGTACCTAAGTTATTGTTTATTATATTTAAGTGACGTGATACCATAGTAAGCCCATTTTCATATTCAAATGCATCCACGGCAGACACTGTCACAGCCGCGGGTGTCTCAGACACTCACGGCTGTAATGCCGATTTCACACGGGGGCAGAACAGTGAGGCAGAACAGTGGGCAGCACAGTACTGCTACTGTTTGAACGCACAGAACAAGAGACAGTAGATACAAGAGAGTACTGCGAGCTGCGCGTTCAAACAGTAGCAGCAAAAATCCCAATTGCCCGATTTTTTCCTAAATCGAAATAGATTCTACTTTGTGGTCAATCAACTAAGTATCTCTTTAGTTAATTGACCCAATTGTGCGTCTCTACTTAGTTGATTGACCGACCCAATGGTCAGTCTAAAGCTTTTGCCGCAGATACTCTGTCATACCCGCCCTGGCTGGATGAGATGCCCAATGCATTTCCCCAACGTTTAAAAAAAAGGTATAATAATGCCTTGCCCCATTTTTCTAGGTGCTCTTGTGTCAGCGGGCTTCAAAGTGTCGACGACCATCCGACCTGATGAGCCTATGAAAGACGACCGGGACGACTTGTCGTCGGTGCACAAGGACGTGGATGATCTGCGGTTTGACTCGCTCAGGAAATCATATAGGTAGGTTCAAAGTCAAAATCAAAGTTATTTTTTCTTCAATTTATGCATATTACCTATGAACATGTTGATAAAGTTCGGAAAGAGAACCCTGCCACGGGAAGAACCAATGGAAAAAAAACTAGGCGAGGTAGCGCGTCGAGAATATCGAGGTTGAAAACAGATATAGGTTATAGTAAGCTGCTTAATTTGAGTATAGGTTAAAGACTCAACGATACCTTCATCTTTGTTCGGTAACATTTTATCGAGTTTGCGGGCTTCAAAGCATTGGCCACCAGGTAAATGACAAAGACATTTCTCCTTCAAAAATAAGTGTAGAGGTACTTATTTCCTTTGGGGCAGCCTAAGGGAAATAAGTACCTCCTTAGAGAAGAACCGCAGCCATAATAACAGCGCTAAAGATGATGATGATGATGGTGATGTGTTCCTGGTGGTCATTAAGGTCAGCCGAACTACCAAGGTTGCGCTGTGTTGACAGTTAGGGGAGGGACCTGCATTTATCTCCAGCTGTCAACACAACGAACTCTCAAATCAGTAAGGGTCCCCAGAATTATCACAAGTCCGTTGCTACAAGCAACGGACTTCTGGAATCGCTAACGTCCATAGACTACGGTATCTCTGATTACCACCACGCAGGCCAAAACATAAGAAAGAGGCTAGCTCAGCTACGCATTCTCAAGAATAGAAAATTGTTCCACCTTAAAATGTTAGTTTTATTTGAGTCAGTTTAAAATAGGTACATAATTATATTTCATAGTTTCTTACATTTGTGTCCTGTAGAAATTAATTCTTATCAAAGATATTTTACTAAAATAAAAAAAGATATTTTACTATATTTCAGCCAAGAAGACATATCAGAATGGACTGATGCAGAAAGGCGGTTGGGAGAATTGTAAGTTTTAATGGTTTTCACGAAATAATATTTAAGTTAGTACAAAGTAAAACTGAGTAAACTTCCAATGAGATAAACGGATCCCACAAAAATTTACCAATCTCTATAAACTTCATCTCCGCTCCAACTCAATCCAAATACTTTGATTGAATTCCTGTCTACTTACTAATTTGCATAGAAAACCTGCCGAAATCATTGCATGGTCGTGATTATGACAAGTGAATTTAGAATTGAGCTGGATCCATGATCTGACGACTGACTATTCCATTCGTAGTGATACTCGTTTAATTACTTAAAGTCATTACAGGCAACTTATTTGTTGACTCCATTATTGACCGGTACAAATTTTATATTTTAGGACCTTGTCCGAGGCTCGCTCTGTTGGCGGAACCCTTCCAGCAAGCACGGGGCGAGCCGCGTCCTCCACTCGCTTAACACATCAGGTAATACGAAATGATCATTTCACATGTTTCTACTCTATATACATCACCTGTTTGATGAAACTTAATCCATATTGAAATCATCATCATTTCCTTACCTCATCTCATTTACTTGGGCTCGGCGAAACATGTCTTTTTATCACTTAAATGATTACATGATAAATACTTAAAAAATACTTTTATTAATTTGATTAAATTATAAGCTGTTTAGTCCTACTGTTGACTGGTTAAGAATGCTAATGGCATTGCATGCGCAATTTGTGCACATTCTTTCGTATTTATAATACAATAATATTTTGACTAAATGCGTACAGAGAATTTGTGATCAATAGATTCACTCGTTTCTTTTACTCATACCGCTCTTTTCTTTTAAACTTGCGCACTCTAACAGTGAATCCCTTGGTGAAATAAATATGGACACAATTTTAAATAGCACTGTATGTACTTCTTGCACTGTGAATATTGCGTTCTGTCCAGGAGGCCAACACTATGGCGGAACGAGACCTGGGCTCCACATTCCTTCTGCCGCACGTACACCTCTATAAGCCGGACCTAGTGCGTATCCCAGCACATACAGCTTTCGTGCACTGCACTATTTTCATACAAACTTGATCTAAAATCACGGTCAAGTTCCGCGCGCCTCTTTTTAACCGACTTCAAAAAAAAGGAGGAGGTTCTCAATTCGGTTGTATTTTTTTTTTTCATTGTTTGTTATGTCATGTTAGCGCGACCGCGTGAAATATTGAAATGTGATTTGGATCGAATAACCTGTTGGTTCAGTGCATGATTGCTGTAGCACCTCTAATTTATATTATTTCATTCGGTACACCCTTTTTACTTATTTCCATTAAATCTGTGATACACACAATCCCACTTAAAATTCCAACTAAAATGTTTTTCCCTTTTTATTGCAATTTAGTCCTGTGTCAAAATATTTAGTATAATTGACTTTGAAAGCCTAATGGTTTATTATAATTTAAAAATAATTTGATGTATTTCTAAATTATTTTTTGAATGTTTAAATTAATATTTTTAAACGTCTCTATTGATTTGATTTATCTCCTATTAACACTATTAATTGTGTTTCTACTTGAAAATAATTCTCATTTTGAATTCCAGACAAGCGACGTATCCGAGTTCGATTCCCTGTGAAGACCCTCAACAGTCATGTATTACGATAAGGTTTTACTTCTGAACTTGGCGTGAAATTTAACCACCAAAGTGAAGACTAATGTTATTTATTTTATTTGATAAGTTGGCATGTGCCTAGGTGCTTTTAGACGACACGAGAAAGATATATAAAATTGGTAGGTTTGAATATTATACGACGCAGGAGGGCTGGATCATCCGTTTGGGCGTTTTATGTAGCAAGTAAGTCAAATTTGAAAGCGAAATTGACTGTTTAGGAGCACTTTATAAAACCATTTACCATACAATTTTAACTTGATACTTTATTTGATCCCTTTTTCTTAAGTAGCAGTTTCTGTTCTGTGAACTTGGCTTGACACACAACTGTGTGTCTAGATTTCTAGTTTACGTTTGTTTTGTAATTCATAAATCTCGTTTCATTATTTCTCAATGCTCCTTAACTGCAACGACATAATTATACCCTTATTCACAAACGATCTCAGTGAAAATGACGTTAAAATTCCTCTGTCCTTTAAAAGATCGTTAAATTTGGTTGTCACTTTAACAACCGAATTATTAATGTTAGTGAGAAAGGAACAAAACACAGTTTGATTAACAGAGGCTAAGAGGCTGGTATACCATCTCTTGTCCCTCTCTCACTCGTGTCAAGTTATTGGAAATACTCTTTTGTTGATCTTGTTTGTTGACTTATATTTACAAGCAACTTATATAAAAATGCCATAATAAATATAAGCATTTTTAGATATAAGCCTTCGTGAAAATTGTTTGAATAAGAAATCACGCGCTAGTTAATTTATTTATTATCGATTTCTTATTTGAAAGGTTTTCATTTCCACAAGGGATGTACGTCTGTGTATTGGTACAAAACTCATAGAATATACTGAATGTATTAAAAATGTGTATAAAGTTTTGTAATACATATACTGTGACATGACTATTTTTATACCTTGTACTTTTTTAGTTAACGTTGTATTGTTTTTGTTTTACATTAAATAAAGGTTAACATACTTATATTTTTTTGTTTTATTTTTATTGTATTTAATGAAGCGAAAGAAGCTTGTCAGTATTATGCCAAATGGAAGTCCTTGATCTCTGCCTACCCCTTTGGGATACCGGCGTGAGGATATGTAGGTATGTATATAAGTACCTATAATTAGTAGTATCAGTGGAGAAAAAATCTGGAGAAAAAAGTGGTAAAAGGGTTGGTTATGATACGCAATCGCCCACGGTAGGGATCTGCTAACTACGTTTATACTCGTAAAGCAGTATGCTTATTTGCCACCGCACCTCCGGCTTATAAAAAATACCCTTCTGTATAGAAGTTATCAAGAAGCACTGAATTGCATGCCTACTTTATTTGCTCTATGCACGTCAAGAGATGGTATAATTTTAACCATATAAGGTAAACGCCTCAACTTAATGTTTATTGACACTTGTGGTTCGCCTCTATTGTTATGAATTATGATTTAAAATGTCAAGTATTAGGAACTGGAACGTTTAAATTAAGTATATTTAAAGGGACAAATGCTAAAAATTAAACTACAATTTAAATATGAGACAGCATTTTATTTAATATTCAATAATAATTTAAGTTATCGATAGAATATCCAGCATCATTACAAATACAACTTGAACAAATCGAACAAAGCAACTGATTTAATTTTGAAACTTAAACAGCAATAGCATTAGACTAGCCGTACCCTAACACCGAACCTTAAGCACACTTAGACAAAACTATATCTATAATATATAAAATAGTTACAAGCATTGATCCTAATGATAGCTCGGTTACTGCTGATATGGAAAACAATTGCTTAGAATCAGCTGAATGCAGTCAGCAAAGCTCGTTCAATGTAACCATCAGTCCATCATTCATCATCAATAGTAATGACCACACTACTTCTTTGTAAATTCACTCCAGTAGAAACAATATAGTCACTTTTTCTGGTATCTGGCCACCAAGATTCGCTATCAGCGAAGGAAGTACAGGGACATCCATTTTTTCTCTTCAATCAATCTTTATTATCAATTCTCACACCTTCAATATCAAGGCAACGAAGACTTTAAAGTGAGCAAGCCTTCGTCGGCGTCGTAACTTTTATGCCACGATTATATCCTACGGCCTTTACTATTTCAGATTTTCTAAAATCAGCCTAGATCAAAACCGAATTTCATGCAAACCCTTAATCGATTGCAAAATGATTGGCCGTAGAAAATGTTTATCTACCTTAGCCTATATTGTATCTGTACCTATCTACTTATGTAAGAAATTGTGCATGAATTAAAACTTAGTAGAGATCAGTTTTCCATTAGCAGAAGCATATCAGGCATCACCCTTTCTCACCTGCCCGTAGTTCCCGATTCTTAAATCCCCATACCTAGACAATGCTAAAGACATAGTTACTTACAAAATGGTTAATACACCTACTAAAGAGTTAACGACATATCATTAAGCAATGTTTAATTCCAAAACTAGATAAAGCTAAGCGCTATCTATAATTTCATAGGTCGAAGTAACATGGACCAACGTCATCAAAATCGACGGTTCAGTACAAAAGTGAGTACCAAAATACTATCCATTATTGTCGATATGCATCGCCAACCTTAGCAAATCTTCATCCTACTTTGTGATGAAATATCGTCGAAGGTTGGGAAGCAGACCAATGATCTCTCACAGTAACCACGGAGTAAGATGAGTGATGATTTAAATAATGTGCGTTATCATATCGTTCACTATTGGACTTATATATGATTACACGAGTTTCGATACAAACTATCACAATAGATGCCTTATAGTAACATTGATATTTGCCTACACTGATTAACTTGATAGATATTCGACTATTTAACTATAGGGCCGTTCTAATCAAAATTATCAAGATCTAAAAATCAATGAATTAAATAAATGTGTCGTAATTAAGCCACTAAGTCAGCTGTTTAGAGATAAAAAGAACGCTGTGATTTTCACGTTTGGATATATTTAAAAGCAAACATTTTTGAAGAATCCTTAAACAGATCTATTTATTTCTTTGAGTCTTCAAAGCTTGACGGAGGAGATTTCGCGAGCATTGTCAGGGATCTGGAAAAAAAGAAATAAAATATTATTTTGTTTTGAGTAGTTATTTGTTTTCATTATCTCAAGCCAAATTTTCTATTGGTTGTAGTCAATTACATTTAAGTCCAATAATATCAATAGTGACATCAATACACATAAAGATTTTTTGCTCAAAATTATTTCATTATGATAAAGTTGCCATTCAGTATTACTTGCTACATTAATCTAATGTCGATTATATAGGTGATTTTGGTATAACAAACGGTAAAATGAAATTCACACACAAAATTAAAAAGTAAACACAAAAAAGCTGAATGACACGGGTAATAATATTGAAGGAAAAAATAGTGACGGTGATGATAATGCAAACAAAAATAAAAAAGCAATACAGTACGAAATAGTGTACCTATTTGCCGAGCTTTTCTGTGGGGTGACTTAAGCAATAGCAGCTGCAATAACAATACTTCGTTTAGTAGGTACATAAAATCCAATAAAGATTTAACTTTGGACATGTTTAACAAATAATACATAACTAGAGCAATATGAAATTTAAAGACAAACAATGAATTAACACATAACTTAACATAAAAATGTGAAGATATTATTTATGAAAACAATGATTAATTATTGATGAATAAAAAATAAGTAAGTAAACAGCTTAAACAAGTGTCCGTAGAGAACGAAGATCAAAAGTTTAGATCATCAACCCGAAACCACGACATATTAAGTATTACGTGAAGTTGAACCCCAAAATAATGATACCTGAAATATTCACCGGGTAATTGCGTAGTCTTAGGGCATTTACTGTAATTTTTACCTTTAACAAATGACAATTAATATTTTCCTAGCTAGCATTTTGGTGAAAAAAACATCGTCAGGAAACCGGTCTAATCCCAAACAAGGTCTAGTTCGCCCTCTGGGTTGAAAGAACAGATAGCAGTTGCTTTGGAAGGGACGGTTTGAAGGAGGGGGGGGGGGGGAGGGTTTTATTTTATTTTATGGTATACCTTCTCTGCGCTGGGATGGGCGGTGAGGCCTGCGTCGTGGGTGGCAGTGATGCTGGGCAGCTGCCAGACAGCACTGGCTGGTCTTCTTCTTCGTCGTCTCTCTTGTCCCCTAGACAACAGACAGTAAAACGTACCTATAGTTTTTGTTAGTAGTGGAGGGCTGGCTCACTATCTATACGTATTGCGTAGTGCCACGTAGTGCGAACAATTTATAACCTTAAAACTTATAATCGGACTGAGCTGTCATAGGGATCAAGGTTCACGGTAATATATAATTGGACACTACACCAATAAACTGACACACACACACACACATACACTACAACAATAAATTGATAAATAATTGAAAACTTGGATGCTCCATATTTTTTAATGCTGTGGAGGTAGTTACCAATTTATCTATTACCCTTTGTTGGATTTCACGCATCTCACTCATATTTTTTTTATATTCAGACTCTTTCATATCGCACCTCATCTGCCTTATTCGCTTGTTTGCCAAATATGCAAAGTGACACAAACAAAACAAGTGGAATAGTGAAAAATGGTTGACGTCTGAATAAAATCGCTGTTAAATTTTTTACATTGTAATACATTATAAAGTATGTGATAAATGTAAAATGAGCCAATGTGCACATCAAAATGAGATATAGCAAATTGTTAAATAGAGAAAACGGCTGCCTCAGGCATACAGCCAACTGTCACAGGTACGATAGCCATTTTCCACATCTTATTTGCAGACCAAACCAAACCAAACCACACCAAACCAACCCACCAAATTCAAATAGAGTTGGGCAGGACATATTGCCAGGCAGGGTGACGGTAGGTGGACCAAAACGTTAACGGATTGGTGGCCACTTACAGGAAAAAGAAGCGTCGGTCGTCCACCAGCACGATGGGTTGACGACATAAAAAAAACTGATACCGGACCGGGATAAATGGCGTACTTACTCGAAGAGAGGCTTATGCTCAGCATTGGGCGATTAAAGCCCTCCGGCCACGTGGTCCACCGCTTCGTCCTACTGGTAGGACCACGTGAACTTTTTTTTCCTGTTGGTCCTACTGACTAATCGGACTACGCGGACTATTTATTTTTTAAGCCACATGGTCCCACCGATCGGACGACGTGCACTTTTGTATTCCGCGTAGTCCGATTAACTAATCGGACTACGGACACTGTCGTTTTGTTAGACCACGTGGTCCCACCGAGTTCAGAGGCGTAGTCCCTGACACGGAAATTACGCAGAGGGCCAGATTTTCATTCGCAATTTACCTGCATTTACAAAAGGTGGGAAAACATGTGTTTTTTTTCTACGTTTAAGACTTACGGCTTACGGCTTGCCTTGAGGATAAGCAGAAATCGTAGCCCATTGACGCTCGACTTCAGAAAGCTTGTGATTAAGCGCGTTGCTGACTCTCTATTGATATGAGTATTCCCTGTGTTGACAACTTCCACTTCTAGGAAATATGTAATATGTTGTGACTTGTGAAAAAAAAGGGATATTGCAGAATAAGGTTGCAAGTTTCGCTCCGAATCGCTAAACTTAAGTGGCAATGGGCGGGGCACATTGCGCGTAGAACTGATGGCATGTGAATAGAATAAACGAATAGCTAAGTTGTATTATTTAAACAGTTACCTATTTAATTGTATCTTCGAGTGTGTAAAACGACTATGTGGAGCCAGCATTATTAATAATATTATAAATTATGGTACGTTATGGTATGGTACCACTACCACCACCTCACGGCAAGTAGCTGAACTATTTGAAATACTTGCTGCTTGAAGTTTAGTGTCTAATAACTTATTCTACCATGTACAAGATGTCACTCTCGTAAATATAATTCAGATTTATCTAAGAATTTTATAATATTACAAATAAAACTGTTTTGACCGATTCACGTCTATCGTTGTATTGATTTGCTACTAGAGCTACTTCAATACTCGCTCTAGTTCACATCCAAAATCATTTAACCATTATTTTGCGTGATTGAGTAACAAAATCTCCTTACATCTAAACATACAAACTTTTACATTTGTCATGTGAACAACATAACTTTAGCCCTCCGCGAGCACGCCTGCACAAAACTACGAGGGGTTTTAGCTCCATACTGAGACTGACCTGTTCCGAGCTTCCGAGTCACGGCGTAGTGCAAGACGTGCTACGAGTGCGCACTGCTAATAACTTAATAAGGTATTTATCGTGTGCCTGCCTTAATAATAATCTAGTTTCAACATTTACTTAAAGTGATTCAGGTGTTCAGTTGCGGTTCGGAGCGAAACTTGCAACCTACTTCTCCAATATCACATTTTCTTCACCCTTAACATATAACTCCTCGAAGTGGAACTGTATATAGCTGTCAACACAGGGAATCTCATATCAAGAGAGAGTCAGTACTACGGTGTATTCATCTTCTTTTTTAAAGTGTCGTTTTGGTACTTATTTAAGTACTTACTTTTAATGCTGCAGTAGAGTACTTAACAATTCCTCGTAGTGCGGTTAATCGAACCAACAGGAAATAAAAGTCAGTAGTACGACGCGGAATTACAATTCCTTGTAGTCCGATTGATCGGACCACGAGGACCAATAAAGTTCATGTCGTCCGATCACTGCAAACAGTAGGACCATGTGGAATTACAATTCCGTGTAGTCCGATTAATCGGACCAGCAGGAAAAAAAAGTTCATGTGGTCCTACCAGTAGGACGAAGCGGTAGGACCACGTGGCCGGAGGGGATTAAAGGCTGAAAATGTTGTTGTTTCACTCTAACCTTGCGTTCCCTATTTCTTCCGCGCTTCCAGTTGTCATAATGTAATCATCCGAGTCACAACCATCAGAACAGCACAACTAGCAAACGTAGTGCTTTTGCTAACTATTGGCCAACAAATACACTGCTTCCACGCTCTTTCGTAAGGTGCGAGAGTTTTGAAAGAACGTGATATTTTATCATGAAATGATATACTTGTCCCCATAGTGAACGACATGCTAAATAACTAGAACAGTGCTGACAGTGTTATTGAAGATTATGATGATGAACTAACCTCTAACAATAGGCGTGTCTCCGATGTAGAAGGTCGCAGCGGGCGTCTCCACGACTGCCTCGCGGACGGATCCGTCTCCGCTCACGGCGCTGAGCGTGTCGGTGCTGTCGAACATGATCGTGCGTTCTTTAGCGCGGGGCACTCGCCCGTCGAGCTCCTGGAAATTGGGCTCTTTATAGTTTTCTAATGAAAATAAATCTATTGTATAAAGCTGGCCGTGCACAACCGCTCCAACAAGCCGAATCGGTACATGAATGTGATGAATGTCATACAAAACTGTAGCGTTCAAAGCTAGTCGTTCGATATCGAGCTCGTTGGATATCCAGCTTTAGCTTATAGACCGCCAGCTGACGAATTGACTCTCCGTGCCACGGACGCTACCGACGTCAAATGACGACCGTCCGAAAACCAATAACAACCACTTCTAGAACTCTTTTATAATATCTGGTATTATTATCTTTATTTTATGGCTCTGGCGTCAGGGGCACGAATGGCACGATTTTCCGATGGCGTGCATGGCCGTTTTTGACGGTGAAAAGGTTAAGTAGTCCTAGAAGTAGAAGTGGCATTGATAAATATTTCATATATAAGTATTATAAACATATATTTAATATGTACGTGTTCTGCCTTTTCTGGGAACACAGGCGAGTATCTGTACTATATATATGTATGTAGGCAGGGCCGTCTTTGCCACTGGCCAATTTGGGCTTGGGGCGTCCTAGCTACTGTCAGTCCACGGTCTAGGCCAGCCCAATAGGCAAAAGACGGCTATGGTTTAACATATTATGAAATGAAAAGAATGTGCAATCATGTTAATTGACTGTAAATATTTTACTGGGTCTAGTACATCTCTAAATCTGACTATCAAGGTGTCAATGCATCATCTACTTCAAATTAATCTTAATTCAAACAAAACAACACAAATTTACCATACATAATACTCGTACATATGCAGATAGACACAATAAAAAAATATATGCTTGAAACAAGATCTTATCGTTTTGAGGATCGTTTTTTGAACAAAATCTCACTCACCAGCCTCTCAGTATCAGAATCCGGTTCCTGCACCTCATAATCATGTGAGAAGTGTTCGCTGGTGCCGGGATGCTCCAAACTCTCCATATTGACCGCCGTGACCGGGTCCAGGGTGTCCAGGGAAGACACCATTGTGTTCGACCCTGGAGGGGGTACCGCTGTTATCTTGCTGATTAGTATGAAGCTTGGTGGGGTTGCAAAATGCTCGGAAGTTAAAGATAGTCTATTATTTTTATACTGATTGGCTCTTGACTCATGTGATAAACAATGAAGTCTACACGATCGCACCCAAAAGGTGCCTATGCACTTTTTATACTGGATTCGATTGTAATCAATCAGAATATGGTGCATTTATAGTGTCTGCAAGTAGCAGTAACATCAACTGAGACTGAATATGTAGACTATATTTAGCTTCACGAGCGAGATTAAAATATAAATTAATAAACATATCTTATAAGCAAGGATGAGAGCATGAGATCAAGGAAGTCTCAAGTCCAGAATTGAGAATGCATGATTATTAATAATTATCAAGCTGTAAGAAAATCTATTCATACAATACATTATTGTAATATCATAAAAGCCTATGTAATTACATTGGAGGGCGACTATAACCCTCGCAGTCCCCTCATTATGTGGATGACATATTTACTTACTTTATACACCTTTGATAATGTTTACAGATTGTACCACGATGCACACATTGCACACAATGAATGGTAAGTTAACCTTAGTTAACCCTCTTATCATAAGAAACTGGCTGAATATACTTATATATACTTATATATACTTGAAGTAGCTCTGTTTGTAAAATCGAATCCCACTGAGTTTCAGTACTTTTCAAGTAGAAGACTACAAAACAAGCTGTGTGCAGCCCCATCTAAAACGGGACTTATGTCAAAAAGTTTTATAGGAATGGCCCCAAGAATTTTTAATCATCTATCTAGCGATATTAAGGATAAAGAAACTGTTCTAGAATTTAAGAGAGAATTAAGTAGATTTCTAGTTAAAAAAGCTTACCACTCAGTCAACGAATATTTAAGTGATAACTCCTAATTTAATTGAATTGATGTAGGTGACTAAAGTTATTTTGTCAATGTAACAAATATTATTAATTATTATTTATTGTGATATTTTTAATTTTAATTTAATTTCTAAATAATGTGAATTTTATATCTTTTTATCGTATCCGAATTGTATATTTTTTGTTACTAATTATTATTATTTTGTGCTTTTTATAAGTTATTTAATTGCTGTGCCCTTACAGGGTCCATGTTGAACTGTAATCTCTAATTGAAGAACTGTATACTAACATGACTGCAATAAATTATTTGATTTGATTTGATTTGAATGATTCATTTAGCATTTTTGGATGGATATGTAAAAAAATTGATGACAATCCGGACTACCCGATATTGTAATCAGTATCTCTAAATGGTTACAATTGTTGTACTTCAAAATACTGCATGGTTTTTTATAAAAGTCAATATCAACTCTATACTGCTATTAAAAAGAGGTAAAAATTGTGACTTTATACAAATGTAAGGCGCAATCTCTCCGGGATTACGATTCCGATTTCAAAATTCCTCCACCTGGTTATAGAATGGCCCTTCCGTATGGACCATAGGCTACATTTTATCCCGTGGGTCAGTCTGATGATGAACTAAGACGCAGCCAACGCTTACCTCCAGAAGTGAGGCTGCCTGTCATAGGGGTGTCAACTTCGTAGTTGTACGTCGCTCGCGTGGCATTGGAGCTGGTAGCCTCCAGGCTGTCGGTGCTCCCGAGCATTAAGTCGGCACGGGCACCCCTGGAAATCACTTATTGTGAATATAGTTTTAATTTAATACAAAGTCTTTAAAATACTTATTGTGTTGCACATAAAGCCACTATTTAAAACCTGGAAAGTTTAGGTAATAGAGTCTGGCAAACGAAAGCGTGACCTGGACTTTTTTTAAAGTGGCAACATTATAATCTGTCAAAGGCACATCAAATTCTTTGGTTAGAGTTTTCAGTATTTTGTTTACACAATTATTTTGCATCAATAATTGCCGTAATATGGGTAAAGCAATAAAAATTAATGTGCGAAAGCTGCTACATACTATGATCAGTAAGTTCAAGCAAAAACAAGAGGAGAAAGAAGTTGTTTTCCAAGAGAAACAACAATGTTTAGATGCGATGTCGGATTTTTGAGGTTAGTATGACTTTGTTATCTTAATCCTTGTCGGCTGATTATTTGTTATAATAATATTGACGATAATGATGATACTTTTCTTATGTTTACAGATAATCTTGAAAATATTCAAGGAATCCGTAAATAACATTTTTTTTTTTGAATTTGTCGCATTTTCTTAGGTCACGCTTTCGTTTGCCAGAAGTCAGCGAGATCGGTTCATCCCGCTTTCCTTAAGTTACTCATAATAATGATCCCTTGTTGATATATTTTCTGCTGAATATTTTTAGATCTTTTAAATTCGTAGACATGTTAAGATTTTTAAATATGTAATACGCTTTTAGTGCCTATGGCAAATCTTGGGATCAGGTGTCAAAGCGGACCCCGGGCTCCTTTAGGGGCACTATCGGGAATAACGCTAGGAGGATGAACGCTTTTAGTGTACACTCGTGTATTGCTTCCTGCTTCTCAAGTTTTAACTGTCAACTTAAAACGTTTTGACCAACTACCTAAAAGTGCGAATTAAAAACTTAACAACCGCGCTGACAGCGCATGTGCTTGCCAATTGTGTTTGGGACATTTTTATCCTAGTGAAGACCATTTTGGTTAAGGAATTATACAATAAGGCAACGTGTTCTTTCTTGTATGATCCGAAATTCAGCTGGTGTATTAACTACTAACGATCATAGATATGATAGATATAACGAATTCGTACCTGCTAAAACTTCCTGATGAGCTCAGTTCCTCATCTTGACCACTCCATGAACCGCTAGCTGGATCTGTAAAGGGTTTACCAAAAGAAATAACGCTGTGGGCCATCGACAACCCAGAGGAGGGCGACAGCTCACGAACGGCACTACTCTCCCTCGAAAACTCAAGGTCATCCGGCTTGTCAGACATTGTGATTGTTTGCTTCGTCATTGTCACAACCTCCCCTCCAGAAACGTGGCGTTCCATAACCGTCATTAAGCTATCCATCTCCGAAGGTTGAGACGTGATTGATGAAGATATTTCAGAGCCGAAAGACATCGCACTCTCTTCCATTTCTCTAGCTCTAGCCGGAATATCCACTGCTCCATCTGCCTCTGAACTGATTACTGTTTCAGATACTTTTTTCCCATCTACAAATTTCTGCTGGATCACTGTAGTCGTTCTAACTACTTCGATAACTCCGCCATCTGTGAAAGTCCTAGTGACGGTTTGATCTTTTTTCTTTTCTTCTTGATCTAAGAGTTTCATCATTTCTTCACAATCCCCTGGGATAGACTCGGCTGAACCATCACTAGGCGCTGCAGCGCAGACGAACGACGAGGCTTTTACACATTCTTCTTTAATTTCTCCGTCTTTTGACTCACATGTTCCTGTTTCCGGTTCCGGGACAAAGAACGCACCCCGTTCGTCAAATTTCTTCACAGTTACAACTTTAGGAGTAACTGCATCGCCTAGTTTTTGTTCTAAAGCCATTTGTTGATCAATGAGTTTTCGGATTGCCGCAGATTCACTAAGTAGTTTTTGCGACGGGCTGCCGTAGCTACCTACTTTTTGGGAAGGACTACCGCTTTTTTGAGACGGACTGCCACTTTTTTGAGAAGGACTTCCTCCTTTTTGAGGCGGGCTGCTTTCTGAACTACCGGAGTAAGATCGCTTTTCTTGCTCTAAGAAAAAGCTACTTACATCTTTCGGGTCAGCTTTGAGGAGTGATTCTTTTTGTTTGGCCAATATTTCGGCCTTTAAAGCTTCCAGACAGGCAGATTCAAGTCCTTCAAATTCTTTGAGGCTTGAAATAGATATGTCATCACCTTGACTTGTACTCAGGACATACCGCCGGGGAAGCGATCCGTTAAGCGAGTCTTGCGATGACGATGAATGTTGCTGGTATTGTTCCATTAATGCTTTCTCTAGATTCTCAAACTCTTGCAATGAACTGATGGAAATATCATCATTTTCTCCTTTTATCCTAAACCGCATTCGTGAAACCATTTCCGATTCAGAAAGGCTACCATATGAATTTCTAAAACTGCCAAAACTTCCTATAGATTCCTTTTGCGAACTTAAACTACCAATCCTACTTGCATCAAAATCAGTCATTTCCTCTTCCTTAATATCTTCTAGAGGTACTCTTTCGTAATCATATCGTGGATCACCCTCAAACTGCATTTGTATCCATCGCTTGCCAGCTTCAATCTCTGCCAATTCAACAGCCTGCATTTTTTTCTGCTCTAATTCGTATTGTAGCAATTCCTCATCGGATAAGGATCCTGATGCACTACTGGTACTTTCCTGTTTCTTTGAGGTTTTCGATAGGAATTCTTCCACCTCAGTATCGTGACGTTTTACATATTTTGTAGCATTGATTTGAAGACTTTTGCCTTCCGTATCAGTTTCATGTGCTTCCTTAGCAACTTCTTCGATCACGACAAAATCGTCCATTTCACTTGGTTTGTCCACCATTTCAAACTCATCGCTCGTTGGTGAATCTTGGTCTTTTTCAAACGTGTGAAGTGTTCGTTCTTCTGTAGTCACGACTAATTCAGATCTACTACTTTCTGTCACAAGGTCTGATTTAAGTTCTGGTGTTTCAGAGATATCGTACATATCATCTAATACGTATTCACGTCCGTTATCAGTAGACAAAGAGCTTTGACTTGGAGCAGATACCGGCGTATGTGGCGTAGATAAATGCTCATGTGTTTTGAGACTAGAAGTTGAGCTTTGCTTGCTATCCAACTGTGAGTCAGGTGGCTTAACTACAGATTTTTCAGCTTTAGTTTTTGGTACTGACGAATCACTTTTAGATTTCAAGATCTCTTCATACTGCGAAGTTCCGACAGGTATTATTTCACTTTCAACATCCGCAAACTCCCTTTGACTAGCAGGGATTTCCGTTATTGGAAAGGGAACAACGCTAACCTCTTTAAATACTTTCATAATACACTCTTCTTTCACTTCAGGGGGTCCGGCAGATTCAGTAGGTTTACTTTCTTCAGCTTGAACGATTGTCTTTTTTATGACAGGGCTGTCTTGAGTAGGTTTTATACTTTGTGATACAATATGTCCATGTGTTACTATTTCTTCATATTCGGCGGTACCCACAGGAATTATTTCGCTCTCAACATCGACAAACTGTCTCACACTTTTATCTAATTTAGAAACTGAAAATGGCAAAGCTTTCGTTTCATGAGTAACATTTTTTTTTTCTAGCTCTATTATATCCTCCTTTTCGATTTCTGATTGAGAAGAAGGCATGTCAAGTTTTGAAATAGATGACGACAGGATATCATCTGTCTTTAGTTGACTTGAAATGGTTGTATCTGACCCTTCCCTCTCTTTTGACGAATCGTCTTCAATTTCAATGCTCTCCGTTGCACTCTCTAGCGGGAAATGTTCAGGGACCATGTCCTTGTGTGGAAATCGCATCTCATGAGATCTTTTCATCTTGCCGACTAGTTCATCGTCTTCAACTTTTTTATCGTCCTCACCTGATTCTTCATCACTGAGGTCTTTCTTGGATTCTTTTTCAACCTCGTGTAAAAAGTGCTCAATATAAGTACTACTTTCCATTAATTCTTCCTTCAACTCATTGGCCGAAGGAACGAGTGTTTCTGATGCATCCGATATATCTATGCTGGCGACATGACTGGAACCGTCCGAGTCAAGACTCTTCATGCTGTCTCTTGAAGCTAGTGAACTACCTGCAGTGAAATAATCTTTGGAGGTTCGCAGAGACTGCGATGACACATCATGACTTGTGAGTGCTGTATCGAAGTCAGTTCCACTCTGAGCTGTCATCATGACTTCTACATCTGAAGATAACGGTCGACTTTCAGAATGTTCAAAACTGTGATAGTGGCTTTCCCCTGAGCTAGACCAACCTTCCACTTCTGAGGCAGACCGACGATCAACTACTCCTAATTTAGATTTAATGTGTTTTTGTACTCTTAGTTTTACTTCCGGGCTGCCTTTAGAATAACTATCCCTGTCTGAAAGAATCACTTCGCTTTCTGTTTCCAAGATAGAATGGGGGCCACTATCTGATCTAATAGAAATATCTCCTTCTAAAGGTGGACTTGATTCTTTGGCGTGTACAGTATCTCTATCTTCATCGGAAATTGTTGTTTCATCTTGTGAACTGTGCGCTTGTGATGTACTATCTGATTTTTGACGATCAAGTACATGTTTTTCTTTTTCAATTGCAAATGGGAGTTTTTCAGCATGGCCGTCACCGTGATGTGGTTCTTCTTTAATAACTTCGGGCCTATCAGGACTAATTAGCATTTTGAACTGAAACTCAGATGGCGACTGCTTGTATTTACTACTACCATCACTTTTCTCGCTTATTATTTCCCCTTGAGCTGCTTCAAGTGATTGTTTGACTTCATCGATAGTTTTTTCCAAAACTGACAAGTCGGCAAGTGGTTGAGCAGAGATCAAAGAATCTAAATCCACCCGTTCTGACTCAAGTTTCATCGCGTGAAACTCCGCAGAAGAGAGATCAGTGTCGTATCCGCTACTGCAGATATCTTCTAAACTTTTTTCTTTGACTAGTTTTAATTCTTCTCTTCTATGATCGGTACCTGGTCCAGTTAAATACGCTGAATCAGCATCCGTAGAAAATTCAGACGGGTGTAATGTTTCTACGCTCATTGTCGAGTCCATAGATTTTTGAAGTACTTCTCCCTCGTGAGATTCAAGGGACTTGATCATGTATTCTGTATCAATACTTTCGCCAGATTTAATCATGATATCTTTCGATGTCGTGCTAATTTCATCAGATATTTCAAAAGTGCTTGGCGACATGTCAGTTTTGCTTGGTTTCGGTAATTCTGTTTTTGTTTCTACTACAGTTTTCAATTCAAGTATAGTGTCACTATCAGAACTCTTGGTTATTGTGCTTGATGTTCCAGTAATGGATGTCTTTAGTTTCGGTGATCTAGGCAACGCGTCAGCCAACTCGAAAGAATCTGTTTTTTGTAATGATACCTCCCACACCTGATCTTGAATATGCTGCTGTGACACTTTAATCGGCGATTTAGTTAGTTTTTCTTTTTTAGGTGTATCTCCTGTTTTTTCATCGTGAGGAAGATCTGGTGCCGCCTCGGATTCAGAATGAGTCTCTTGACTGCCTGTTCGACTAAATGTGCTTTTAACTGGCGATGTTGAAATTTTAATTTCTTTTATAAAATCCACTTCGTAAACCTCGTTGTCTTTTTTGAACGACTTTGATTTACTCTTAGGACTAGTTTCTGATGACCCACGTCTATCACCCATTTCACTTTTAAAGCTGGTGGCATGAGAAGCATCCGAGCTAAGATCATCATGCTCTTTGCTCTCTATAATTGATTCTTCTTTGTGGTGTTCAACCGTGGAACTAATAACTTTTCCCTTTTCTGAAACTTCAACGCTGGAAACGATTTCGTCTTTCTCTATTATTTTTAAATTTGAATCAACAAATGCTGTTTTACATTTCGAATCCTCATCTTCATCGATATCTTCTAACTCCCCAGGTTCTGTAAAATATTCTTTTCCCCATTGCTCGTGTGATAAATCTCTTTCTGATATTTTCACTTCATGTTTTTTCTTAATAGTGTCATCTTTAATGGCAGTCATTCTTTCTTCAGATTTTGTCTGGCGGCCAGTGTACAAGCCTTGCTCCAAAAATTCTCTCTCAACTTTTACTACTTCTGCATCATCTGTACTCTTGCATACAGTTTTTGTTTCAATATCTGACCTTTTTGCACTTGCTTCGTGAGCTTTTTCTACTTTTTTCTGTGACGTCTCTGTTTGATCTCCATCTCGACGCACAACAGTCTTTTCTTTTACTTCATGTTCCTGCCCACGTAACTCATGTGTTGTCTCGGTTTTGATGATAAGAGAATCATCATCAGATGACGAGACTTGTTTAGTTTCTGAGAAATATTCTTGACCGCTTATTTTTCGTGTCTCAGTTTCTTTGTGTGTTAAAATCGTGCCGTAATCACCTGTAGTTCCAAATTTTGCAACCATATCTGACATGACAATGTGAGGATCGATACTTTGGAACGACATGTCTGTTCCACCTATAGTTTTATGTACAGATGAAGATGATGTCGAAGTTTCGACCCGAGATTCGCTGAAAAAAGTGTCCGATGATCCTGACTTTTTCATATCTTCCATTTGTACAGCAAGTTGTTCTTTCTTGATCTGATCAATAACATCCATGCTGGTTTTGATCGTGCGATCGACCAGTTCAATTGCGCCACTAGTTATGGTTGGTTGGTCAATATTAACGAATGACAAGTTGTCGGCTAAATGTCTGATCGGAGATTTGGGTCTGGCGACTGTGCTTTGTACCGTGGACGCCCCTGATAGTGCATCTGCAAAGAAAATAATATAAATTACTTTGAAAAACACTCCACTTGTCATATCAAATAACAACTATAGTTTCTTATTGTGCTGAAATTCTTGCTTCGTTTAGTTTGATATAACTATTTAGTGAATAAAAAGTTAAAAACAAGTGTTTTTACAACAGTTTGCAAATTTGAGAAATAACAACCATGTTCAAACACAACATTTAGATTTTTCCCAACGGCCGTGTAAGCGCCTAAAGCGTGTCAATTTGCTTATATTGCTAATGTAATGAGTATCAAATTAAACAGCGACATAAGCTATTCTAATGTAGAGATGGTTAAAGAAACGAAGATTTGGAATCAAAGCGAAACGTTACTCAAAGGTGATAAAAATGAGCTGCGAATTAAATAAACCCTTCAAGAAGAAAAAAGCGACGATAACAAATAAAGGTATGACTGATTTCGCTGTGAGTCCACTTACCTAAAGCAACGTAAGGGCTCCGCAAGAAAAAAAGTAAACTTTACTGTGCTGACAATTACTGTATGCGACGGTTGCAAACGAATCACAATGTTATTTTGGTGAAATATTACTTATTTACTCTTTTTTATACTAACATTTTTTTATTGGTGCCTTTGTTCTTGTGATGTGACAGTGCTTTACCATTAACTACTCTTTTTTTGACCCTGTTACAACAAGCAATGTGACAACATAGTCTTTCCAATCTATTTCGTGTATGAAAACATGCGATCAACTGCGTTGAACGAAACACTGTGGCATAAAAGGCTTTCTAGATGATAGTTTCTACTAAAATTAAGAGTAAAGTTTCGCTATGACTCTACTTTGCCACTACTTGTACCAAGCTTCTGCAAAGTTTATTCTAGTTCTAGTACGTCAAATGCACTATCAAGACGTAATTAAACGTTATGTACGTTGATTTGTACGTTTATTTCTACTAAACCAATGTGATCAATTCGACAATATTCGACGCGACATCAAGCTTATTGTAAAACACACTGTGACGTCGCCAAGAATACTTTAATATTCAATTAGAGCGCAAATTTGATGTGTGTGTTACGTGAAAATAAACGGTAAAATGTGTCACTTGGCTTTTTAATTGGAACGATGTTTCACCACTCCATTAATTTGAGTTAGGTTAGGTTAGGTTACGTACATAAATTGACATGAAATTACGCTGGATATTTTAAACTTAGTAAATATAAAACGGTAAGAAGAAAACTCCTTCATAGCGTATGATTACTTTGAGTCTCCATCGGTTGGTAATTTTATCTTTTATTACATTTTCAGTCGATATTATACTTAACAACTTTGCATCTTAAATATAGGAATTTGAAATGTGAAAGGCCCTTATACTGACCACTTTGATGAGCCTCTGTTTCGCTGATCATGCTGTCACCGGCCGAGGAGGCCCGTGGTGACTGCCGGCTCGCGTCCAGGAACGAAGAATCGGAACCTGCGTATGATTAGCTTCTACATAGCTGCTACGGTACAAACTACTGATAATCGACAGCTAGTATGGAGTGCTAGCTAAGTATAGCTCAACTATTCAAGTAATACTGGACCTACAAAATCCTAAAGTTGTAAAGACGAAATTGCATAAATTAGTTTAGGAGTAACGCAGTAGAAAAACTCAACGTAGATTAAGAAAAATGAGATTCTTTCTTCATGCCAACGTTGTTTTTCTAGCTGCTATACAACGTGCTATACTAACGACCACAATCCACACTATGTATGTATTTACATTATTGCATTCTTAGTCTTTCTACAACTATAAACACATTTTATCTTATTGCTTAGTGGAAAGGCAAACGTGATCTTCGCCAAGTTTAGAGCCTCAATATAATTATTATTTATTTGACTTTTACTTTTCCGCCATATTAGCTCTACAATTACTATCTATATCTTTTCTATTATCTGGTGTGAAACAAACTGCTCTAGTGATTTTTGACCATTTCTACCTAACTTTTGGAGTATATTTTCTTATTTACCTCTTAGTTGTAGCCCGGTAGGCTTGTCACCAGTACTATTGTCAGTTTTAGCTTTATCCCTTGCATTCAGATCAACGGGAGATGGAGGTGGAGTTTTTGAAAATTTGGATACTAAATCTGGAACAATTATAATTGAATAAAGCTGGGTCATTTTAAAATTATCAATTTAAGGCACTCGAATTTTTACCATGTGTCACGTGACTTGAATCGATCCTTATTACTGCACCCTGGGCACCTGATATATCATCAAGAAGAGTTGAACAACGCCTATTTAGTTCTTTCATATCGGGAACATCATCTGCTTCGCCTTCTTCTGTTTCCTGAGTACCCTCTATCTTCAACCTTTCACTCTGTGCTTCTTTTTCTTTAACCACCTCAGATTTTAATTCTTCTATCTTTTGCTCCATTTCACCCAAAAAATCTTTTTCTGGTTCACTTTTTTCTTTAGTTTTATCTACAGATTTATCGTCATGTTCACTAAACAATTTGCTTTCAGTCAGAATGGACGTAGCTTGTGAGGAACTTGTCGAAACTTTAGTTATTCTAGACATCGATTTTTCTTCTTCTATAAATTCTTTGCTAATAGTTATACCATCAGATCCATCAGATGCTAATGTTTTTGAAACATCTAGTGATGATTGATCTTCAGAAAATGTTTTTTCATCGATGGATCTAGACGTATCTCTAACACTTTCTACTGATGCTTTTGAGAAATCTTTAGATAAGTCTACTGTTGAATCTTTTGAAAGCTCGTTAGTGGCAAAATCTCTAGAGGTATCTTTACTGTCAATCGATGACTTGGAATAATCTTTCGTTAAATCAATCGATTTCTTTGATAGTTCAGGAGTGCCATGGTCTTCTAATATTTTTTCCATATCTTTATCGGTTTCATAACCCTTTTCCATTGAAGTCTTTGAGGGATCTTTGGCCAGATAAGCTCCACTTATCTTTGACAAATCTGCCGACGTAGCGTCTTCAACAACCGACTTATGCTCCTCGTCAGATGACCTTGTTAAAGAAGAAACCACCGTGGTAACTGAGGATTCTGTTGTTGATTTCGAGACCAGGTCAGACCGCATGATGCTGTCAACGAAGTGTGTTCTTTTGGCGAACTTTTCAGAGAACTTGTCTTCATCAGTATATTGCCGTGAAGCACTGTAACCAGATGCGGTGGCGTCTTTTGGTTCTGTCTTGTCATGGAAAGTTGGGATATGATCACCATATTTTACTTCGTCTCCGAAGTCTTCCATCTGCAATAATATTGAATGTTAAAACATAAGCACCTGTTTACAGTTCATCAATTGTAAATACACACGGGGATTGACGCAAGCAAATATAGTATACCTCTTTTTCCGGGAAATCATCGGCGTCGTCTAATGAGTCCGTTCTAATTTTCCGTGGGTCGAAAGTAGAAGCAGGCGTTTTTCCATCCACATCAGACAGAGGTTCAATGATTTCAAGCACTTTAGCTTTATCCATATCTAAAAGAGATAACAATAATAACATTAGTACAACCAAAAACAAGATTTTAATGCGGAGGTAGGGCATAGCGGAACAGTGTACATCATAATTTGGAGCATCATAACTCGGGAAGTATCTCGACCTAAGGTAAGTGGTGGTGTATTACTGTTACGAGTAAGGGTGCCAGAGCTGCTGAGAATGCACACAAGGGGACCTACGTTTGTCTCAACCTATCGATACAACGAATCCTTGAACAAATACAGGGTCAGCAGCGCACTTGTGACTCGTGCGGTGTTGCAAGCGTTCATGGGCTTACCATCAGTCAGGTCGTATACTTGTTACTTGTAAAAACCCTAATATTATTTTAATTGTGGTAATGCGTACCGGATTCAGAATCTGTGTATATTTGTTCTTCGACTTCATCCGGAGAACTTTGCACTGAAAAAGTCCTAGCATGCTTTTTCTTTGGCATAATCATTATTTCACCGCTATCTCGTGATAAAGATTTCATTAAACCAGGCCTTTCTTTAATAATTTTCTTAGTTTCTTCAATTGCAGTTTCTTTGACTTCGGTGGCTTTGTCTTTCTCTTTGTCTTTTGCTGAATCTAAATACTCTTCAACTGTATTGACAGCTTCTTCTATAATAGAATCAACAGATACTTGTCCTGCAATATCTCGCTGTTCAACTGTTTCAATAGGTTCATCTGAAGACAGATCAACGTCTTCTGAAGCTTGTTTTATAATAATTTCAATATTATCAGCCATTTGTTTCATTGCTGAATCGGATTTTTTTATTGTTGATTTCGTTTCATGAACTACTTTGCTCTCTTGAACTACGCTAGTAACAAATTTGTTTATTTCTTCTTCCATTTCTACTTCGGATTCTGCGATTCTTTCTAGAGAAATCGCAGGGCTAACGCAAGAATGTCTGCGTTCTTCTTTGTGAGGAGCTTTAGCGTCGTATGATCGTTTTTCAGTTTCGACTAAATCTTTAGTAATTGTTTTTATATCTTTGTCTTGTAGCGGACTTCTTGAAGCGGCCGCAATAGTTCCTTTCAGCAATATGTCATCTATTACTGGCTTTACTTGTTCTTTTGTGATTTCATGTGTTTCCTTTAAATCTAAGTCTTTAGGCACAAATCTTTTCGTTTCTTTTGTTTCTTTTGTATCATCCGGAATATCGAAATGGCCAAGAGTATCGGTACGTATCTTAGAAACGTCGAATTTACTCTCACTTATAGCGGTTTGTTTCTTTATTTGTATGTCTTTTTTATCTGATAATGTAGTTACACTCATCTTCGTTGCGGTGGTTTTTATAGCTACCATAGGTCCTTCTATCCGGGTTTCAGTGGATGATGATTCGGCTTGTTTCATAATACTAACTGGAATTTTACTTCCTGACACTTTAATTTCTCCATCTTTGAAAGTAACAGTTTCCGACGTGTCGGTCTGTTTCATAATGCTAACGGGTATTTTACTCCCTGAAACCTTAACATGTTCCACCGGTCCATCTTTGAAGCTCACAGTTTCAGATGTTTTAGTTGAAATCACTAGACTCTCGCGTTTTATTTGTTCTTCTCTTTCTTTATTAAGAAAATCTTTTGTGATATCTTTGTCTTGTATTCTGAAAAGAAAAAGTTATTAAATACCGTACTGTAACGTTGTATTGTATACTGGCCAATTCCATCAGAAATATTTTTCCTTACCCAATTTCAGCTATGTGTGGAAGCTTGTGCACATGATCCGTTACATGATCTTCAGGAAAACCTTCTACGTCGTCAAGCGAATCACCATGCTGTAGTTTGAAAAGCCTTGATTGCTCTGGTTTTCCTGCAATTTGTATTATTAAAGGAAAGAAGAACTCCTGAAAATTATAAAGAAACCAATCGTTTTAAATTTTAAGGTCTTACCCGATACTGGTTTTGATTTTAGATCAATTTCATATTTATGTTCAACTATTCCTTTAGATGATACTTCTGCAACATGAGTTCCTTGGGTACCAATATCGTCTTCTGATTCTTCAAAAGTGTAGTCTCGAGACTCGGTTAGACTGTGTGCGTCAGAATGACGTTTTTCTTCTAGACGTAGCTCACTTACTGAACCAGACCCGGCTGACGTCACCGATTGTCTTTTAACTACGTCAACTGAAAACATATCATAAAAATAAAAATTCTACTAGAATTAGTCATTGTATACCTATACAATGAATAATTATTCATTGTATACCTATACAATGAATAATTCGGCAAGTTCCCTAGTTCCACGTGCAGATAAAAGAACGAATATACATAGTATGTTTGTATAAATTAGACGGCATTACGCGACTAATTAGTTTGATTATTATGATGTATACAAAATACCTTTTTCTATCATATCTTCTTTCACAATTTGAGCTTTAGTCTGTATAATTTCAACTTCTTTCGCTGAGTGCTTGACTGATGTAACCATCTCCTTCTCTAATGAGATTGATTGAGCGTAATTTTCTTTTCCGGGAAGCTCTTCTGATGAAGATTTCTTTTCAGTCACAGCATCTTCAGAGCTTATTTTATCAGATACGCCTTCTGAGGACTTGCGATCCGAAATTTCAATTTCCCGGCTACTCTCAGAAGAGATCTTATCTGATGTTTCGTCTTTTTCAAATGATTTGTCAACCTCTTCAGCTTCCGTAACAATCACTTGGATCTCTTGTTTTTCTTGTTTAGGTTTGTCAAGCTCCAAATCACTGAGTTTACTGATCGAAACAGATTCAGTTCTAGAATGACGTTTAGACGTCATTTTTTTAAATACAGGCTCTGCTTCTTTGTCAGATTCAGAATCTTGTTTATCGGAATCAGTGCGCTTAGGCTCGAATTTCATTGAAGTGAAACCTGCAACACTTTCTTCAAATTTTTCGTCACCAAAGCCACTTCCAGAATCAACTGTTTCTTCAAATTCTGCTCTTTCATCAAAGTCTGATGATGATATTTTGGCTTTCATATCTGATTGGTCTGACTTAAGGGAATCTGCTTCGGAATGACGCCTAGAATCTGTATGCTCCGAGTCTTCTAGAGAGTCGGAGTAAATGCGTTTCGAAAAGAAACATTCTTGCACTGAATCATCTTCTGGCACTGTCTCGATAAACTGACGAGCCTTTGCGCTTATGACTGATGATTCTTTTGGCGATACCTGTAAAAATGCAATATTATTAAATTTTTCTTTTTATTTGTGCTAAGGATAGTTGAATGATCCAGATAATGGGTTTCTCAGAACGTATGTGAGGAAGTTGAAAAGAAGACAAATATCTGCGATAAAAATCCATGTTTATATGGGGTCTCCAAATAGAACTAAACCATCATGGCTCTAGTCATGATGATTAATTATTGAGAGAATCAGTGACTAGCATTATTTGGAATTGACTGAAGACGATAAGAAGTCTTTAGAAGAGAAATATTATGCAGAACTCCTGAGATTTACATAGACTTATATATAACTATCTCTTCACAAAAACAAGGTAATGATACGACCATGTTCGTCTTTAGTAAAGGAATATTCTATATCTTTGAAATCTGAACTTATATCTTACAAGCAACAGTGTAATGGTAAAGCTGTACTTTGTACCAGTAGAAGATGACTACTGTAAATTTACCTTTTCTTGCTCTCCTGCTGTTAAAACAGACGAGTGTATTTGAGCACTGTATTCGCTTTCAAACTTTAGAAATTCTAGCGTTTGAGCTCTAGATGTAGTATCTTTACTAAAAGTCCCGTCAGAAGGAACTGTTTTTTCTTCTACAGTCCTTTCCAATACTGGTTTATGGGCAGGGCTTGCCCCTAATTGGTCTTCTAAATCAGAAAACTGTGATGCTTCATCTAAGGAGTCACTTCGATGTTTTGAGTCTTTGGAATAGACCTGAAATATAACGGAATACCAGTGTATATTCAAAGTACAGAAAAAAGAAACAATACAGAATAATAGCAGATCAGAATAACAATTTATATTAATATAATACTTTGTTAAATTACCTTAGATTCAGTTTGTGAGATAAAACTAACATCCTTTTCAGTACTTTGCAACAAATCTGCCAAGGAATCAGCTTTGTCTATAGCAGAAGGAATGGGCGATTCTTGTGATAACTTTTGTCCTGATAATTCTTGCACATCAGAGCCCATGGAATCTTTTTTAGAGTGCTTAGTTGTGTCAGATTTTGTAACTGAGACGGTCGTTTTAGTAGACACCTAAAATAAAACGTTCTTGTTATTTGCACAACTACGAGACATTTTTCAATAAAACGAAACATTTACTGATATCACCTTTTCTTTTAACTTATCACTACCAGACACAACTTTCTCCTCTAGTGTTTCAGTTATTTCTTCTTCACTAACCTTGGTCCGCAGTTCATCTGTCATTTGTTTTTCTAATTTTTTTTCTTTAACTACTATAGAAGCAGTCCCGTTTTGCTTATCCGTATCTATTGGTTTTTTATGTTTATCTCCTTTTTCTTTCGGTTCAAATACATCACCAACAAATCTAGGGATTTTAGATTTGGTTCCATCTTTTTCTACTTTAACTGTTGTCTGAGATTCTGTTTCTGTCTCGGAGTCTGTTGATTTTTTTTGAAATTCACTATCTTCTTCAGATGAAACCTGCACTAGGGTCGAATCAGTTCGCATTGTTTTAGGGAAAGGTTTTGCTTTGTCATCCATTTTGATTTTAGAATCAAACTGCTGAATAGTATCTTTGACTGATTTGACATGAGTTTCAACATGTGTTTCGACATGGGAAATCTTATGTGAAACTTGTTCTTGGATGTCCATCGTTGATATTTGCTTTGACTGTTCTCTCACAAATTCTTGGGTATACTCAATGCCTTGTCCTTGCTCAAGTGTGTGTTTTTTCAAAGCTTCTTTCGTTAGTTTAACAGTAGTCTTAGGCAATTCTATAGAAAGGTCTTTTGACATTTTAGATTCAAACGAGTTAATTTTATCCTTCAAAGGTAATTCTGCTATATCTTTGTCGTCTACCAAATCCGGTGATCGTTCACCATCATCCAGTTTCTCTTCAACTCTTGAGCTATCGATTTCTTTTTGAGAAATCGCGTCTTTAGCGCTGTCGCTTTTCATTACTACAGACTTTATTTCAGAAGTTTCAGCTGTTATAGACTTTCTAGGAGTGATCGTGACATTTGAAAAATCACCGGAGGGGAATCGCATTGACTCATTTCTCATATGTCTCTGCAGATGCTTAGGCGTAGGTTTGGCAGGTGAAGACGGATCAAATTTCCGAAACTGGTCTGCAGGTCGCTCTACAGCTTTTATTTCTTCTTTCACTACTTCAACTAATCCTTCTCTGTGAACTTCAATTTCTCGTTCTTCTACAACCGTGTCTGGAGAAGTTTTTGACCGTGTTCGTTCTAATTTGGGATCTTTCTCTTTAACTTGTTGTTCAATATCATGGAATTTCTTAATATCAGGTTTAATTTGTGTCCTAATTTCAATAATTTCCTCTCTTATTTCTTTTTTCTGCTTGGAAGCCGGAATTTTGCTTTGACTAAGTTTTCTGGTAATCTGTTCCTTTCTTTCAGCCACACTGTGCTTTACATCTGAATACAAATAGAAACATATATAAATTAGGTATTTATTTTTGTAGAGGTTAAGTGCGGTGTTCCATACATTTTGGCGGCTGAGCTCACACCGTTTGTATGGAGCAGCCGGTTTTTTTTTTCGTGATTTGGATACAACTTAGATAAATTTTGATTGAGATGACCCACCGAATTACCTCTCAAAATTTGAACGGTGAATACTTTTTCACCCTGTATATATGCGTGACAAATTGGAATAGGTATGTTATAATAAAACATTTTTTTTTAATACCTTCATCCTCTTCACTCTCTTCGCTAGGTGTAGGAGGAGTAGGTGTCCTTTCTATCTCACTCTTCTCAACAATGGACTTCTCTTCTGGAGAATACTTTGCTTCATCTTGATCTTGATCAGATTCCTTGCGCAAACGCTCTGAAATATCAGCTTCGTAGACTCTGTCTTTAATTTTATTGTCTTCCTCCGCTGAAATTGTTTAAGTGTTATTTTATTTTGCCAATTGCTGTTTCATCATGTATGACCGATTTTTTCTCTATCATTTACTTTACTAGGTTATTACTTACCTTTGAAAGCCTCAATCTCCTCTGACGCTTGCCTTTCTTGATAAATGTTACGTTGTATGCGTCTTTCGTTAGTGACATCTGATTGCGATGCAATAATATCATCTCTTCCAATCCTACATAGCGCCAGTTCTAGCGAGTTATCTATAAAATAGCAATTATGGTAAGCAATAAATTGATTCTGAAAGCGGTCTATTAATTGATGTCGTAAAATGACGCCATATTTCGTGTTAGTATATGTTTAACTAAGTTTACCCTGAGCCTTAGTTCCCGACTGGGTCTTCCACAACTTCATCATTAGTTGTGCTTGCTCCGATGTCGTGATTCTCTTGGCTTGGATCTGATTGACCGTGGCTACGTTAACACCCAGCTCGTAAGCAAGCGCCACCCAGTCCTTGCCAAGGAGATTGCAGATGTCCTCGAAACTGCAATGAACAGTGATAAAGCGCCAGATTGGCTGAGTGATTTTAGTTCTTATGTGATATCAGGGAGATCCCTGTACGTTCTAGATAGCAACAACCAAGTTAGGTATGGAAAAGTATTTTGATATTGGGTTGTGGAGACAAAACTACTCTCGGGTTCTAAATGACAGAAACACGGAAATCTCTCAATGTATGTTATTTCGTGGCATTATAATCTCATTTAAAAAACTGAGTACGTGTATATGCTCATTTTTTACTTATAGGACATTCAATCGTTTTAAACGTTTAGGACATTCAATCGTTTTAAACGTTTACATATCAACGCTCATGCCAGTGTTTAAGTATGTATATCGTCGTCTAGTACCCATAGTACAAGCTTTGCTTAGTTTGGGACTAGATCGATTTGTGTAAGATTGTCCCCAAATATTATTTATTTATTTATTTATTTTTATAGACAGTCGAAGTTATCCTACTAATCCTAGTAATATTTTAAATGCGAAAGTTGGGATGTTTGTTAATAAATACGGCTGTACGGGTTAAGATGAAATTTTGTATACGAAGAGTATAGTCTGGATAAACATACAATAGAATACTTTTTATCCCAGAAAAAGTCCAACAAAAGGAAGTCAATGCGAACCAAGTCGCTGACAAAAGCTAGTTAGAAATATTTCCTTACGCGGGATCGCTGAGCCTCTGCCTCCAAATCAACTCTTGTTCCTCCGTGCGCCTCGGAACCGTGTCTGTGGGTACTGGGGACATCCTCTCGACTGGCAGCTCATCAGGAACCATGATGTTGAGTACTGCAATCTGGTAAAGTATCTTCTCGTGAGTTTGATTTAGATTTTTTATGTAACGAACCAAGTATAATTTATCCTCGGTTACCGCGATTATCACTGATACCCCGACATTTTCATTTAAAAGTCCAATATCTCAAAAACGGCTAAACAGATTTTCATAAAACATAGCTAAGACACTCGGGATAAATTATCTATGACACAAAAAAAAACACATTGAAATCGGTCCTTTCGTTAGGGAGCTACGTTACCACATACAGATACACAGATACACGGACAGACACGTTAAACTTATAACACCCCTCTTTTTGCGTTAAAAAGTTATTGAAACAGATTTTATTGGGGTACATAAGCATAAGGTATGTATTCAATGCATTTCGAGCTCTTTCCAACGCTCGTCAAGCGGGTAGCAATACATGCAGGGAGTATATCACTTTGTTCATTTTTAATCTTTCATGTTAAAAATACATTACACCTTCTTTAAATACTCACAGGAGTCGGCGAAGGCTCTCCCTTCGGCACCTTCGGGTCCCTCATGAACTGACACCGACACATCGGCTCCAGGTCTTGAGTCTTGATCATGACCGGGAACGCCACCCGGTTCTCCCGGAACGCCCGGAACGGCAGGGTGAGCTGTTCCCCGGATTTGGCTATTGGCACTAAATTGCCACCGAACTCTAGGTATATCGGTTTGCCTTCGTGAACCTGAAAGTTTTAAAAGCCAATTTGAGAAAGTATCACTTACCTCGTCTTTTGCTGGAATCAAATTGTATTAACTCTTGGTTATGGTTAGTATGGCAAATATGGTTAAAAGTAAGTTTGATAGTTTTATCAGGGCTCACGCCCGCAACTAGGGAGAGCCACCAACTCGTCATCACCAATCACGACGTGTACTTTTATAATATGGTTCCAATTTCAAACAAAATAGTTATCTTTCGTTAGCACCTTACCCTTAGCTAGCTTACTTACCCGTAGTCTAGCGCTAAAGTCAGGAGGATGAGGACTGTCTCGAACTCCTGATAATTTTGAGTGTGTTATTTTGCGTAGCAACTTCTGCTGCTGATTGTACAAAAAATGTCCCGTAGACGATGTGAAGATCCACTGATTTAATACGGGGCTAATGCTTCCTCGTGGCGGAATATACGAGATAATCTTATGGGGAAACTACAGATGTTAACGATCTTTTTAACCTTAAGAAATGTGTACGAATACTGGTTTATATAAGATACCCAGAAACTTGTAGTTTTTTTTCTTACCTCAACATCTCGACTCTTCGCGACCTGTATGAACCGCTCAATTCTCTCCAAGGCTTTGTCCTCCTTATCATCGGTGACGCAGAACATTCGCAGTTGAGCCTGGCAGTCGTCCGTGCGTTTCGCGTACACCACGAAACGGGCCATGAAGGGCACGTGTATCGCTTCTCTGTAAACGAATGCTTCGTTAGCGGTTTCAAGTTTTGCTTGAAAGGTCAGTAGGGAAAAAAATGCATTTCTAGAATAGTTTGTACTAATAAAGCACGTATTGAGGCATATTTTTTATTTTCCTTTTATGTTCACAATAATTTTAATGTTTTTTATAGTGACTTCATTTTAGCCTAAAAATGCTCAGCTATTGTCGTAATTATAATAAAATCCATTCTAACAATGTCAGAGTAATAATAGTAACTCTTGTCTTAAAAAAACCTGTAAGTAGAACCAGAAGTCCTATAAATATATACAATTTTTACTGTAGTATTTTTCTTCGAAATGTTCACCACCCTTGATGGTGTTTGCAATGCGTGGTGAACTGCAATGCTTTCAATCGTATTATCCCTATCTCGTTCTACCTTGTAGAACGCACTTTGCAGTCCACCACACAAGCCAGTCTGCGTCTTAATAATTTAAACGTTCGTATCCCCCATTTACCCTCTGAACATCAACGATTATGTAACTGCAGAGACACACTTGTTTCATGTTTTATGTTTTTTGTTTAATATGTATGACCTGTGTGTTTATGAATAGAAGTATCTTTCTTTCTTTTTTACCTGTACAATTCTGTTGCCATCTTTGTCGCATCCTCGACGTGTCGGCAATCAATCAACCAATACCGGGCTGACACAGTCGTTGTGAAAGAGACACAATCATTCACGAACGTGAGCGGAGTGTTCTCAGTGACGTCTTCCCAGTGCGCTCTGTTTGTCCCTCCTGCCATCAGAGTCGTTGTTTACATCAGCTACTCGTATATTATCTTCTTCTTTTACAACCATGCTACATACTAGTATACCTATCGCTACTATGTTAATTACTATTTTTGTAGATCCTGGTCTCTTGAAGCTAGTGCAGTGCAGCGGTTAAACACTTTTTACTGCTTTAGTTGAAATATTTCATTTACTTAATGCATGCTGAAGCCTATCTGTTTAATTTTCTACTTTTGGTATTAGCAGCGATAACTACGCATTAGCTATTTATTTCTACTATACCATCCAATCACTATAATGAAATCTAAATTCATATATGTTTAGATTATATGTGCTTAAAGTTGATGTTAATATCACATTTTATGTATTAAAAGTATTTTTTATCATAACAATAAAAAACCGATGCAGAAGAATAAGAGATAGAGTAAGGAAAAATCAAAATGAAAATAATATTTCCAAAACGGCCTTTAGCAAACACACAACAAGCAAAGACAACACACCACACAAAAACAAATAACGCCGTTATATAATTCTAATAAAAGAAAAAGTGACTGAATATGTGGCACACTATGTACGGTCACAACTCTCAGAAACAGTGCTATCGTCCAAATCAAAATGATTCTAAATTTCAAACGAATGGTTGTGCCAATACAGCAGGTTTGGTTTCCGAATAACAGATCTCTCGAAGGACATTCACTAGAACCCAAAAAAAGAACAACGGAACAATACAAAACGGTGAAATAATGACCAGAACAGAAATGATACAAGTCAAGATGATGTGAAGAACAACAGAACTGATAGGCCGTTTTGGAAAAGAACTTTGGTTGTAACAAGCAAAAAAATCAAATATCAGGAACATTGACGCAGAAGAATGAATGAGGATGACGAAGATGGCACCGATTTAATATCTATTTTTGCCCTTAAGCTAAATTTCAACAGTTATTTTACGTGTGTTAGTCTTTTACAATGTGCCAATAAAGATTGAAATAGAAGTCTAGGTCCTGTTTAGTTTGTACATTTGCTTAAACAGATAACGTCAAGTGATTATATCGCAGTGCATTCTCTTGGTCCCAAGGGTTTGAATGTTATGATACAGAGTGAATGTGAGTTAATAAAGCGTAATAATCTCAGCCCGTGCAAAGAGGAAGAATGGATGAAAAGCAAGATATGGAAAAGCATTTGAATAGTGAAAGAGGGAAGAAAATCGATGCATCCGATAATTATACAAGCAATCGTAACACCATTGCTAGAGTATAAGTATCACACCGAAATAATGACTTATGGAATAATTCTGAACGTAAAACTTTAAACGAAGAGAAGGTTCAAATCAATGAAAACTCAAAATAAAATGAAACTTAACCGACATTTCGTTTGTTTTAAAGAGTTTGTAATATTTTTATTTTTTTACCTTCGAGAGATCGTTTGCGAAATACCCCTGTAGCGCGCCGATAGGTGGCAGCACATTATATAGCGCCACACACGGTGAGCGTGCAACACACACAAACACGAAAACAAGGACAATGTAGGACACGCACAAAACGCACACTGGGACGTGTCCCGTAGCTGCTTGGTGTATTTGCTATAAGCGTATGATCCCCTCTACCCTATTCTTTCACGCGACTTGTCATCTCGAGGTTTGATTCAAATGAAAATAATGTTCTACGCTAATACTCTGTCAAATGATCATGATCGTCCCTTCGTCTAGGAAATTGGGACATGTAGCTCTATATGATCTTCTTTAACTACTCTAGTCAATATCAAATAGAAAAATCTAGGTATTAGATACCGTATTACCGACTGATCTATGTTCTGAACTATAAAAAAATATTATATATGTATATAAAATCTATCGTTACTCTATCTTCAAACAGCGAAAATCTATGATCTACCGAAATGTATGTAGTAATTGTTTTGACCCGCTTGTGAATCGAGTTGTTCGTCATCATCATCTATACCCGACTACGTCGCTAAGGTGTTGTAATGGAATATTGGTAAACCATGTACGTATACCATAGATACTGGAGCACTATAAATTTAAGCTCAAATTACTTATAAGCCTAATTATACCTAGTTCTGTAGGCACACTTACCTCCTGTTTTGGGCAAAGCTTTGTATCGTCAATATAGCAAACATAAGCCATACTCCATCGCAACACTTTACATACTTTCTAATTATTACTGGAAATAGTACAAGACAGGGGTCAACTTCTAAATTATCAGCAGCTTTATCACTATTGAAGTTTTTCACTTCTTGATTAATATGAGCTTCAGTATCAGCAGGGTTATTTGTTAAAATAACTGCCTGTACAATTTCCAGTAACGCATCGGATCTGCAAGAAGAATACAAGCGGAATATAATTGTACCTGATATGGAACACAGTAGCCTCAACGTCGGCGCTGATGATGTACTGTACTGGTTGGTCATGCCCTGGGTGTGTGGTCTCGGAGCCGGCATACTCAGGGTGATGGCCTTGTGGAACTTCCTTCTCCTAGGTTCTACAGTGACAACAGGGGACACGGCCACCCCACGACCTAAGAGCTTGGCTGTCAGCTCTGAGTCTATTATTTGAGCCTGTAGGAAAATTATCGCCTTCAATTTTGGATTCTTGCTTGTAATATAAGATTTATTAAAACGCAATTGTTTTTTATATTTTTAGAGTTAACTAGTTTTGTATATTTCTAAAGACCAAACGTAAAGCTTTTAAGAGGCTTCTATGCTCAGTTGTGGATTGTGCAAAATGGCTTAACAGTGCGAGGTGTTTATTAAAAAACAATACTTACTTCGTTTGTTTTTTTGTCCAATAATACGAAATTGTTATCTATGTTAGTTCGCCTTTTTTCAACATAAAACATCTTCAGCATACTAATCGAGCAAATAACTTTTAATAAAATCTGTCTTTGAAATTAAAAATTAGGTGGCGTAGAGCGGACGGTGCGGAAGCATTATGAACATATGAAATCACAGGAAAAGCTTGGAAATTAATTACAAAAACACGTTAAAATGTATCAAAATAATATTGCATCAATTTCTCACACATGCGTATCTAATGCCAAACAATGTACCAAAGCTCAAACATCAACAAAAACAGCAAACAAAATATAGTCATGCATCTCACGTTTGGTCTTTAGGAATAAACCTCGCAAAATTTCAAATAAATTAATATAAAGCACAATAGAACATTACCCAATAAATTTATCAATCGACTTAAAAATACATCTTACATTAAAAACGTCACTCCAAATTACAAACAATATTTATTAATTACAAATCATATTTATAATACGCACAGCATTTCATTTCAATAAATATATTAATTGTATATGTACATAATAATGCATTATTGTTAATTTTAAACATACTTATTTCATGTCATGCTTTCGCCTAAAGACCAACTAGAGAAATAACAATATAAGACACGCGATATGTGTGAGAAACTACAGTGATTTCATAAAATTCTAATTTACTCGCGAATTTAAAAAAGACATTGACAGTTTTATGAACTTTATTGATATTTCAATCTACATCATCATTATTTTTAAGTACATTCTAAATTTATTGGGTATCTTCCCTAGCGGAGTAACGCATAGCTTCATTACTGTGACCGACTATAAGTGCTAGAACATCTGGTTCGAGGCCATCAATATTAATGACATTAGTATTG
The DNA here is from genome assembly GCA_945867215.1 of Epinotia demarniana. NCBI lineage: Eukaryota > Metazoa > Arthropoda > Insecta > Lepidoptera > Tortricidae > Epinotia > Epinotia demarniana. The sequence goes on from OX244281.1 coordinate 10,299,587, forward strand.
TTACTATGGATGAAAAAATAGTTTAAGAGTTAAAAAATATTGACACAAATATTGACGGGATCGAGCCACCTTTTAACCTTATTATTAAAATCACGTGTCTCTATGTGACGAAATATGAACCTGCATCAGTATATTAGTGTGTAGGATATGTATATTTAAATAACCAATGTGTACCAAATAAATACACAACTATCTTTTCAAACCTGGTTGAATGGGAATATTGTTTATTAGTCACTGGGTACTTTCAAGTTGTAATGTTTCACAAGATATCTGATAAACATTATCTTTCAGCGCCTCAATTTAATAGACTTCATAAGGTTTATTTTTTTAGAAGTATGTTTTGGACTACCTAAACTACCAGGTTTGACAACCTAACATATAATACATTATAAATATTATAATCGACGCAAAAAGCTACCATTCGACATTTAAAAAAAAATCTTCTATCAATCAAAATATTCAATGATTTAAAACCGTTCGTGGAGAATACGACAAAGCAGTTTCAAATAACTATGCTAACTGCGTTATTCTTCCACTGATCACAAAATTATCCTATTCAGTTTGTTTTACCAATTTACTTAATTCAATAAAAAATCGAGGAAAAACCTTAAAATGTAAATTGAATCGTAAAAAAATTTGGCATTCGTATTTGTACTATAGTTATGGTATCATGGATTATCTATCATTAATTACAATTAAAAAGAACACCATATATTTGGCATTAAATTAAACATTCATAATAATGAACACATAATGAATACCTAAGAGTACAGTAATAAGAATATAATAGGAAGTTCCAATAAGTACAGAAGCTAATACCCCGGATATTGTCAAATCTCGATATTAAATAAATGTGTAACTACAATGTTTCCAGAATTCCGCCTTATTAGTTTGAACCTTATAATTGTGTCTAACAACGGGTCTAAACTAAACCCTTCCATTTTACAGTTCTTGTAGACGGTGATAAGTTAAGAAGTGAATTTAGAAAGGGTAATACGGAAGGCTAGATATATCTTACCTTTACAAACAGACGTAGTTTGTTACCCGATCATCATAAAATACTTCTAAATTATCAACCCAACTGACGTTGAGCGTGATGAAAATCCTGAAGCTCTTTTGCAATAAAATCACTTCTATACATTTGTCTTATCCTTACGCAAGACCAGCTATCAAAGTGTCTAAGTTCTATTTGACTGATCTTTAATATCTAAACTAAAAGAACATCGTTCTACTTATAAAAATATACACTATAAATACGTCATCAAAATGTTGGTTAATTAGAAGATAAAAATTCGTTAATGTGATTCATAAGCTTGAATTATTACCCGACTTTGTCAGTGTTATACAATGGTAAATACTTAAAACTATGGATATTATTCAGGAAAGATTTGTCAAACATTTTCACAGATGTTGTAAAAGTAACCAGTTTCCCAGTCGAACTTATCCAAATTACTCATTTCCCGAAACAAATTAGAGGAGTCTTTATAATGAACTTTTAGTTAGTTTAAACACACCGCTAGCTTTTGGTTTACAATCAATAGATGATGACCATCTTTAAGCCAAAAACCGCATTCGAAAATATCTTTCTGAATAACAACTCAACATTGAACTAGGAAGCTACCAAATTAAGGAGAAACGCTTTTTCTTAGAAACGTTATTGACGGTGATCTTTTTGAGGTTTTTGTCTTTGACGCCTTTTCGGGGCTTGAAGAGGTTTACCTGGAGGCCAACTTTGATCTTCTTAGTGAGGGCGCCTTGAGGGAAGACAGCTTGTACTTGAGGGACGACGGAACTGGAGACCATGCCACCTGGAGAAAAAAAATTGACTATACTTTTTGTGATATACCCCTATCCTATAATCTCTTTTACCCTAACCTAGAAAAGGGATAAGATTGATAACAAGAAGAAGAAATCAAATGTTTAGACAATTACTGTACATAAGTGCGAACTTCTAAATATTTAACGGATGTACTCAACTCAAAAGATCTCTAGTTTGAACATCATTGATATCCGGTATAGTGTAATTTTAACGTGCTGAGCTCCTATTAAATTCTATATTTGAATGATTACCTTCAGGCCCAATAGCATGCACTTCCTGCCGGATGCGGGAGATGACAGCGAAGTATTGCGGGAAGTCATGGGTGAGGATCCTGGTAACACGAGGCGCGTCCCAACCCTTCTCTTCCTCGTTGGTTTCTGTAAATAAGTTCCAATATTTCTGATTATGGTCGTGATTATGATAGGTATGAAGATGATGTATTTTTTTTGAATCATCACCAATAACGCATTAAAAAATCTAGGGTAAAAAAATGTACCAAAATACTCTCAGTTCAGTTGTTCTCTTGACGTGGTTTTATGGTGACGTTATTTTTTCATATTGTCTGTGGAAGAATGTAACCGTTTTGTGTTGAAGATTTTTTTCCCACATGATTTTATCAGAAATCAGAAATCAGAAATCAGAAATTTTATTTGTATAAACAAGAGTACAAAATGATCTTACATAAATTCTATAGCCAATCTTGTTTTACCATGACATGGTGTACAAATATTTGAATGTATGGTCATGCATGCAGTTTTTAAATTAAACAAAACAGGTGTGTGCAAGACTTAGCTTAGTACTTAGAATAACTTCAATCACTACTTAATTAAATAAATGATTAAAAAGAATGAAAAATAAATAGGATCTGGGTGGTAATGATTTAACCATAGTTACTTGGGTCTATTCGTAACCCGTTTGATATCACCTAAATATTATTATATTGAAAATATTCACATTAAATTACTATTTCCATATTTTACCTTACATAATTATACCATTTATCTCAATTATTATTATTTCATTATAAATTAACATTAATTACTATATTTAAATTAATCAAGTATTCATTATCATTATTTCTGTAATTCTTATAACTTGCATTTTGTCATGAACTCGTCAATTGAATAATAACTATTTTTAATTAAATGGTCTAATAATGTTTTCCTAAATAAATTGATTGGCAGAGCCTTGAAATCGTCAGTAAAAATGTTAAATATTTTTATTGCCATGCATTGTACATTTTTCCTACTGAGTGATAAATTTGTGTTGTTGGGCAAGTATAATTTATGTCTATATGCACCCCTTTTGGATTTTAGAGTCCTGGTTTTAAAACACTCTGGATGCTTTTTAACAAAAATACTCATTTCAAAGATATACATTGCAGGCAATGTTAATACTTTTTGGTTTATGAATAGAGGCTTACAATGATCCAAGTACCCTGCTCCCGATAGGATCCGTATACATTTTTTTTGCGTTTTAAATATAATGTCCGCATCTACTGAGTTGCCCCATAGTATAATACCGTATCTTAAAACAGATGATACATACCCATGGTATGCCGAGCGAGCAGCCGTTTCGGAAACTACATTGCGAATACGATAGAGCACGTATATAAAACGATCCAATTTAGAGCGTAAATTTTCAATATGGCTTTTCCAATTACAAAAGCGGTCAATAGTTATGCCAAGGAATGCTGTAGAATTTACTACTTCAATTTTTGTATTTTCATATCTAATGTCTAATTCAACGGGTTTACTTCTGTATGTTTGGAATTGTATCATTTTTGTTTTACTAACATTAATATTTAAATTGTTGACGTCTAACCAATTAATTACATCTAATAGAGCCTTTTTAATGTGACTTTCAAATCGTACATTTTCGTCATATTTAAGGAGCAATGTGGTATCGTCGGCAAAAAGAATGCAGTCATGGCTTATAGTATTTGGCATATCGTTAATATACAACAAAAATAATAATGGTCCCAGTATACTACCCTGCGGTACGCCAGATGGGTTGGGTCTATAGTTTGATTTAAAGACCATTTTATCCCTGCCGAGAATTCGTGTAATTTCTACGCACTGTTTTCGGTTTTTAAGGTAACTGGCAATCCAATCCCATGCTGGGCCTCTTACACCATATCTGTACAATTTATTTAATAATATGTCATGGTCTACAAAATCAAAAGCCTTGCTCATGTCTAGAAACAAAGCTACTATCGGTATTTGTTTGTCTAGGCTTTCAATTACTTCTTTAACTAGATGAAAACATGCCAAAGACGTTGAGCTGTTTTTCCTGAATCCAAACTGATTATCAACTAAAATGTTGTTTTTCGTTATAAAATTCATTATCTTATCGTACATTATTTTCTCAAATATTTTAGATATAACAGGAATGAGAGTAATTGGCCTGTAATTGTTCATGTCTATCTTAGGACCTTTTTTATGTAATGGTTTTACTATAGAGTATTTCAAACGCTCTGGAAAAACGCCTTCTACGAATGATAAATTCATAATATGAGCTAGAGGGGCCGATAAAGCATTAGCGTTTGATTTCAGAACTTTGGTGCATATACCATCGTATCCTGTAGAGTTTGTGTTGTTTAATTGTTTAATTACTTTCTGGATCTCTGTAGAGCTAGTCGAGGAAAGAAATAGACTATTAATATTCTGCTGGATATCATGGCATGTTGTTGTTTGCCCTTTTTTTTTATTTGTTAATTCTATAAAGAAATTATTAAATGTATCTGCTAAATTCGTAGGGTCCATTCCGTTAGCCTCAATCAAATCATTGTTATTATTATTAATAGGACAGGTTTTTTTAATTAACTGCCAAGACGCTTTACATTTATTTTTCGAATTTTGAATAAAACGAGAATTTGATATTTGTCTAGATTTATGAAGACACCTTTTTAACAGTTTTGTATATGTTTTATACTGTTTTAAAAGATCTCTACTTTCGGAATTTCTAACTACTATTTTATGTAATTTTCTCTTATTGGCACAGGAAACCTTTATCCCTTTAGAAAGCCATTTATTCATAATAGGCTTATTTTTCCTCGTAACTTTAATCAAGGGAAAGCATAGGTTATAAAATAAAATAACCAGTTCCTGAAATACATTAAATGCTGTGTCTGTATCGATTTCGTCAATGACATCGGTGAATGCTAGGGCAGACATACATTCATCAAACTTTCTCATATTGTCCTTACAGTAGTCTCTTGTCATTTCATGCCATAGCTGCGGCTTTTCTCTAAATTTACTATTAGTTTTAACATTGCATGAGAGAATTTGACAGGTTTCGTGATCCGACAGATCTAACATAAAAGTGTCAGCCTTACAGTCTAATATATTACTAGCGATTAGATCGATACATGAGTTTTTCCTCGTTGGGGATATTATATGATTATTTAAATTATAATTTGACAAAATAGACGTTAATTCCTTCCTAACCCTACTCTCTTTTATGAGATCGATGTTCCAGTCTCCACAGATGACTACATGTTTAGATTTATATCTAGTAATTTTTTGTAAAATTTCGTTAAGTAAGGTGAAGAAGACATTAACGCTTGATGTTGGCGTTCGATAAACGCATACAATAATCATATTGTACAACGGAATCTCTATGCCACATCCTTCAAAGTCGTACTTTTGAGAGGATGACTGTATATAGTCCAATACCTTAAAGTCGATCTTGTTATTTATAAGGATGCATGTGCCCCCCCTTCTTTCACTTTCTCTGCAATATGATGTTGCAACCCTGTAGTTATTCATAGTAAGATTATTTATAGATCCATACTTTATAAACGTCTCACTTAGGCAAATAATATCAATACATCCCTTCAATACCTGCAATTCGCCAATTGCCGCCTCTACTAGGTCTCTTTTACCCAATATACCAGCTATATTTTGATGCATAATTGTTATTTTTCGTAGTTTATTCACGAAAGGAACAATTTGCCTTTTCGTTCGCTTTTGTATAATTTGTTACAAATGGTATAACGTTGCGCAACATTAGCTGAACATTGTTTAATATATTTTTAACCCCCACGGGCATCATTTTCCCTAACCGTGGAGAGAACATGTCAAAAGTTAAGTTAAGATTCGAGTCATAGAAATGAGCATTTTCAGAGTTTTCTAAAACGAGATTCAGGCAAGTATTAAACAATTCGACTCTATAATTAAATAACGGAGCTCCACAAATGTACGTTGGCGTACACACAACTATGTTAGTGTGAGTTATTGTTTCTATGGTTGATTTGATATCTCGAACGAGTGCCGTATGCTCGAAGTCCTCGCTAATTTCGAAATCTTGCTCTCCGATTAATAAAATGCAGCAGTCCTGGTTTGTATATCCTTGAAGTTTTATAGGCAGAGTGTTTAAAAGCTCGCGAATTTTGCCCCCTGGAGTGGCAAGGTGAATGCATTCTGAGTTACCAAAATTGTCTAACATGGCTGGCAATACTTTTTTGCCCGCTCTACGGTTGATGGTACTAATAATACATAATCGATTCACCGCAGGCTGCTTTTGGTTTGGTATCTTTTTCTGAACAGTAGTGGGTTCCAGATTAGCTTTGCTATGCTGCTTCTCTTTTGATTGTAGTGTGATACACGAATTGTTAATGTCACATGGTGGAGTGGCGCCTATACTTTCTGATGTCTGAGTATTTGACAGTTTTTTCGTGATTTCCGTGTCTTGCTTTTCTAAGGTGTCTATTTGACTGTTGTGAACCGATTGGTTTTTGTTTGCTTTTTTTCGCTGGGTTTTGTTGTTTGGTGTCCGCGGTGGAGTCGAGCATATGCGAAGCAGCCCTTTAATAGTGTGGTCGTTTTCTTCTAAGCGTTTTTTCAGAGCTCCATTCTCGCAAATCAGGTCTTGGATTTCTTTTTCTGCCGATTGGAGCCTAATTTCTAAGTTCAATATTTTATGTTTGTACTCTTTTAGTGTCTCCTCAGTAATGCTCCGGAGGTCAGGGAGACTTCTGTTCTGAAAGTTTTCTGACATAGCATGAGATTCATCATGCTCAGATGATGATGCAGAGAGAAGATCCGTCGTGAACTCTGAGTCATATAAATCATGTGCTGAGATGTGCTGTTTATTATACATTGGGTTTCTTCGTGTAACGTTGTCATGAGACGGTGTGCTATTCACACCGGTAAAGCCATAATCGGATCGAACAATATCCGTTTGTAGTTCAAGAGGGTCACTTTTTGATATCTCGAGTTCCGGGCTATTATCCTCTTGTAAGGGTGATATCTTCGGTATCTGTGAGGCATTATTTTGTAGGTACTCGGACTTGGAGCAATCCTCTGTATTTGGAGAGGTATTGTTTTGAGTTTCTGTTGGCACGGATGAAGTGCTAGCGGCCGGCGAAACGCTATTTGCACTTTGTTTCTGTTGCAGGATGATTTGTTCATTTTTGATGCACTTTTGCTTTGAGTTATGAGAGCTGGGACGACATTTTAAGCATACCCATGATTTTTTTCGCTCTTTTGTCATTAAGTTGAAGAGGCTTGATGATCTATTTGCACATTTTAAGTCGTATATCTTATTGCATTCATAGCATTTAAAAAAATCTTTGCCTTGTATGGTCTCTTTGCAATTAACACATATTGGTGCCATTTTGTTTTTATGACTAGCTTCGTAAACGCTACTGAGATTTCTGAACGAGCGCTTTGTGTCAAACGTCGTAGGTGAGCTGTCACTGTCACTTGTCAACCAGAGACCAGCTGATTTATTTCGTGACCGTGTTTTTAAAGTATATTTAAATTGAAATATTAGCAGTTAATTTAAAGTTTTTCTCTGTGTGCGTGTGCAATTCAGTTAGGTCGTTATGGCTTATATTTCCAGCCCTTATATGTTCTTACGAATGTTACACACTGTATTAAACTGTTCCGTATTCAGGGCATGTTGAAGGCGAGCTTTGTCTTCACCAGCCAGAAGGAATCTATCACCTTGCCTTTTAAGTCCACAGATACCTGCTCCATGTACAGGTGCGTGCGGTTGTGCGCCGTGAACCGCGTGTACCCGTAGTCCTGGGACCGGAACGCGGACCACTTGTACGGGTTATGGATCAAACTAAGACTCAAATAAGCTTATTTCACTTTTTCCGCTAACTTAGCAGGCATCAAAATTCATATATGTATATATTCTGCACTAAAATCTATAAATAACCACCATCATTTTGGTTTTACTGTCTGTAGCTTTAGAACAAAACAAAATTCACGTCTCGGTCTTTATCCACAATAGCGTGATATTGAACATTTTATTTAATGTCGTCTGCTTCCTTCTGGAAACACGAGTGTGACTGTAATACATTTTTACTATGGTATTTTTCAAAATGATCTTTCATAGACTAACCTTCGATCTCAAGCGTCTCATGGAGGATATCCTGGACCACGTCATCGGTGGCATCAGTGTTGTGTTCTCTCCAGCTGGTGCCGTTGTCGGACCGTAAGATGACGATCTCGCGCTCTTTGCCTCGCAAGGACGCGTAGTGGGGCACTTCTAGTATCACGGGCCTGCAAATTCGTAACGAGACGTAACAAATTTCTGTTAACTAAAATGCGTTTTGTCCCTTTGCCACAAACATAACTGTCAGATAAGAACAAATTATTTTTAATGTCCTTTTAGGATTGTTGGACGTTTATTAAATAAGAATTTAGTTTTCATCATATCAGAACTTGATAGATATCAATTTGAAAATTAATAAAAAAAATCTATACATATAGACTCCGAAAACTTACATGAATTAAAAGTGAATGTAGACAAATATACTTAGTAATAACCCTTACCCTAAGAATTTAGCAGAAACTGGTCCCATCTCCAAGACTCTAGACGCAAGTGCTTCGCCTTCCATGAGGGGTGGCATGTGGTTGATGCGAGATGGCTTAAGATATCTGCAATTTATAATAAAAGATATTTGAATTAATTACATCATGTATTTATATGGATAAACACTGAATTTACTATTTTTAGGACCATTAGAAAAATACATAAATGACATTAAACAGGAATGTCATTTAAAAACATGCTGAGTACAAAATTAAAAAATATATTTGGTCATTCAGAAATTACATTGCAAAACACCCTGTGGGCACCACTGCGATCCAATGAATTTCATTTCGATTTCACTTAACATCGTCTGACTCTTGTACCTGCATGTGATCCTAGTAGGTTGCTGAGCGGACAGTGGCGGCACGATAACCCGGACACCGCCGCCCCGGCAACCACGCATCGCCCCGCCTCGGGCGTCCACCAGAAATGACACCAGGAAGCTAAAGGGACATTGGTGTTATAAGTGCAAGAAATAAATCATTTCGATACTAGAACAACTATAGGAAACTTGAAGAAAAGGTAGCTGAAGGGAACAACAATGGTATAGATAGATATAGATAATTAAACTTTAGTGAAGGATATAATAAAGTTAAGTAGATATTAGTAGTAAGTTTCCATGTGATAACATTAGTAATCATAACCGATGAATACCTAAAGCAGTATTAATAATATTTTTTTACACTTCAAACTTTAACCAGAAGAAAACAAACTGATAGTAGATACAATTCTGATATGATAACTTACTTCTTCCATTGCAGCCTTTTCCTGTTATTTCAAATCCAAGCAGCGTGCAAGATCAATGCAATTAGACATGTGGATATTGTGACAATCCTGAAATAAACATTTTTATTTACTCGCAAAAGCAATTTAAAAAAGTAGATTATTTAAGTAATTTTACAACTCTCCAGGTCATCCAGAATTAAAAAAAATTGTAAGCATAGAAGTGCCCCTCTCCCTATAATTTCATACTTGTTTGTCACGTGTTAATATCGTAATTCGTATGTAGAAGAGGAGTGCTTGTTCGTGTATCATCATCATATCAGCCGAAAGACATCCAATGCCGGACATAACCCGCCCCCCCCCCCTCCCCCCCCCAAGGAGTGCCACAATGACTGGCACTGGGCCATCCGCATCCAGCGGACTCCCGCAACAAGGTCATCATGTATAAAGGCTTCTATATAGTGTACTGACTTGGGCTGCGTGGGATCCACGTTGTAGCAGTACCCTTCCGGCGCCTGCGCTGTGCTGTAGCGGCTGATGCTCTTGACTACCACCTCCTGCTGGGGCTGGTATGGCATTCCGTTCACCGAGCCTGGAGGAACTTTGGTAAGATTAGGTGACGTGACAGCCAAAACTCAAATCGTTATGGAATTATACACCTAGTCTTGGATTGTAGTGATTTTTATTGGTTTAAATACATACATAGTCATTCATGTCCAAGTGCTCGAAAACTGTACTAACGAGCTTGGGAAAAGGCTTGTCGACACTACAGTTGACTAAAAAGCTGGCAGCTTCCTCGCACAGCGGATTTGTATTGCTATTCAGCGAGGTAGTGCTGCCAGCATCTTTGGTACGTTGCCACGGGGGCCCTTTTTAAAGATAGTTTAATTTTTTAAGTTAGCTCTAGATTTTTACCTTAGTAATTGTGGGTGTAAAGATTGATTGACATTGCTGTGACAGGCTGGTCGCTTATAGCCCTCATCCCACATTAGACTTCAACCCTATCCCATAGTCGACTTTTACGACCTCTACGGGAAGGAAGGAGGTGGTTCTGTTCTAATCCAACACCACAATGGGAATCAACAAAAACAAATAGATAAAATGATTTGTTGCAGATTAATCCCTATTGAAGTTCGTAAATAGTGACGAAAATCCCATTCAGATGTCTCAAAGAATTACGAAGCTACAACCGTTTTAATATTGCTTGTTGGAGAGAGATAACGCAAACAGTGTGTGACGTCACATTACGCCAGGAGGCCGCATCGAACACGATGGGGCGCGGCACGTTGCTGTCTATTAGTGTGACGTCACAATCTTCCAGCGTCCTTCTTAAAACTTTGGACACTTATAACTTCGTGATTATTTCATCCTTTGCATAGATTTTTTCTCCATTTGACTACATTTTTCATTATTTTTCGAGAAAGTATGACATTATTTATATTATATTTAGTGTCTACACCCCTATTGGTATGGTACTTCATTATAGTTAGGGATAAGGTGTCAAAGCGGATCCCGGGTTCCTTTAGGGGCACTACCGAGAATAACGCTAGGAGGATGATGACTTTATTATAAAGTTGGAAAAATCAACAGATTAAAAATGTACCTATTACAAAAGATTTTTTACCAGTGGACACTTCCATGATGTTCTTATGGCTCAGGGCAGACTCTGTCCTTTCGTCTCTCGTCACGTCGATAGGCAAGGAGTCGTCTCCTAAGCTCTTCATGTCGTCAGCAGTTAGGTAGCGGTAGGGCTGGTCGTTGAGGATTGTGTCTTCGCCTGTAAAAATAAATGCTAAAGTTGCAAATCTTCCGTGAGACTTTACGATTAAACACTTTAAGAAATCACTCATCATACATGACTTTGAAATGATTATATGACTAGGATACAATATTTCAGGCTAGTAAGAAGTTAACAGAGCTGGAGATGGCGAGACGACCAGGCCCCTATTTCACCAACTTAACAATTGTCATCTGACAACGACAATTATCCGTACATTGCTGATTCCACAAGTAACCTAGCAACCAGTCATGTCAGTATCAGGTGACAATTGTCAAGTAGGTGAAATAGGGGCCTGGACGTATTTCACAACGATTGGCCGTAGATTTCTCGGAATCGGGACGAGTGGAAATCGAGAAGGGGGCTTTGCCCAGCAGTAGGACACACTATAGGCTAGAAAAAAAAGAAATTAACAATATATGCACCTACACTAATTACCTAACTAGACCAAGAATCACGCAGAAGGCCGGTAATCCAAATTCGATTCTCGGTTGTTCCTCTAGAATGTGCATATTTCTATTTTTCGGTCTGACATCACTCATGAATGGTTCAATAAAGTGATGGTGTACATTCCGGATTGAAATTACGACATACTACTTTGCTACAAAAAGTTAGAATGTAAGTCTGAACAAAAGTTATCATTCAAATATTTAACCATGTAAAAACCTACCTCCTTCTTCCTCAGAATCCGATATAAACGTCTCTAGCATGGTCTCCGGAGCAACCACCTTATACTTCTCCTGCGAGGCTGGTGCTATGGAGGGCTCTGAGACTTCCTTCAAGGTCTCCATGACCGTGACGTATCCGAGTTTTGACGCGATGTCCAGAGGCGTCTGGCCGTTCTGAAGGAGACATTTTATTGTTGTTATAATAAAAGGAACTGGCGTCCTTAATTTCGAATTTCTAAGACTTGATTTTGAAAACTAAGATAACAAAATGCCCCAATATGCTTGGCGTTTCAAAGATACGAGTACGAACGATGTTGTACTAGAACATATTGATGACGAGCCTCGTCATGATTGATGATAATTATCGCCTAAGGATGATCGAGGAAAGTGAAGAAAGAAGATAAGTTAAAGATCGTTATTGAAAGGATAGAAACAGGAGATTAAAGTTAAGGGGATGATATAGTTGTTTGTACACTTCTATAAATAGCTAGCTTAAAACAGACGGAAAGTACGGAAAGGGAGTTTATCTTCAAACTGCTCTACAGTTTGGCAGAAGTTGAGAATGTTTAAAAAGTAGTTACTGTTTTTTTTCTCGTGAATAAATATTTTTTTTTACCGTTGTAGTAGCGTTGGCATCGGCTTTGTGCTCCAACAGAATATTAACGATGTTGATGTGTCCTTGCTGTGCCGCGTGGTGCAGTGCCGTGTATCTGAAAATATTGATAATTTTTGGTGAATACTATAGGGCACCGATAACACCGATGAATTGTACGAACCGATGTACTTGAAATACTCACTAGTTTAAAATACAGTTCTTTTTTAAATTAAGAACCCAAAATTGATTCATTTAACCTACCCGTGTGTAGTCTGAGCCTTAACAGAGGCTCCATTTTCGAGCAGGAATCGCACCATGTTGGCCTGTCCGTAGTGGCTCGCGATGTGCAGCGGCGTGTAACCGCCTTTAGTGGAAATGTCCACCTGAAATATGAACCAATTGAAGCATCTGTTTCATTTTATACTGTTAATAGTCTCTAGAATATGAGATGAGATCCTGTCCAAGCAGGGGATTACTTTTAAATGTCCACCTGAAATATGAACCTATTGAAGCATCTATTCCATTTTATAATGTCGATCGTCTCTTGATCATGAGATGAGGTCTTGTCCAAGCAGTGGATAACTTTAGTGGAAATGTCCATCTCAAATATATGCAGGCAATTGAAGCATCTATTCCATTTTATATTGTTGCTCGTCTCTCGTTCATGAGATGAGGTTTTATCCAAGCAGTGGATGTAATAATGAGGTCGCCCTTACTTCTAGCCGCTTACCGTACAAGAAGAATTGGCAATGAAAATAATTTAACTATTGTAAGAAATAGAGTAGGTTCGTTTTACTTTTACATCTAATAATGAAATAAAATAAATGCAACGCTGTTCCAATTCAGAATGGTATAAAGAGGAGAATGCCTTTGAATAGGATTTTGGGAGGATGGATGCTAAAACCTGTCACAAATTATCTCAGAAGCTCGTATAACCAAATATTAAGACGATTTGTTAGCCTTCTGACTTTTACCTCGAAGGGCTCAAACTAGGACTTGTTTAATCAGAGCAATTCTGCTATACTAGCTTATTCTGATCTACCTCTTCTCACATCCGGATAGCAGCGAATATTTTATATCATTATCATAAATTACACCTGTACCTACGGGATGAAATTTAATTGGTGATACAAAATAGCAGACCGTGAATCTATCCATGATTATGGACAACTTTTACTATGGGATCAACTTTGTATTATGCCAAAAAAACTGCCGTTCATACATTTTCGTCAGTTTCTTCAAAAAAGGAATGTATAAATTCTTAAAGAGTCGGCAACGTGCATACCCTGGAGTTGCACGCGTTCATAGGCTACGGTAAACACTTACCATCAGGTGGGCCATAATTTTATTTGCCACCGACGTGGTATAAAAAAAAGAAAAGTCGGCCGGTTTCGTTGGTCCCATAGACCAACTCTGCGTTAGCCAATTAAAGTCCAGCTATTTCATACACTTTGCTCGTAAAAATGTCTCTGAGGCTCTAGTATAAGTTTTACCGAAACAAAACGTTACGACCGCGTTCGCGTTTAGCTGTCAAATCCCATACAAATTGAGGGTAAAACTTATACTAGAGCCTCAAAATCATGGATAGATTCACATTATGCTATTTTGTGTCACGAATTGAATTTCACCCTGTATTATAGTAGGCTGTATAGTCATGGTACAAAACCCAAAGATGACTTTTTAACACGCGTTTTTATACCTGAACTCCCATACCAGCACCAGATACTATCCTCTCTTTTATATCACTTAGAACAAGAGGTATATAGACGTGATGATTAGCAATTCAGTCCAGTAAGAAAGCTCAAAGTCACCCAAGGGGCTATGGAGAGGGATATGTTGGGAGTTTCTCTGCACGATCGCATCAGAAATGAGGTTATCCGCAGTGACCGCAGCAGAACCAAGGTCACTGGTATAGCCCTCCGGATCGCTAAACTTAAGTGGCAGTGGGCAGGTCACATAGCACGTAGAACCGATGGCCGTTGGGGCGGAAAGGTTCTCGAGTGGCAACTACGTACCGGAAGGCGCGGCGTGGGTAGGCCCACAAGGTGGACTGATGACCTGGTAAAGGTTGCTGGAGTCCGCTGGATGCGGGTGGCGCAGGACCGGTCACATTGGCACTCTTTGGGGGCGGCCTATGTACAGCAGTGGACGTCTTTCGGCTGATATGATAAAGTACACGTCGGCTACTAACCTCAGCTCCATTCTTCACGAGCAGCTGAGCCACGGGTACACGGTCCTCCTGAGCCGAGAGATGAAGCCCTGCGAGTCCGTTCTTGGCCTGATGGTCTACGCCGGCCTCGTGCTCGATCAGCAGTGAGCACATCTCTGCGTGACCCTTTGGAGCAGAATATGACATTCAACCAAATTACAAACTAAGTCCCAAGAAATAATGATTTTCTTTAGGGAAGCCTGCTGATTCCGAGTTGGCAGTTAATGCTACCAAGCTGAAGCTGAACTGAAGGAAGATTACTTCCTCAGCAAAAACTCAATAGAAACTGGATCAGAAAATATCCTTGGTGGTTCGACGACCATACAAAACGTCTTTTGACATTCGCAACCTAACGGGGTGATATTTTAAGGGGTTGTCTATTGTTTGCCCGACATTCACATACTATAATAATCATTTGCCCGAACTTCGCTTGCCCGAATTTCATTTGCCCGAATGTTTCGTTTACCATAATAGTTAATTGACATACTCTTGTTTACCCGAATATTGGATGTCATAATGATACGAATGCCATACGTATTGTTTTCCAGATTATTGTTTGCAATAATATTATTTAATAGAATATTTAAACGCAATACTAAACATGCATTCGGATTCATCTTTGTTAATTTGTTAGTTTTTCCGCTATTTTATAAAAAAAATAACCTCGAAGACGAAAGCGGGAGCAAAGCTCCCGCTTCCGTCTTCTAACCTATCCGCGATCCGAGTCGGTTTTGCCACTAAGCCCCTGTTCCCTACTGCCTATGATACACCACTATCTTGGCATTGGGTAATCTCCGAGAAAAGTTTATTTTTACTTAGTGGCAAAACCGACCCGGATCGCAGATAGGTTCGAGGTTTTTTTTTTCATTTCAGACACTGCAATACGTACCTACATTATTACATATGAATATTATGGATATTGAGATGGATGGCAAATGACATTATGGCATGTGATAGTTATAGATTACAATGATTATGGAAAATGAGATTATTGATATTGATATTATGGAAAACAAAGATTCTGGCATATAATTAATATGGTAAACAATGAGTATGGCATACAAGATTATAGAAAACAACTTTATGGCAGTTGAATATTATGGCAGATAAAATTCGGGCAAATGAAATTCTGGCAAGCAAGAGTATACCATGAATTGAAAATATAAATAAAAGTAAAGGTAAAGGTCACGGGAGTCCGCTGAGGCGGGTGGCTCAGGACCGGTCATTGTGACACTCTTTGGGGGGACTACTATGTCCAGCAGTGGACGTCTTTCGGCTGATATGATGACGATGATGATGAATCGTTTTTCCACAGTATTTTCACAAACTAATTTCTTAAATAGTTCCAGTTTCTACAATTTTAGGGTGAACCAACTAAAATATTTAAGTGTTTTAAGGCACCTCCGATGAGACAACTCGATCATATTTTTACCTGCTGGGCAGCAAGATGTAGCGGTGTGAACCCAGCCTTGGATTCTGCGTTCGTGAGAGCCCCATATTCAAGCAGGGTCGCAGCCGTCTCCATCTGGTTCTTGCGAGCCGCTATGTGCAGAGGAGTATGCCCGTTTTTGGCTACGGCCTGGTAAAACGGATGATAAAGAATGAGTGAAAGCATACCTACGTGAATTTCCAAGGAAATAAAGACCTGCCAAGGGCGAGTCGGACTCGCACACGAAGGTCTATAAATACAGCAAAAAAATACGTTTGTTGTATGGGAGCCCCCTTTAAATATTTATTTTATTCTGTGTATTGTTATAGCGGCAACAGAAATACATCATCTGTGAATATTTCAACTGTCTCACTATCATAATTCAATAAGATACAGCCTGGTGACAGACGGAGGGACGGACGGACAGCGGAGCCTTAGTAATAGGGTCCCGTTTTTACCCTTTGGGTACGGAACCCTAAAAATTACTGTAATTAAATAATAAGTTAATTATTACAAAATTAGATATATTGATTTTTTATCCAAAGATTAACTCGAGGTTAATAAGGGCGATATTAGGTAAAAAAGGGAAGAAAAGGTAAAGATACCCAAACTGGATAGAAAATGAAAGAATCGAATAAGAATAAACTTTATCAAATAGAAATGCGATCGTCAATTATTCTCAAAAGTCAAACATCAAGAATGAGTTACCTTCGCGTCAGCGCCCTTCTCCAGAAGAGTGGTGGCGACGGCTTGCTGGTCGTACTGCGCGGCAATATGCAGGGGGGTCATACCGTTCTTGCCGGCCAGCTCCGGCGAGGCCCCGTGGGCGAGCAGTAGGTTCGCCACCTGTTCCGACAACCGCCAATAGGGGTTTAGACTCAAACATTATTACTCCAAAAGAAAGAAGGAAAAAAATATACCTACAGACGAAAATCCCATTCAGATATGTCAAAGGACCACGAAGCTACAACCGTTTTAATATTGCTTGTTAGAGAACACGCAAACATTGTGTGACGTCACGTTACGGGATGCTGCCAGGGGGCCGCGTCGACGCAACACAATGTTTGCGTGTTCTTCTAGTGACGTCACAAACTACAAGCGTCATCGTTTCATACAAAGTTGCGTTTTGCCAAAAAGGGACAGAACATACTCCTTCTTATTCCTTCCTTGTTGAATACCTAATGACTACTAACCTGGACATTCTAAACACAGGATCAAAGCCTACATTTGTCACTCGCAGATGTAATACTATAATTGACATTACTTTAAGCACAGGGCTAGCAGCTCAATACGTATCCAACTGGCATGTGTCGGACGAGCTATCATGCTCCGACCACAGGTGGATCCGTTACGACCTCACAGCCGACACAACCAAACCAACACCCAGAAGAAATCCAAGACGCACGGACGTGGAGGCGTACAAGGAGCTTCTGGTAGGTAAACTAGATAATAAGACAAACACGCACAGGCCTCACAACACCACAGAACTGGAGGAACAGGTAAACATATTCACGCAACATATAACAGAGAGCTATGAGAACACATGCCCATTATCGGTACCACCGGTCAGTGGGAAGAACGCGAACTCTGACTGGTGGGGCTCGGAAATGGAACGCATGAGAACCAAAATGAGAAGACTACTGAACAGAGCAATGAATACAAAAGCTGAAGACGACTGGGACAAATATAAAACGGTCAAAGCAGAGTACAAAAAAAGAATAAGATACAGAAGATCTGCCTCATGGCGGAACTTCTGTGACAACATATCCAGCAGCACACAAGCCAACAGAACAAGGAAAATACTAGCCAGCCAACCCAGTCAACTACTGGGCACACTGAGAAGACCAGACAATACCACCACCAGCAATCCATCTGAGACTGAAAGTCTATTGGTGGAAACCCACTTCCCGGGGTGCAACGTGGTTGACGTACAATCCTGGACAGAACAGGAGGAGAACTATCACCCAACAGAAAACGAG
Source organism: Epinotia demarniana (assembly GCA_945867215.1). NCBI lineage: Eukaryota > Metazoa > Arthropoda > Insecta > Lepidoptera > Tortricidae > Epinotia > Epinotia demarniana. The sequence continues at coordinate 10,317,617 of OX244281.1, forward strand.
TGGAAGATAGCAGAACGAATAACAGAGAAAAACAGAACAACCTGGGCGATTAACAGTTTTGATAACTACAAATCTCCAGGTCTAGACGGTATCTACCCTGCCTTACTAAAGTGGGGAGGACATAAGCTGACCGAGCATCTATCGAACCTTCTATGCAGTTGTATTGCATATAGATACATACCAACAAAATGGAGAGAAGTAAAAGTAATATTCTTACCGAAACCGGGAAAGAGTGACTACTCAGACCCAAAATCCTTCAGACCTATAAGCCTAACCTCTTTCATGTTAAAGACCCTGGAAAGACTCTGCGACAGGGAGTTAAAAGACACGGCCCTTAAAAACATAAAGATACACCCAAACCAACATGCCTACAGCCAAGGCAAATCGACAGACTCAGCCCTCCATGCTGTAGTAACCAACATAGAAGACGCTCTCGCTAGAAAGAACTCCTGCCTAGGCACCTTCATTGATATAGAGGGTGCGTTCGACAGGACCAACTTTAGCAGCATAAGACAAGCACTAGAGAGACATAAAACCGAACAGCTGCTCATAGAATGGATTATGAACATGCTAAAGAAAAGAATTATAAGACTATCCGAAAACAAAAGCCACCAGGCACTAGTCATGAGAGGATGCCCTCAAGGAGGCGTCCTCTCGCCACTGCTGTGGAACCTGGTAGTTAATGACCTAATAACAAAACTAAACAATAACCGCTTTCTAACTATAGGATATGCGGACGACCTAGTCATACTGGTCAGCGGTCTGATCACAAGCACACTATGTGAACTCACACAATCAGCACTGAAAATAATAGAGAAATGGTGCAAGGAGAATGACCTATCGGTAAACCCAAAGAAAACCGACACAATTCTCTTCACAAATAAACGAAAACTGGGTACTTACGAAATGCCAACACTCTTTGGCACTAAACTAACACTCTCGAAGGAGGTGAAATACCTAGGTATAATACTAGATGACAAACTTAATTGGAGCAAACACCTAGACAATAGACTAAACAAAGCAACAGTAGCCTTCTGGCAATGCAGAAGGATGGTGGGAAAGAGATGGGGCCTGGCCCCCCACATCATACTGTGGCTATACAAAACGGTGATAGTACCAATGATAAGCTATGGTGCCATAGTATGGTGGCCCCGCACCCAAACCACGAGCGCAATTACCAAAATCCAGAAAACACAAAGACTAGCATGTGTAGCGGCCACAGGATGTATGAGAACCACCCCAACGGCAGCACTAGAAATAATGCTAGGACTCCTACCTTTACACATGCATATACAAAAGGAAGCGGCTGCGACGGCAATACGCCTAAAAAGCCTCAACCTATGGACAAAACTGAACACACTACACACTAAGATTCATAACATACCGATCACCAGCCTCCCTATCCTGGAGGCTACAATCGACAAAATACCAAGAACTGCAGTCTTCAAGAAAGACTATGGCATATCACTAACAGAAGACTCGAGAGAGGGGCTAAACCAAACAGACCTTAGGATCTTCACAGATGGTTCGAAAACAAACACGGGAACGGGATGTGGAGTGTTCTCAGAGGACTTAAACATACACATATCCAAACCATTGGGCGAACAAAACACGGTATTCCAGGCTGAATGCGTAGGGATAATCGAAGCCTGCAATGCCATAAAGAGACGAAAAGTTGAGAACACAAACATACGAATACTCTCAGACAGTAAATCGGTACTACAAGCACTGAGCAGTGACAACTTCACATCTAGCTTGATATACGAATGCCACCAAAATCTAACGGAGGTGTGCGCAGACAAAAACACCGTCACTGTACAATGGATCAAGGGGCACAGTGGCTCAAGAGGCAACGATGCAGCGGACGAACTGGCCAGGAAAGGCTCAGAAACAATGGCATACGGACCCGAACCAATCTTGCCCCTGCCACAAAGCTACATATACAACCAACTTGACCTATACACCAAAAACCTACACCAAAGACACTGGGAGGAGATAGACACATGCAGACAGACCAAAGAGATTCTGGCAAAACGCGACAACAAACTCACAACCACACTACTGAGGACACATAGAAACCAACTACGCAAGATAGTTGGAATTATAACAGGACACAACACTCTGAACAAACACCTCTACAACATAGGTATCACGGACAGCCCCATGTGCAGAGCGTGCATGGAGGCGGAGGAAACGACCAAACATATTCTACTGGACTGCAAGCAGGTAGAAGTATACAGGGAAAAGCACCTAGGGTCCCCGGAAACACTCCGGGACGCAATCAAAAACATAAAGGCACTCACGAACTTTCTGGAGGAGCTGGGGTGGTTAGAGTAGCGCTACCCCATTTCACGCAAAATAGGCACGCTGGATGTCGATTTGCGGAAAAGAGCCCAGTATACTAACTAACTAACTAACTACTCCTTCTTAAAACTTTGAACACTTGTAACTTCGTGATTATTTAACTCTTGCGTTGATTTTTTCTCCATTTGTCTACATTGGTAATCCTTTTTCGAAAAAATATGAAATTATTGTTTTTTATTTAGTGCCTACACCCCTATTAGACATTACTTTTTAGATTAACCTATTTTATACCTCTAAGAAACGCATTCCTTCCCGAGGCGCATGTCATTAAGACACAATAAGATTCTGGGGCCCAAGGGTAGGTTAAAATTCAAGATAAATAGGGTTTGATATTCAGTGGCGGATCCTAGTTTTTGGTTTGGGGGGTTTAACCCCGCTTAACTTAGATTTTGGTAAGGACTCAGATGCTTTTGCTGGATATTGATTGAGGTCCTTAGTCCGGCATCCGCTAGTGTTGGATTTATCAATAATGTGTATTGTACCTTCAGGTTTCCATATTTCGCCGCGAGATGTAGAGCCGTGAAGCCTTTCTTGGTCGTGGCTGTTAGAGGAGCGTTGTGTTCTATTAAAGCTGCTGCGACCTGAAACAAAATCGAACAAAATATGAGGCGAGAACTAGAGTAGAGCATAGTGTCAGAATTTTATGGGTAGCAGACAAACATCAACAGGTTTAATTAAGCAGTTACATAATTAGTTATTCAAATAATTATTCTATAAAATCAACTTCTTTAAGAAATAACAAAGGTAATCGGCATCTATTGACGTTGAAAATAAATAATAAATGCTGATTCTGATGGCAAGTAACATCAGACTCAGCATTTATTATTTATTTTCTCCTTCGGGTAAATTTATTATATAGATTACTGAAACTATTATAACATTTGGCGGTGGTAGCGAATAATAAACGTATTTAACAATTTTATACAATTGCCCTGTGCAATTACCATCACAAATCTTTAAAAAAGACTTGTAATCGTCAGCATCCTTATTAGATTCAGTCACAAGTCGCGTTTATACGCAGGAAGATTACGTTTTGTAAAACGTCATCATATCTGTTAACGCGCGCCATGAACGCGCTGATGTCACCGGCCCCCACCACCGCGCGGCTCCCCGCGCCCCGCCGTCCGCCGTTTCCCAAGGCGGGAGGCCCGGGCCGGCCGCCATTCCTCTCTAGCGCGTCTGGCCGGCTCACGCGACCCATTAGTTATTATATATTTTGATTGTAATTTAATCGCTCAAGTGAATAAACCCAGTTAATATCTAAATTTGGTGTCGCCTACGTTATTGCACTATTAAGTAAGGAACCCCGAATCTTCGTCAACAATTTCGAGCCGGATTCGACGTTAAGGAGCTACGCCGTCTCGACGAGATCGTAAATTTATCAAAAGTGCAATTCGCGCCCGGCCAGCGGCAGCCATTGCGCTGCAGATAGTTACAACGGAGCAAAGTTTAACCGCTAGAGAGGAATCACCGCTACTTTAAATCAAACAAACTATACAACAAGCATTGTCGGCGTCACAGCATAGCGGTATCATCCCAGATTGAAGAAACGAAGAAACTTCAAGAAGCAGAAAAGCAGTCCAAGGCGATATAGTTCGAGAAACCAGGAAAAGGGGTTTGCAGTGTATCATTCGTGAGCTCGTTCCAATAATTAGTTTCAATTCTATTTCCCACTTATAGTTCTATAAATAACTCGATTAATTTCATAAATCTTTGCAATAAATAATTAAATTTATAGTGAAAATTTAATACATTCGATTTCTCGTTTCACGTCACCAGAGTGGTAATCCGTTTACATCTTCACCAAATTTCAATATATTTTTGATATTTCTTTTTAATTAGCAAGTTTAATTATCACAGATACCATTTCCATCAGTATTTTTTGGCAAATAATTATATTTTGTTTTTTTTTTTCACCTTTTCAAAAATAAAGTCCACGTTTATTTCTCAAAGGCCTAATTTACTGTATTGTGCCTATTGAACGTACCAGCAAGGTGCATACCATTGTTCGATTCTAATATTTATTTCGAATATTTCAGAAAACTGCACGTGTTGCGAACGTGTCCAGGCCGTGTCGGAGCCGCGCACGCGTTTCCGCTACCTGTTTGCGCCTGCTTGCTTGCCTTCCTCTGCCACGCCAAAGCCTTTCGCACACTGCACGCATTAAAAATTTACGTATCGTTCCATTAGCTTGGTCAATTTCATACATTCAGTCTAAACGTGTTCATCATAAAATTCTCATTACAGCTGGAGGTTGAAATCTATATTCTGTTTATCCGTACGACGATTCATTTAAATTCCAGTTGCATTCAATAACGCATAAAATTAGCATCATGGATTTAAAATCACTTAAAAAAACACGTGCCTCTTTCAAATCAAAAATCACGATATTTAAATCATATCTAGACCCGCTTTTGCTAAACAATACTTTAAATACGTTGCAAGCTCATGAATTAAATACAAGATTAAGTAAAATACAAGATATGTACAGCGATTTTGATTCAATTCAAACTGACATAGAAAATTTAACGGAAATTCCAGGTGACGAGCACGTGGAACGGGAAGGCTTCGAAACAAGTTACTTCGGCGCCGTGGCTGCTGCGCAGGAGCTGCTCAGCAGGCACGCCGCGGCTGGTGCTGCCTCTGCGGCGCCGCATGACAGTTCGGTAACGGGTTCTAATAACGTTGCTGCACTCACAGGTGGGCCAAACATTAAGCTTCCTACCATCAATTTACCTACCTTTTCTGGGCGCTATCAGGACTGGTTAGAATATCACGATACCTATAAATCTCTCATACATGACAATGCATCAATTCCAACAATTCACAAATTTCATTATCTACGAAATTCACTAAAAGACAGTGCTTCTCTCATTTTAAAATCACTTGAATTTTCGTCAGATACCTATAACATCGCGTGGGACTTGTTGTGTGAACGTTACAGCAATAAAAGAATTTTAGTGAATAATCACTTAAATGCGTTGTTCAACATAAACCCAGTGATTCAGGAGACTTCAAGTGCCTTACGAAACACTGTTGATTCTGTCAATAAGAATTTAAGGGCCTTGAGGACTCTTGATTTACCTACAGAACACTGGGACATACTAATAATCCACATGGTGACCAGCAAACTCGACTCTGCCACACTCCGCGATTGGGAGACTGAGCGGAACGATATTAAATCCATACCCACACTAGCAGAATTCACTCACTTCTTGAAAAATCGTGCGGATTTGCTGGAAACCATGGAGGACGCACAAACATTAAACAAACCACGTAGACACAGCGACATAACTCACAATCGTCCCAAGGCGTTTATTGCACACCATGTTCAAAATCAATCACAAAACAAATATAAATGTCCTGTTTGCAAAAATAACCACTCAATTTATCAATGTACCAAATTTAAATCAATGCCAGTAGAACATAGAGTAGAAAAGGTTAAACAATTGAATCTTTGCACTAACTGTTTGCGATCAGGACATGACGAGCAACGTTGCAGGCTGAGCTCATGCCGGCTTTGCACACAAAGACACAATAGCATGCTACACACAACCAGTCAGGTAAAACTAGATTCTAAACCTTCAACATCCAAACTTTCAAGTGAATGTGTAGTTTTACCAGCCGTCAAGGAGCAGACACAGATGCAATCACAAAATAACAGCGTCACTTTGTCCTCCACACACAGTAGCCATGCTCATGTACTTCTATCCACAGCTGTCATTAATGTCAACGATTGTGACGGCTACACACACAAAGTCAGAGTACTTCTGGACAATGGAAGTACTTCTAGCTTCATAACTGAAAATCTTCAAACAAAACTAAAGTTGCCTACATATTCAACAAACATATCCGTTCAAGGGCTAAATAGGCAAACTTCAAAAATCACAGAAAGGTGTGATGTAACTATATCATCACTTGCAAACAATAATTACACAGCAGACGTCAATTGTTTCGTTGTGCCACAAATCACCCAGTTGATTCCTACTACTAAACTAAATTGTGACTCATTCACTATTCCCCCTCACATCCACCTTGCGGACCCAGCCTTTTGCGAGCCATCCGAGGTGCAGATGCTGCTGGGTGCAGACCTCTTTTGGGAGGTGCTTACAAACAACAAAATAACCTTGGGCCCTAAAAAACCCACACTTGTGGAAACATCTCTCGGGTGGCTCGTACAAGGTTCCATACAACAACCACATTCAAAACAAACGCGATCTTATACAGTCCATTGCAACTTAATAAACAATATTGAGCTCGATGCGAAATTAGACAAGTTTTTTGAACTAGAATCAGTTCCGCCCACTCAACAAATCCACACTAAAGGTGAGAGTGAGTGCGAACGCATATTCACACAAACCACAACTCGCCACCCAGATGGCAAGTTTGTGGTCACAATACCACTAAAAGAATCCCCTGAATGTTTAGGCGATTCTAAAACACAAGCATTACTAAGATTTCAATCACTGGAACGCAAATTTAAACGCAACCCAGAATACAAAAAAGCATATGTCAAATTTATGGAAGAATATCTGCGTTTAGGTCATATGTCTGAAAACACAAACATACATACGAACGAGATTTCAAACCTGCTTCCTCATTTTGCAATTTGGCGCGAAAATAGTCTTACATCACGCACACGCACGGTATTTGACTCCTCAGCCGTCACTAGCTCCGGCAAGTCATTTAACGACATTCAATATATTGGGCCAACTGTACAAGACGACTTACTCAGCATATTGATCAGATTCCGACAGCACAAATTTGTAGTGACTTCAGACGTACAAAAAATGTATAGACAAATATACGTCACTGAAAAACAAAGAAGTCTGCAGCAAATTCTTTGGCGCTCAGACTCCTCACAGCCAATCAAACAATACAAATTGAATACCGTATCATACGGAACCTCCAGTGCTCCATTCCTAGCCACGCGATGCCTGGTACAGTTGGGCCAAGAATGTACGAACAAAGATGTAAGTGAAACAATCTTGCACGATTTCTACGTCGATGACTTTATCTCGGGTCACGATGACAAAACGACATTGCTAGAGACTTGCAGAGGTGTCATTCAGACACTAGAAGGTGCACACTTTCATCTACGTAAGTGGCGTTCAAACACACCGTCTATACTAGACAATTTAGTTGCAGACAACAGCAGCGAGGAATTGTTCAAGTTAACAAAAGAAGAGCATTCAAAAACATTAGGCCTACTTTGGTCATGCAAATCGGATCAGCTGCTGTTCTCTGTCACTGACAACATTGAAACTAAGCCCATAAATAAACGCACTATTTTATCTATGATTGCCACCATTTTTGATCCATTGGGACTCATTAACCCTTGCTTGTTACAAGCTAAGCTAATTTTACAAATTCTATGGGCTAGAAACATATCATGGGAAGGAGATGTACCTGCCGACATACAGTTACAGTGGAACAACTTTGCAAAACAAATCCCTGAAATCATGCAAATTAAAATTCCACGAAGAATACTCTGTGATTTCTACATCAGAGTAGAATTGCACTCCTTCAGTGATGCGAGTATAAAAGCATATTCATCATGTATACATACGCTCATTATCCAACAGTGGAAAGGTCAATGTGCATTTAATACTTGCCAAAAGCAAAGTTGCCCCACTGAAACAAAAATTAACCACTCCACGACTAGAATTGCTCGGTACACTCTTATCAACACAGCTTGCTCAGAAAGTAACGAAATCACTGCGTTTGAATATTGATGCCCAGTTCTTTTGGTGTGATTCAACTATTGTGCTATGTTGGATAAAAACATGTAAAGAACAATTAAAACAATTTGTTCACAACAGAATAGTTGAAATCACTAACAATTCTAATCCCACAGCTTGGCATTATGTACCGACAAATTTGAACCCTGCAGATATAGGTAGTAGAGGTCAAAATGCTTCAACACTCAAGCTTTCACTTTTGTGGTGGGAAGGACCGCCTTTCCTCCACGAGACTGAAATACAGTGGCCTCCACAACCTCAAAATATGCCAATAGAAACGTTACCAGAGGTTAAAATCCAGTGTCATGTATCAGCTGACGAACCTCAAGAGAGCCATTTCACTTCTAAATACTCGAGCCTTTGCAAGTTACAAAATATTGTAGCCTACATAAACAGATTTGTATACAATTGTAGAAACGCTGCAAACAAAAGCACAGGTCCATTGACAGTGTCAGAGCTCAATTTGTCGTTACAAATGTTGTGTAAACAAGTACAACGTGACACGTTTCATAAGCAACTGTCTAATTTGAAAAGTAAACGCCCACTTTCTCCCAAAGACAGTTTATTAAAATTAAATCCGTTTATAGATAATTCGGGTATTATGCGAGTCGGGGGCAGACTCGTAAATTCCAATTACGACTACAACACAAAGCATCCTATTCTATTGCATGCGTCACATCACATCACTAAAATATTGGTGCACCATTACCACCATATATTGTTACATGCTGGACCACAGCTGATGCTAGCAACATTACGTCACAAGTATTGGATAATAAACGGTCGTAACCTTTGCAGGCAAACTTCACAACGTTGCGTTACATGTGTAAGATACTCAGGTAAATCGCATCAGCCAATCATGGGCAACTTACCGCCACAAAGGGTACAGTCCGAATACGTATTTGCTAATACAGCCTGCGACTACGGTGGACCGATCCTGATAGCGAGCAGAAAGGGACGTGGTTGTCAGCTAAAGAAAGCATATATAGTTGTTTTTGTTTGTTTGGCAGTGAGGGCGGTTCATTTAGAGCTCGTCACTGATCTGACAGCCATGGGCTTTATTGCCGCTTTAAATAGATTTATAGCCCGCAGAGGCAAACCAGCCACCATACTGTCCGACAACGGGACTTGTTTCGTAGGGGCTTGTAACGAACTAGCAAAGTTCCTTAAAAATAACTCTAATGAAATAATGTCATACTCGGCTACACAGGAAATAGAATTCAAATTTTGCCCAGCCTATAGCCCACACTTTAATGGTTTGGCAGAGGGGGCAGTCAAGCAGGTAAAATATCATTTAAAACGAATAGCATCTATGGCTCACTTAGATTACGAAGAGATGGTCACATTGTTGGTACAGATAGAAGCAATTCTAAATTCTAGGCCTTTAACCCCTCTTTCATCAAATCCATTGGATTTAACCCCATTGACTCCTGCACATCTTCTATTAGGGCGAGCACTCACAATGGTACCTGCTCCCCAGGTACAAGACTCTTCGATCCATACGCTGACGAGATACCAGAGAATAGAAGCGCTGAAAGCGCATTTTTGGAATCGCTATTATAAAGAGTACATTTCAGAGCTGCAGATTCGAAACAAATGGCGCAGGGACGGAGGACAACTGCAGCTCGGAGAAATGGTCATTGTCAAGGACGACCGCTTGCCGCCCAGCAGATGGCTGCTTGGGCGAGTCGCCGCTGTCTACCCAGGCGCCGACGGCGTCGGCCGCGTCGCTGACGTCACCACTACCACGGGCACTCTGAGGAGGGCCTACAACAGGCTCTGCCCTCTGCCACTGAACTTGGACCAGGACGGACCTGTTCCAAGGGGGGCAGCTTGTTAACGCGCGCCATGAACGCGCTGATGTCACCGGCCCCCACCACCGCGCGGCTCCCCGCGCCCCGCCGTCCGCCGTTTCCCAAGGCGGGAGGCCCGGGCCGGCCGCCATTCCTCTCTAGCGCGTCTGGCCGGCTCACGCGACCCATTAGTTATTATATATTTTGATTGTAATTTAATCGCTCAAGTGAATAAACCCAGTTAATATCTAAATTTGGTGTCGCCTACGTTATTGCACTATTAAGTAAGGAACCCCGAATCTTCGTCAACAATATCAGTCGAAAGACGTCCAGTGCTGGACCTAGGCCTTCCCTAAAGAGTGCCAAAGTGACCGGTCCTACGTCACCCGCATCCAGCGGACTCCCGCGACCTTTATCAGGTCATCAGTCTACCACGCCGCGCCTTCCGGTACGTTACGTAGTCCGAGAACCTTTTCGCCCCAACTGCCATCGGTTCTACGTGCTATGTGCCCCGCCCACTGCCTTTTAAGTTTAGCGATTCGGAGGGCTATATCGGTACAGGGTGGTGGGAGGGTTGTAAAAATATGTACTTTCAAAATATTATTTGATAAGTAACAGTAACTTTTCGGTGAAGGCAAATCATCGTGAGGAAACTAGTCTGATCGCAACAAAGTCTGGTTTTCCCTCTGGGCTGGATTGGTCAGATGGCAGTTACTTTCACAAGTGTCTTGTCTTCTTGGGATTATGGCACTTGTCCCACTGCCGGCGAGTAACGAGTACTCTCATAGTAATTCTTACTCGCGCGAGTAAAAGCGAGTAAGAATTACTACTCTTTACTCGCTTCTTCTTCTTCTTCGTGTCGAGGTTCCTCAAATAAGAGATGCCCAATGGGCTAGCGGTGGGACAAGTGCCTATGTGCGGACCCCGGGTTTCTTTAGGGTACAACCAGGAGAATGGTAGGATGATGACTTGTACTCACATCATGGTTGTGCTGCTTAGCGGCTATATGCAGCGCGTTATAGTGGTCGGCCGTGTGCGCGCGCACGTCAGCGCCGTGCTGCAGCAGGAGCACGGCGATGTCGACGTTCCCGAGCCGCGCCGCGATGTGGAGCGGCGTCTGGCGCTCGCGGGCCTTGGCCTCCACCGCCGCGCCGTTGCGGAGGAGAATGCGGATTATGTCCGTCTGTGGAAAACAATTGACTATTGAAATAAGAATGGCGACTAAGATTTTTTTATGATGTCATTCGAACCAGTTTTTGGAGAGGAACAAATGTTTGTTGGGAGTAACTACAATCAAAGAACATAAATACCTAAAAAAAATTAGACAATGAATGACCTCGCTGGCGGCAACGCAAAACGCTCCATACTGAAAGACAGTTAATTATGACGTCACAATAATATTTCATAGTACAAAGTACATGTATCGTCGTATGGAAAATCAGGTAAATTGTTATTTTGGTCGCGAAATACTGCGTTCAAGTACATAGTTGTCTTACAATTTTGTTTCTATAAAAGCGTAAGGATTCTATTGGTAAGTTTAAATTTACTCTTGGACAGAAAAAAATATATTTTATTACGATAATTTGATGGTTTACTATCCATTTAGCATCACTACGTTATCAATTTGAACATGAGTCGTCATGCCTATTGTAATTGAAAATATTTATTTCGGACCGTAATCCATATCGTGAGTTACAAAAGACTTAATACCTATTGTTAACCTATTATGAACGCTACTGGGAAATTACGAGTAAGGTCAGAGGGGGCAAGTGCGATCTACAGATATTTCACAAGTACCGACATCTTACATTCATGCAACAAACTAGACAAGTTTATTCATTGATATTGAATTAAATGACCGAATGATGAATGAGGCGCACATTCCCCGGTGGCGCACATACCCGAATTGACCATACATTTAGAAGCAATCGATAAAGTTACGGGTTGGCAAAGGATCCGGAAGGGTCCAGGGACTCGCTTGAAGTTTCGTTCGTCTGTTCCTCATTCCAGTTTAGGCAGTCTTTCCAAAGAGGCTGAAAGGAACTCTTCATTGCACTATCAAATCATGAAACTCTATAATGTATTTCATGGAAGTGGCGATCGGGACATGAACCGTACGGGCTTCACCTCCCTATTGCAGACTCTGGGACCATTGGGTCACGCTTGTCATTTTGTGGCCCTGAGTGGTTCTTGCTTGGGTGATAATTACAGGTGTACTACCAAGATTTTGCGATGCAATGCAATGTCATGCCCTTGCCAGACAAATAATTTGACGACCCCTTTAGCCTAGTTGGTAGTGACCCTGCCTACGAAGCAAGAGGTCCTGGGTTCGAATCCCGGTAAGGGCATTTACTTGTGTGATGAGCACGAATATTTGTTCCTGAGTCATGGATGTTTTCTATGTATTTAAGTATTTATTTATCTATATAAGTATGTTTATCGTCGTCTAGTACCCATAGTATACAAGCTTTGCTTAGTTTGGGACTAGGTCGATTTATGTCAGATTGTCCCCAAATATTTATTTAAATATTTATTATTTAATAATTAATTAATTACTTTAGTAACGGCTATCCACAACCAAAGAAATTCAAGGTGCTTCCGCTGAGCTGCATCATCCGCTTTATGGAAATGATGGAGTGAGCTTGGGAGTAGGCATACAAGAGAGGGCAAATGCAAAAAGATTCCACTGGGTCGAAGTGTATCCGAAAGGGCCCTCATCTAGATAAGATAAGAAGAAGCCTTTGCGTTGGGCCGCTCCAAGTGGTTACCTGGTTAGCTCTAGCAGCAAGATGTAGCGGCGTCTCCCCGCGGACGGTCGGCACGTCAGGATTGGCCTCATGCTGCAGCAGATATATGACGATGTTCATGCAGCCCATGAACGCTGCCACGTGGAGCGGGGTCAGCCCTGACTCCGTTGTCGCCTGGATACCTGGGGAATGAATGGAACGTACCGGTTAATTGACTTAAACTGTATGATACTGAGGATAATTATTGGCAGATTTACCCCGGCACCAGGTAACGAGATGGAACACCGTGGGGTTTTAGACGGTAGTCCGGGCGGCTCCCGGGAGTCTGTCATACACGGCGTAGCTTCCCTAGCCGGGCGGGATGCTTAAATGCATTTCCCCACGTAAAAATACATATTACTTAATATGAATAATGGTACTGAGGAAACGCATTCTTGAGGCTTTACAACAATAGAATAACGCTGACTGTCATTATTGCCGGTAGTCTTGGGGTAAGATCAACTGGGCACCACCGAATATAAAACTGACTAACTGAGGAAATACAGTTTGTCCAATTGCCCCTCAACAGTCGGAGTATAGTAATGGCATCTCCCTACATCTTCCACGTCCAGATTTAGCTTCACTCAAGACCAATATAAGTGTCAGATCAAACTTATTACCCTACAAGTTCCTAATATAGGGTCTTAGAATAATGTTTACTTACTTGCTCCATATTTAAGAAGTAGCTCCACAACTTTTATCCTGTTCTTCTTACACGCGATGTGGAGGGGAGTGAAGCCGTTTAATGCACGAGCGTTGGCGTCAGCATTTCTATACATAAAAATAGGATTTTAAAATTTGGGAAGTTAAATCCATGTGACCTTGTGAAATAATATTATGTATATGTATGTCAACGTCATCCCAAAAATCTAAAACAGAAATTGTGAACGATCTTGCGAAGAAACGTCTCGAGAAGGTCATAATTTCAACAAAAGAGATACTATACTTGACATTTGTGGTTCAAGGGTTTGAAGGAATGAATTAATTAATTTCACTCACCGGTCCAAAAGAAGTTTAGCCACCTTAGCGTGGCCACAGTGTGCGGCTACATGCAGCGCAGTAAGGTAATCCACGGTGACGTCATCGACGGGAGCCCTGCGCGCGAGCAACACTCGCGCTGCCTCTGCGTGATCACCCTGTGCCGCCATGTGGAGGGGGGCTAGACCATTCTGAAAAGAAAGAGCGAACAGAGTTTTTGAAACAATATAATGCGTCTAGCTGTTTATAATAATATGGTTTAAAAAAAATACGAATAGTAATCTTGAGGCTTTCTGCAGGGAGATCAGTGATTCGAAACATGACAGTAATTTTCGCTCGACAGAAAAAAAACACGAACATTGGTCTAAAAGGGTCTAAAATACACTTTAAACATTCGTAACAAATTATGCACAAAAGCTAAGCATATTAAAATGGCTTCTAAAAATCGGCAATATCATGTTTGAGAGAAATCAGTGATTACATTTTTATTTATTTGAACGGCAAGAATAACATTATAATACGTCTGCAGTTATAAACCACGGACCAACAGGCGCCTAGGTTGTCCACTACTCCTAATTAGTGGCAAACAATCAACTCAAGGGGGATAACATGCTGGTTATCGAAGCTTTAAAAATGTTGAAGGACCTCGCACTGTAGTCAAGCTCATTCTACAATCTGAAAGTTCGAGGAAGATCCTCTGAAATCGTAGGTACTGTACGCAGCTGTTCAGTGAGGCAACATCGTTAATACAATGCAATTATAAGAATGTGTAGCAACGTACCTTGCTCTTGCTAGTGATGGGCGCCCCACGCTCCAGTAGCGCCTCAGCCACCCGCTCGTGTCCGGAGCGCGCTGCGCAGTGCAGTGGGGTAAGACCGTCCCGAGTCCGCGCTTCCACGTTAGCACCGTTGTCGCAGAGCAGAGATACCATGTTTTCTTTGCCTGTAGCAGAAAAAAAGAGTAAGCATTGGATGTAATACAAGTTCGGCTCCCTTGTATCAAAAATGGTAACGTTACAACCATTTGATAATAGAGCGTGTCAAGAATAACATGAAGACTGCAGATATTCATTTATAGGATCCCCTTAAAATATGCATATGGCATTTGTATTAAGTATGAATTTGTCTGTCACGATATGTTTCGTCTACCAGTAAGGCATTTATAACCCAAAAAAAGAAAGAGTTTTGATTTATCTCGTAATATTGTAACTGGCTGTGTGCCAACATACAACGGAGCCCAAATTAAAGGCGCATTATTATGGTGCAAGTTTATGAATACGATAAATTACAAGACGACACGGTTATCGTTTATTCCCTGTTTTATAAGACTAAACAAAGATGTAAGAATAGTACCTATGAAAATCTCTTCTTAGAATGTAAAATATTACCAGTTCACGAAAAAGTAGTGTTACTACTAGCCTTAGATCAATTTTGTAACGATGAATTTAAAAAACCTATTGCCAATCAAAGGCTTATAAGAAATAGAAACAGTGACAGGTTAGCTCTGCCTAGTTTTACAAATTATTACGGACAAAGAAGTAGAAAATACCTAATTCCCTTAATATACAACGATTTACCGTCAGAATTAAAAAACACATGTACAACAAAACAATCATTTAGAAAGAAAGTAAGCAACATATTATTAGATAAATTAAAAAATGTAATACAACCACTAAAAATATAAATGTAACACATGAAATTTAAAGCTGCCCTATTTCTTTCAAAATATTATATACCCTATTATATCCTGAAGACTCAAATTTCAAGTACAAATTCACGAGAGAATCGGACAGCTCAATATTCCAACCTAAGTATGTTTATTGTTCAGTATTGAAGTAAGAGATGACGATGAACCATGCCTAGATAAGTAAGAGTACCTGATCGACCATATGTAGACTTCATTACATTGAAGTGAAGTCTGCCAATGGCCGGTCAGTGATTTCATTTAATTTTTTTTTCATTTTATTAATTAAGTTTTGGTATATTCAAACAGCTTACTAAACAATTTGTACAAATTGGAGCATCGTCTGCCAACAAACCACTATGTGGTTTGGCAGAAGTATTGGATATAAGAAACACTGTAAGCTCTTAACTGAATAAACAATTTTTCAATTTCAATTTCAATTTCAATATTGTTTGGCCAGTGAAACGTGGGAGGAGAATAAGCGGAAAACTTCATGTACACGTAATTGACATGTAAAAAAAGCGTATCAACTTCCTTTGGTCTTGCTATTCCCACATATTTACTAATTGATCATTATACTGCTTTACAAAACAAATTATTTATTTAAATATTTTTGTTTCATGTTATTTTTTAACGAGGAAGTTACCCTGATTATATTTTAAACGATATGATACAGAGAGAAAGAATATAATGGAAAAATAAACGTTTTCGTCTGTAGCCCCCGACACTAAATATTAATTGAATATTATTGCAATAAAAATACGTTTATAAGATGGACTTGCCTCAAGCTCTCTGCGAGTTTCGTTTCAACTTACCCCACTTGGCAGCAACGTGCAGCCGGCAGATGATGTTCTAGGCGGGGCAGTGGAAGTCACCGCCCTTGGTTAGTAGCAGCCGGTACTGCCTGATTGCCGTAGTGATCCGCGATGTTGAGCGGCGTGAGCTCCGACTTCGAAGTAACATCGGGTTGTGCTTGTTCTTAGACTTACCCCACTTGGCAGCGACGTGCAGGGGGCAAATGTTGTTTTGCCGGGCAGTTGACGTCAGCGCCCTTGGCCAGCAGCAGCCGGGCTACTGCCTCGTTGCCGTAGTGAGCGATGTGGAGCGGCGTGATCACCGACTTCGAAGTCACATCGGGTTGTGCTTGTTCTTAGACTTACCCCACTTGACAGCGACGTGCAGGGGGCAGATGTTGTGTTTTGCCGAGCAGTTCCCTTGGCTAGCAGCAGCCGGACTACTGCCTCGTTTCCGTAGTGACCCGCGATGTGAAGCGGCGTGAAACCCGACTTCGAAGTCACATCGGGTTGTCCTTGTTCTTAGACTTACCCCACTTGACAGCGACGTGCAGGGGGCAGATGTTGTGTTTTGCCGAGCAGTTCCCTTGGCTAGCAGCAGCCGGACTACTGCCTCGTTTCCGTAGTGACCCGCGATGTGAAGCGGCGTGAAACCCGACTTCGAAGTCACATCGGGTTGTGCTTGTTCTTAGACTTACCCCACTTGGCAGCGACGTGCAGGGGGCAGATGTTGTGTTTTGCCGGGCAGTTGACGTCAGCGCCCTTGGCCAGCAGCAGCCGGGCAACTGCCTCGTTGCCGTAGTGGGCCGCGATGTGGAGCGGCGTGAAACCCGACTTCGAAGTCACGTCGGGGTTATGCTCGTTCTGGTAAAAATGCGATATTACTATCCTGAACGACTAGCTGGTAAATCTAGCTGGTAAAAGGTAAGCATTGTAGAACAATCGATCGAGGAGAGTAGACAATAATAACAATAAAGATCGATAATATACTGCTTCTAATCATAAAACAAGTATTTGAAATATTTACTTCATACTCCGCGTTACTTTGTATATTAATATTGAAACGAGAGACCACAGTCTCATAGCTAGTCTAGATAAATATAGAATATAGTCTTTATGCAATTCTTTTTTATGTCTGGTATCAGCGTATACTGTGCATAATAATAAAAGTTTTTGTTCTGGGGAGATATGTCCCAGCATGGCCACAAAGCCATACGATGTACAGAGAAACTGTTGATATATTTGGATTTTGTTGGATATAGAATATTATAGATATAGGGTAAGTGCTCCAGTGAATGAACGAAACGCTGCTTATTTGCTTAAAATAAGATTTCTGTATATTTCTAGCACACCGGGTATTCTTTTCTCGATTAGAAGCATTCACTGTAAGGGTTTTGTAACATATACGAGTTTCGACTCAGTCGCAACAGTTACTAAATGAGAGAAGCTTAAAGTTCGCGGGCTACGGGCGTGGATTTTTTGTATGATCCGGTAACAAGGGGACACTTTTTATTTGATGTGCGATTGTGCTAGTTTTATAAATCTGTGACTTATGTTGTGTGGTTATTTTCGGCAGTCTGGTAGCCCCGTAGTGGAGACTATCCACAGGCCAGCCAAGACCAGCAGCCGCAGCCCTTCAGGCTGATGCAAACGAAACGATTCCGAAAAAAAAAGTTGTGTGGTTTTTGGAAATCATAAGAGTGAAATTGTGCTACTAAAACATCGTTTTAAGTTATTCAAGTGTAAATTCTCATTTTTTAGTCAGTACAGTTTAGTTAGTATAGTGTTCTATACACCGTGGACGTGAATAACCCGAAAGATTTTAACCACGCATTCCTTAGGTCATTAGGAGCAAAAAATGTTATGTGAACCCCAGTTCTGGCTGCTGGCTTAGTTTTGAAGATACTATCAATTTTCATGTAAACTTTTTATTTTGATTACTAACGTGCATTTAGCTCTTTTGATTGCGACGTTGCTACCGATGTTGGCCAGTTTTGCGTCGCTATTGACAGATATCAAAGTGCCAGCTACCACTCACTAAATTTAACCTTTTTTGAAAAAATAATCGTTACAGATTTATTAAAAGGGATAATTTCCATAAAAAGCAATAGTTATCCAAGTTTTATTTACAAAAACCGACAAAACAAGCAAAAAAAAAATTTTTTTTTGCTGAATTTTTGATGGGGTTCATATAACATTTCTTACTCCTAATGACCTCAGGAATGCGTGGTTAAAATCTTTCGGGTTATTCACGTCCACGGTGTATAACTAGAATTTAAAACCACCTAAACCCAGTGAATGAACTGGGGTGTTCATTCACTGGCAACGCCTGTTTTAATGTTTTCGCAATATCTTATGTTCCAGTGATTGTAATAAGATTTACTTTTTGTTAACATGATCACCAATGGCTTGTCTATCGTTGGCCAGTGTTCGGACAAATCTCATTTTCAAACATGAAGTTAGTTAATTCACTGGTTTATACATATTCAGTGAATGAACGTCGACCGATAATTACCTACTTAGTTCATTTTTTGGCTTTAGGTACTATGTTTTTGGAACTAGTTAATGAACGTACATTTGTTACAGTTTTTAACTTAATTGTTGTAGAAAATTGCTGTTCCGTTTGTTGGTATATCGCTATAACGCCATACAAAATATGCCATAATAACTATAACAGTCGGTAGTTCAATCACTGGTTTTAGTTGTTTATTTACTAGAAAACGGTGTTCATTCACTGGTGATTTCCTATTTTTCTACCTTATAACTTAAAATTATATAAAACTATTGCAAAAGCAAAGTAATTTAAGCAAACTAGAATACTTGTTTGATCTATACAAACAGTCATGGCCGATATTAGGTAAAGCTATCTTACATAAAACAATTTTTGAAATCATAAAAATCCTTAAGCCTTCATTCACTGGAGAACTTACCCTAGGATATACGTATATTCTTCCATATATAGGAATTGAAAGGGAGCATGCATGACGTGCCAAAGTGACCGACCCCGCGCCACCCGCATCCAGCGGACTCCCGCAACCTTTACCAGGTCATCAGTCCACCTTGTCGGGGGCCTACCCACGCTGCGCCTTCCGGTACGTGGTCCTCTTTGGGGGAGGCCTATGTCCAGCAGTGGACGTGTTTCGGCTGATATGATGATGATGATGATGATGCATGACGTAAATACGTTGCTTCCACCGCGTAAGAGTAGAAACACTAGAAACAAAACGTCCGTAGGTTTCTGATGGAGCTCAAACATGTCTTGTGAACGAACCGCTCAATTCTATACCACCATTCTAGCTGACATTCGTCCCGTTCCTAAACCCGAATAGAGGGAGAGAGGGCAGCATCTCAGTCAGGAACAGTTTAGAATAGCCTTTTTTCTTGATGTAAAGTCAAGAATCTAAAGAGTTTTTAAACGACTGGCTAGATCAAGCTCAAAACCGCGAGCAGTGGAAGAAGAGGGCCTGGCCTTTATTCCAAAAAAATAACCTCAAATTGCCATTGAATGATAAAAAAACCGACACTGGCAAACTTACACTCTTCCAAATAATGGACTTAGCTAATCCATACTATCCATACTATCCATACTAATCCATACTAATATTATAAATGTGAGAGTGTGTCTGTCTGTCTGTCTGTTACCTCTTCCCTCTTAAACCGCTGAACCGATGTGGATGAAATTTGGTATAGAGATAGTTTGAGTTCTGAGGAAGACCATAGGATCGTTTTTATTCCGGAAATCATCCCGGGGGTGAAATGGGCGGTGAAAGTTTGTATGGCGTTACGATATAACCGAGTTCCACGCGGACGGAGTCGCGGGCAGAAGCTAGTAGGTAATAAAGTCAACAGCAACAATAACTCACACTAATACAATGGCATTACAAATAGATGTGGTTAGCTGTATTAAATAGTAAGCCTTAAGGGGCCTTAAGGCTTACTATTTAATGGGCATTTACATTATACAACTTTCATGCAAATTCCATACAATAAAATCGAAACAATAATCAAATCAAATCAAATCAAAATCATTTATTTGCAGAATTATGGTACATTACATTACATAATTGATGGATTTCGAAATAATATGTTCGGCATAATTCACCATTTTAGTGGCATGCAAATTACAAATTATAATCAAAAAGAAACAAAATTAATAAATTCTACGTTCTAAAATGCATAAAGTCATTCATATTATAAAAACAATTGTCATGGAGCTAACGACGAAGTTTTGTCAAGAACAATGTATATGGCAGATTTCTTAAGTCTATGGGAATATTGTTGTAAACTCTGACAGACATCATGTAACATTTTTTGTTGTACATGGCTGTCTTAAAAACGGGTTGCTTAAACGTGGACAAATCCCTGTTGCGTAAACGTGGATGTTGGGTTGGTTTCTCAAATAGCTCAGGGTTGTTTCTTACAAACTTTGCATGCTCATATATATAAATTCCAGTCAAAGTAAGGAGATTAAGCTTTTTAAAAAGCGGTCTACAAGATGTTTGAGCTCTAACTCCACAGATAGCACGAATACAGCGCTTTTGTGTCACAAACACTTGGTTAACATTTGTCGAGTTCCCCCAAATGATAACTCCGTAGCGGAGAACAGATGCAACGTAGCCATGATACGCCGTAAGAGCGGTTGACTCATCTGTTACACTCCTCAGTCTTTTTAAGGCAAAAACAAATTTGTTTAATTTGTTACAGATATTAGTAATTTGTTGCTTCCAGTTAAGACACCTGTCAAGTGTGAGACCCAAGAAACATACGTCATCACAACTATTTATGGGTTTTCCTTTACAATTCACAGCTAGAGATGCTGGATTAGTCCTATAATTAGAAAATTGAACCCAATGTGTTTTATCTATATTCAATACTAATTTATTATTATCTAACCATTTTTCGATGTCATTAACTGCATTATTTACTTTTTTTTCCAATGTCAAAATGTCCCTATTATCGGCTACAATAATTGATAAGTCATCAGCATACATAATAATTTGATTCGATGTCACATGAGGAATGTCATTTACATAGAGTACAAAAAGTAAAGGTCCCAGAACGCTACCCTGGGGCACGCCGCTTTGTGTATTTTGAAACGTCGATCTATATTGTGTCAATTCATTTTTATTGCTAAGTCTACTAACTTTTACACATTGGCTCCTATTTGATAAATATGTCTGTATCCAGTTATAAGCACCGCCCCGGATACCATAATTGTAACATTTTTCCAGTAATATCGTGTGATCAACGAGGTCGAATGCTTTCGACATATCAAAGAATACAGCTACTACAGAATTCTTCTTATCAATATTTTCGGTGACCCTCTGCATTAATGAATATGCAGCATGTGTTGTCGATCTGCCCTTCACGAATCCGTACTGTTCTTTCACCAAAATGTTATTTTTGTCTATAAAATTGACGATTCTATCTCTCATAATCTTTTCAAATATTTTAGAGAGAATTGGAATTAATGTAATGGGACGATAATTTTTTAATATTCTTTTGTCGTCTTTTTTAAATAACGGCTTTACAATGGATCGTTTTAATCTTTCAGGGAATAAACCTTGCTCAAGAGATTGGTTGATCAAATGACTCAGTATTGATTTTATTTCCTTTGCAATCGATTTTAATATGCGAGTAGATATTCCATCGATGCCTACTGCATTCGTATCACGCAAAGATTTGATGACTTTCTCAATTTCATCCTCAGTGCAGGGCGTCAGAAATAAACTATTGCTGACACTACCAATACTAACAATACTGTGTCTCCTGCTCTGTTTTGAGGTTTTATTGGTAATGCTGACAAAGAAGTTATTGAAAGCTTCGGCTATTGCTTGTGCGTCTTTAATGTTTGATGTATCTACTTGTATGGATTCTACACATTCTACTAGCTTAACACTATCATTTTTATCCTTGATTACATCCCAAGCAGCTTTACATTTGTTTTTTGCGGTTAAGAAATATTTACGGTTTATATTTTTCCGAGATTGCACAATGCACTGCTTTAGCAATTTAGTGTACCTCTTATAATATATCTTGTTTTGTATCTTGTGTTCTCCCTTGAAGCCACGAGACATAAGAATCCGCTTTGTTTTACAAGATTTTTGTATTCCTTTACTGATCCATTTCGGTTTAGAATTGTTAGAATGAATTTTAATTCTTTTGCACGGAAAACACAATTCATAGAACATGCAAATAAAAAATTGCTTAGTCTAAACCTAACGTGATATTCTTGCATATTGAAAGCAATTTGAATTCAATTCTGGAATAGGTGTAAACTGAGGCTCGAGGCAATTGAATGCAAGAATTGCCTCTCCACTTTATCATTCAAAAGATGGATTCCGTGTGTAAAGTGTGCCCATCGTTGCTGCGGTCTTAACGACGGTATTACAACAGGAACTAATAAGAAAAAGTAGCAAGAAGAGATGTTGGGTTAAGAAATGGATGGGACGTAGAAAAATACTTTACAGTACATATGGTGCTACTTTTCCGCACTAGTGCGGAAAAGAGCACTTTCCGTGCATATGTCAAAACTTTAAAGAGCCATATGTACAGTAAAACGTTGTACGATACACGTGCCAATAGGTAATTCGCAACTCGTGTCGATTTAAAACACTCCCTTCGGTCGTGTTTTAATTTATCACCACTCGTTGCGAATTTCCTATTTTCGGCACTTTATCTATGACACAAATAAACCGCATTCAAATCGGTCCATCCGTTTGGGAGCTACGATACCACAGACATATACACAGATACACAGACACGTTAAACTTATAACACCCCTCTTTTTGCTCGGGGGTTAAAAAGCATATGCTATTGTAAGAACTGCGTGTGCACAACTGGCTACGAAAAATATCTCCAACGTCTTACATGCCTCCAGGATATATTGACGAAGAATGCCCAACGACTATTGCAATGGCGTATTTAAGAAACTACCAAATAAGTTAATCAATGATTTATTTAGATTTTTAAATACTACTTTCTTTGAGAAAGTTAGGTACAAAATTTAAGCACAGAAATGCGCCCAACTTAAAAAAAAACACGGTACATATAAGGTTAAGAAATAGGTAAAGAAAAAATTGTTCACTAATAAATAAATAATATTTATTATACCTATACCGATATTGAATGATTGTTACCTACTTACCAAATTCGATGTAGTTTCTCTTTTATTATCAGATATATTTGCACCAAGCAATTCACTCACCTCCAGCAATAAATTGGCAGCCTTGACATCATCCTTCTTGGCAGCGATGTGGAGCGCAGGCAGCCTGACCCTGCCTCGGGTATCAGCTTCCAGAAGAACAGCTACCACCTTTTCGTGACCTTGCTGCATCGCTACCGCGAGCGGCGTGAAGCCATCCTGATGAAGGTTGGAGGTTTATAAGGACCGATGTTAAGGAGGATTTTTTTGCGGTATAAGGTTGTACTGAAACGTCACATGAAGAGGACT
The DNA here is from genome assembly GCA_945867215.1 of Epinotia demarniana. Classification (NCBI taxonomy): domain Eukaryota; kingdom Metazoa; phylum Arthropoda; class Insecta; order Lepidoptera; family Tortricidae; genus Epinotia; species Epinotia demarniana. Next base: position 10,341,209 of record OX244281.1, read on the forward strand.
AATATACAGCCGTCCGAATGGGAGGCATTAGCTAAGGGCCGATCACAGTGGAGGCAAATTGTGTTCACAAAGGTGAACGATTTCGAAGTCAGACGCCGCGCCGAGCTCGACGCAAAGCGCGATGAGGTAAACCCCAGACCCTGCGATACAATATAATTATGTCAAAGGGGTGCTGATGTATGGCGAATGTGGTCGCACTTTCGTCGCAAAAATTGGCAGTCACCTGAGGGCTCACGAGCGACGCTCTCAGCAGTGATTATCAGTCGCTGAGGCCGAATACGGCTAGGAGAAGATGAAGGGATCATGTGTAGCCGCTCACTTTATTTCGGCTCGTACACATGGTAGCCTGGTTAAAAACAATCAAAACTGCCTATGCTCCGCTTGGCAGCCACACTTGGCGCAACCGATCACTTCAGGATCGGTACATGAAGTTGGCAGCTCTGGTTGCCAGAAGCAGTGAATTGTTAGCAACACATTGCTCTAATTACAACTTTAATCAGGCCGTAATGCTACTTCTCGTATCGCTCTCAAATCTTCATTTTCGTGATGAAGTCCAAAATCAATTAAAAACCTGAGGACTGGCCAGAACTTTGATTGAGAACATTTTTAGCAATTTTCAAGATTCTAAAGTTACATACGTCGGAGATAAATGTTGCGTCCAAGAAACTCATTTGAAGGAATCCAAAATGAAACTTGCCACTACTTTTTTCATGGGTATGAGAAATGAGATTGAGAACCTTGATTTGACAGCGTCCAGCCGGCTGGACATAATGTTTGACCGTCTTTTATTTTTGTTCTTGACTAGGTAGCATTGTTTGGACTATACGCCATTACTAAGGCTAATTAATTGCGTAGCCAGTAAAGCGGACGATTTTGAGAGGCGTCGATGATAACCGAAGTCATTATTTACTTAATCGGTTTTCACGTACTCGCATAGCATTATATTCGTTCTAAATTATCGATAACTAACTATTATTGTCGGGACTCGGGACATCAAAACTTAACACAATGGAAAAAATAATGCATGGGGTGGATATCAGAACTGCTAATCTGTTAATTGGGGGCATTCGGATTTTATCTCCTTTGTGAGCCTCTGACAATGACTGAAGATGTGTACCCATGTGATTGATAGATATTGCAATTCGGGGAGAAATAGCGGCCCTCGGAAATAAAGATCACATCTTGCTTATAGGTATTCAGGCTGAAAAAGCAATAGACGGCTTTCCCGTGGTCTATAGTTTACAGTTTTTCGAATATAAACTTTCGTGAGACATGTTGAAATAATACTAATAATTACAAGGTTCAACTCACGTATATGAAATGTCACTACGGGCGGCATGTTTCGAATCAGCAGTGATTCAAGCGACTCCGCCGTGAAAACACTCATCCTGAAGAAGAACTCCCGAAGAGTTGGAACATGTCGCCCGTAGTGACATTTAATAGATGAGTTGAATATTTAAGTTATCAGAGATTTAAGTAAGCGTTGACGCCATTTAAGTAAGCGTTGTACGCCTTAACCTTGACTATGTCCACAGGAACCTAAATCTTCGTATGAAAGAAAGAAAGAGATGAACATTTATACGAGACAACAACGATCAATTAAACAAGAAAGAGTGACGAAACTTAAAGTTTCTATCTCAGTATAATAATAATAAAAACACTTTTTGTCGGCAATTACGTAATAACCTAAAGCAGTGAAAATAACACTTGAGACAGATGAGATGAGAACATTGCCTACAGCAACACTTACTCAAAAAATATATTAAATATACGAGTAGGTACATAGTTCACCGAAATCATGACGACACACTTTTATTTGCAATACTTAGGTAGGTAGCTAATACCTTCAGTAGCGATCCAACTACTTCTTTTGATATCCTGTGCTCAAGAGAATTTACCTCCTGAGACCTGGTAGCTCAGAGACCTAACATCTCTGGAATACTGAATTAATATGCTGATACAGACCTTTTCTCGAATGTAATGGTCATACTTGCTTGTGGCCTATGTGCAGAATAAATAATTGATTTTATTTGACCATACCCAAAATAAACAGAATGGAATTGGGTCAAAACGCTTCGGATTTGAAAATTTTCATTTGTTCTAAAATCAAACGACACAAAACAATTACTTCTATTAAAATGTGACTTTCATTCCATTGATCCATTTATTATTTCTATAGGAACCTGGGAAACAAGTGATTTATTTAATCTACTGGTAATTTACCTCAGTAGCCAAGCTCTGGTTGGCCCCGTTGGCGAGCAGGAACTTGACGACGCCATCATGGTTTTCCTGCGCCGCCATGTACAGAGGCGTGAAGCCGTTTTGAGACTGGATGTTGACCTGTCAAACAAACATTTAACATGTAAGTATCGATCTTTTCGGATACACTGGGAGGATGTTGTGTGATGTTGAATAGATGGAGATATAGTCACAAAAATTGAGAAGGGTATGATAAGGTGGTTTGGGCATGTAGAGAGGATGGATGAAAGAAGATTAACGAAGAAAGTGTATATAAAAAGAGTGGAAGGGCAAGTTGGAAGGGGAAGACCTACGCGAACTTTCTCCGATCAAATTGGAGAAATCTTAACAAAATGCCAGGTCAAAAGTACCCTAATGCTCGTCGGGCATGTATGAGAAATATTATGAAAGTGAGTGAAGCAAAAGTGGTTTGCCAGGATCGTAGCAAATGGAGATCCGTGATCACTGCTTACCCCTCTGGGAAAGAGGCGTGATTAATATGTAAGTATGTATGTATGTATGTATGTATGTTGGAGGATGTTGAATTTAGATTTGAGACGGCGAAAGCCTGTTGTGCCGAATTTGGTTTTATATTGTTTAGGATACCATTAATGAGGCTTCTAAACGGGCCAGATTTTCCTGCAATATCTAGCCGGCGACTATTGCTGTCTTACGCCTACTCGTACAATAGAGTAAGATGCACATACTTGCCGGCCACACATTACCCCATAAGAGGATGTTGATGATATCACAATGTACCTTCTGTTCTAGTTCAACAATGATACTTCCAAAAAATCAAATCTAAGGATCACATAGACTAAAAAAAACCTGTGGTCAATAGGAAATGCTAACGTGCATGTCAAGATGATTTTATCGCATAAATCTACTGAACCATGAAACGCCGTTTACGGTGATTTTACGTGACCAACCAAAAATTATAACATAAGGCAATTTCCACAGGACCTCTATGAAAAGTAATCTCAAAGTAAATTTTATGAAATAATAGCGCAATAGCTTTTTTACACGCTACATTCAAAACAGTGTATGTTAGTTTTCTGGCCTCAATGTTTCAGCTATCATAATCCTAAACACAATTTATTATTGCATGCCCTAAGATCAATGGGTTCGCCATACCAAATGCTGCATAATTAGGATACTCAAATATAGTTCTTAGTACAATAACTTAAGATCTATGAATTATTAGAAAAACGTATAGCTGACCATTCCGGTCTAAATATAAACAAACTGCTCTCAGATTTATCACTGTATATTAAAGTAACTGTCAGATATGCCCATCCATTAAAATATTAACTTTGTTCAAGACGTATCACAAGCATTTCTATTTACCTGATATCAACTTTGAACCCTCGTAATATGGTTTATTTTTGAATTTCACAACTAAACGAAATAAGGTTTTCTAAAGTTGGTCGTAGTCTAAAGTGGTGTGTAGTATAGATTGATGAGTACGCTTCGGAAGTGAATGATTTGTTATGATTTGTGCTGATTTTTACTGGTTTCTAAAGAGGGTCTTCTAAATTGGAATTGAACACAGAAGAAGTAAGACATGTCGTAATACAAAGTGTAATGACTCATGTCAAACCATGGAAACTTCGCATGTACCAAAATGAATTTGGGGTCATTTTGAGGCAAGAAGGATATTGTCCCATCCCAGGATGCTCCCAGGTGACGCTTGGGGGATGTAATGCCCGAAAGTGTTTTGTCGTTTTATCGAACCCTCATCGGCTCCGTTTCTATTCATTGATTTTATGAGACAAAGGGTTTGAAAGCACTCTTCCTTCTTTTAATAAAAATAGTTCCCACAGAATTCTTTAATATTTTCAGACTTGCCTAAGCTGTTCCTAATATTGTTTGTAGATGTCACGGTTTTTGCGGAAGAGCGCTTCAATCACTTATTTCAAAGAAATAGACTTTCAAGTATCGGACGCTAGTAGACCACACAGATTCATAGCAAATCAGTATTAGGTCAGGAAAAAAATGCAAAGTGGTCAAGGAGTATATCCAGCCGGCTGGACATTAAATGAAAAAATATCGATCATCAATTTGGGCCTTATTAGCTTATTACAGAGGAATAAGGTTCAAAACTGTGAACATATGACGTTGACCTGGATTCTAAGGGTTGTTCACCCCGTATCGTAAATTTCCCATTCATTAATGATTCATTAAAATTTTATAGCCCGATAAAGCGAATTCGTTCTCAAAATATTACCAAACAAACAGATGATTGTTTGCATCTCCGGGTCTGATGCCAACCAAATTGAGATTTAGTTTCGCATTTAATGTTCCGCGCGAAACATAGGTATACTGATGAGAGTGATGAGCAGATTTTATGTCATTGCCGATTTTTTAAAATTGGATACATTTGGGTAAGTTGCAAGAGCTTGCGATTCTGTGAAATAGAAACACAATATTTTAATAATACAAGTAAGTATGTACCCTAAAATTGTGCAATAAGTATAAATTTTACTGATAAGTAAATCCCAAATGTTTGTCACTCGATAGAAAAAAAATAAGGGAACTGTAGGAAATCGACAGAATATTGTACTAAACAATTAATGCAATCTACACACAAATTGACTAGTTTATTAAAAATACCTATTTAGTCCATCAGTAGGATTACCAAAAAAATATTGGACACGTATTTTGACTCGTACACATGACTGGAACAAATAGGGCTTTAAAGCCCAATATCTTACAAACGAATATCTTGTTGAAAAATGGTTTTATAAAACCCATAACATTTTGGAACAAACTATTCAACAATACCCCACACTATAGGTTCAACAAGAAAAAAAAACATCACCAATTTACATGTAGGGGAGTACCCTAAAAAATTTTTTTTTCAGGATTTTATTCTACTGTTTTGTCGGCGTGATTGGTTTATATACCCACGCCGAATTGCAGTTTCATAGTTGTAAGGGTTACTGAGCTAAGCCGAAGACGGACAGACAGACAGACGGATGGACATGGCGAAACTATAAGGGTTCCTTGTTGACTACGGAACCCTAAAAATGGGCTTATTGATGGGTTTGGGGACAACAAACTGCTGAGTTTGTGTAATTTTTTTCTTCTAAGTGTAGTTCATTTTATTTATTTCTTTATGGTGTGTTTTAAAGTTTGTATGTTAGTTAAATAGTAGTTCTATTTTTAAATCTCATTAATCTCACTATCTTCTGTATGTTTCTGTTTGTCACTGTAATTTTCATGTCTTGTGATTTTGTTTTTTTTCTGTGCCTTCTCCAGCGCTGGATGTAAAGTTAGCAACATGCAGTTGGGTCCATTTCGTCACGAAACTTATTGTGTTATTTTAATTTATTTCGTTTATTTTCTGTATTGTTTGTCACGAATAAATAAATGTTTGAATTTAAATTTGATTGGGATCGTAAACGATCAACATTAAACAGACCTAGCTGTTTGATATACGGAGGCAATTTCTCTTTCATGGGCCGTTAAATCGGCCGTACGAGTATGTAGGTGCCCTTAATTAAGTTTTATTGGGTTACCCTTAAAGGCTTGTTAGCTTTAAAACGCTTCTAGGCTGTATCGTCCAAAACAAAATTTATAATTTAGTCAAACTTGTACCTTATGGAATTGCAATAGGTACTGCGACAGGGGATGTCCGTTGGTATGAGTAGGAGTGGTGGTAAAGTTCAAAAATTAGGTATTTGTATCAAGACTTTGTAATTAATTTTATTCCTCTAATTTGTATATTTCATTTTAACACGATTCTTTAAACTTGTTCGTAGTCAGGTTGATCACGTAATTTTTCGAATATACTAGACACAACATAGGTACTGGATATACTAAACATACTGGTCTTTATGGACTTAAGACAATTTAACTGTATTTTTTCCCGTACAAAATGCGACATTTAAATCTACGCGTACAATATGTTATGTGACCGACCAGTAGCTAGTAGAAAAACGTAGACATTGACAGCTTAGAAATTATTGTTCCTTAATATTTTGTAGAGCTATAAATTATCTAATTATTTTAGTGACTGTCTATTTAAGGTTCCATGAAAAAAAAAAACTAATTTCCTAAAGGATCCTATCCAGTAAGTACCTCCTCTATTTAAGGCAGGTATGATTTTTTTGGTTATTAATTGCATGATTTTTTTATGTTTTCTAAACACAGCTAAAATAAAAATAAAATCACATCCTCGTGGCATTTCCCGGTCATGCCCAAAAAGGAGCCCGGGGTCCGCTTTGACGGCTTATTCCAAATAGTTTCAAGAAAGCGACTACCTACCATCTCACCTTCCATCCCAGAGGGAAAACTAGACCTTATTGGGATGAGACCGGTTTCCTCAAGATGTTTACTTCCACTGAAAAGCTATTATTAAATATCAAATGAAACGATATATAGTACGTAACTTACTAGGGGATCCCGAGGATGCGTTGTGTTGAGAGCGAGGGAATTTGTTCCTTCAGCTGTCAACCCGGCGAATTCTCAAACATATCAAGGGTCGGCAACGCCCATGTTACTCCTTTGGAGTTGCATGCGTCTATAGACTGCGGTGCCCGTTTACAATCAGGCGGGCCGTACGCTAGTTTGCCATCGGGGTTCGAACCCAAGACTTCCAGATTGAAAGTTCGCTTACAGTAACTTTTTTAAAATAAAATGCTTGAAATTAAATAATTTAAATTTCAACCATACCTGAGCCTCATTCTGCACCAACAACCGCACAACGGCCTCCTGCCCAGCGAGCGACGCGATGTGCAACGCGGTGTTCCCCTTCTTCGTCGCGGCATCGATTGCTGCTCCGCGGTGCAGCAGCTCACGCACCACCTCTAGGTGCCCGTCTTTAGACGCCAAATGGATGGCGTTGAGACCGTTCTGCGGGTAAAGAGAAGTTTCGTGGTAAAGGTTGGGTTAAATTTGAAATAAACGGGGGTAATTGTGTGACTTTTCGAACGAGCAGTTGTTCTGTCATTTTCCCATAAAAATGACATTCAGATCGACCTATAACATACTGTACGACACTTTACGCAATCGGCTGATAACGTAGGCATATATACGTTTGGAATTTGGAAGCGCCTTATAAGGCGCTTCCAAATTAGGTGCCAAGAGATGTTCATCATCATCATCATCATCATATCAGCCGAAAGACGCCCACTGCTGGACATAGGCCTCCCCCAAAGAGTGCCACAATTACCGGTCCTGCGCCAACCGCATCCAGCGGACTTCCGCGACCTTTACCAGCAGTTATGACAGAGATGTTAACTTATATCAAAAATTATTAATTAATTATTTATGACAGTTAGCTACATAAGTTTCTTTAAATATCATGCCGTTCGGCTGCGTGGTCGTTTTGTATCATAATTAAGAAAACATTTATAGATAGTTTATGGTCTGGATTAAAATATAGGATAGTTTTTATCCCGGGACCTTTTTTAATAATACTAATAGAATCCTTACACTTTAATAGAAACAAAATTGTATGACAACTCGTCTGTACCTTATTTCGCGAACCTATACGCAGTAATACTGCGGCAGTATTTCGCGACAGAAACAGCAATATACTTGATTTTCCATACAACGATTAGTACAATTAGATAGCGGTGACGTATATTTCTGTATCAATTCTCTAAAATCTGGTTCGAATGGCATCGTAAAAAAAATCTTAGGCTACACCCCTATTCATCAAAGTCACAAGAAAACAACCCCTCAGTTAAAATATATAGGTAGGTACATGAGATTATTAGAGCTGGCTGAATTGCATGAAAGTAGTGCATTCAAAAAGAAACTACCGTCAGCATCCAAAGTCGAAGATCTCATTTCACGTAAGGCACCGATGCCTTTATATTTGCTGATCAACATTAATTTCCACCATTTTATACCAAACAATAGATCGATACACTGCCAAAAATTCCGTTTAAGAGGAAACTAAAAGGTCGAGATAATTGAGAAATAGGTATTTGTAAAATGTATTGCTGTCGCGCCAACCTCAAGCCTCCCCCGCAGAGCGCGATAGAGACAACCGCAGCTTGGACCGAAAATACCTATTAATAGTACATAAAATCAACGTTTCGTAGTCCCCTGATTTCTTCTCCAAAACTTGACCTATTTAACTATTTTTTTATTAAAAATCAAAGAAAGGCTTTTGCCGTGTTTCTATGTTTTCCTTTTCTTTAATAATCTAGTCTAAATTGTTTTCTGGATGTTTGAACACAGAGGAAAATCTGGCATATTTTTAGGTTTTGGAAGGGTGAGAGAGAAGAGATTTAATATCTCTTTTAAGAATAAATTTATGAAAAACAGGAACATGTCAATAGTAGCCATAGATATACAGAAAAAAAATGCTCTACTGCCATTATCCAGGGAGAAAACATGGGACTACGTTTCTATGGAAAAACGGCCGTTGTTTTTCCTCTTAAAGCAATTTCTGTAAGATTATTTCATGTGGCCGATTTTTTATAAAACAGTCATTGAAATTGGAATCTTTTATTTGAGACGGTAGAGTTGCTTTTTGAATGGACCATTTTGACTCCAAAATAAATTATGTAGGTGCAAGGTCTGTAATACTGCCCTGCTTATTCTAAACGGCTTATCTTCCAAGCTGACCTTAGCACTAACAGTCTTTTGTTTGAAGTCATTCAGGGCCTTTGGAAGGGAGCCAATTGGTCCACGCGTTGGCAGGAGGCCGGGAATTTCATGCCTCTTTAGGTATAAGTACCTATTGCATCGGGTTAAATGGTATATTGAAACGGTTTGCGGAATGTTAAGAGCCTTAGTCCAGCTATTGTAATGGGTTATGTTTCTCAACTTCGTCTCCGTAAAGGGAAATACAGAGATTGTGGGAATAGGTAGCTCAACTACGCTGAGACAGAGGCTATAATAGACAAAGTAACCTAAGTTAATAAAACTTAGGTTTATAATTAAGATTATTTCTTCAGTAATGTCGTTGGTAATGTTTATATTTAAGTTTTTCTTCCATACTCTAAATACTGCTTTATAAATTGACTTAAGTTTTATTGATACTTTTTTTATGTAACTTTTAATTTGAAGTTTTATTCATACTCTGAATACTGTTTATGTACAACATGTGAATTAATGTGTAGGTAATAGTCTTTTAAGTTTAATTGTATTACTTTTGGTCAACTGTACGTAACTTTTAAAGTTCTGCTATGTAATTTCTACTGGTTCCCCGCGATACAGCCGAAGCCTAGTGCGGAGACCCCTGTCCAAATATGTAACAAAGTGTGTTTTTCCAATAAACGGTTTTTATTATTATTATTATAAGTTAATGGGTTTAGAGCTTTATGTTTTGAGTGGACCTTTAATCCGCTTAAATGGCGTCTCCTCTAATTTAATTTTGTGTTAAACATTATGTATGGCCTCTTTGCCCACAGAAAATGCTCCTTTTTTGCGACTTTTAAACTATCAATCGATACCTTCAATGAAGGATTTCGAGGGTATATTTTTTGTACGTATTTCGGCTCTCAAACTGTCTACATACGAGTGTCCATTATTTACCAAGGGGCGGACACTCCGCGATTTACGTTCATCGCTACAAGTACATGCCGGTGCCCCAACGTTGGGGAACCGGCCTGTACTTGTAGCGATGAACGTCGACGTCGTCGTCGACGTCAGAGGGCCATAAATCTTAATGTTTTGGCTGAAAAAAAAGCGCCTTTTGTAAAGATCAAAGGAGTGTCCCTTCTGTACTTGTACTATCATCTATTCTGTGCCATTACTACCAAATTTTTATGTTAAATATATCTATAGAAAAGGTGAAGGGAAATCTGTTACTCGCATACGCGGGATTTACCTACCACAACCTGCACGTGTCCACTGGGTGATACTAAATGAGCGACCACACTTTCGGCCGAATAATCCTAAAAAGATATCACATGGATATTCATCAATTATACAGAGCGCCATACGATTCAATAAATATAGAAAAGGTAATAAACAGAGGAATAGTCACATATTTTCGCGTCTATTATATTACTAAGCAATTGAAGGACGATATTAAATCTACTGAAACTAGATTATTACTTCCATTTTTAAATTCGTAGCCCTGTATTTGGTTCATGTATTTAAGTTTGCATGCATGATATTTTTATTTATTTATTTATTATTGAGGTATGCAATCATAATCTACTGTCTACTGAATGTTATCCTACATCCTGTTTGTACATCTCTCATTTCGATCACGGATTATATCCAATAACCAGAACTGTCACTCCGTATGCTCACGGTCAATATTAACATTCTCCACATGCGTTCATCCCTCATTCCCCCTACACCATCACTCACACAAACACATCCAGTTTTCGCCACATCTATAACAGCATTGTTCAGAGTAGAAAACGTCGAATTAGTTGTGGAAAAATTCGAAAACATAAGCTCTTTCGACACAAAGGTAAAACAAATGGAGTGGAAGCTACAATAAATTATAATTTTTGTACGGCACGCTAAGTTAATGCGAATAGCTTATTAACACTGGTTTCTATTTGACCCACATATGTGCTGTTTACATGCGAGCTACTCCCAATAAGGTTTAGTTTTCTCTCTGGGTTGGAAGGTCACATGGCAGATCTTAGGATCAGGTGGTTTAGGGCACATCCGGGAATAACGCTAGGAGGATGATGATGATGTGCTGCTTACATGGTCGTGTCAAGCTTTATACAATCCTATATATATTTGTATATCGCCTAATTTATAAAGCAGCGCATTACTCTACGCTCTTTCAACCCTAGGGCAGTTATCACACTGCCGCCGTAACGGGCTGCGGCGTGCGGAGCGACGGTTCGCAACGTTTTGTATGCACGTTGTATGCCAGTAACTCAGTTTGTATATAAATTCCGCATGGTATTTCGCACTGCACCGCACCGCCGTCGTAAGTCGTGAGGTTCTACCGTGACAACGTACGCCTATACAACTGAAATACTATACTTAGTATTCAATTTGAGTTTGTATAGACCTATTTTATAACAAAAAGGCTACTCTATAATACTTTATAAAAACATAATTTTGTAATAAATGAAGCAGTAAAAATGAAAACGTTGAATATGAAACGTCCTAAGAATTGTGACCTTCGTTGCTTAATGTCGGTATTCAGCCCATATTTAAGTCTACGTATTTATATAGGTAGGTATAACTTTGCAACGCAACTTAAGGCACCACTACAATGATTCCAATTCATTCAAAGTTTTTAATTGCAGCATGTGGTCAAGGACATGTAATTCAGCATAGCTGCAAAACGGTATCTTGAAGTTTAGTATTGTTTCATTCACATAGATTCATAACTTCATAGTGGTCCTAAAATTAAGGATAAATCCTTATTTACTGATTGAGATTATCCCATGTGGCCGTTTTTTTATAAAACTGTCATTGAAATTGGAATCTTTTATCTTGAACAATAGAGTTGCTTTTTGAATGAACTACTTTGACGCAACTCGACCAACTCAAATAATCGCAAGGGCCCGCGGAAATAAAGCGGAGACTTCGGCCCGCGATAGCGATGGGGTATGGCTGGTCATAACCATCCATAAAACTTAAGTCTTAGCCCGCAATTTATATCAAGTGCAGTACGTCCGTTGAGTCAAAAAGAGCCCTGCTTTAAGGTAAGAATGGTGGCATTAGACGCAATAAAGGTCCTCTTCTGTATCCTTTTTGCACTACTAAGAACTTATGAATTTAAATTACCTACCATTTAAACCTTCAAGTGGTCAGCTAATCACTAATCAGCTAATTACGTCTTCGATGGTACTATTGGAAGACAGACTAGTTATTTCACAATAAACAACTAGACTTAAAGAAAAACTTTATTTGCATACAAAAACATTAGCATACAACTGATTTGAAGAATCCGGTTTTTTGCAACACGCCTTCATCCTTCTTCGTGTATTTAATCGGTTCAAATTCATTGCCTGTTTTGTCTGTGTGAATCTAATTTAATAACACTATATATGGTTGCCTGATACTTTATTAATCCGGAAATACAGGCATGCATCTGCCATCAGAGGTCCGTTTGTGACCCGCCTGGCATCCTCCTTTGAAGTTCTCTCGTCCCTGTTTTTCTGTAGTTGTCAAAAATGCTGTTTCTTCTTGACTATTCTTCTCAATTGTCCGTGTAGTCAAAGTACCCACAGGGATGTCCTCAGGATTTACATCATCGTTCGGGATCGTATCTATTACTTCAAGCTCCTTATTTTCGGCGGGATCACTTTCGGCGGGAGTATCGACAAAGCTTTTGACATCATTTTGGTTCTGATTATTAACACTTTTCAATCCCAAAACTATTTTTAAACTTTCTTGCACTTCCTCTGCCCTATCCTTTGCTTTTTCAAATAAGTCTTTCACTACTCCGCTTTTCACAGTGTGCGCAGTCATTAAAAAACACAAAGCTAGAATTATCTTCATTATAATTCACTTGTAATGCCGTGTAGGTTACGATGTTAACTGCATCATCTATAGCCAGCACTCGCTTTTAAGTAGGAAAACCGTCAACTTTTTAACCGACTTCAAAAAAAAGGAGGAGGTTCTCAATTCGGTTGTATTTTTTTTTTTTTTTTTTTTTCAATGTTTGTTACCTCAGAACTCCGTCATTGATGAACCGATTCGGAAAATTTTTTTTTTGTTCGTATGTATATACTTCTAGGTGGGTCCCATTTTTTTCAAAATTCAGTTAGATGATGGGATCCATGAGGAATTGAGGGGACTCCTCAATTTTATAAGGCACGCGTGTAGTGATTTTGGTATTTTCTGTTATAACTCGTGTATTTACATCCGGAATCATAAATTTGGTGGCGAGTAATTGATGATGAAGACCACAGATGACTTATCGAATTCCTCAATTATGTACTTAAAAGTGCAAAAGTACGTCATAGGTTCTGATAAGATTCCGTTGAAATAGGAACTAATGAAGTGCCATTGGTGATGATCTTGGGGAATCGATGGAAGTCCTCAAATATTATCGGCCCACATACAGCGATTCGGTTTTTTTCTATAGTAATCAACGCATTTGCTATCGGAAATCAGTTCATGTGGTAAATTGTAAAAAATAGGAAATGCAGTGCTCGTGGCTTGGCGGAGTACTAAATTGAAGTCGGTTAAAACTTTGTTTTTAAAGTAAATTATCTTACGTATTAATTCGTTACTGGTTCTTTATCCGCATAGTTACCTACTCGTAACATTTGACTTATTCGATAAACGTATTCTTAGTGTATTAAACATTCGTTTTTTCTCTTTAATCGATTGTCCACCCATTTGCAAAAATAAAGTATTTCTAACTTTTTTGTAACTAAGTAGTGTAAGGTTACTTTGACAGTTTTGGTGCTTTGCGATTCTCGCGTTGAAAGGGTAACAAAACTAAAATCAGTAACTGGTATTTCACTTTCGAAGTCTAATTTTATCACACTAAAGCTCTGTTGGAATTTAACAAATCAGCTTATAATAAATCAAGAGTTTAAAATTACAAGGTTGACAAAATATCCTAAGAATTTAAGCCCTTTGTTGCTTAAGGCCCGCACTGTACGTCGATCATAACTTGCTGCTCAGTCGCTTCGCGCGCGACTTAGCGTCTCCTGTCTCACTCGCACCGTGCAAAAGAGAAAGAGGAGGATAGATATTTCTCGACTCGCGTCGCGGCGCGGCGTCAGTTATGCTGGCGCCGCTGAGGTAGCGCATAATACTCGGCCCTTGTTTATACTCCTACTGTGTGTTACCGGCATGCGGGCTTTTTTTAAGTAGGGTAAATTAAGGGGGTTCTTTAACTTTATCATGACCTTAATACAGATAATTAACTATAATTCCGGCTTCATAAATTTTCTAACAAAATTTAAATTGCCAGCAATGTACAGCAAAGTAAATTGACAGGTAAGTGTAAATGACAGCTCTTCATACTTTGTTTAGTACGGCGTCATGCACCTAGTCCATTGAAGGTTTGTATTTTGGAAAATTAATTGCGCAGTTAATTTACATAATTATGATTTGCAAATACATGCAAACAATTGCTAATGGAACATATTATTATCAGTTTTAATAAATGCCCGCGTACCGGTAACACACTGTATATAATATTTATGTAAGTTATATAGATTTTAAGCTGTTAGCTTTTCGGTGAAGGAAAAACATCGTGAGGAAACTTGCATACATCTGCGAAGATATTCAAAGGTTACCTATTACATGTAAAGTCCCCTACCCGCACATGCCAGCGTGGGGACTACTGGCCGTTCCCACTCATCCATGGGAGGAGTCCATTGCCCAGCAGTGGGACGAACATAGGCTGAATTATTTATTATATGTATATTATTAATATATCGTCGTCTATACGTATATAACATAAGCCTTATTGAGCTTACTATTATATGGCGCTAGTTCGATTTGTTTAAGATTGTCCTCTAATAATTATTTATTTATTATTGAATATGTGTTGTCATTTTCTCTGGCTTATCAAGCAGGTATGTCTTCTCAGAACGGCAGCTGTTTGTTAGCAAAAAATCAGTAATTAGTCGTGATGTCACCATGGAACCTACCTCTATTGTGTTACTAATAATCGATTTGATTGCAGAACCCGAGTGAGCGTGCGTGCGTTGCAATTCTAGTTTAGAAAAAATGCATCTTATTTACAAAAACCTATCATACCTATATTTATTGTAGCTAAAATGCCGTAATAATTGGAATCAAATAACACTTTGGTATTTTTGCCTTTGTGAGAAACAAACACGTTTTAGTTAACAGATGTCTTCTAATCTTTAATTACCGCATTACGATTTAAATTGACGGCAAAGTGTCCCTATAAAGATGTACTCAAATACTTTTTCTTTCAAGTCTCTGTCATTGTGATTTTGACAATGAAATGTATGTTCCCAGTAGGTAACTAGTTATCAAGTTTGTTTTTCTTGGTGGAACCAGGGATTTATATTTACTAGTATATGATGTTTAAATTCACATAAACTAACAATAAGGACGTTGTTTGACTGTGACGTCACAATAACCCTACAAATTCCATACTAACAGAGCGTTTTTGACGTTTCATAATGATTTGACATTAGTCAAATACCGTAGATATTCCGATATACAGTGGTTTCTACTCGTAGTTAATAGATGAAGTATGAGTTATTAACTTCTTCCGGCCTCTTCATCCGCATGGAACTCGTATATATTTGTAACTCCATAAAACCTTTCTCAGTCTTAAGCAAAATGATACGCTCAAAATGAGCTACATAGATCCTTATTCCCTTGACATTAGAGTTCGTGTGTCGATCATTTTGAGCACAAGGACTGCTTAGTAACTTCTGCTGCTGACGGTACCTTAGTTAACAGTGAACATTCTGAACGAGTATTTATTCTGTGTTCTGGGCGACATCAGTAAGCTGTCAGTAAAATACAAAATACCGCTTACACCGCTTACCCGCCTAGCCAAACGCGGAAGTGATTATAAGGATCATTACGTGTTTACTGTGTGATATAATCTATGAATAATCAATACGTACCACATTTATGACTATACGTTTTTACTGTATTTGTATTCTTGTTTAGATCACGTCTGCCGGTTTTTTCATAACAAGCGAAGAGTTTATCTATCACGTAAATGTATTCACGGGTTTATCCTCGTTGTTAGGCATGTTATAATTGAATTTACATACTTATGTACAATGTACACGTCTTTTCTGGTAATGGTACAATGTATACATATCGCAATCACCAAATTTTATATCCCACCTGTATCTATTCAGTTCCGCGAAAAACGGTTTTTCTCTGAGACCACGAGATTTTCAGGGTTATTATTAAAAAAAAACCTAATTTAACCTAATGGGTTCCACTTGATCAGTATTAAAAAAAACATAAACATCCTTGTTTTCGACATAGCTGGATTTGGCCGAAATGAAATTGACAAAAGAAACGCATATTTGGGAAATTACGTTTAGTGATTGCGATAGCACACCTCGTTTTGCGTGTACCATCGCCGACACAGTTTACTACCATCCGTGCACTTAGGGTTCAATATGAATAGAGAGTAGAACAGAATGGCTATTACTTCACCGACAAGAGCCCGGATCTTAAGTTTATGATTATGATGAGAATTTAACATTTTTATTGTCGTCAAAATCGAGCCATTCTTATAAATATTTTCAAATTTTCTGCTACATCGTTTACACCCTGAATAAACCACGTTTAAAAAATAACATCGCGTGCTCCCTTCGCATAAACTGAAACCTGGCGACACGAGGTGGCTTTCACTAGTGTACCGTTTGGCAAATTAAGTTGGCAAAGACAGTTATTTTTTATGGCTGAAAATTGGCCTCGAATCCGTACGACTAGGCAGAGTTGAATCTTTGCCTATGTCAAGTTGAATACTATCGTCAAGCCGCCGACCATACCTATGTACAGGTGACGTCAATTACATGTTATAAGGTGCAAAAGGCCGTTGGGGCGGAAAGGTTCTCGAGTGGCGACCACGTACCCCGAGCTACCTACCCACGCGCGGCGTGGGTAGGTAGCTCGGGGGTGCTATAAGTAATGTTAGGTTTCGAAATCGCAGATAGCGGCCCCAACGGATTAATTTTCTACACAAAACACATGAGATGCTAAGCTCTGTAGGACTCATGCATTCCACTGGGTAGGTATAGGTGGCGTAGAAGCCAAGTATGTATTAATTTAATTATAAGTTTGTTGTTGTGTGTTCAGTAATCACAGCAAAATTCATAGAATTATCAAGGTTACTTATCATCTATGTGATAGACAAAATGATACGATTTGCTTTTCAATTTTTTTTGGTACAGTACGGTAACACCGGCATTAGCGGTTATCCACTTAAATTGTATTAAGATAACGGCTGTCGCCATAGGTACCCAAAGAAAAGTATTATTCTCACTTACGCCGTAACACAGAGTGAAAAACCATAAAAGTAATCTTTCCCGTCATCAACAGTACCTACACAGGTTTTGTACCTAAACGTAACTAAATTTGACAAGAGGAGACGCTACTTCCGCTGATAATAAATCCAGCCAGTCATAATTAATGCTCAACTTTGACTATGTCCACAGGAAACAAACAGCTAAACCTGATATGACCCTTAAAGGATTAGACAATATACTCACAGCATTGCTGACGTTGATATCGACTCCCTGCTCTAGGAGGATAATGATCTTCTCTATCTGACCTGCGCGCGCGGCGCGCAGAAATGCGGTGCTGGCGTCCGCCTGGAGACAAAACATGTGGTTAGTATAGTATAACGACAGAAAGTTCTCCATTTTTCACGATCCCGCGTGGCTTACGGCCACTCAGCCCCCCTATTCTGTAACTTGTTTTAAGCTCACCTCAACGCTCACCCACAAATATTTGTTGACACCGCGAAGCCTAGTATAATTAAGCGTAGGTGGAGGTCTAGTTTCGTGACGGGCGACCGGCGGGGTGAGCCGCATTACCGCGTAGTGAATGACAGCCCAGCTCTTTACAGCCGAGACCAGTTGAGCCAGCCTCTTTTTCAACCCCTCGCGAGGTGGTGCATATTTTTATGGTGCTTTTTATAAATTCCCGTGATCCTAATACAATAAACTCCATAAAGATATGATTACGATTTAAGAAACATTAAGGTTAGATAGTTAAGGGTCAGAAGCTACGGTAGCCTAGCGGTTCAGGCATGCGGCTGTCAAACGGCGGTCGTGGGTTCGAATCCCGGCTCGTACTAATGAGTTTTTCGGAACTAAACTATGTATGGAATGTTATTTGATATTTACCGTTATCTTTTCGGTAAAGGTAAAACATCGTGTGAAACCTGCATACATCCATGAAGAAATTCAAAGGTGTATGTGAAGTCCCCAACCCGCACTGGGCAAACGTGGGGGCTACTGCCCATTCCCTCTCATAGAAGAGAGGAGGCCTGTGCCCAGCAGTGGGACGTAAATAGGCTGATTTATATCATATAATTAATAAAACAAAGATCGCTCTAAATTCGCAAATTACCTTAATTGGCATATTCATTATTTTATGGCCCTTAAACGGATCGTTAGGAATAATAACAAAAACGATAGTCAATGTCAATTGACAACATTTCATTTTTTTAAGTGGTCCATATATATGATTTAGTTCGATAGAAAATGAAATTTTAAGGTATACGTGTTTTTTGGTTTCTTCCTAAATGTTTATTTTCAATCAAAAATATCAAAATTAAAAGTAGTGAATTCCAATAGGTCGTAAGTAAAATAACGACGTCATTATTATGTCTCTCTATGGCACCTGTCCACATCTTTCACTAACAGACGTAGGAATGACGTCACGCACGGGGTAGACCGCGTTTTACAGATTTTAGTGTTTTTTCCCGAAACGAGTAAGAATAAAAATGGGAAAACCACTTTAGTACGTTCAGATAAGATAATTACCAGAATGGTTTTCGATTTAGGCATCATTACATATTTTGAAATGTTGTCAATTGTGCAACATTTAGTAACAAAACCGACAGATTAGATGTGACTTAAGCATCACTTTAGTTAACCTTAATCTGCAATTTTTTTTAAACTCCCCTAATACGCTTCCGGACCTGTTAATTTACCCACCAAATTCGTAGCAGCTGGTCACTAAACTAATTAAGCCAAAACGGACGGAACGCTACGCTAAACTTACATTAAATCTAAGCAGAAGGTAATTTAGGCAATGGTTCCTTGCCCTTTACTATTTACCTACCTTTGCCTTGAAAAGGTAATATAATGTAATTCACCCCTTACCCAAAAATAAGGGCATAAAGTCTCCAAGTTAGGGTGGCTAGGGCCCTTGGAAGTGCTAAGTCACCCAAGTGTCAGGCCCTTTGGACGTGATCATACATATTTAAGAGTCGTTATAGCGTAGGGTCGAAACGACCTGCCGATTGCTCGTTAATTATGAAGTATTGCGGACTGTGAGTGAGTGAGAGAGAGAGAGAGAGAGAGAGACACCCTTCGAAACGTTGGGGCATTTTGTTGAAAAAATAGAGCGGTTCTAGATACCTATACATAGTAATAATATTTAGAGGTACTTACTTAATTTTTGTGAAGTTTTTGTAGCTTTGTAAGTAATCTTAAAGTCTAGCCTTGACATTAACAAATTCTACAACATGCTTTGATATCAGTTAGATACTTAACTCGCAACTGAAAAATACATAACATATGAGTAAATTTACTTTCTTGGATACAAAACCTAACGAGATGTAAAGATTTTATACAAACAGAGCTTTTCTCATATCCTCATAGCCGCTTTTATCCATCAGTGCAAAAGCACTTACAAAAAGTGAAGTACTTTAAGTGCTTTAGTGTAAAAAGACTGAAAAAACATGACGCCGTCATTAAAGTCACATTTACCGCCCCATCTCACTGTGAATGCATTTGAACAAGTGTTCGTTAACATTCATGGAAGAAACGAATTATTTTGCGTCACTCGAAAATGATTCTGTAATGAAGTTTTTCGAGTATTGGGCGTCGAACCAACTTTTCCCGGTGGAAAAGCGACTTGATAGACACACATATACACAGTCAAAAGCTTTTGAATGCGTTAACTTACATAGAACATTTTCTCACAGCACCTGTGTGCTTTGCATGAAACATCTATACGCGTTTCTGGGAAAAAGGGTGTTCACAGACGGACACACAGACTACGAAGTCATCCTATAAGGGTTATTTTTCCTTCACTGAAAAAAAGGATCAACCAAACTAGTTTTATTAGTTGAAAGTTTCGTTGTAGGGAAGTAAACTTTAGTTAAATATAAACAATCAGTTTAGTAATCGGTCCAAAACTAGTTTTGTTGATTTATATTTGGTATGTAGTAACTTAAGTTTTTGTTATTGTTAACTGATTTTACGTAAACTAACTAGCGAGGTTTTGTTAATGATAACCAGTAGGTCGCAAGTCCCTAGTCCCTAGATTACGAACTACTGGTAGCCAAACTTTGGTTACAGTTAACCAATTTTTTTTTTCAGTGTTTTGGCTCCATAGAATCACCTCAATTCACGATGATACACATTCATTCAATTGGCTGTCTTCTTACTTAATTTTCTATGTAATCGCTGTTTTAATGCCTGTTTTAATAGATCGGTATTTCAGAATTAAAATCTAATCGATATTTCGTCGTAAACGAATCTACACCCAGTGCATTCACATGGAATAGTGCATGTGCAGTGTGCACGCGACCAATTATTCACCCCATTCGGGGGTCGCTGCCCCCGGGGGTGATTGTGAGCGCTTTTGTTTTTATTTTTAATCGCCCCGTTATTCCGTTGGCGTTATAAAATCGGGTTTAATTGAAATATTGATTATTATAAAGGGGTTAACGTGTGATTAGAGTTTTGATTGGAGTTTAATGAGCTTTTAGAGTTTGTGTTTCATTTTTTGTTATAAAAGTCTTTGAGATTTATTTGAATAATATTTTAGTCATCATCTGTCACTTTGAGTTTTGTGTAAGGAGATGGTAGTGTGTACGCCCCTAACGCATTGGCTCACACAACGAAATACTTCTCCCTGCTTGACAGTGCTTGCATATTCTGCAATAGAAATAAATAAAGGATCATGGTAATCTTTCTTCCGAAATTGACTGACCGCATTTCAAAGAGTTAGACCGCCAGCGCCGTCGTGCCGGAGATTTCTTTGGATTATTTCTTTGCTTTCCAAGGGGATGCCTTGATTTGAGTCGAACACGCCCCTAGACATAGACACGCATATGGCTTCCCCGCACGAGAAAAAGAGATGTAACACTCTTCGGGAATGGCTTTTTTGAACAAATTTCGATGTTTAAATTTCATCCAGCGAGATTTTAGATGAGATAAAAGTATTAACTAACTATAGTATTAACTTGATTGACTGTGTCGTAAAATAAAGTATCGTTTGAGTAAGCTGAGTAAAAATAGGAAAATACAGAGCCAACTTTGGTTTTTTTTCTATCGAGGCAATTTGAAGCAATCATCTATCGATCAAATCAGATAAACAATCATATATCCGATAATCAGACCTTATTTTTTCTTAATCTATTCAGAACGGTGTTTCAAAGCACGCGATAATTTCCAAAGCCTACAATGATTTGGCAGGGCCCTACAGAAAACCGTATGTTGGGTTGGTATAAAAAGTTTTATTATCCTTGGGTGCACCTAAAATGTAGGCTCGCTTGTCATTGTCAGAAAACCTATAACATTACTTATCTTGGCCTTCTTTCATTATTATAATACGAACAGTACGTAATGCTATAATACCCGATAACCGAATTGGGCTCAGAATAAACGTTCGCCGCTCAGTTGGAGGTCTTTCTACCGAACAATCTCACTTCGTTTACTTGTAATGTATCAACTTAGGTATTCCTTTTATGTGCGTATACGAGTATCAATCCAAGGGGTATTTACTAAGAAAAACGAACTACATATAGCAATGGGTTTAAAGTTTACTTATTTCTCCTCATATCTGTGTCATAATCAGGTGTACAAAAAAGTTTCACTTTATAGTTAAACGCCTACAATGAATCCGAGAACATTAGAAGACCTTTTAAAATATGAACAAAATGTAGCACGACGTGTATTAAAAAATGATTTCTTTAAATCGCGGTTAAGAAACCATGAACTTTCCATTCTTTTCATAGTTTTACGTTAGCACTGGTCAAACATTGTTGTAAAGAGACAATTACCACCCGCCACGAACTCACGGCTATCCACCTCCTGGTCAGAGGACGCTACATTTTGTACACAATCCGGGCGTTAATAAAGAAAGCGAAGAGTCAATTCGAAGGAGACATCATTTTAGATGTTTATCCTTCTGGAATTAGTTTCATCAAATTATACTTCACAATACTTAATGGCAAGACATGTTTATAAGAATTACTAGCTTTTGGACTTCATCCGCATAGTTAATTGCATTTAGGGGTGTTTGCTATTACATTCACAACGGCGTACTATTCACTATCGCAGTCCCATAGAAATTACAACCCCCATTCGAGATTAAAGTGTCTTTCGTCCAAATTATCTGCACACCTTTCACTACAATTACACAATTACGACAACGATTATATCTAACGGGCTCATTCGCCCCTCTCGAATGTATCTGATTTTGTGCATTCCACTTTCCCTACATTTCGAAACCCTAATCGATACCGATATCAGTCATCGTCCCCTCGCTGACGTCATCGTCCCGACAGGGGGAGCTGTCGATGGCATCCTTAACGACGGCCATCCCCATTGTATTTGTAGTGGCAACTTGGCAAGTCATCTGTGCCAGTGGGTGAGATTCTTGGAAATGGGAGACTCGACACTTGTTTGTAATGCTTTGAGGGCGTATGATAGTCATGTTTATCCTTATTCTATGTTAAACAAGCTATAGCTGTAATCGACAGCAGCTCTAGCGATTTCGATGACATTTCAAATAAAAACCCCCCCGTAAATCCTGAGGGCGAAAAATCGATTTAGCTAAGTTTAATATCTGGGGAAAATCGCTTTCTCTATTTTCACCAGAGGAGAGCTTGGTCGACCAGATATTGTTTATATGGATGAAACGTCGTTAGTTGTCGCGTTTATATAATTCTTTTATTCTCAGCAACAAATAACATGAAAGAGATCAAGAAAAAAATAAAATGTCAATGGTTATGAAGTATAATAAACTTAACTTGGCTAATAATCTTCAAAAGTTAAGACAACATATATTTGTGTAAAACTATTGAAATACTACACAGTATTTATTTTCTTTTTTATTCTAACGTATTTTTCATACAAAAAATTTGGATGCATATGGATATTACAGTTTGCCAATGTAATTGTATGCTAACACTACTCTCCGATTGATAATTCATTATTTTAAAAGATTTACCGGTGCATCTGTTTTATCACTGACTTATATTATGTCAACATTGACCAAATTTTCTTTAAGTTTTTACTTTTATATTTCGGGTTCTTGATTCAAATTGTTTATTCAAAATCACTGGTAGTATGTGAACATAATTTTAATGGTAAAATACATTAGTAGGTTTTTCGGTCGAAAATAGCAATCGGAGTATAGTACAATGTCTGTAATCCTCATACTTGGGGTAGGTATCACATAAGTACAACTATGCAAATAGTAGAACATCAAACAAACACAAGAATCCGCAATGAAATCGACCTGTGTAAGGAAATAAGTTCACCTCGGAATGAGAGCGGCCCGGGACATAAGAACAAAAGACGCCCCGACATGGCAGACATCTTTGTTGGAGCGCGATTCAAAGTCAAAGTTACGCTATGAAAGAAACTGTAGTGTAGATACGCAGATCTACACTACAATTTCTTTCATAGCGAAAATAGTTATTTACTTTTATCTTTTTGTTCGCCTGAAGTACTTTTCTGGCTATCAGTGGGATAATTAATTGCGTAGCTTTTTGAACGAACGTCAGGACATCATCTGCCATCATCATTACCACACAAAAAATACAATTAGATTTACCTTTAGGTACCTAACGTAGGTACTTCCGTGCGAAACGTTACGCAATCGACTGTGCAGCAGGTTTTCATACTAAATGCAACCGTGGACAATTTCACATACATGTCAGAAATCTTGAAGAGTACTTGTTTGAAAATGCGAGTAAAACCAGCATGAGATTTTTAAGCCAAAAAATGTTTGATTTTCGAACTTCTATTACAATTTTTAAAATTTTGAATTGTAATGCATTTCTTCAGTTGCACGCTCCATGGATTCATAATATCGACCGTGCTTCTCAAAGTACTTAAAGTTACTAATCCGTATCTGAAGCTCCCTGATTCGAATAATCTATAGATAGGTATTCAGCTAGTGAAATGCTAGTAGAATTCATAAGGGGATGTAGCCTGACTAATGTACGTTTCCCACCGAACGGGTCGGGCCGGCGCGCATTCTATTACATGCAAAGGAATTTGAACCGTCTATACAGCAGATACAATTCATATTTGATTACAATCTCCACCGACCGCGTCGGTAGCTGTCGCCTCGCAGTGGATGCATGATTCATTCAAAAATGAAATGTAACTACTGTATAGACGGTTCAAATTCCTTTGCATGTAATAGAATACGCGCCGGCCCGACTCGTTCGGTGGGAACCGTACAATAACCTGCACCCTTCAGTGTCGTCGCAAACGTCGCGACGCCAGACATCTTCGTCACCCGCCGGAAAGGAGCTATTTTCCGGCCGAGAAGGATTAAATGTCGTGGTTCTCTTAAGTTACCTCACGTACATATTTACCATCTAGATTAAATGGCGGAAAATACCATTTCCTCTAGGTACGATTTCGGTAACATGTTCACGAAATTCACAGATATAATAAAATGATTATGATCCCAGCAGTAATCATGGTCAATCTAAATTCATGACAATATAAATAATGTTTTATTTATGTCATATGGCTATTTTCTCTTTTGTCGTAGGTGCTATGATAATATCAGAAGAAATCAAAAGCTAGCTTTTCTCGCAATTAGGCTGCGGCTCTTCTGTAGATGTCGAATCTCGTTAAATAATTCATCGTAGATGTTGATAAATTTAAATCTGGCCGGGTTGTACCTACAATTATTTTTACTGAGACGATAAGTACAATAAAGTTAATAATAGAAACAGAAAGGAATAAAATTAATGAAACAAAGATCCAGTAGGTACCGTCGCACAAACTGTCTCGACCAAGACACTTTTGTCACTTGCCGAGAAAGGATCTTTCCAAGCGAGATTAAAAGGATTTGTAGGTGTCTGCGATTTTCTCTTACATTTTTATACGACGGCAATTCTGGATATAATGTTGTATCTTACCGGACTTTTAACGAAACTCATCAAGTATTGTTTCATTCCTTTTGACTTTGTTCCTTGCAAATCTGAAGTAAAATGCGGAGGTAAAGTTAGAGAAGCGCCACTTATTTTTCCAAAAGCCACTTCCTTCAGAATGAGAACTTCAATTTTAATAATGTTGAAAACTGAACCTTTTTTCCGTTTAACATTTTTTTGTCGAAAGTGTTATATTTTTGTTTTCCGTTCATTTCGACTTTGTTTAACTATTACAAGTTTTTTTTAATGTACTTAATTTTAGGTATCCCAGTTAAGTAAAAGAACTCACGCGTGAAGGCTTCGCAAAAAAATACTAGATTTTTTTGTTATAGGATTTGGAAATAATTGCTGATTGGCTTAATAAGTAATCCACTGTTTCATTTATTGCTCCTGTCAGGCAACACCTCGTGTAATAGAATGCCTAATAAGGTAAACGTCCGAGTACTTGTCCTTGACCCATCAGGTACTTGGCACTGACCGATATACTTGACACTTCAGTTATAACTCATAACAATGGAGGTGAACAATAGGTAGGCTATTATATAGGCGGTAAGGTGTCGGGAATTGGGAAATTTACCTTACTCCTATTGTTAGACAGGTGCAGTGTACTAGCGATATTGATTCGACTTCTATTCGAAGCAGGGCTCGACCCATTTCACCGATTCTTATCAACTGCACAAGTATGGTCACGTTTGCTATTTGTCGCAGTGGACACTAGTTGAGCAAGCGCAAGAAAATATTTCGTGTGTCCGGTTGTTCTTAACTGAATAAATATAGCCGCTTATTACGTTCCCATACCCCCCCATATAAACATTTTTGTAACTCTGAAAACAAAATCATCATTCACGTCTAGATAATGGAACCCCCCAAAACCTTTTCAATCAGCTTACAAGGCTTCCTTTGAATTTCCCGATAGAATCTCCTAATTTCCATAAGCACTAGGCATAGGCTGCTGAGCTAAGCCTGGATATATTGATTCGTCGTCTATTTGCGTCATTTATGGCTGACCTGTTCAGTCGTTTATAGCCACGATGAATATACTCGTTTGTTTTATTAGCTCGTGATATCGTGATCGTGACGATTGTTGGGAATAATTAATATGGATATTAATAGTAGGTATACCTAGAAGATATCAGATAACA
Organism: Epinotia demarniana; assembly: GCA_945867215.1. Taxonomy (NCBI): domain Eukaryota; kingdom Metazoa; phylum Arthropoda; class Insecta; order Lepidoptera; family Tortricidae; genus Epinotia; species Epinotia demarniana. Next base: position 10,367,318 of record OX244281.1, read on the forward strand.
TGTTATCTGACATGGCAGGGGAAGTACCTAACTGTCTAGATGCAGGGGCAGTTCTGCCAGGTTCTCCTATGTCAGAACTAACTACAATACAATACAAATACTCTTTATTGCACACCTCACAAACAAAGCAGTTAAAAAGAGAAACAATACAATAACATGTAGGTAGAGGTAGACAACACTAACTACTTTAGCCCTAAATGCTTTATTTGACCTAATGCAGAGTTTCGTAAAAATGTTATAGATACATGAAATATGAGATTTTTTTCAACATTTTCTTCAACAGGGGTCCGCGGTATTTTTGAAATTCTGAAAGTGTCCATGCCTGACAAAAGTTCAAGAACCACTGACTGACTGGATATTTATTCTTTAATAGTAAACTTTATACGATTATTGCATAACAAACCTTACCTTTAGACTTCTATTTTATGATATTCAAAGAAACCCCGAAAATTTCACTATTTTGAATAAAAATGCATTTGGTCTAATGAAACAGGGCAAAAGTTAAGAGGAAAGGAGAGAGGAACCAGTTCCGTTCAAACGTATGTAGTCCAAAACCAAATTATGGTTAGTCTGCAAGTAGCGTGGCTAGCATGGGTGCCACCCGCGTCGGAAGTGTCACCCAGTGTGGCTCTGTAAATATAGCGCGGGCAGCTGTCATCTCTTCTCTCTTCATAAATTCAGATGTTAACGAACTCCGCTTACGATTACAGACGGTTTGGTGCAACTCACCCTTAATGTGAGATTTAACGAAATTAGTATTGGATAATCTTGGAAAAAAGTAATGCTTGATTTTACCCATGTGCAAATAGCCAGAAACTGAATTTCCAGAAGCGTGAATGCTTATGTAATTTCCAGCATTGTTGGAAGTTTCGCTGACTTTTCCGCTTCGTCGGCAAAAACTTAATATTCTCACAAGTTTTTCTTTTGAGAATTCAAATTCTACTCTTTCTTTTTATGCCTTTGCAGACCTACGAGTATTATGTCATGTTATGCAATACAAAACTTGGCTTTTGTCTCTAGAGGTCCAAAGTTCAATTATATGGACTAGTTCGCATTTTTCTCTGAGCACATAGGCTTAAAATTCTATTTTACGTTTTGTGGAGTTTGTTAGTAGTGATATGGATGGACGGCTGTTCGCAAACCTTAATAAATAAATAAGTAATTAATACAAAATATACTTCAAACTTCTCCTTTAAACAACCATTAAGGATCTCATATCTTTCATTGCATAACCATAGTATTTAAATGCACATATACAATTACCATTGATACTAAACAACAACATGATTTTAAAAACAAGTGTGTGAGAATCGGTAATGTTTAAGTCAATATACATTATGATACAAAAACTATATAACATACCATTCATCATGTTTAATGAGGTACATACATATACACACAAGCATATTTGTTTTCCTATTCTGGTTACGTTCAACCTTTTTTAAACCAAAAGGGTGATGTTCCTGCATAAATTAGGTGCTAATTACTGATATTTTGAGTGTCGTTAAAGGTCGTTTTACCCTATTCTCTGCTATTTCAAAACCCGACCACGCTGTGGATTCCCATGAGACTAGTCGCCCCTCTCTGAATTGAAATTCCTATCCCTTGACCAAGCAAGTCCCTATTGTCCCCAATAAATCTGCACACAATACTACGACTTTATTACTCTTTGTACAAGATATTTCACGCAGTTTTATACAATAGCAGTTTTTTTCCGATCGCTTCAATGCTAGAGCAATCCTGTCAGCAAACACACAAGGCCAGTTGAGTTTAGAGTTTCTCTCAACTCTCAACTGACTGGATAGTATTACGGCCTTCTCTTTGCTGATAAGGGTAGAGACAGGTAGCGCACAGCGTAATGTCGGCTCACTCATATTTGGATCGGCTCAGCAGAAGAAGTACGTACACCCTGAAGAAGACCACATCCATACCTGATAACACCACTTCTTGCTCTCTTCGTGGCGGTGAATGAGGTCGCTAGAACTCCTGAGTGTGCAGCTGTGCACTGTGTTGAGAGCGAAGAACCTACATGTCTTTAGCTTATATCAACACCATGAATTTCAAACCAATAAAGGATCGGTAACGCACTTTTGACTCGTCTGGAGACGCAAGCGCCCAAAGGCTAAATTGTCGGCTTACCATCAGGCAGGATATAAGGTTGTTTTTGTTTGTCACCGTCTTGATAAAAAAGACGGTCAACAATCTCGTCGGTTTCTGTACCCGGGACTAAAACTATGCAGGAATATTCCTTACTCATCAACTTTATCGATTCCTCGATATATTTTCGATCAAATCACTCGTACCGGAAACTCGAGATTTAATCCTCTAACCAGTGAATTACCATATTCTATCTCGAAAATATTCCCGAAGATATCGCCGGAATGTTTAACCTTGGAACCCTCAAAGATAAAGGTCTCTGAAAACAAATATACCGTCATCAACGTCAAATTGTTGGATTAAACTTGGTTTCTAATGAGATTTTCTTCTAATCTTTAGTATTAGATTTTACCAGTTTTAATTAAAGTGGGTCTCGCCGCCAGATATAATTTTTGGAAGGACTACTTGGGAACATAGTCTGAAATGTGATGCTTCGAGGACGTATAAGCAGAAGAAATGTTAGTATATATTTTTTTGCGATTTGGGGGAAATACGTATAGTCGTATAAATACAGTTTAAGTTCACATAGTCTCAGTAAGGTGTAGTTCGTTTGTAAGTTTTCTTTCTGTTTTCTGTATTTTGACTAATTGATATTCTCGTCATTAAAGATTTTTGGTTAAGAATGTTAAGATAACATAACAACTATACCTATAACATTGATGTCGATTAAGATTCGTAGCATACTTAGGTAGGTAATTTGAATAAGAAATGCCGACAATGGTTCACCTTGATACTAATCCGTAATTTACATTTCAAATTTAAAAATAAAGTGAAGACTCAACGTTTGCTTTCAAAGATCTGTAATATCATTCCTGAAAATCCAACAAAATTATAGCAAATCGTGTTATTATTAATATTAAGTAAATTCTAACGAATTATATTCCATCAGATTGATTAGAAACCGTAATGCGGTTTGAAGATAAACAAATGTTTCGATTATGCACCCTTTTATTCAAATTCTCCACCGACAATATCTCTTAGATATAATTTACTCCCCAAATTCTATCTAAAGATATTTTTCAACACAATTGCTCGTAACGTACCTCTTATTGTGTCGCTTTTAGGCTCATAATCCTGGATATTAAAAACGCGTGTTTTATAACTTTACAACACTTGTGTGTTATGGTTATATCCCGATTAAGTCACGTTGGCACCTTGCAGCAAGATATATGCATGAACACGGTGCATTCTTAAATTAACCAGGTTGTACAGAATGTACAGCTTTTTTTTTAATTTTCGGCAAATGGATTCTTACTCGACTAAACAAATTAAATCCTTTTTGTTAATTAATTGACTATTTCTTTTTGTATATGATATGGAAACGTTTAATTTAGTAAAACTATTCACTTTTCATAACATTCTACATGAATTAAATACAGATAACATATTAAAATGAAAATATAATTTTATTTTGTATTGGCTGTTTAGAGATTTCTGTGCCCACACTGCGCAAACTTCACGAAAAAAAAACTGTTGGGTGCCAATATAGGTTATATTTTGATAGGTTATTTATTTCACAAATATTTGTAAAATTTGTTTATACGTGTTTGGTTATTATCAAAAATGTTGACTCGTGGTGACTAGAAAAGTGATAAATAGAATGGACGCCTCTGGAAATTCTTGGCGATGTGCAATTGTGAGTAAAAACCTGTTGTCATCGTAATGATTTGCTTAATGTAAAGTAAATAATTTGGCAGGCCTATATATAACATTTTCATCTTATGAAAATGATTTTTTCCTCGCAAAATGTGTTGAAAAACGTCGTATGATACGCGTGAGCTTTGATAATTACATCCTCGGCTTCCTTATCACGCTCACCTGCGGTTCGCGTGAACAATTTCGCCTCTGATGTAATTATCAACCTACCTCACTTGTATCACAATGTACTATTACGGCCCTGTAGTAAAGACGACTCCGAAATATGTGCACGGACAAAGTGATGTGAAAGTGACTTTATTCTTAAACGCATAAGGGTGCTTAGGTATTTTAGAACCACTGCTAACGTACATATTTTAACTATGTGTACGTACTGTTCCACACATTTTAGAGATGTATTGAGACAAATGTTCTAAGCAATTTAAAAAATAATTTTATAAAATAGATGGATTTTTTCATAGTCTGATGCAGATAAGATAAATAAGATAGAGTGCGTATTACATCTCTCTGACTTCCATCTTTTCTGGTGGGCACGAGATATCAAATATCATGTATATCAATAAAAACAGTCCAACACATGATAATTTATATTCCCGAATTCGTGACCCTACTGCTTACGTGTATGTTTGTATAAATGTGTTTCATAATGACAATAGGCACGTGTTCACGACACAAGTCATTAAGTTTGGACCCTTTCCGTGATTTGCTTTTTTTGTGCGTTAATGCTGTATTTATGGGAGACACCCTTATTTGGATTGTTATGTTGAACGTTGCACTAGGTTTATTCTGGGTCATTCATTCAAGTGAAAACAAACATATGTACTTGCATATCATAATAACTAAAAACTAAGTTAATAGTTGCCAAGCGTCAGAAAAAGTATATTTATTATGTTTATGAATATTTTATATTGATCCCATCCCAATAGTCACAAAGAAGGTGGTTATAAATTTCCTATTTTTAAATCTTAAATCTTGATTGTCGTCTTTTCCAACGATACATTTTGACAGAAGTTCAAGCTTACCTCATCATAATCGTATGTCAATGACATGACTAACCCCGTCAGACACTATGTCTCCGCATTGTATCGATTCAGTCTTCCTATTTTCCGACAGTTGCAGTGTCGATATCGTGTAAATTACATTTGCTGGGACCTGATTCACAATGAGACACAATTTTAAGTCTGGTATTTCATTGTAGTCGTTATTCGCAAGCGCCCCAGTGATGCCCGTTTGTACTTGAAGCTTGGTGAAATGGGCTACTGGTCTCTAAATAACCCAAGAACAATTCCATTGTCCCTGGCAATTCAGACGAACATTTTCTCTGTCTGCTTTGTTGTATAGCCGGAATTTTCAAATACATGACTGAATCGTGACCACACGTCAACACTCGTGTTGTACCGTAGTTATAGTAAGTCCCTGGTTTGATGAAAATCATGAAATAAACGGCTTGGCTGTTTTACGTTCACATTTGAAACTCAATTAGCAACAAGAAATAAATATATTCCTAATAGAGGGTATTCTGGTTATTTTGAATATTTCGGATCGAATAGGTACAGACTTGGGTTCAACTAAGGTTTCTATGGCACTGACGTAAGGAGTCGTTTCCGATGTGGGGTATTTTAAATGAATAATTGGGAAACCCCAAAAGACTATTGTTAAGTATACAAAGGCCGGTCATAGTCTATAGAAAGTAAAAACATTACACCTAAACTTGAAAATTCTGTTAGCGTGATTCAGGAATTTATGTTATGTTAACAGCGACATCTATAAAATATTTATACTGATAAATGTACATAACTTAAAATCTAGATAACATAGTATTAAGTGTCCTAAACTAAACTAAAACTAAACTAGTTAATAATAAACCTAAATAATAAAACGTTTATCTTGAACACTCCTTTAAACTCATCCAAACCACCACCTTACATGGCGACCTTGTCAGTACATACAGATCCAGCATTTATTAATATGATAATAGTCATAAAGACACCGCACACACGTCTGACGTCAGTTTACCGCCGCGCCGGCCGCGCCTGCCAACAAGCCTTTACCTATGTCATTAGTCCAATTAGTAGGTTTTAATTCAATTTGGACTTTTGCCGGCCAGTTGGCCAGTGAGGTTTTTATGGTTTGTAATTATGCGAATTATTAAGTGAATGAATGCCAAGTGCGGACGTCCACATACATACATACATACATTCACGCCTTTATTCCCAAAAGGGGTAGGCAGAGCACATGAAACGTATGTTCCAGCGCCACTTTTAGCATAAATGTGGGTATAAAAGATCGACAAAATGTGATATTGCAGTGATAAGGTTGCTAGCCCATCGCCCACAACACACATCAGCCCTGGTCCCTTAGTCGACTTAAATTTTACGACACCCACGGAAAGAAAGGAGGTGGTGAAATTCTAACCCGACACCACACGGCCAAATACACTCACAATAGTTACGGAGCCATCAAAGAACGTAGATAAAAGCCGCGGGCAATATCATAGCCTATGTTAAACCTATTATTGAACCTGCTCACAAAATTTCACGAGATTCTGTTAAATGCGACCAGTACAGGATATCAGCCGGACATACTTTTACGAAAATATCTTCAAACGAATCATCGTCGCTTCTCTCGCTTATTAAATTGGTATAGAAGTACAGATTTCATTGAGTATCGCATCCCGGGTTTTTGGCCTTGCCGAATACTTTATAAACAGTGCTATATAGGGCGTCTTTAAAATATTCAGGGCACAAGGGGGATTTCGTAACAAAGATAAATTTTGACACAACACAACACAACAAAACATTTTCACTCCCATCTGAAGCTATTGATCAAACGATATTGATACGTTTTTCCTATTCTTCGCTCAAATATTTAAGAAGTCGGTGTCTCTTTTCCCGCAATACCTACTCGATGTGGGAAAAGTAATGATAGATCATAATATATATATTTATATATATATCTTTGCTTCGATGGTTAGATGAAAGGAAAAGTTAGTGATTAATGTACAGGGAAAACTTGGGAATTGATGATCCTATTATAATGTACTTAATGTAGTTATGGGTGTAAGTTACAAAATATAACAGTAACTACATGAATCAAAGATAGTTATTTGTAGTTATGTACACGATGTTATACTATGAACAAGAATACCGTTTCTTTTAAATTGATTGTTGCAAAAAGAGAGTTCAAATTGGCTACTTTTTTCACGGTGCCATTCAAACTAGTTTTTTGAGTGGATCAAATATTTGTATACGTATATGGACAAACTATAACACGTAAAAAGACAAAACAGAAAGGTCAGAGGCGGCCCCTTGCTGGTTACAACCGAAACGGTTCTTAGATTCAACGATTCTATTCTATTCTAATTGACATAGCATTATGATCTCATAGCATTATATTCGTGTTGTATGGAAAACCACTAGATATTTCTTTTTATTGTAACATTTAAGGATCTTATTAGTAACTTCGAATGTACTCTTAAACGATGAATAAATGATTTTTGGAATGTTTGAAGTCTGGTCTATAAATATATGATTTTAATCGTTTATTGTAAGTTACAAGCTATTTGCGGAAATCGCGAAACGTTTGACTGACGTAACTGGTGACCGAAGAGCTGGCGGCTTTCTCGCGCAACGCATCAGCATTGCAATTCAGCGCGGAAATGCCGCCAGCATCCTCGGTACCATGCCTCGTGGGCCTTTTTTAGATTTAACTTAGCTTTAATTTAATTTAGTTAATGTTATAGTTATCATCTTGTATATACCTACTTTAAAAAATAAATAATTATTTGTTTTAGTTACAATTTATTGTGATATTTGATTGTTCTGGAAAATATTCTACATTCTTCAATGAATTCAATGCAAAGTTTTACCTTTGGGTTTGCCGTCAGATGACACTCGCTTTCTTGAAACTAGCGCCTACGCAAAATCTTTGGATCGGGTTGCCAACCCGACCACGTCCTCATTAAGCTACAACCGGGGAAAACCTAGGAGAACGACCACATGCAATCTTTAATTTCTCTCCCTTAAGGGTATCAGTTTCTTTCCATAACAGCTGTTGTCGCGGTAGATAAATAAACCAATCGGGGTGACACCTGATACGAGTCAAGGGCGGACTAATGGCTCGGCAAATTGCGGAAAAAGGGTCAGCCTTTCGCCTGAGAAGGAGGTTAAGACACTTTAGCACACCCTTTGTTTCGGATTACGTTCTTGAAGATCACTTCCTGAAATCACCATCACCCTCCTAGCATTATTCCCGGCTGTGCTTCAAAGGAGCCCGGAGTCCGCTTTGACACCTAATTCCAAGATTTGGCATAAGCACTAGTTTCTACGAAAGCGACTGCCATCTGACCTTCGAACACACGGGGAAAAGGAGACCATCGTGGGATCAGATATTTATCAGACAGAGATCACTTCCTGGCATATGAGAAAAAAGACCGGGTTGCACTCCGGGAGCTCCGGCAGAAGTGAAAACTTGCGAAATGCTTAAAAAAAACTTGAATAATTTTAATTTTTCAAAAAATACACCCCCCTCCTCCATTCCGCCACCCTCCGGCGGTAAATAAATGAATGAAACGCTGAGCTCATCAGAACGCTTTCAGTTCTCCATCATGATTAAAATGTTCTTCGAATTTCATCCCGATTCAATTTAGATCCGTTACAGTTATGCTTAGAGGTCATCTATTACGTATGAAACAAGTTTTCTATCAAAGTATTTGGCGACAGTATGGCGTCCCATATTAGCGAGACGTGAACTCACTTCACTCAATAAAAAATGTTCAATTCATTAATTTTGAACTCTTCCTTGTATGAAGCCTGAAATTGCTATTTTATATAGCTTCCTCGGAAAAGGTAACCGTACCGCTTGATACAAACATGGAGCCGTGACGTGATCGATCCGCTCATCCGGCGATGCTGTTCACATCCCGTCTCGTGTCCTCACCACTAACCCCCAGTGTATCTTACGGCGGGATTCGTAATAACAACGTGTAACCGGAGGTCTACTAATACTGGTTCCCCGTATCTACGCCAAGGTGGGGTGAAACGTAGTGATTGTGAACGATCCGGGTCTAGCGACAGACCTCGGGTGAATAAAACTCGGCGGCGATCGAGTTTCGCATAAGTTCACGTAGACTTGACTTAATGTGGTTTCGACCAAACCAAACAAAAATGTGTAGTGTTGAATGTAAGATTAGTTCAAACAATTTTGAAATTTAACAAAGTCTACACCGCTTGAACCGCTTCAGGCGATTTTTGTACCATAACAGGGTAGGGTTTTGTAAAGGTTTTGCGTAGACAAAAGCTAGCCCATTTCAGTTCTCACTATGACTGTAACGGTATAGGTTTTGTAAATTCGCGTCCCGGGGAAGGACATATACCTAATAGTTTTAATCCCGGAAATCGTCCCCTAAATGGGGGGGTGAAAATTGTATTGTATACGTAGGTATTCAAACCACATGCACAGAAATTCCGAAGGCCCTAATTTTCTCATTTCCCGAATATCGGAACTCTCTCAGACAATTCCACATTGGTTCGTCTCTCTCGGTAATTGATTCGATTACGACCTCACCAGGCATCGGAAGATCGGTTGGATTCATCCAAGCTTCAATTGTAGCATCGCTCCACTAAAAGCGTGGCACTTTAGCCCCTTTAGAGAGAAGACAGCCTTGGAAGGAAGAAACATAATTAATTAAGAAAGTGTTCGGGACATTTATTTTCATTTGCATTGTGCCTGTGTCTTTTCACGATATTTAAAAATAAAGCGACCTTGTTGGTTGCAAAATATCTGATTTTCCGAGATCTGAAAAGGTTTGATTTTGAAATTAGATTTTTGCTATAAACAAGGGCCCGTTTTCTTTTCGTTTTTATCTGATATTGTTCATAAGAATTGCTGATTTACATTGGAAATTTCAATGAAGTCAAGGAATGATGATTACTAATATTTTGTTATGGAGACTGGATAGGTTATTAATTGCTTAATTCCTATTTGATCGTACCTTAAAAACATACCTTTACAACTGAGGTTTCTAGAAACGTTTTATTAATACCTACATCTGTATGTTAAGCGTGATCACGTTTATATATCGAACAATAAGCTTTTGTCCCTATTTACATTCTTGCTAGTGAAGGACAAATGATTTACGTCCGACAAAAATAGTGCGATCAAGCTAGCTAGGATAGACTAAAATAGTAAGGTAGACACGTGGACATTTACGGGTGATGAAATGTGGTGTCCTACCGACTTGGCTTAATTTCAGAATCAGAAAGTATGCCTTTTTTCACAGTCACAGACAACATAAAGTAAAAACAATAATGAAAATTTGCTAATTCACAGTTCCAGTATATTGAAACGGGTGATCATTCTTAGATACGTATTATGAGTGCCCCAATCAAGCATATTATTCAAAAGCCTCTGCCACCATCTGAGGAAAACGAAGACCAAATTTGTTAAGCTGACCCACAGACATAATTGGCTATTGGACATTTTTTTCGAGGCGCTCGCTAGTCGAACCACTTTTCTGAGTGGATCAAATGTTTGTATGGGACTAACTACAATTAGGGCACGTAAAAAGACAGAAAAGAGGATCAAAGGCAGACCCTCGGTGGTGACAGCCGAAACGGCTTACTTATACAAATTGGCACAGAAGAATGACGTCACCATTTTCTCTTTGTACTAATCGTTGTATCGAAAATATAGTACGTAATTGCCGTTTAGGACGAAAAATACTGCGTTTAGGTCCATAGTTGTAAAGTTCATTCTTGGATTATAAAAATTACATGTATTTTTTCATAATCTTTCAAGCTCCACATATTTTTATGGTTTGACTTAATATTTGCAATAATTTGATGGTTTACTATCAATATAGCAACACTACGTTATCAATTTCAACATGAGGAAACTACCCTATTGTCGCCAGACTTTCGCAACCATCAAGAACTCGCCTAGCGGGTGCCTACGCCGTAGTCGCTTTCCGCTACATACGAGGAAAACACAGGATCGGCTACGAGCGTAGCGCGTAGCGATTCTTGGTAGCGAAAATGTTAAGAAGCCGACTTCTTGTAGCGATACTTAAACGCGTTACCTACTAGCCATATATCCACTGTCACAGTCAATGACTATGACAGGTGATCTATGACTGACTGCCAGCCACCTGCATCGGTACTGTGACAAATACGCCTTGTGTACCCGCTAGGTTAACATTGTAGAAGTATAAATTGGCAAAACTGAGGCGCTTAGTTAGGCCAATGACGAGTTGCGATTTTGCACAGAGTTTAGTTTTATAATATCGGCCCCAGCACGGCTATCACGCGACGGCGCGCGAGCTCTTTCGATTGTTTTCGCACTATCCGTCTCTCTCTTTTTAGAATACTTAACACAGGAGGACATATAGAGGCATAGTGCGAGAAATATCGAGAGTATGTCGCGGCCGTCCCATGATAGACGTACAGAAATCTGTAATACGTAATATAAAGGGTGTGGGATTATACAAGCGGGACAGTGAGGGGAAATCTGAACTTACAAGAGATAAGTAAGTTTGCTATGTATAGTCACGAGACCGATTTTGGAAAAAATAAAAAATGCAGTCAAAGATTTTAAAAAAGCTTCATACAAGGCCGGGAATCGAACCCGATCAAATCTCTTTAAAAATCGGAGTTCGTTTTTTGGCGTAAATACATAGTGCGGGAGACGGGATGTAAGGAACAATTGTTAGAAACAAATGCACCCTGTATCTACGATCACAGGAATATGTCGTCTTTCATACTTTATTTACGGAAATTGATTTCTAAGAATAATGTCAGTAACTACTTAGTATTCAGTTGGTAGCAACTATTCTTAAAAGTACCACTAATTACTGTGTGAAGGGGTAAGTTCGACAAAAAGAAAATTTCTTGTTTGCGTGGCTTCAAGAACTACTAAATACACTTTTGATGTTATTCAACAATTATTCGATTTGCAATGTGTTAGTGTTGTGCTGTATTTGTTTAGGCAAAGGTATATGTCAAACTCAAAGGCTGAAAGCGATTTCATAAAATATGCTAGGCTAATTGAAATTGTTGAAATGATGATTACTCAAAGATTTTTTTTAGAATTGAGTAGTTTCACTAAAAGGGTATTGTCACCAAAAATCAAGTCTAAGCCATCATTATATAACTGAAACCTGAACTTGTCCAAACATGTCCTTGACACGAGACAAGCGCCTACAGAACGAATGCGGCAAATACGTACCTGGGTAGGCGTCGCCGTTTCCGTGGTCATGGCTTCTACGCTAGCGAGTCTAGTCTTCTTCTTCTTCTGACATCGGCAGCAGTCACTAAGCGACAGTGTAACACCTAGCTAACACCCCGACTAAACTCGCATAGCCTACGGTAGATATCGATTTCTCAATGTCCTTGCACAGTCCAATCGCTAATCCGCCAAAGTTCTCACTAGCATATTAAAAAAAGTGAATTCCAAATTCGAAAACCGAATCGACGCCTAGCGGGCCGCCATTTTACTTCCGCGTAACACGTTTCATTTCCGCACTAAATACTAAGTTAATTTAAGTTTTTAATTAGAAAAACACTAAGCAACAGTGAAAGCCGTAAGCAGTATTGACATAAGCTGGATTAAGGTTATTTATAACGTTATTTTTACACGCAAAGTACGCTTTTCGAAGCGGGTTGTTGCTTTTCGACGTGTGGGGGTGTACAAGAATTTCGCCGGCTTTGGACGACAAGTGAGTAGGGTGGGGTAGCGCGCCAGTGCGGCTGCGCGAGGGGTCTTTATAGTGTGCGTGTTATGCGTGTATGCCATTATCCCTGCCAGCGTACCCTGGCCTCCCCAGTCTCCCGTTGCTTTGTATTTTGTGAAACGAATGTGGTGTCCGTTCTGATTGTCACGGGTCGAGCTTGAGTGGTCGTGATGGTATTCACAAACACAATCGATAATGCAAGAACTCTCAGATGTTAGGAAATGTCAGACTGGTTGTCGGGCCCACGAAGCTCTTTGAACAGATTCGCGATACTTCGATATTGCTCATATTGGTCATTATCCCTTACAATTGGATATTGTACTGTTATTCCACGCTCCTAATATTCATTCAATATGTAACTATAAAATATTAGAAGCAGTTTTTTTTTTTGATACATTATTTAGACCTTAAGAAATAAAACGCAACCCTCTATTTTAAAAATGAAATCGTCTTTGATTTATAAATGTCTGAGTCCAAAAGGTTTGATAATAAGGTTCTAACGAAAAATCGTATTTCTCAATCTGATACCGGGAAATCATTGAAAAATAGGTTGCAAATTTTGAAGGATAACTTAGGTACATATTTACGTACAATCAGTCCAACTGAAATAAAAGCTTATAAAAATAGATTGTGATATTGATTATATACTTAAAGCACAAGTTCGTGCTTACTTCTCGTAATTTGCGATGATAGGTAAATTACTGGGTCAAGCATGAGCTAATTCTATTAGGAAATTAAGCCATTACGTATTTAAGGCAACTTGGTAGTATGTTTAATTTAATATTGGTTTTTCTCCATTTGAGTGACGTATACAGTAGGTAACGAACGTTTAGCCAGTGGGTGCTATGCTGCCTATGAAGGGTTCGAATCCCGGTAAGGGCAAATATTTTTGTGATGAGCATGAATATTTGTTTCCGAGTATTGGATGTTTATCTGTGTATAAGTTTTTATTTATGTTTCTTAATAGTAACCACAAACCTTATTTAGCTTACTGTGTAATGGGGCTTCGATTGTGTAAGATTGTCGGTCCTCTAATGTTTATTTATTTATATCAGATTCTTAAGGAAAATTATACACAGATTTATGGATTGTGTGATCGATTTTCTATTTGACGAACTTTATACAATTAGGTGGTTAATTCGCATTTTGCTATAGTTGAAGTTCTAAAGTACCTACTCCTATCAAAATATAAATGTGAAAATGGGAGCCAAATTCAATAGGGACAATATGCCTAGTCTTCAACAGAAGAATGGAGATCTAAATGGGTGCCAATGTCAAAAGACGTTTTGTATCGAAAGCGAACGTCCTTAAGAGTCCCCAGTATGCTCGACTCTCCATACAAACGTAGTTTGGTTTTAGTTTTAAAACAACAAACTGGTATAACGTGAAACTTTTTATAAATCCATATCTTGATCGGAAACTAATTTCTGTTGCTATAAATTAATTATAATTCTCTCTCTCTCTCTCTCTCTCTAACTCTCTCTCTCTCTCTCTCTCTCTCTCTCTGCTTATTATTTAAGAGCTAATCTCTTGTCGGTGTAGCTCAAAGTACTCCATCTACTCCGATCCCAGGCAACCTCTTTGACATCTCGATACGATCAACTCTTTTTTTGAGCTTCTGTACTTATGAAGTTTATTCTAATTTTCTAATAAAATAATTCTAATAGTATTAGCATTGCTATACAACGTGGCAATGCCGCCAGCCTCCTGGGCACCCTGCCGCCTGGAGCCGATCTGGGCCAAGTTTTTTATTTATAATCTAATCTGTTAATCGTTTTCTTTTATGCCATATAATTCTAATAATATAATTATAATAGAACCCTAGTGTACAAGTGGTTCAAAAAGACCAAATGCGGGTAGTTCGGAAAACCCGCGCAGCAAGAAGATGTTGATACCCGCACAAGCCAGTTGTCCCGTGACCATGGATGTTGCAACACATCCGAAACGTCGGGAGACCTCAGTGAGGTAAATAAATAAGTTAATACGCGATTAAGTCCCGTTTAGTATAAATAATGTGTGAGAATCGTGAAAGTTTAAATCAATATAATTATAATAGAAATAAAATAATTAGAGATATTAGAGACTTAATATGAAAAACGTTCTATTAGCTCTATTTTAATTTCTAGTAGGTAACAGAAACTTTTTCGCCCTAGATATGGCGGAACCTATTGTGTTTACAAAGTTTCATATTTGCTACGTTTGTATGGGAAGTTCAGCGAACTGGCGACCCTTGACAATCGATTTTTTTCACACAAAGCAGATAGCTTAGGATAACTTGTAGCTCAAGATTTAAATTGACTAAGTAGTTAGTATTGGAAGTTGATAGATACGATTAAAGATGTATTTTTTAAATATGAATCGAAATCTTTCATTGATTACAGATACCATTAGATACACAATAGTACATTACGTAATGCAGCGTTAACTCATCTGCAGAACAACACTGTCGGTTAAACCGCTGAATTTTTAAATTACTGATTTTAGTTTCTGCGCCATCTAACGCATATTACTTGAACCTTTTTCCTTCAGGGTTCATGGTCACTTGTGTTTTCTGTTATCATTGTCAGTGTCTCTAGGACTTTTACGTCTTCCCGGTAGGTGGCGTCCACAACTTAAGACTCCCTGGTACGGCCTCGGTACATGCAGTACTCTTAGCGTATTTGTACTGGTGGGATTTAAAAGGACAATTTGAATTTTAAAAAGGCAATTCGATTTTTCAAATATGATTGGTGCTAGGTTCTTTTCGAAGGTCAGAGAGAAGCAGTTGACATTGGTCAAGTAAACAACTATTGTGATTCGAGACTGTTGTTTTTATCCCAGCTTATAACTAGAACTAAGGCTAAGAACTAAGGGATAATATTCTTCGTTTTAAAAACTCAGTGGCGTTGGAGTGAATCTCAAGCAACGAAGATTCTGGCCGCCAGCACCAAGTGCTATTGTGTGAAGGAATAGGAGGTTCCTAATTCACAAGCGTCGTCTTACATCGAGTGTGATTGTATTCAAAGGCCAGCCGTCGAGGACGTGCTGGGTAAGCATTGGTGGTATAAGTCTCTAGTCAGTTCATAGTCGCATCACGAAATATCGTAGATCTTACCTTTATTTTTGTCGTAGCTTTCTGGTGCGGGTACTCAACCCAGCGCTTGCCCTATCGGGGTACGAGGACCCACTCCGTCAGGTCGTTACCCTGTTTAAGAAGCTTGTGCCCACGATTCCTGCGTGCTATCACTGCGGGTTTTTATACTCCCGGAATGCGGAGTTCATTCAAAGGAGCCTACCTGAAGTGGATCAACGGTTCGTCGCAGCGGCTCAACTAGCTAAGGAGCTCAGGAAGTCTCAGGGAAGTCAAGTGTCAGGGAAGTCTCCGGAAACCTAATAATCGTCTACCTTCTGTTAGTTCTAATTAGTTACCTATGTAACCGCGATTTAGATTTAGTGACGCTATTGTGTACACCCACGCTTGCTGATCCTTGCACAAACTGAGCGCAGGGCGCTATCCTTAGTTCGGGATATCAACCATCCGGTGGCACCATCTCAAAATTCTTAGAGGCATAAGCACGCCAACGCGGTTCATTCTTTTCGTTTCTTCTTCTTTCGGCCATCGTTATCACGATCACCCATACACCCATCTCATCTCACATCATCAGCAGTCCGGTGTTGCATTACCCACCTTCGTATTTGAAGGTTTTTACCATCATCAGATACGTTTCTTTGACGTATCGTGCCCTGTGCCAGGGATCTGTACGGTTCGCGAATCCGTTTGTGCTACTTGTATCATCATCATCATCATCATCATATTAGCCGAAAGACGTCCACTGCTGGACATAGGCCTCCCCCAAAGAGTGCCAAAGTGACCGATCCCGCGCCACCCGCATCCAGCGGACTCCCGCAACCTTTACCAGGTCATCAGTCCACCTTGTCGGGGGCCTACCCACGCTGCGCCTTCCGGTACGTGGTCGCCACTCGAGAACCTTTCCGCCCCAACGGCCATCGGTTCTACGTGCTATGTGCCCCGCCCACTGCCACTTAAGTATAGCGATCCGGAGGGCTATATCGGTTACCTTGGTTCTGCTGCGGATAGCCTCATTTCTGATGCGGTCACGCAGAGAAACTCCCAACATGGCCCTCTCCATTGCCCTTTGGGTGACTTTGAGCCTTCTTATGAGGCCCATAGTAAGCGACCACGTTTCAGTGCCATATGTCATCACTGGCAACACACACTGGTCAAAGACTTTCGTCTTGAGACACTGCGGAATATTGGACGAAAAGATTTGCCGTAGCTTCCCGAACGCTGCCCAGCCGAGTCGGATTCGACGATTGACCTCTTTCTCGAAGTTGGACCTACATAACTGGATCGTCTGTCCTAGGTATACATAATCGTCTACAACTTCGAGCGTAAAGTGTCCGATTGTAATGGGAGTTGGTACTACATGGGCATTTGACATGATCTTCGTCTTATCCATGTTCATTCTTAGACCAACTCGCTCGGATGCTTTACTGAGGTCATCGAGCATCGTACTTAAGTCCTCCATGGTCTCAGCCAAGACTACTATATCGTCAGCAAACCGAAGGTGAGTGATGTACTCGCCGTTGATGCTGATGCCTAGCCTTCTCCAGTCCAGAGTCTTGAAAACGTCCTCCAGTGCAGCGGTGAACAGTTTTGGAGAAATAACATCTCCTTGCCTGACTCCCCTCTGCAGCGGAATAGGTTTCGAGTTCTGGTCCTGGAGTCGGACTGACATAGTGGCGCTCTCGTACAAACACTTCAGCACTTCGATATAGCGATAGTCAACTTGGCACCGCTGGAGAGACTGTAGTACAGCCCAGGTTTCAATCGAATCGAAGGCTTTTTCGTAGTCCACGAACGCTAAGCAGAGAGGCAGGTTATACTCCTCGGTCTTCTGTATAACCTGACGAAGCGTGTGGATGTGGTCTACGGTACTAAAGCCTCTTCAGAAACCGGCTTGTTCGGGAGGCTGGAAGTCATCTAGCCTGCGTACGAGACGGTTTGTAATGACCCTCGAAAACAGCTTATAGACATGGCTTAGAAGTGAGATGGGTCTGTAGTTCTTCAGCAGAGTGTTGTCACCCTTTTTGAAGAACAGCACCACCACACCTCTGTTCCATGCCTTTGGAGTTCTCCCTTCCAGTAAGACGGAATCGAACAACTTCTGAAGGGCCGTAAGGACCGGTTTTCCAGCCGCCTACAGAAGTTCGGCTGTTATTCCGTCTTCACCGGGTGCTCTGTTGTTCTTGAGCTGTTTAAGAGCCATTACAATCTCGTACAGGCTGATGTCCGGGATGTCGTCGGTATAGTGTCGGGTTAGTCTAGCTCTAGGGTCTTCCGCCTGACTAACTTCGGGTCTGCGCGTTGATGTGTATAGCTGTCCGTAAAAGCGCTCTATCTCACCCAGAATCTCAGGTTTAGAGGAAACGATTCTACCATCTTCAGTTTTTAACTTCGCGAGCTGGCTCTGCCCTATAGATAGATCTCTCGAGAATACTTTAGAGCCCTTATTACGCTGTATGGCCTCTTCAATACGATTTGTATTGAATTGGAGCAGATCGCGGGTAAGGGACTTGGAGATCTGTTTATTGAGCTGCCGGTATAAGGTCGCGTCGGCTGAAGACTGTAGAATCATTTCACTCCTTTCCTTCATGAGCTTCTTAGTGGAGCTAGATAGCCTTTTAGTTCCGTTAGTGCCTTGGGCCTTGAAGAACTTAGACCCAGTGACACGGACAGCTTCCACAAACCCGTCGTTCAATTCGTCCACATCGCCGCCTAGGCAATCAAAACGGTTTTGGAGTTCCAGCTGGAAGCTCTCGGGGTTTTGAATTTGAATTGATTCTGGACGGAGCGTAGACTTCATCAATCGAGAGCGCTCTTGCTTGACGCATATATTCAATGTGCCTCTTACCAGACGGTGATCGCTCCCGGTTATGACCGTATTGATCACAGAGACATCGTTGAATATATGCTTCCTCGTCGACATGATGAAGTCAATCTCGTTTTTAGTTGCACCGTCGGGACTCATCCAGGTCCACTTTCTGTGCTCGCGTTTCTTGAAGAAGGAATTCATCATGTAGAGTCCTTCCTTCTCCAAGAAGCCAGCCAGTAGTTGGCCCCGGTGGTTCCGACTTCCAACTCCAAATTGCCCCACTCTCAGCTCTTCACCATCTTTCTTGCCCAGTTTTGCGTTGAAGTCCCCCATAACAACAACTATGCATGGCCTTCGATATATCTTCATACATAGCCTCCACCTCTTCGTCGGAGTGTGCCGAGGTCGGTGCGTAAACCTGAATGACCTTCAATGAGTACCGGGTGGATACTCTGAGTATTAGGTACGCCACCCTAGTCGACACACTCTCGATCTTCACCACGTTATTTACGAGGGACTTGTGGACGAGGAACCCGACACCTCCCTGGGACTGTTGGTCGCCCTCCCGGAAATAGAGCAAGTTGCCGGATTTGAGGGTTATCGTGTCCTCCCCCTCTCTTCGGACTTCAGATAACCCTATGACATCCCAGCGCAACAGCGCAACAGTTAGTGCAATTATAATAAAGGAACAATTTGATAAAATACCTAGCCTACCAAAAACAGAGAGACCTAAACAGTTACGCCATCTACAGTATTTACCTTTGTACTCCATGCCTAAGTCAAACAATGTATATGGCAAAAGAACTTGTAGGTGTATTCTCCCAGACATATTAAATAAACTACCCAAGGAACTTGTTAAATTACTGGAAACAAAAAATCGTTCACAAATTAACAAGATATTAAAAGAATATTTTACAAAGGGGAAATATGCTAGGGAATATACTTGCAAACTAGCAAAAAAAAAAAAAAAACTGCGCATAATAACGTTCATTAAGTTCTTAATAATAATAAATAACAACATAAAATAAGATTTATAAAGCGAGTCGAGTGACCGCGCACATAATCTCACAAAGAGATTTGCAAAAATTGTAATTTAGTTAAGTACTTCATCTGAAATAAATAGATCTAAATTTATTTTTTTTTATTTTTTTTTTTAAACTTGCTCAATCCTTCCTCCAGTTCCGCTATCCTTTCGTCGGTCCGCAGTGTGCGCGTGTTATAAGTTGCCAGGGCCAGGGGTCGTCGGTGGTGGTAGCCGGATCTTCGCCGGAGATTCTTCGCACCCCTGACCCCGCTGGTGCCCTGGCCGCTACCACAACCAGGGTACCGGGGGTCGCCGGAACCTCGGGGCCGTGGTCTTTTTGTACTTAACATTAGGGGGTATATGCTATAATCGCCACGCTTGGCATGCGGGTTGGCGATCGCAGTATTCGCTACTTGTATACCTGATTGTAATAACCCATTTGGGATCGACTTGGTTGCCGCGAGCACGTCGTCGGGATCTTATAACTTTATGTTTAAAATGTATAAATGTTTCGGTTAGAACTATTAAAATTACGATCGTGATCTTGCTAGTGATCTTTTATTTTATTTTTCACTACAGTAACTAGGGCGGTGAATTCGCGTAAATGTATTTTACGTCACACCTGGCCATAATGCGAGTCTTACTGCACGCTGCGCGTATGGGAAAACTCGCATTGTGGCCAGGTGAAGACGTAAAATTTTGTACTCAACACGGGCGGTAATTGGTAAAGCCCCAGAGCGCATATTTATGGCCCTCACCTTCGGTTCGGGCCACAAACACCTGCGATCTGGGGCATTCACGAATTCACCGCCCTAGTTACGTAATGTACTATTACTTAACTTGTAACGGTATCTGCTTGCCATCATGGAGGCCGTATACTTGTTTGCCACCGCCGTGTAATTAAAAGCCATTTTATTTTTAAAAGACTTATGGCCTTGTGAGCTGTAAAACTCGCAGACCTGTCTGTTTTAATGTTTTCTTTTATTTATTTCCAAAATCAAAATCAACAACAAACTTCTTATAAAATTATCGAACCTACTCACAAAACTTCACGATAATCGATTGAGAAATGCGACCTGTAGAGGAGAACAGGTGGGCAGTCGGACAGCGGGACATCCGTACATACGAAATAATTTTGGTACAAGCTGAACGAAGTTCACTTCGCTCGCTAGTCCAAAAGCGTGACGGTCGTTTTCCGTTAACCTGCCAAATTTGAGTCCAAAACGTGACGGTTGTTTTCCGTTAACCTGCCAAATTTGAGTCCAAAAGCGTGACGGTCGTTTTCCGTTAACCTGCCAAATTTGAGTCCAAAACGTGACGGTAGTTTTCCGTTAACCTGCCAAATTTGAGTCCAAAACGTGACGGTCGTTTTCCGTAACATGCCCTAATTAGAGTCAAATTCGAGTTTTCTATTCAACCTACAAACCTTTTGCTTGGCTTCCAAACTGAGGAGTACATAAACGTGCCAATTTTCAAGCTAATCAAATTATGAAGCGCGGGCCTTATTGACCGACACTATTTGAGTTTGTAATTGGTTAGAAGGTAGAGAGCTGAAAGGGTTATTTGGTTTTTTAGATTAATTCAGTGGTAGATTTAGTATTAATTGTTTGTCACTTTATTTACAGTTAGCAGAAATACAATATATTACAGCTAAATATAGCCCTTCGGCCATCTACGATACCGGAGTTTCGAAACTGGCTTCGATCGAGGCTTTTGTAGTACTTAGCGCCACCGATACCTAATAATTCACGTAGGTATCACTGTTTCAGTAGGTCGAACGAACAGACAGACAGCGGTGCCTAATAATAGGGTTCCGTCATTCTTAAAACCTTAAAATTAACAGCAGTTTATCTAATACATCCACTGAAAATGGTACACAAACGAAAACAGAATTTAATTAAACATTGGGGTTGAGTATGGAAGAGAACAAAATCATTACTGAAAAAGATTTTTCAAAAATCCCTTCTGGTTTTTGGGGACCCTAATAATATCTCATGAACCGTGATAGTTTGATATACACAGATTATGTATTTCTGTTGCCGTTACAACAACAAACACTAAAAAATTGAGTAAAATATATATTTAAGGGGCTTCCTATCAAACGTCATCTTTTTGCAGATAATGGTACGGAACCCTTCGTGCGCAAGTCCGACTTGCTCTTCGCCGGTTTTTTCAATTATTTTAGCCTATGTCACTCGCACAATTATGAGGAATTCAACGACACCTCATAATTACCTCATATGTCAAAAGTCAAAATCCATCAAGCCGTTTGGACCGTAGCCCGTGAAATAGCATTTTTAAAATCTTTTATCATTTTGAAAACATAACCCTTTTTCTGAGGTTGTCGGATAAAAAGAACAACTTATTGTCTGCCAATCCAGTCTTAAATCTAGGCCACGATCTCTTCCAGAACGTTGGGTAGAGACGATGCAAAACAAGAATACACCCAACGATCTCCGGAAAACCTTACGTGTTCTTAGGTGTATTCACTATCCGAAATAAAAGTTGCGTTCGGTCTGTCAAGTTGACAGTGACACACACAGTTTGGCGACGCGTTCACACACTAAAATCTGCCGTGCCACTCTGAGCTATAACCACGAACTTCTAATGTCGAAGTTCGGATATCTCTATCTCCACCATACATTACCGCTTATTTTTACTTAAGATTCCTTAAAATATGTTTAGCGTAGGTATTTGTTTTGTGTTGCCATCCAGGAGGTAACTCATGTAAAGGTTCTGTAGAAGTGTCGATACGGTTGTTGTTCACTTACTTGCCGTAGGAATTCGCAGCGGTGTAGAAATGTAAACAACCCAGTCCAATGTGCACTAAATGTTTATTTCAAGCACTTAAACTTAGCACACGTGTATGTTGTTTTAAGCGTAACAGCAGAAGGAGAAAAGGACAAGCAGTAGCACAATAACATTAAGGAGCGAACAGAAATTAAGCGGTAGCGTATGCGGCTCAGCGACATGCGTTTTGCGTCTAGGTGGGTGAGAGACTGCCGGTCGCGGCAGCGGGCGAGTGCGCCCGCGTCGGGCGCGGCCGGCTAACGGTTAACTGCTGACGTAGTCTGTCGCTGCGCCGTCGCAAATATCTACTAATAAATTTGTCTGCTTGTCCCGTTGTATACATATAACATTTATTAAAATTGCTATGTAAAATATCTTCTATAATTATAATAAGTTAAATTGTTTTGTATAAATAAAATTAAAAGATAAAATTCATGCATTTCTAATTAACAATTATAATTACTTTATGTAATTAATAACTGACCTAATTAGGTACATTCATTGATGTGAAATTCATTGATAGAATACATAATTTGATTTGACATAATAACGAATTTAATTTAATGTATATAGTAAATAATTGTTTCAACTGTGTATAAATAATTGTTTACATTTGATATAAATTGTACTACACAACTATTATAATGTATATTGGGCAACATTACGCCCACATCACCCCCCTCCAGAGACCGTCCTAAGGGCGATAATAATCTGGAAAATGAACTACACGGCCTGACCTTGTACGCCTGATGTCACTTTCCCCATTCGATGTTGAACTGGTCTTGTGAGTGTCGTTATGTGTTTGTCTGTTATGTGTAGTGCGAGTTGTGTGTGTGTCATGCAGTATGTAGGCTGGCTTAACACGGTCTACAGATACTGTCACAGACTTACCATTTACGAGCAAAGTGAATATCTTTGGACCTCTTTGCAGAACCTTATGGGGTCCTGTGTACGCAGGCTTTAACGATTTGCACAATGTGTCATCCCTAAGAAAAACGTGCGTGGATGTTGTCAAATCGTTAAATATGAACGTGCGCTTCTGACCTATGTGACGGGAAGCTGGTGTCGGTTGCAAGTTCTTTGTGAACGAGCGAAGCCGAGACAAGTAATCCGTCACGTCAGGAATTACGTCAGCACGCGGGTTGAAAAACTCACCAGGCATCCGCAGGGTTTGACCGTAGACTAGCTCCGCGGATGAGGCTTGAAGGTCCTCTTTAAAAGCATTTCTTACGCCTAACAACACTAACGGGAGTGATTCAACCCACGTGCTGTTGGCGTGGCAGGTTATAGCGGCTTTCAGCTGGCGATGGAACCTCTCAACCATGCCATTACAGGCAGGATGATAAGCTGTGGTATGCTTGTGTGTAAACCCTGCCAAGTGAGATAGCCGCTTAAAGAGCGCAGACTCGAACTGCCGTCCTCTGTCAGTCACAATGTCTATTGGACATCCGAACCGAGCAATCCAACCGTGCAGCAAGGCCTGTGCTACGGTTTCAGCAGTCATGTCTTGTATTGGAATTGCCTCAGGCCATCTCGTGAAACGGTCAACGGCAGTGAGGCAATACTTGAAACCTTGACAGAGCGGGAGTGGTCCGATCAGGTCAATGTGAATGTTGGTGAATTTTGCCTTGGGTATCTTGAAGGATGACAGTGGAGTGGAGACATGTCGAGTGACCTTCGAACGCTGGCAAGCCAGGCAGTTCCGGGTCCATTCTCGACAGTCTCTTCTGACTCCTGGCCAGACATACCTTTCGGCTACGAGCCTTGCCGATGCGTTCGCGCCGGGATGGCTGAACGAGTGGAGGCTCTCAAAGACCTGTCGCCTTAACTCCGATGGCACGTATGGCCTCGCGGTCGCAGAATCAGTCCTCTCGTCGCAGTACAGCTCAGCATTAGTCCCGGGTATCTGGATTTTAGTCAGGCACAACGCATTGTCACTGCTCAGTAGCTGCTCTAACTCTGGGTCAGTATCTTGAGCTGCAGCTAGCCTACTAACGTCCACCGGCAGCGTGATTTCCTCGATCCGAGAGAGAGTATCAGCTACGACGTTGTTCTTACCCGAGATGTGCCTGACGTCTGTAGTAAACTGCCCGATAAAATCCAGGTGACGAAACTGCCTGGGCGAGCAATTCTCCTTACGAGAGTGGAAGGCAAAGCATAACGGCTTATGGTCTGTGTAAATTCTGAAGTCGCGGGCTTCCACCATGTGCCGGAAATACTTAATTGCCTCGTACACAGCCAAAAGCTCCCGATCGTACGGCGAGTACTTACGCTGAGCGGGACTCAGCTTGCGCGAGAAGAAAGCTAATGGCTCCCAGCCTTTCTCCTCATTGAACTGCTGCAACACTGCGCCCATAGCCACATCGGAAGCGTCTGTGACAATGCAAAGCTTCGCATTGGCGTCCGGATGTGCTAGTAGGGCAGCCTGGCTCAGGTCCTGCTTGCAACGCTGGAAGGCGTTCTGCTCCGCGGATGAGAATTGGATCGGATGTGATCCCTTCACCGACCCTGTAAGAAGAGCGTTCAATGGAGCCTGATGCTGGGCAGCATCGGGGGTGAACCTGCGATAAAAGTTCATCATGCCCAGAAATCGCCTGAGCTCCCGTACGTTCTTGGGCGGAGGGAAGTCGTTGATTGCCTCCACCTTAGCAGGAAGCGGCTTGGTGCCCTCAGCAGAGATGCGGTAGCCTAGAAACGTTACCTCTGGAGCTCCGAAAACACACTTCGAGGTGTTTATAACAATGCCGTATTCCTGCAACCGGGTGAACAGCTGCCGGAGATGGGATTTGTGAGTCTCCTCGTCCTTCGAGAAGACTAAGAAGTCGTCAAGGTAGCTGAAGCAAAAGTCAAGACCCCGCACCATTTCATCCACGAAGCGCTGGAACGTCTGCCCGGCATTACGAAGCCCGAACGTCATGAACGGGAATTCGTAAAGACCGAACGGCGTCGTTATGGCGTTCTTCGGGATGTCTTCTGGGTTGACGGGGATCTGATTATAAGCCTTAACAAGGTCAATGGTGGAGAAGATGCGGCAGCCGGAGATGTGGTGCGTACAATCCTGGATGTGGCGTATAGGATACCTATCAGGTACTGTTCGCGCGTTGAGCATCCTGTAATCGCCGCATGGTCTCCAGCCATTGTCCTTCTTAGGAGCTAAATGTAAAGGCGACGCCCAGGGGGACTCGGAGGGTCTGGCTATGCCACTAGACAGCATAGAAGAAAACTCCTCCTTGGCAATTTTTAATTTATCAGGGGCCAGCCTGCGAGGTGCACTAAAAACCGGGGGTCCGGGTGTAATCCGGATATGGTGTACGGTGTTGTGTTTTATTGTGCGGTGTATGCCAGACGGGCGTGTGATGTCGGGATATCCCCGTAGTATTGTGTGGTAAATAGACTCACCAGTTACAACCTTGACTGAGGAAATTACATCAGACGGCCGGGCAGGCAAAGCCGCGGTCGCAAGCGTTGTATTGTTGTCGATAAGGCGCTGGTTCCTGCAATCGACAACAAGATTATAGTGGGATAAAAAATCAACCCCTATTATGGCCCTTGTGACGTCCGCCACAACAAATCGCCAGACAAAGTCACGGCGCAAACCTATATTAAGCACTAAATGCACGTAACCGTAAGTGTTTATCACTGTGCCATTAGCGGCGCATAAATTGTAGTTCGTCGGCGTTCTGCGGTCTCTTAATTTGGTACGAGGGAACACGCACAAATCACTACCAGTGTCCACAAGAAAAGGTACCTTAGATTTGGAGTCCACGACGAATAAGCGACCTGTATTTGGGCAGCCGCCCGTCGCCATTACCGACTGCCCGTCGCATTTCCCGACTGGTAATCACAAGGCTTGATGCACTTCCGAGCCTGCTCTCCGAACTTGTGATGATACCAGCAGGTAGGGAACTTCCGGTAGTTGGAGCTCGACCTTTTTGATGCAGACCGTTGCCGGGAGTGACTCGACGATCTTTCTCTGGGTCGTGACATCCTACCAACCTTGGCGTCCAGTGCTCGCACATGCCTGGTCAGCTCCGCAATTTGCAGCAGTAGTGGTTCCGCGGACGTGGAGGGCAGCGCGGATGCTGCAGCTACCTGCGAGGTTGGAGCGACGACGTCATGAAGGCGATCGGCGAGTTCCGCCAAGTCCTCCAGTGATGACTTCAATTGGGACGCGACGATGTCTTGCGTTCTCTGGGGCAGTCTGTTGACCCAGATGGAGCGTAGGAAGTCTTCAGGTAGTCCAGGTCCAGCCAAGTTCTGAAGGTGCCGAAGAAATTGTGAAGGCTTCCTGTCTCCTAACTCCTCAAGGTTAAGGACTTGTTGGACCTTCCTCTCACGCGACGCAGAAAGACGCTTAATTAATTCTGTCTTCAGCTTAATATATTTGTCGACGGCCGGAGGTGACGTAATGATGTCTTCAACCTCCGCCGCATATTGGGGTTCGAGCTGCGCCATGGCGTAATAAAACTTAGTCTCATCCGAAGTTATTTTCGACAAGATGAATTGCCCTTCTAGCTGCGCAAACCATAGCGCCGGCTTCTCGGGATAGAACGGGGGAATCCGTACGCCCACCCGACATGTCTCTGCCGTTAATTGCTCGGCGCCATCTTTTAACGGTTCTCCTTCGTTCTTTGTGCCCTCGCCAACCATAGTGCCGTGTCCTCGTCGGGGTCACCAGTGTAGAAGTGTCGATACGGTTGTTGTTCACTTACTTGCCGTAGGAATTCGCAGCGGTGTAGAAATGTAAACAACCCAGTCCAATGTGCACTAAATGTTTATTTCAAGCACTTAAACTTAGCACACGTGTATGTTGTTTTAAGCGTAACAGCAGAAGGAGAAAAGGACAAGCAGTAGCACAATAACATTAAGGAGCGAACAGAAATTAAGCGGTAGCGTATGCGGCTCAGCGACATGCGTTTTGCGTCTAGGTGGGTGAGAGACTGCCGGTCGCGGCAGCGGGCGAGTGCGCCCGCGTCGGGCGCGGCCGGCTAACGGTTAACTGCTGACGTAGTCTGTCGCTGCGCCGTCGCAAATATCTACTAATAAATTTGTCTGCTTGTCCCGTTGTATACATATAACATTTATTAAAATTGCTATGTAAAATATCTTCTATAATTATAATAAGTTAAATTGTTTTGTATAAATAAAATTAAAAGATAAAATTCATGCATTTCTAATTAACAATTATAATTACTTTATGTAATTAATAACTGACCTAATTAGGTACATTCATTGATGTGAAATTCATTGATAGAATACATAATTTGATTTGACATAATAACGAATTTAATTTAATGTATATAGTAAATAATTGTTTCAACTGTGTATAAATAATTGTTTACATTTGATATAAATTGTACTACACAACTATTATAATGTATATTGGGCAACATTACGCCCACAGTTCCGACGAAAGACCAGCGCTGGCCTTCTAGGTTAGCACCATGCTGAGTCGGGGCCTTTTCGTGGACCTGTTACTTGTACGTTACTGTGTTTTGTTTTTATAACTATTGTTTTGTCCACGAATAAATCTTTCTTTCTTTCTTTCCTTAAAAATGACAATGGCTTGTACTATTACTTATTCTGTGACAATGGCATCGTAACCTATATATTTGGAGATAATACCCAAGTTGCAATCGCGAATAAGGTTAAATCTAAAAGTTTTGTATTCCGCCTTTACTTAGTTTTGACTAGGACAGAAAATATTTTTTAGCCTACTTTTACTTTAAGTCAAAATAGTATCATAATAATTCTACTTTAGATAAGTATGCATTTCTAAAACCGAGTTAAGAAATGCCAAATCAGATTTGAGTAAAGTATTCAGACTTAAACAAACGCCTATAAAGTCTGATTTTACTATACTCAGTTTATTTGAAGTGTCGGTGAGAACTTATTTAAATTAAGAAGAGGGATTTTAGATTGACTTACGAAAAAAAAAAATTTCTTAACAGTGAAGTGCCAAATAAACATTAACTAAAGTATTTCTTCAACAAGTGGCTACAAATTCTTATATTACATACTCAGTTTACTTAAAGTGTCAGTAAGAACTTATTTGAATTAAGAAGAGAGACTTCAGATTGACTTACGAAAAAAAAATCTCTCTTATCGAAGTTACGAAGTTAGGAATTGCCAAATAAATTTGGACTAAAGTATTTCTTCAACAAATGCCTAGAAATTCTTAAGAGTTAGGAAATACCAAATCAATCTTGACTGAAGTATGTCTTCAAGGCATGCCTTGGAATTCTTATATACCTACTATACTCAGTATACGTTAAGTGTCAGTAAGGACGTGTTTGAATTAAGAAGGGAGGCTTTAGATCGAAAAGCATTAAAAAGCAAACTTCATTCAACTTGTAGACTTATTTGCCTTGGGTTTGTCCAGTTAGTTAAAATATCATTATTACTCCGATAAGTGTGTGTTAAGTGGAACTAGTTTTAAAGGGATGAATTTAGCCGAATAAAACCAACAAAGTTGATAAATTAAGATACTTATATAAAACATCACAAAACGACAAGAAAATAATTCAGTGCCACAATAGGTGCTGGAGAATTAGCTGCGGACGCGAACTGAAGCTTTTTTTCGGAGTGCTGTTTTTCAGGCCGCATCTACATCACGGGATACAAAATCCCCTTCGCTATTTTCATTGGAAATATGAACATGTTCGTGTACACTAATAGTTAGTTAGTACAGTCAGCACCAGAATAAACTGCTCAAAATTATCTACACGGTCCATAGTCTTGAAATTAGAATTAGATCGTGTTACGATCACTAGTCTTGCTACTTCAGGGAGGGTATGGGGAACGGTTTACAGTTTAAGATTACGCTGCACTAAACCGAAATTTGCTTTTTGATTTTATTGTATGGAATAGGCAAGCGATTAACATTATTAATCATATGATACAGAAACAAATATAATGGCAATAATAACCATCATCGTCTTGTCATGTAATCATATCGATTGAAATTTTGATCGTGAAATTCCACGCAACAAACAAATGAAAATAATTTGTTTCGGTAAGAGAGGCAAGCTATATGTGAAATACCATGATATTTCAGAAGTAACGTATTTATGTGCACAAATAAACCAACTGGAATTGTATAATATAATTAATTATAACTTCTGTAGGCAATTGCGCTTGAAACTTAAATAACAAACTTGTTTTATTTAACCTACATCCAACTAAATACCTACGTAACATCCGCTGCCAAGAGCAAAAAATAAATAAGCCAGACACTTAACAACGTTCAGAAGAATAAAACAAAACACAAACGAGTAAATACTTTAACCATTGCTCAACGTAAACTACTTAACCGCCTCCGATACATGTTCCATTCACAAAAAGGCGACCGTTCCAAATTTAAAAATTCAAAAAAACATCTGCACAGCGTTATCGGGCGATCACTCAAGCATCGATTAATCGCAAACGCAGCGGAGCTATCGATTCATCCGGCCCGCTGCATCGGTACCATCAACACTGTTAATTTTAGCCAGTCGAAATCGCGATGTCAAAGATAGCGTACGATAAACCCGCTCCAAATGTTTACGTTATTACACGGAAAACGATGTTTTTCGTTCGCGAGTTATTTTTATGAGTGAAAATCTGGCCTCTTCTCGCTGGAGAGCGAGTGAGTGCGGTCGCTGCGGGCTTTTCGAAACCGGGACCTACATTTGAGCGGTTTTCATATAAAGGAAAACTATAATGGTTTGTTGACATTACTATCTGAAACTAACTAGCTAGTGCTTGTGGTTAATCTTGTGCTGTGGTTTAATTTGGATTTCTACGCGGGAAACTTTAAGGATTAGGGTAAGTATAACTTTAAAATAGTTGCGAAAAGTTTCAAAGTGTATACTTTATAAAATACCTAATCAAATGTGCCAGTTCCAATCGACTCAATTGTCGATAAAACGCGTGTTGACGCAGACATTTTCCAGTCGATTGTCGCTGACGATTCGTCCGTCAGATTGAAGCCGTAAATGCGCGTAACTTTTACTGTCCACCTGTGGGGTAAAAGGTCTGGTCACTAAAACGTGTTACTACCGGCCTTTACATTACTATCAAAAGATTAACTTTAGTTACAGGCGAGTTTTTGGCGCGAATTTCTACAAAAAAAACACGTTAACATCACACACAGTGTTATAGCAGTAAAATAGATACATTTGTTAAAAATACGCGTTTCTAATAACACTATCGAAATAAAATTACGACAGAAAAAACATGGCTGGCATACATCAAACACTTTAGGAATGAAAATATCTACTGAATAGCTATTAGTTGGAACAAACGTGACGATTTTGTTTTTGTTTAAAGATTGCTACACCAATGTTTATTTCAATAACAGTTTTTACTTCTTTTAGTGTTATAATCAATTCCTTCGTTGCTTTCCTTATGAAGATTTTTTTATTGAAAGTTAGTAGATGACCAAAAATACATATATGATAAATAACAATGAAAAATAGGTCTTGTCTCCCAAACATATGTTTTATATTTATAAGTAACATCGTATCAGAAATATAGACTCTCTCACTGAAGAGATATATTTTATAAAATGTCTTTACAGTTTTAGTATATTAAAGTTAGTTCAATTGCTTCGTCAACTTGATTAACCAAAAACTAAACTTTCATAAACAACTCAAAGTCAAAGTTTGGAAATTCCGTCGCCTCTGTTCTGAATAATCTTGTGTTAATTGTTATAACAGTCCACTAACTTTATAATTAGGTACAACTGACACTGACAATGTTAATTTAAATAACAAGTTTAACAATGACATTTGATGTGTATCATAATCCTGGACAATCCAACTCTTTGCAGTTTTAAAATCAGTGGACCAAGTGGCAGACTATTCGGTTATTGTAGTATGTAAATGAAAATGAAATTCGATTAGCGTACTCATTACTGTTTTGTGGCGTTTAGATCATAGATTTTTGCGGTTTTATCTTCGCGCTCCTTGCATGTTCATTATCTATTTAAATTCAATAAAGTTTCAAAAAGGAATGCTTTAATAAACAATTTTAAGTACCTATTGTGCTTTTTTGTCTCTAGTAGCTTCTACCGAAGATCAGATGATTCTAGTGACGGTCAAACCGCTTTAAAGATTATTATAAAGTAAATAACACGACGAAAATGTTTGAAAATGTGTTTAATGTAAAAAATTACAAAACTAAAATCAATTTAAGCGGACGCTTCTGTCACTACATTTTAACAGTGACTTTGTTGTACATGCTCGCTAAGGATTAAGGATCGCTTCCACCATCAACAATGTGCGACGATGTAAGTGTTTTATTAGTAATTTTATTACTATCTGCACCACTACACTTAGACAAAGGAGGTTTGTTCAATGTATGTGACGTCACTGATTTTGATTTGAGGAAACTTTGTAAGCTGTTGTTTTACGGCAATATGCAAAAGATAACTATAGTTAGCACATAACATTCCTTTCTATTTTCAAATCAGTAAAAGGTACATAGAAGCAAAAATCGTTCCAATAATTAAATAGTACTGTTACTTGTAAAAGACTGCTTTTCCTGAAAATCTTTGCCAACCTGACTGGAATTTTCCGTTAAAGTGTTAGTTTTGGTACAAGCTTTTGTTGCCACTTTTAATTGATGACACTTTGCAGTCGGCGGATGCCAATGAACCCAAGCCAAAACATAACGGATTGAAATGTTATGGCCACCTACTGGCATAATATGGTACCATAATATTGCGTTGTCACAAAACTTACATTAGTATACTGAATTTCAGCCTAATCAAATACCGACAAGTGGCTGAAAATTCAGTTGTAAGATTAGTCCCAAAATACTACCTAACTAAAAAGTCATGTTAATGAAAAGCTTGTAAAAAACAAGCGACGGTGGCCCTAATGAACTGAATTTCTAAGTCTACACCTTTTCAATGGCATATTCCTGTTTTTTAGTTGTTGTACATTCTAAATACACCCGTATTTAGAATGTAAACTAGTTATTTGGCTATATATAACGTGTATAAATAGTTACAGTTTAAATCAATAAACTGAAGAAGAACGTAATACAGACATTAAATAATAACGTAGAAATGAAAATGCTTGTTTGCATTTATGTATTTCATCGTATGGCATACTTTATTTTAGTTTTTCACTCTTTAGCACCACCCGCATTGTTGCATTACCTCCTTGATGGTAACACCTCATTTTGATTCCTAGGGCGTCCCGCCAGCAGAATACGTTTCAATAGACCATGCATGCCTTGTATTGCATAAAGACAATATTGATATCGATATTCATCTAAATTATTCATTGACGCATGAGTCAGCAAATTATTCAGTGCCATAAAATTTTATGGTGACAATTGAACATCGAAATGGCCGCGTTCAGCTAGCCGCGTATGCATTCTACGTGATTACGTTAGAGGAGTAAAAACGTAACTTTTCGAACGAGCTATTTTCTGTCATTTTCGCTAACAAAAATATATGGTTGTGATTATTTAATGAGGCCGACTTTTTATATAATTTTCATAGATGAAAACTGTATGTATAATTAAGCTGCTGACAATTAAAATATGCACTCATTAATATTATCAAAGATTATCAACAAACACCAACAAAGTTTGTACGCAAAGTTTTAAGAACGGGAAAGTTCTAATTATTCATTTTTCGAAAAAGAATCATGTCTTTTGTTACCTTGATGACCAACAGCATTAAGCGCATTATTTTATTAACGTACCTACTTCAATTGACATTGACATCATAAACATTGCATATCACTTTGTAATTTTTCGAAAAAAAAAATTGTCATTCATCTTAATTCTATCCCATTGAAATTGAACTATTTTATCTTATTCAGAACTAACCCACTGATTGTAGTATAGGTTGAAACCAAAGGAACGGAATGAATAGAATTAAATGAAAAACGAGTGATGCGCTAAATTGCTTCCTTCACCTCTACGTATTGTTTCCCCGAGTTGATTTCTCTTGGAAAGTAGAAATCTCACGCGGCTTCACCTGCGTATTGCAAACAACGCAGACAAACCCACGGGATAAAATATAGCCTATGACCACCCGGAAAGTCCATTTTACATACAGATGAAAGAATTTTTGTAATCGGACTAGTGGTTCCAGATATAACCCCTTACATACAAAGCTACAACCTCACAGACGCTTCTTTAAAATATTAGTTTAGACTAGCCGCCTGTATGGCGTATATACGTAATTACAACACTTGGATCGAGACGGATACTCTTTCTCAACGCAAAACAGCTCGCGCGCTTTCTTTTGATAGATGTGCTGACGTCTTAAAATCACATGACCACACTTATGACAAGTAAAGACTACAATCGTTCCATCGAACCGGAACATTATGACGTCACTGAAACATTCCTCATCATCGCCACGCTGACGTCATCACCGAGTACTCATACAATTACTGGTGATTTATAGCACACACCTCTGGCAGTTGCATCGATAGCGGCCTAACACGGGATATTATTATGATTGACTTTGGATATTTTCGATAATTTCAATCCAGTGAAGCTGATTATACTTTTCTTTAATACCATGTTTGCGGCGGCATTATCGAGTAAGACTTGATCCCATTAGGTGGGATAAAGTGACTCGAACCAAAGCAAATGAGAAGAAATTAGAGCTCTCTACACCCCTATTTATTAAGGTTTAATAAGGAGTAAAAAAACTCGTTACACACCCATGCACTCTTTTTTTTTCAATTTGGACAGGGCTTTTTAATCAGTCAGTGTAGATAAAAATCCTTTTTAACCGACTTCAAAAAAAGGAGGGTCTCAATTCGGTTGTATTTTTTTTTTTCAATGTTTGTTACCTCAGAACTCTGTCATTGATGAGCCGATTCGAAATTATTTTTTGTTTGTATGTAGGTATATGGTTCCAGGTGGGTCCCATTTTTTTCTAAATTCATTTAGACGTTGGGATCCATGAGAAATTGAGGGAACTCCTCAATTTTATTGGGCACGCGTGTAGTAATTTTGGTATTTTCCATTATAACTCGTGTATTTACATTTGGAAATCATAAATTTGGTGGCGAGGAATTGAGGATGAAGACCACAGATGACTTATCAAATTCCTCAATTATGTACTTAAAAGTGCAAAAGTACGTCACAGGTTCTGATAACATTCCGTTTGAAATAGGAACTAATGAAGTGCCATTGGTGATGATCTTAGGGAATCGACGGAAGTCCTCAAATATTACAGGCCCACATACAACAATCCGGTTTTTTTCCATAGTAATCAACACATTTGCTATCGAAAATCAGTTCATGTGGTAAATTGTAAAAAATGTGGAAATGTTCTCGTGGCTTGGCGGAGTACTAAATTGAAGTCGGTTAAAACTTTGTTTTTAAAGTAAATTATTGTTTTATAACAACTCTATAAAGTTTACACTAAATGTGAGACATAATGCTTTTTACTTTCATGTACAGAGGGATTATCACGTAACTTTTCGAACGCGCGTTAGGACAGTTTTCCCATACACAAAGTGACATTCACCTTATCCAGACTTCCAGACCAGCCACTTATATTATTTGTTTAATAATTAATAAAAGTGATATCGTATTATTGAACGTCACAAACGATATGCCGATCAGTTCTTTTATCAATACAAATCAGAAGTCGTTTAGAAAAACACACAGGCAAATGCTTTGGCAGTGAATAGACACTGATACTTGATTAACTATGATTTATGGCACGCAAACGCAGTAGTAAGCCGGCTTAGCAGAGCAATCATATTGTTATTGATGTCTGTCTGTCTGCAACTTACGATTATGAACGAGATAATAGAGAAAATATAGTCATTTTCGGGCCTTTCATGGAACGAGAAACTTCAGCAGGAGCTCTAGGGAAATTAGAAATACAACTAAATTAAAGATTAACTAGCCGCATCGGCAACAAGTTATATTTAGGTTTAAATATCTTTATTACTCCTAAGAATATAAATACATATTCACAGGCATATATTACCTTTTTATTACGGACCATCAGGATTTTCATGTCAACGATTTTTTGTTGTAGCGCGGTTGAAAAAGCCCTTTCGGGCGATTCTCCGAGCGTTTGAACCGCTCGGTTTTAACGTCATTGTCGTCTCAAGATTATTTCATCAACTTTTAATCAAAAAAGATCCAATACTGGTATTGGCTAACATCTTCATCAAAAGTAGACTCTGATACTCGTACTTTTTAATAGTATTTGCTGTCTCCGACAATGACGAAGAATTACGCCTTAAAAACGCGTAATATTCACCCTTTCAAATTGTGACATTGCTACTAAGTTTCAACACAGTTTTTGACACAATATCAAAGTGAATATTATAATTTGGAACACCACTGAAATTCCCATTCGTATGACGTGACTCATCTATTTACCCTCGTAACAACTACCAACGATATCTTCACAGATTCCAACACATACATGTATTTTTAAAACAAGAGCCAAGATTTCCTTTGGAAAGAAACATATGTGATAAATCCTCCTAAATCCGGCCATTGACGGCGCGAATCCAGGTCGGCTGAATGTCAGACAGACTAAAGTTAATCTTGTGCTTTCAGTTAAAACTACTATTAGTATTTATAAATAAAATAAAATAAACTAAAATGCCTTGAAAAGCGGTTCGAATAAACCATCAAAGGTGTCCATCACGCTCACCGCGTTACCGCGGTGAACTGCATTAGACAGCAATGTATTAACTAGAAAGTATTAATAGGTCTAGACTCTAGACCGCTGCAGCTGCAATTACTAATATTAGGTCATTTGCAAATTAATAGGTCATAATTCGCTTCGCCATTCTGAAGGCGTATTAGTGCTCAGTTTTATCACGCCATAAACGTTAAATAGGATGGAGCGTCACTTTCTGTCAAAGAACTGATTTAACCTTATCAATTCATACGAGAAATGCTAGTGTGTGCAATTTCCGGGATCTTTGCCCTTATTTATGGAGAATATTTCCAGCTTGGGAATATTCCATTTAAAAAAATGTGTAATTTAAGTAAGCTAAATATTTAAATGAACGTCACCTCTGTGATATATATTTTTAGTAATAAATAGTGATTGACTTCTCGTTTTACTTTTTTAAAATATGCGATTAACGTTTGTCAAATTAGAGTTCATAATAGGAACCAATTAAAACATTTTAACAACATAAATAAATTGAATTAAATTCCCGAGCCCGGCACTTCTCTGATAGGTACTTAATACGGTATTTCTATACTCGTAATTG